>FR997722.1:22312302-23512302 GCA_905475445.1 Ochropleura plecta
TACTAGCTTTTGCCCGCGGCTTCGCTCGCGTTAAATTCGGGGTAACACAGTTCCCCTTGCGCCTTATTGATTTGTAATAGCAACGCTAAGTTTTCCCTTTTCTTCCCTCTTTCTCCCTCACATCCCACTTTTTTTTAAATATTAGCCTATGTCCGTCTCCTGGTTCCCAACTATCTCTGTACCAAAATTCATCAAAATCGGTTTAGCCATTAAAGCGTGAAGAGGTAACAAACGAACAAACAAACTCACTTTCGCTTTTATAATATTAGTAAGGATAATTATTATTTATTTAATAGAAATCGTTTTAATATTGATTTCTTATAAAAATCTAATTGTCATCCATACGTCCATTACATAGCTGTCATTTGTGTTTTGTTATTCCAAGTTTGATTCTTTTTTGTTATATCAAGTTTTATAGTGACTGATGATGTTTTATGTCAAGTCACACGGGAACACTGTCGAACGGAATAATAGTATCCTATGTCCGTCTCCTGGCTAGCAGTGCCCAGCGGTTTCACCCACCAGTCAGCTCCCAACTATTGTAGCGTGACGTTATACAGCCGATAGCTGTATACAGATCGAACTGTTAAAAAGAATACCACTGTAAATTTCATGCGATCCTAGTAGTTTTATCTCAACGCAGTTGGTTCTACCAAGAACTTGAATCCACAGATCAAACTGTTGGAATTAATTTCACCGTGAATTCATGCAAGCCTAGTACTTTCGCTTTTATAATATTAGTAGATAAGGATTAACCTACCCACCCTACCCACCCTACCTACCCTACTTCTCTTACCGGGATGAAAAGCATGTAGATAAGTATCCTATGTCCGTCTCCTGGCTCTAAGCTACCTCCCCAACAATTTTCAGCCAAATCGGTTCAGCCGTTCTCGAGTTATAAATAGTGTAACTAACACGACTTTCTTTTATATATATACTAGCTGTGCCCGCAATGCGTTGCAATGCAATTTTTTACCTACCCTACCTACCCTACCTACCCTACCTACCCTACCTACCCTACCTACCCTACCTACCCTACCTACCCTACCTACCCTACCTACCCTACCTACCCTACCTACCCTACCTACCCTACCTACCCTACCTACCCTACCTACCCTACCTACCCTACCTACCCTACCTACCCTACCTACCCTACCTACCCTACCTACCCTACCTACCCTACCTACCCTACCTACCCTACCTACCCTACCTACCCTACCTACCCTACCTACCCTACCTACCCTACCTACCCTACCTACCCTACCTACCCTACCTACCCTACCTACCCTACCTACCCTACCTACCCTACCTACCCTACCTACCCTACCTACCCTACCTACCCTACCTACCCTACCTACCCTACCTACCCTACCTACCCTACCTACCCTACCTACCCTACCTACCCTACCTACCCTACCTACCCTACCTACCCTACCTACCCTACCTACCCTACCTACCCTACCTACCCTACCTACCCTACCTACCCTACCTACCCTACCTACCCTACCTACCCTACCTACCCTACCTACCCTACCTACCCTACCTACCCTACCTACCCTACCTACCCTACCTACCCTACCTACCCTACCTACCCTACCTACCCTACCTACCCTACCTACCCTATGTCCGTCTCCTGGCTCTAATCTACCTCCTCACCAATTTTCAGCTAAATCGGTTCAGCCGTTCTTGAGTTATAAGTGGAGTAACTAACACGACTTTCTTTTATATATATAGATAGAAGTTATAAATAGTGTAACTAACACGACTTTCTTTTATATATATAGACGTTCTCGAGTTATAAATAGTGTAACTAACACGACTTTCTTTTATATATATAGACGTTAAATTCGGGGTAACACAGTTCCCCTTGCGCCTTATTGATTTGTAATAGCAACGCTAAGTTTTCCCTTTTCTTCCCTCTTTCTCCCTCACATCCCACTTTTTTTTAAATATTAGCCTATGTCCGTCTCCTGGTTCCCAACTATCTCTGTACCAAAATTCATCAAAATCGGTTTAGCCATTAAAGCGTGAAGAGGTAACAAACGAACAAACAAACTCACTTTCGCTTTTATAATATTAGTAAGGATAATTATTATTTATTTAATAGAAATCGTTTTAATATTGATTTCTTATAAAAATCTAATTGTCATCCATACGTCCATTACATAGCTGTCATTTGTGTTTTGTTATTCCAAGTTTGATTCTTTTTTGTTATATCAAGTTTTATAGTGACTGATGATGTTTTATGTCAAGTCACACGGGAACACTGTCGAACGGAATAATAGTATCCTATGTCCGTCTCCTGGCTAGCAGTGCCCAGCGGTTTCACCCACCAGTCAGCTCCCAACTATTGTAGCGTGACGTTATACAGCCGATAGCTGTATACAGATCGAACTGTTAAAAAGAATACCACTGTAAATTTCATGCGATCCTAGTAGTTTTATCTCAACGCAGTTGGTTCTACCAAGAACTTGAATCCACAGATCAAACTGTTGGAATTAATTTCACCGTGAATTCATGCAAGCCTAGTACTTTCGCTTTTATAATATTAGTAGATAAGGATTAACCTACCCACCCTACCCACCCTACCTACCCTACTTCTCTTACCGGGATGAAAAGCATGTAGATAAGTATCCTATGTCCGTCTCCTGGCTCTAAGCTACCTCCCCAACAATTTTCAGCCAAATCGGTTCAGCCGTTCTCGAGTTATAAATAGTGTAACTAACACGACTTTCTTTTATATATATAGATTTATTTAATTAATTATTTTCACTTTCGCTTTTATAATATTAGTAAGGATAATTATTATTTATTTAATAGAAATCGTTTTAATATTGATTTCTTATAAAAATCTAATTGTCATCCATACGTCCATTACATAGCTGTCATTTGTGTTTTGTTATTCCAAGTTTGATTCTTTTTTGTTATATCAAGTTTTATAGTGACTGATGATGTTTTATGTCAAGTCACACGGGAACACTGTCGAACGGAATAATAGTATCCTATGTCCGTCTCCTGGCTAGCAGTGCCCAGCGGTTTCACCCACCAGTCAGCTCCCAACTATTGTAGCGTGACGTTATACAGCCGATAGCTGTATACAGATCGAACTGTTAAAAAGAATACCACTGTAAATTTCATGCGATCCTAGTAGTTTTATCTCAACGCAGTTGGTTCTACCAAGAACTTGAATCCACAGATCAAACTGTTGGAATTAATTTCACCGTGAATTCATGCAAGCCTAGTACTTTCGCTTTTATAATATTAGTAGATAAGGATTAACCTACCCACCCTACCCACCCTCCCCACCCTACTTCTCTTACCGGGATGAAAAGCATGTAGATAAGTATCCTATGTCCGTCTCCTGGCTCTAAGCTACCTCCCCAACAATTTTCAGCCAAATCGGTTCAGCCGTTCTCGAGTTATAAATAGTGTAACTAACACGACTTTCTTTTATATATATAGAAGTTATAAATAGTGTAACTAACACGACTTTCTTTTATATATATAGACGTTCTCGAGTTATAAATAGTGTAACTAACACGACTTTCTTTTATATATATAGACGTTAAATTCGGGGTAACACAGTTCCCCTTGCGCCTTATTGATTTGTAATAGCAACGCTAAGTTTTCCCTTTTCTTCCCTCTTTCTCCCTCACATCCCACTTTTTTTTAAATATTAGCCTATGTCCGTCTCCTGGTTCCCAACTATCTCTGTACCAAAATTCATCAAAATCGGTTTAGCCATTAAAGCGTGAAGAGGTAACAAACGAACAAACAAACTCACTTTCGCTTTTATAATATTAGTAAGGATAATTATTATTTATTTAATAGAAATCGTTTTAATATTGATTTCTTATAAAAATCTAATTGTCATCCATACGTCCATTACATAGCTGTCATTTGTGTTTTGTTATTCCAAGTTTGATTCTTTTTTGTTATATCAAGTTTTATAGTGACTGATGATGTTTTATGTCAAGTCACACGGGAACACTGTCGAACGGAATAATAGTATCCTATGTCCGTCTCCTGGCTAGCAGTGCCCAGCGGTTTCACCCACCAGTCAGCTCCCAACTATTGTAGCGTGACGTTATACAGCCGATAGCTGTATACAGATCGAACTGTTAAAAAGAATACCACTGTAAATTTCATGCGATCCTAGTAGTTTTATCTCAACGCAGTTGGTTCTACCAAGAACTTGAATCCACAGATCAAACTGTTGGAATTAATTTCACCGTGAATTCATGCAAGCCTAGTACTTTCGCTTTTATAATATTAGTAGATAAGGATTAACCTACCCAC
Source organism: Ochropleura plecta (assembly GCA_905475445.1). NCBI lineage: Eukaryota > Metazoa > Arthropoda > Insecta > Lepidoptera > Noctuidae > Ochropleura > Ochropleura plecta. The sequence continues at coordinate 22,316,602 of FR997722.1, forward strand.
CCTACCCACCCTACCTACCCTACTTCTCTTACCGGGATGAAAAGCATGTAGATAAGTATCCTATGTCCGTCTCCTGGCTCTAAGCTACCTCCCCAACAATTTTCAGCCAAATCGGTTCAGCCGTTCTCGAGTTATAAATAGTGTAACTAACACGACTTTCTTTTATATATATAGAATGCTTTTCATCCCGGTAAGAGAAGTAGGGTAGGTAGGGTGGGTAGGGTGGGTAGGTTAATCCTTATCTACTAATATTATAAAAGCGAAAGTACTAGGCTTGCATGAATTCACGGTGAAATTAATTCCAACAGTTTGATCTGTGGATTCAAGTTCTTGGTAGAACCAACTGCGTTGAGATAAAACTACTAGGATCGCATGAAATTTACTACAATATACAGCTGGGACCAAGCAAGGCGAGGCATGGTGGAAATTCGGTATCTATTGGTTGATCATCCATCAACGTTGAACCCAGGCAGTCGCAGCTTAACCTTTACATAAAACGAGCAGCTATTATTATGCTACGAGCTTCTAAAAAACTCAACCCCCTAATGGTAAAAATATATGTTAATACTAGATTTTCCCCTTGCGCCTTATTTGTTGTATTAGCAATGCTAATTTTTCCCTTTTCTTGCCACTTTCTCCCTCATATCTCAATCTTTTTTTAAAAAAATAGCTATCTCTGTACCAAAATTCATCAAAATCGGTTAAGCCATTTAGCCTTGAAGACGTAACAAACAAACTCACTTTCGCTTTTATAATATTAGTAAGGATTTTTTTTACAAAAGTTTCGATGTACTGAATACTTTTTTATAATTCTTTTATTTTACCCTCAAAAGCAAGTCACCCTCATGATAACTTAACTTTTATATAAAACTACACTACACTTATGATATAAATTATTTATCTACACTACAGAAAAAAATCAGCAAGGAGAATTGCTATTTCCGGTGAAGGTTGTGCTAAAACTTGAACATAGGCCGGTATCGTTTTCTTTTAATTTACTCCACAAATAATCTTTTTTTCTCTTTCTTGATACGCTCCACAAGTATATGGTGAACATTCTCAACCGTTACGTGGTGAATACTTGTCAAAGAAGATTAAATTGGGTTCAAATCAAAGTGATTGACAGTTAGAAATTGACCACTAAAATTTATTTTTGGTAAATATATATATTGATTTCCAGTTTCATGAATTCAGCACATGATTTACATTTACGCGTCGAAGACATTATTTTAAGCCAATGATATTTGAATTCGCCACTAATAAAACAATAATGTCAGTCTACAGACAATCCCGTGTCGTAACCGTGTAACTGCCATAAGTTGTATAAGTTACAGAATGTGGTCCACACATTTTGTAACTTCAACTATACAACTTTAACTATACAATTCTGAATGATAAGCGGACTCCGTCGGAGTTTCTAACTTACATATTGTATACCTATACTATACTTCCTACCCAGTTTGTGAGCCCGTCAACTAACTATGTAACTTTTAAATACTTCAAATTCTGACTGTTCACTTGTTCAGTTTTCTTTCAAAGAAACTTTTTGCGGAAACCGCATAGTCAGAGAATCTTTTGGAGAAGAAAAAGATAAAAGTGTTCTTTTTTATCAAAGCATCTTCCTCAATATTACTTTCAGAGGGTGGTTGTTATTCCAAAAGTGGAATGGTGAGAAAAAAAGTAGCTGGATCTTAAAATAATAATAAAACCATCGTCATCTTTCTGCCCTGGTCCCATTTTCTTTCCTAAATAAACGTTGCCCCACACTAAGAATTTCACCTGTATCGTGGGTGCATTTACAAACATTTAAATTCACATACAGAAACAGCCAGACCCGAAACAACTACCTGTAGGCCATACAAATATTTGTTCCGTGCGGAAATCGAACCTGCGACACACAGCGCAGCAGTCAATCGCTCAACCACTGCGCCAACCGTGCCGTCATTATATTTGGGGTCGGCGCAACACGTTCTTTTTTTTTAATTTACATATTTGTCATGCACTATATTTTACTCTTTTCACCTTCATATCATTCCTTAGTTACACAATCCATCCATCTTTTTTGGCCTTCCTCTCCTTCTCCATCCATCAACATCGACCACACCCTTTTAGTCACATGCGTTTCCTCCCTTCTCATTCCATGTCCATAAATAATAATAGAAAATGAATAATACAACACAAATTATTTATTACCACAAAAAGTTCAAGTGCACTACACTGAATTGGAGTTCTTATTTTAGCATTTAAAAATTTGTACAATACGTTCAACTCTGTCCACCATACTAGGCTAGGCTTTGACTCTTTTGATCCGAAAACCACTCGATATTAAAATACATTCGGCAACATTCTCACTACTAGCAATATCGACATCTATTACATAAATATATTATAGCACTCCACTTCGCCTTGATCGGGCAAGAAGTAGGTTCACGACCCGACCTTCAGCTTCGGAACTCGGTCGCATAAACAAATGTGGTGTATGTTTACCTTTACATACATTGCGAATGGGAGTGTTGAATGAAATAGTAAATGCTAAGAGTAAAAGAAACGAAGCAGTGATGGGGCAACCTTGATGAAATTGAGTTGTGTTTAGAAGTAACCCTTTGGATTGTTATATGAAGAATGAAGTGTTAATCAAAAATTGAGTTGTTGTTTTTCGGTATAATACGTTTTGTGATTTCATCATGATATTGAGAGATGATGTTTTAATAAGCTTTTTATTTGAATTGTAAGTATAGTTAGTATCTATCGGTCAACATTGAGCTAAATCGCAGTTTGGCTTTGATGACAGACCAATTTTCATCTTTTCATTTTACTAAAGGCTTGCTATTAAAAAATAGTGTTGAGTCGTACTCGCACACCGACGGTTCACAGACAGTTGCAACATAAATGGTCATATCTTTTGATTGCGTAGACTTATAGAGTTGATTACTTTACTTAACTTTAGCTATAAGGCACTACAAACTTGAGTATATGGTTTTAATTTCAAGAAGATACCTCCACGCGTTCCCGAGTCTTAACAGATAGGCAGACAGACTGTCGGACAATAAAGTGATACAATAAGGGTTCCGATTTTCCTTTGGAGGTACGGAACCCTAAAAAACGTGAATAAGTAAATGCCACTATTCACTCTATGACTAGATACAGTTAACAAAAGAAAATAATTATTGTGTGGGCCATTCTAAAACGAAACACGATGCAAAATAGTTAATAATTATTATCTTCTTCTAAACCTATCCATGATGCGTCTAGGTACTAAAAAGTCGATGTCAAATATTTTTTTTGTATTTCTATTCAATGGTAGATCTATGACAGTTACAGGTAGTCAGTGTTCCGAAAGTCTTATAAATACTCTTACCAATGGGTATCGTATCGTGGGTTGTGGAGGTTAGATACGCAGTCGCTCCATGTAAAATACTGGTATTCAGCTGCATCCAGAAACTGGGAGCCGACCCCAACGTAGTTGGGAAAAGGCTATGCACACAATGAGAATAGATCAGTTTCTATTCGGCTTTTTATTTAATGATTCATCAAGGACTGCCTCGTTGGTCTAGTGGTCGCAAGCGCGACCACTGAGCATCCTGTGTTTGATACCCCGATCGTAAAAAACGTTACTGGGTTTTGCTATCGGGAATTTCTTAATATTTCACCCGGTTTACAATAAGCTCGCCTTCAACGCGAGACTTAACCCTCGGCATGCCTGGTAGGGTCTGTCAGACCCACCACGGCAGAAAAACCGTTGTATTTTATTCAAATTTGAATTCTGAGCACACCCGCTAGCTGTAGCTGGCCGTTACGAACTACTCAATGCTTTCCGTCCGCTACCTCACTCCGGGACGCGTTCCCACAACGATAAGAGTTGTTTAAAGTGCTCTCTCTACTTGTAATTCATAATAATTGTTAACAAAAAGCTCAAAGCTTAATTTTATGTTTAAAACGAACAAATTTTCATTTAAAATTTAAAAAATAAAGATCGTTGATTTGTAAAAAGATTTTTATGTCTAATCCTAATATTAGTATGTAATTTCATTATAAAACAAATATTTTTATTTATTTACTGCAATATGTATATGAAATAGTGATCCAAAACTGGGTCTGACAGACCCACCAGGCATACCGCGTCACTTCTCGCCACCAGGCATACCGAGGGTTAAACATGACTGGCAATTGTGGTTATATTATTAGGTACACCTCTGCCTAACACTACGGAGATAACAAGCAAGAAGTCACGTTACGTAATCATCAAGGTATTGGGCAAAAGTAGTACAACCACGAGTTCACGCTCAGTACAGCCTTTTATTGAATTTAGACTCTAGTCTGTCCAAATATTTTATAAAAACGCATACAAAAGATATTTAAAAAACAATTTATCGAAAATGCCATCAGCCTGTAGACAACTGTAGTGAAACTTCTAGATTGATGGCAATTAAAATTTCTGTACGCCCTCGCAATACGGTGTAAACTGTTTTAAGCTGTAAACTCATGTATTGCGCATTTCATAAAGGCTGCCAATTAACGTTGTGTTAAGAGCTTATTACTTTTATTATTAACTACGGAATGATTAATTTGTGAAATCTTTTGCAAGAGGAAATTAAAATTACCGTGGTTGTTAAATCAACGGTGTTAAATGACTTTTGATTTACATTTAACGCCAGTTTCCCCAAAGGATTGGGTAGTGGTGGACATTCTTGGACATAGGTCCACTTTCATTTCGCCAGTTTATGTCAGATAGTTATACCGACCAGTTAAAACTCTAACCTCCAGGCAGCTAAGAAGAAATTTTAGACTGGAAGAAACCCAATAACGCTTCGTTTCGACCTTCAAATCGAATCCAACACATCATGCTCAATGTTAGCTTTAGCGGTTTCTAGACTAGAGGGTAAACTTTTGTTTTCTGATTGTAAATAAAGAAATACAAAGTAATAAACAGTTAACAGCACATGCTTTTAAATCAAGTTAAAGTTTGAAAAACTTTCGGTAGCTTACTTATTATTTCTTTTATATATTTATTCTTCATCATCTGCCTAACCTTTTCCTGCTACAGTTGAGGTTGTATTTCAGTGTAACAATATGCCGCTGAAAGTATTTATGATTATTCATTTTTTAATATCATTAGAATGTTTCAAACACAAAATAATTTAAGAGACATAATACTCCAGCTTAACAGCATCGGGAACAGGGTCCCAGATACCAGTGGTCAGGAGAACGTGTCTAGAAGTCATAAGTCTAGTCTTGATCTAGCTGCCAAGTGGGAGCCTCTTCACATGTTCATTATCATCTGAGGAGGCTTTCACTTGGCAGCAACTATTGGCTATTAAGCTAATGGCCAATACAACTACCGCCAATATAACTGCCGTACTCACGCCCCCATGTCAACAACCTCCAGAGCCAGATAGCTAATTACTTAAATAGCATATCTTTTTCTGTAGTTTACTTAGCGTTTATTCATCTTTTCACATATTCTTTATATTTTTACATCTTTCTAATACATACAACATTTAAAAACACAAAAAATAGCAGCCCACCGGTATCAGGAACATGGTCTAAGCCACCGGCGGTCAGGGCTCCAGCGAACGGAACCTCCTAACAAGAAGAGCCCAATTTACTTATGTGAGTTGGTAAACACGGACACTTTTAGAGACTAAATAGTCTTGTTCTTAGAAAAAAGGCATAAATCACCGCGCTTGCCCATCGCGTGTTGGCAAAGACTGCATGTGGTCGTTCACTTCATAGACTTAAATCATTGAATCGCCAGACCACGCCAAAAAACTGTTCACGTTTCTATTCGGTGGACAGAAATGTCCTCCATCATGATGGGCATCGTATTAATCGTACATGCAACCTAAGTAGCATGAGGGTACAACTATAATTTACATCTACTATGTATATAATCCTTACTAATATTATAAAAGCGAAAGTGAGTTTGTTTGTTTGTTAAACCAAACAAACAAACGGCCAAACCGATTTTGATGAATTTTGGTACAGAGATAGTTCGGAACCAGGAGACGGACATAAGCTAATTTTGTGTAAATAGTGGGTTGTGAGGGAGAAAGAGGGAAGAAAAGGGAAAACTTAGCGTTGCTATTACAAATCAATAAGGCGCAAGGAGAACTGTGTTACCCCGAATTTAACGCGAGAGAAGCCGCGGGCAAAAGCTAGTAAGTATATAAAAGGAAGTCAGGATGGCGCCGGTGACTGAAAAAGTTATCAAAATCTGTTGCTTGTGATGCAAAGAAATGAAATGGAAGAAGAAATGCTGCACTGACCTCAAATTATTTAGAATAAGGCAGGAGAAAGATTACAGTTTCTCAATAAAAAATCCGCCGATAAACCCATTCACTCTCCATATTGCTCTAAAACAATTACCCTTTGACAGGTTCAAGTCTAAGATATCAGTTTTCTAATAATATTTATTGTAAATGCAGGCACATTCGCAACATCAACATTTTTTCCTCCATCTTACCGGGTAAGCCGAGGCAATCAATCAACTGCCACCATCGGAGGTCGCACTCCATGCTGCCAGATTGCGCGATAACTCAGGACCTACGTGCTTGCCAGTGATACCTATCTACGTTCTTGTTGGTTTTATAAAGAACGTTGAATCTTTTCAGAGAGTTTTCTAAAAAAAACTGTCTTCACGAGTCACAAAAAATGGATGTCGAATTTTCTTACTTACAAAAACATTATCGTCAATGGTTATGATCAAACAATTGTAAACTCAGATAATTTAGTGTTTAAGGGAAGATGTTGTCAACAGATTATAATGCCAAATAATATCCTTACTAATATTATAAAAGCGAAAGTGAGTTTGTTTGTTTGTTACCTCTTCACGCTTTAATGGCTAAACCAATTTTGATGAATTTTGGTACAGAGATAGTTCGGAACCAGGAGACGGACATAGGCAAATTTTTATTTAATATAAATATTAATAATTTTTATTTCTAATAATAATTTTTATTTTTATAAATATGAGGGAGAAAGAGGGAAGAAAAGGGAAAACTTAGCGTTGCTATTACAAATCAATAAGGCGCTAGGGTAATAACTGCAGGTAGCAGGTACTTGCAAATCAGGAAAGGGAACTGTGTTACCCCGAATTTAACGCGAGCGAAGCCACGGGCAAAAGCTAGTAAAAAATAAATACAGTCAGCCAAACATAGAACCTCCTCCTTTTTTAAGTTGCTTAAAAAGTATGAGCCAGCGTCCCTTACTTGTAATTTCTGTATATTTTCAATATTTTTTTTAGAAATTTTAGTTTTCGGTGTTTTTTCAAACTGAATTAAAATATTACAGTTCAGTTTAAATTGGTATTAAACTGGCACTTGACCTTTGTCTCTGTCAAAGATGCTCTAATAAATTAAAACTTTAAAGTTATCGTTATTAAAATTTAAGTAACTTTCTTCGTAGTAACAGTGATTTCCTTGGGTTTTCATAGTCGATATACATAGTTTAAATTTAATTTCAAACAGTTGAAGTAAAATTGATCTAGAAATTCTTTTTTAATAGTTTAGACCGCGATCATTCGTTTTGTCGCATAACAAAAGCTCGGTCAACGAATGTTTGGAAAACTTCGAGTAGTGAATGCTAACGGGATCTATTAATCAACAGTATCTCAATCATGCCTCAATAGCTGTTTCCAGGTTTCGTAGTAATCTCGAGCACAATTCTCAAGATCATTTTCTATGAAATATATTCCTTAACAAGTCTTTAATCCATTAAAACATTTTCAATCTATAGTAGGAAATAAATAGTACTATTAATATCGGGATTATTCTCAGAACCTAAAAATTAGTATTATAATACTTCCAAGAACCAACGCAAGACCTAATGTAACTTTTATTCTTGGATATCAAATACCATTATCGTGTACCTGTATAAGGAAGGAGATGCTCATAATCACCGCACTTGTTAGAAGAATCGCTTAAATGGGTCTAAGTAGGAGATTTAAAGTTCGATTTTCAGGTCAAACAATAACCGGTCAAGTGCGAGTCGGACCAGCAGGGTACCGTCTGCCGGGGTTGCGGGTTGTTCAAAAGAGAAAAACGAACGAAGAAAGAGGGCAATTGAAGGAACATGGGATTTAGTCAGTACAAGTCTGACACTCCCCCCTCCACTTCCTCCGCCCAGAGCGGGGGAAGTTATTTGATGATTTCCCATCCACACAAAAAAATAGGATACCGTAACACCAAACAATACACTAACAATATTTTTGACGCTCATTCTAATTAGATGGAAATATACATTTAACCACGAAAATAATTTATTTATTTGTTCTTGAATGAAAAATAAAATCACGACTGCAGTTTGGTAAAAAAAGTCCTTTATCTCAAAAACTATGTATATTTCAAAGCTTGCTTAAACCTATTTTCGTTGGAAGGTTTTTATTAGTACTTTCACCTCTATTTTTTCAGTATGTTCATCGTCTAACTTTAGAAATTAGAGAGAAGGGAACAAACTACTACAAAAAAAGTAAAAAAGAAACCTCGATTAAATTTTTGAGACCTATCATACACATCCCACACAGTTAAATAAAAAGTTTTGCAACAATGTTAGATGAAGTTAAACTAGGTACAGCTAAATGCAAGTATTGTCCACAATTTAGTTACCCAGACAAAAACAAAAGGCAATACTGATGCGCTACTTTTGTAGAAATGTCTCCAACATCCCTTATTTAATATTCGCAGCATCAAAAGAATACAAGAAAATGCAATTAAGTTCAAAGAAAAACTGTGGCTAAAGGGCCTTTGTTAAATCGAAATGAGAACTGTTAAACTATTCAGTGAACATTGCGTTTTCTTAAAGAAATGCAATTGATCTGATGTGATAGTGCTTTTTTTGTAGTTTATAAAAAAAGTGCCGTCAGTTGCTTCCGCGACGAGAATAAGGAGAAGTACGAGAAAACAGTGAGGCACTACATAATATGTATAACTACGAATAGTACATGTACAATTCCTGTAAAATAACAACTTAAACTTTAAATTTCTTTTAAAAGTATTTAAAACAATGCCGAACTACTTAACAACAGTGACAAAGTGATAAGTGGTTGAATTCATAACAGACTTATATCGTCTATGAATAAGAAGAGGAGATATCAATGACGATTGACAAAAATTACTTAATCCAAAAAAATAAACGTAAAGTCAACATAAATATTATCATTCCAGCCTTTTCAATCCCAGGCTCGCTATAATTCCCAGTCGCCATTCCGTCGCAGGAATATAAGGCTCACTTTAAACCAGTCCAACATGCGGAAACATTGTCATAAAATCACAAGGATTTTCTAAGAAATTTCCTCTTGCGTATTCTCTAGCGAGTTTTCAAGCGTGGTTCAATGCTGCCCTCTATCAAAATACTGCGAAGCGTTGCTTAGGGCCACCTGAATCATGTTTATTTAGGCGGTACACCGCAGATCCCAAAATAGCCTCTACTCCTGACTTTTATATGACCCGCTTGTAAACTTAGGAAAGGCTAGAATTTAGGTTTTTTTCTCGTAATATTTTTTCTTCAGTAAGACCCAGGTGTTCTGTTTTTTGTGAGAAGAATGTTGTCCAATTTTCTTAGAGGATTAATGAAAATTGGATTAAGAAGAGGTATTGAAAACGTGATCTTTTGAGATGTGCGCTTCTAAAGGTTGTATCTGAGACGTTATCTTTTAACCTTGTTTTAGGATATTACGATAACAATGTTGAAACACTTTTATGTCTATTATGTAGAAAATAATTATTTTTAAATTTCGAGAAGACGGAGAGAAATAATAAACTTTTCATAATATAAAAAGAAAGAAAATCAATATGCTGTTTGGAATATTAGTTACTATTATATACCGACTCGCCACGCTATTTGTCGATTATTTTAAAAGACTATGTCATTCAACCATTTCCAATGATTAAAACGTAAAACCGGCCAAGAGCGAGTCAGACGCGTGCACCGAGGGTTCCGTAGAAACTTACGACATAAACAGCTATTTCTTTTGACTGCGTAGTCTGTGCGAGTTGTTTCAAAGCACAAAGGGACTATAGACATGAGTATATGGTTTCAATTTCATCTCAATACCTTCACGCGTTCTTGAGATACAGGGTTTTGACTGACAGACAGACGGACAAGAAAGTGTATAAGGGTTATTTTTTTTCCTTTTGAGGTACGGAACCCTAAAAAAATATATTCTCTGCCTCTAATACCCAAAGGGTAAGGCAGAGGTGTACCTAAATAGTACACCAACTAGCACATACTACTTAGCACTACTTAGCATAACTGGCAAAAAGTACACGTACTTTTTGCCAGTTATGCTTTAAGTCCCATGTAAATGTCGGATTCTATTACCATAAAAACTCGAAAACCGATCCCAGGGCCTCGTGCTTGCCACCATCCGACCAACGAGGCAGACCGTTTTTTTTCTACATACTATTTCTTATTTTAATAAATTCTGATAAACAGTAAACTAACATCCAAATTTACAAGCAAATATGTTTGACCAGTAGAATAAGATGTGTCAGGATAGACTAAGTCAGAGTTATAAGTTAGTTAGTCTCCCGCATCAATGCCTTCGTAATGCTATACCATCTTAAGCAATCCATAGCACCAATCAATTAGATATTATCAATAGGCTGTGTCACCCCATTGACGACCTATAATTGTATTATCGATTTGATTCAAGCTGAGTTAATAGAATAGCTGTGTGGTCAATCATGAGAGTTAATCAATATTATTGTTATTGAAAATTCAACCATATTCCTAACTTAAAGCAGCGCATTTTAAAGTTAACCTTCAATAAACATCAAAAGGGATGGAAATCATCATCAAATATTGATTTTAGAGTTGGCAACGTCGCAAATAGCTGTACATGTTTAGAATTTTTAGGTTCTGGAATTCCTAATGGATGAAACTTAACCTTTATAAATTCGTCCTGCCCAAATAGACAGAAAGTCTATTCGCATGTCACAGTCCTTTTAGTCCGAAACCGTTAACACACATTTGAAATTTGAACACTCTTTCATGAACAACAAAAGTGATTGTTGAGTGAAATAAATAAAAAAAACCCTGTCTGTTTAAAAAGTTTTACGACAACTAATTTTTTGGTGTGTATATTGATTGATCCAGTACTTGTTTAAAATTGTTACAATAAGCCTTGAAGAGGTTTAGGATAATGAAACAACTAATCATGTTTAACAACAAAAGTAAATAATTCTGTTTTATAGTTTTATTTCTACATTATTTAGTTTTGTACATATTTTTATGAATTTCGTTACTATCCTTGGAGTTATTACAATTTCGCAGATTCACCCTTCTAGAAACGCTCACAACTATGTCGGCTGGAACTGTCAAAACAATTAGCGGGTGATATAATTCTAGGCCGAAGCAACTAGAATCTGAACTAAGGCTTGTGAATTCCGGGCACAACACGAAAGTTAACAAAGTTATTAGTACGTAGGTAGTCACTGAAACTTAGGAAGACGTATCCATTTTGTCAATTATTACAGGAACGTTAGCTAAACGGTCGATAGTATCTTACTTCAACGTGTGAGACCTCTTTGTCGACTCAGCTTTTCTTTTCCCTTTGTTTTGTCCCGGAAATTGGAATCGGTCTATTTGAGCGCATCTATGCGCGTTTAACAATAAATGTGTCAAGGAAAAGACCCACGTCGCCCTCTTTTCATGTTTTCCAAAGCTCTTGTCACTCTTCCTTATTACCCTACCTGTCTCTTTGGCAGTTATAAAATGATTCGTGTAATGATATATCAGATACGATACCTTCTAAATTTAAGGTCTCTGGTAAGTTAAAGTTAACATAATAATGCTTATTTCTTAAAACTATTCATAAGCTTGCGTTTGACCACAATATAACTGATAGTAAGTAATGACGGGGTAGACGATCGAGCATACTTGCCTAGAACCTACCTAAATGGATCAAAGGATCTGTACAGTATTCACAGATAATCATAATTTGCGTAGCCTTTACACACCTTCAGGCATCTCATGACGCCTATCAAAGATCAACAAAATGATACAAAGCGGGCACAGAAACTACAATGTAGATTAAATTCATCTTAGCTGTTTTCCTTATCGTAAAAGACGAGTACCTAAATGTTAACTACATGTGTACATAACGTGTTCACTTAAAATGCTAGGCCCTTTAGAAATTTGTATTAAAGCTGACACTAAGCATGTACCTACTAAGTCCCTGCGTACGGCTTTATTTACATGTCTAGTTGGAATATTACAACCACTTTTCTGTTCAAATGGAATCCTTTATTATAAGTTAAGTACGATATGTTAATTTAAGCAGTTACCACCATAATTATAAACTACTAGCTTTTGCCCGCGGCTTCGTTCGCATTAAATTCGGGGTAACACAGTTCCCCTTTCCTGTAGTTTTTGCCTTTGCGCATTTTATTGTAATAGCAAAGCTAAGTTTTCCCTTTCCTTCCCTCTTTCTCCCTTATTTCACACTTTAAAAAAAAAGTATCTTATGTGCTATTCCAGACTATTATATCTATCTCTGTGTTAACGTTTTAATTCAGATCTGTTTAGCCGTTCTGGTGAGATTATATAACAAACATACAAAAAAAGCCGAGAGGCATTACTAACATTATTTCAAAGCTTTGTTTCATGAACAGTTATTTTAGTTTATTTCACAATATCTTTCAAATCAAAACAAAGAACAATGTATGGATACCACTGTCTACGCCTTCGCGAATAAAGGTAGGTACGATGATATGTTCTATTGTTTTTTTTTATAAAATCCAACCATCTGAATATAAACAATTAAATTCACTCTATCTAGGCTTCTCCGGTGCAATTCGAATTTCAGACACATTTTAGTTTCCGCAATCTACTGTTGGACAACGGTTTGTCCTTAAAGGGGAGGAAGTACCAAAATTGAAAGCTTGAGCGGGTTAGAAACCGAGTAGCCACGTCTAATCCCAAATGCTGTCGAAGCCAGGACGCACTTAAACCCCGCTATGTATTGCATGGGAGAGATAGACTTAAATCAAATAATTTCGACAACCATTTTAGGTCTTATGTTAGCCAAATGCTTAAGAAGTTTTAAACCAAGATTTTGGTTTGAAACTTACTCTACATTATGTTTTGAACAGATAAATAGAGAATTAATTCAACAAAAATATTATTAGGCAACAAAAGATTGTGTTTATTATTTTTAGTTACTTTTTGTCGGGTATGATTTAAGCTGTCACCAATTTAATTTATTTTGTGTTTCTTAAATAATAAAAGGAGCTCGTGACTAAATAAATAGTAGCCGCTCGGGTCGATCTTTAGGTTAAGCCGCGCTTGCCTAGGTTGGTCTGTGGATGGGTGACCACCCGTTACATACCGAGTTTCCTCCGTGCCTCGGAAAGCACGTTAAGCCGTTGGTCCCGGCTGTCATTTGTAGATCTTTGACAGTCGTTATAGGTAGTCAGTGTTCCGAAAGTCTGACAGCCAGTCTTACCAAGGGGTATCGTATTACCCAGTATTAACTGGGTTGTGGAGGTCAGATAGGCAGTCGCTCCATGTAAAATACTGATATTCAGCTGCATCCGGTTAGACTGGAAGCCGACCCCAACATAGTTGGGAAAAGGCTAGGCAGATGTATGTGTTTCTTAAATAATAGGGTTTGCCCTCAAAATAGTAGATTTGTCACCAAAATGTAGTCACCAAACAATATAAAATCAATTCCACAATAAATTACGAAAATCATGGAGATATAGGGTCTAGTACCAAATAATTGTTTTTGTATATATTATAATAGGTTTGTCCTAATAAGCATTTAAGCAAACTAATTGAAAGAGATCACCAATAAACTATATAATTATATCTCTTTTTTCTATCAATGCAAGTCGATTCTGGCACTCGCCGGCCGCTGCCACGGCACCGCTCGCTTCGCTCGCTCGGCTCGTGCGTAGGAGGTCACAGTTTTAACTTAACCTAACCTAGCCATTTCTGCCATCTGCGCCAAGCGATCGATTTATTTGGTGACAGATCTACCATTCTGAGCACCAAGCTATTATTTAAGTAATAAAACTATTATTATAAGAACGAAGTTTATATTCATGTAATGCACTACAATTTTATTGGTAATCCATCTCATATTTTACACATTATATTAACAATAATTTGGTAATTCATACCTGGGAACACTCTTTGTTTATCTGAGAACGAAAATATTTCGTGGCGATAGATCTATTTATTAAGTGATACAACTTGATGACAAATAAAAATTTTGGTGACAAAAAATATAGTTCCTCTTTTTGTCCATGTGCTATTGTTTTTATATGTATACATATTAGAAATATAACATCAGGCCTGTTTCCGAAGACTTGAGGATACTTTTAGTAGACATTTCACCAGTCATATAAAAGTCAGACTTAATCATAGCTGTTTGAGCATATCGTCCCCTATTCAATGGCTAATGAGGGCGATATGCTCGGATGTCAGAATAGAGAAAAGCTATAAGTCCTTTTCAAAGACTGTTTCTTGTGTTTGTCGTATGAAGAAGGACGAAAGATTCGTTTTGCTTGTTATTTTTAAGGGCGTTATTTAATATTTTAAGTAATTTCAAATTGTAAATTTACTTCTTTTAATAATAATAAATATTATTATTTAGAAGATTCCTTTATGTAGGAGTCCTGACCGCCCGTAGCTTGAACCCTGTTCCCGATAACATTGCGCTATTTTCATTTATTTTCATACATATTTATAGAAACATTTAAAAATGATTAAAAGTAATAAATTAAATCATATTCTGATAATATTAATAGCAACAGCTTGGATTTTTCTTTTATGTTGTACATGTATATTTTTTCCACAAAAAAAAAATACTTGAGATGGGAATTTCTATTTTAAAGACTGTCTTAGAACGTCTAGAGCTTATCAATTCCGCATACCACAATTGCGTATTGCGTAACACGTGAATCGTATAACGTCCATATTGGCACGTCGCCATACTGCCGACTATTCCGGGCGTCGACCTCCTTACGTGCGTTCAAAACAATGGGGTTTTATAACAATTGTGACATAATAACTCTTCTTACTGAGTAAAAATAGGACAGCCTATTTTGAAGAAAAGTTTAAGGTTTTATAGAGCTGTAACATTTGCTAAAGAAAAGATAAGAGAACATGAACCCCGATTCCGTTTTGTTTTTCTAGTTCATCATCTAAAGTAGGTATGTTTTTCAATGAAACACGAAGGTAGTATAGTTTATTCATATTGTTTTTGAGTATAATTAAAAATACAAAATTAATAAATGTTAAATGAATATAAATCAAGCTCAAAACTATTATTAAGGGAGTATCTAATAAATAATCTAATTAGGTAAATTTTGATTTTACATGTAAAAAATATTTATATATTTGGATTTTCAACAAAGGATACACAAATACAATGATACGCAATACAAAAGATTATTTTAAGTATGCACATGTAATTGCACATATAACAGTGGTAATCTAATTTTGTTGTTGACCCTACAGCACTGGGCACTAAATTATATGACACGTTGACGTTAATTTGGGAAGAAACTTAAGCTCTACTAAGCCATGAGAAAATTTAACACATCCTAAAACCAATCTCATTGTTTCCATTCTTCACAAGTCAGTACAGCAAGAAAGAGACCAACGATGTTGAAACTGTCAAATTAATTGACATTTTAAACCTCAGCGTGTTTACAGGCGGCTTATTTTGAGCTGCCGTCTAAACTCGTTATGAAGTTTTGATTCAACCGATTTGACAGCTCTAATTTGTAAAGAGTGGCAATATTTTGAGTTCAGTTGACGCTTTACAAAATAAGGACACTTGTCTTGGGCTCTAAGTAACAACCTCAAAAGGTTGAACATAAACAGATTTCTAATAATGGCCAAGTTTATTAACCTTTTGTAGAATAAGGGATGTGCTTCTTTAATAATCTTTGATTGTATTGTTATTAGAATTTACAGCTGAAAATTATCGCCGAGAGATTCCGAGACAGAGCAAATGTGATATTGTACCTAGTAGCGCTTGTTTAGCATCTATGTTCCTCGCTCTCCGTGTCAGTTTTTTTTTAATACCTCCCCGGAGAGACAAAGAGCAAGAGGGTACCATGCATTAGGGTTTGTGAGATAATACAATTCAATTGAAGCATTAATAAAGAACATAAAATATTACATTTCCTTGGTTAAACAATAAATCAGACAGCCACTCGTAAAATATTACTCTACGCATGAATGCAGCTGGAATTAAATTTATTTGTGAATCCAGTCTCAAGTAGTCTGTTGATGTTCATCTTCTAAGAACCTTTAACTATAAAATGTAAAAAATAGGGCTCTTTGTTTAAAGAAATGAAATAAGAAGTTTTGTTCATTTATTTTGTCATTGTTAGCCCAACAATAGCTAATACTAAAGATTTTAACAGATCCTTTTCTGCGGATGGGAAATCACCAAATAACTTCCCCCGCTCTGGGCGGAGCGGGGGCGATTGTCAGACTTGTACTTACTAAAATCCATCCATGTTTCTTCTATAGCCCTTTATTTTTGGGGCGGCGGTATCTCTTTCTAACAACCCGCAATCCCGGTTAAACAGACCGTTCAGTAGAAGAAATGCCTGGTTGGAGGATAATTCATCATGTGCCCTGTGTTGGTTAACAGTTCAATCTGATGCAGTGAAATACCAGTATTTTACTTGTGACGACTGTTAAGTTAGGCACTAACCTATAAATGTGGCGGGCAAAAGGCTTGCCTGATTTTACATGGGGTTCTAATATAACTGAGACAGTGTGGTATATACATAGGTAGACGTTTGCCAAGTCTTACGGGGACCACGAAAAAAAAACCCGGCGATCCTTTTATTAACTAGAAACTTTTAGAGTCCGCCAATACTAATCAAATACCACAAAAATATATGACCGTGTATATATCTTTCCCATGCATATTTATTTCACAGTTCGTTCGTCCGTTTGATCTCTTAAGTTGGCAGTTACGTTTCTTTTGATGTTCAGTCCGAGATCGTGGCGGCCATTTTGGCATTAATACAGCTGTTAATAACATGGTTAATCGTCTTGAAACGTCCCCGTTACATGAATTATGTATGTATGTTTGTCACGAATGGACTGTGAAAACGCTGGACTATTTAGAAATGGATATTTCTTTCGGGTAAGCTATAAAAGTTTTGGTAGAGTTTGTGGATTTATAGATAGGGTGTTCGGTGTTTATGTTCTTGATGAGTTCAAATTGTTTCCGTATGGTTTGGTGAAAGGTGTGGTTTGTGACTTAAGTCTAAGTTAAATTAAACGTTGATTTCACTGGTTTCTCGATTAATATTTATCTGCAATGTGCCACTGACGGTAGTGAGTGGCGATAAAGATAAACTCCATCTAGGAGTCTGTGCTATGAAATGCTACATAACTGTTGCTGTGAGTTGCAGCTTTGGACGTATTAGCTCTAGGCTTTGACATAAAATAATATCAGGAATTAGGCGATGTGGATGAATTTTTAGACGGCCTGTAATTATTTTTCACTAATTGAGAGG
This sequence comes from Ochropleura plecta, assembly GCA_905475445.1. NCBI lineage: Eukaryota > Metazoa > Arthropoda > Insecta > Lepidoptera > Noctuidae > Ochropleura > Ochropleura plecta. The sequence goes on from FR997722.1 coordinate 22,334,097, forward strand.
TGTGCATATTTTTTTCCTTGTAACTGTAAAAGTTATCCTAAATTATTATAGATTGTGATATATTACTAAAATCTGATACAAAATAAATACTAAAATTCAACATAATAATTTTTGTTATTCTTTTCTCAGTATTATGTATTTAGTTAGTTAATTATCTGATTCTGGAGCTACTGCTACGCCACATTTCCTAACTCATGCAGCTGTCATCGTTACTGATATAAATTGTATGTGGTTTGTGTATTTTCGTTCTGAAATGAAGATTTTCATTTATTTTTAATATTTCGATTTTATGAAAAGAAGCATCAAAGCAAAAAGTTTAAACTCTATATTTCCAATTAAGGTTAAACAAATTAAATATTAATAAGCACAAGAGTTGCCCCAAATGCACCATAATATTTATTTATATCCTTACTAATAAAAAGCGAAAGTGAGTTTGTTTGTTATCTCTTCATGCTTTAATGGCTAAACCGATTTTGATGAAATTTATTGGTACAGAGATCGTTGGGAACCAGGAGAAGGACATAGGCTATTTTTTAAAAAAAGAGTGGTATATGAGGGAGAAAGAAGGAATAAACGGGAAAACTTAGCGTTGCTATTACAAATCAATAAGGCGCTACCGAATTTAACGCGAGCGAAGCCGCTGGCAAAAACTAGTTATATATATTTATAAAAAAATAATAATATACTTTTGTATAATGATAACCCTGCTCTACGACATTTTCCACAGAATCAGTTATTAAGTAATAATGAAATAACTTATTGTTATGCACAAAGGCCACAGTCGATTTTACTGTTATTATTAACTCCTTTGATAAATTATTCTGTTTTATTTATCTTCCTTTTATCCCATATTCGAGAGTTTTCCTTTCCATTGAACTTAATTAACGTAACTAATAATTTTGCGTTCATCGTAAAAATATCATCATAATAAAATTATCTTTGTTTTGGAGCGTTTACATTGTTCCTCAGCTTTAAGAGTTCTGTATTACTCTTATGTGATGGTTATTTGAACGTTTATCCGTTACTCAATTTATGATATTATAACGCTTGTTTTCTCGAAAGGTTAGGCAGAGATGTTCCTACAGTATTGTCATACAATTGTTCAACAAAACTTGATGAAACATATAAATATAAAGTCCTTGTGTCCGTGTAGACCTATTATATCCTGTAACTGGTCTACGCCGTCAAACTCCAGGCATGTATTACAATTGCACCATGAGCACTCCAATTTGTCAACTTGTCAGTCAGAAAAATTAAGCTATTTACCCATTCCAGAACACTTTATGTTCCTTTTAAATCAGAACATGGCGCAACCTAGAAGGCTATTGATATACAATCATCAAAGTTAAACTAAAAACTTATAAATAATAAGTATTCATATATCCTCTTGCGCAGGACAAAACAGAACTGATTGCAACTGTGGTTTGAACTGGACGCTAAAACAATTTGCTACTTCTACATTCTCCTGTCCTTATGCCATTTTTTAGGATTAGCGCAGCATTTCTTCTCCTTCCATACTTCTGTATAAATCGTCCTAGTAGCTACTTCCTTTCTAGCCATATCATCCTTCAGACCGTCCATCCATCGTTTCTTTGGTCTTCTTATTCCCATCCACATTCATGCTCAAAATTTACCCTTGACTTATAATACTTTTGTACGAAACATCCAAATGAAAACGGTCTTTCTACTCCTGGGGCAATTTTTCGGAGTGTACCTAGTCACTCAAGCATTTATGAAGGTATGTTATTTTTCCATCCCAAAGCGCAAAGTTCCTAATCTACTCATTCATCTCTCGTATGAGAGTTTGCAAATAAACTCTGTTACAAGGTTATAAATAGTAACTATACCAATGTAACGTCAAACGGTTAAATATAGCCAATAGTTTGAGTTGTCTGAGTTCGTCGAACCAACGCTGGTTGAAGATTTTCTTGGTTAACAAAGAAACGTTAATATTAGATGAGAATAATTAAGTTGGTAGATTTATTTGTATTTTTGAATTTAAATTATTTTTGAGAGTGTGGCTAGTTCTCTACCGTACTCTGAAGGCAAATAAATACTCATGAGAACCGATAACTTGCGTTGGTAACGAAAATTCTGTTTTTGCAAACCATACGAATCGTTCAACAGGTGTACAAAAGCCAGCCGTTTATAATATTCGCCAGTGGTTCTTGAAATTCTAGTATGCAATAGTCTGAGACCACTTCTGAAAAGTACTTAACCTATTCAAAAGTGCATTGAGTTTTATTTTTCTCTTACTCCTTTATATACATTAAGCAAACTAAATACAAGTGCTGTGAAACTTTAAACTAAAGCTGGCTTAGCGTAGAACGAAGTTTCAATAAAAAAACATTATCCTTCCTTGGCAGTCGGGCAAAAGAGGTCATTTTATTACTAGTATTTTTACGGCTAAATTATAGTCTACAGTTCAATAATATAAACTGATGCATGTTATTGGTAATGAAGGTAGGTAACTTACTATCTCGGGTAAGCTGTAACAGTTGTCCTGCTGGTAACGGTCGAAACGGTGCTCCTGAAACAATTGCAGATTAATTTTATAATTATTCTGTAGGAAATCTGTAAAGTGTATATTATCTTAACAAGACGTAATGGATATTATCTTAACAAATTATCTCGCGGATTTTTTTTTTAATAGTAATCGTCTTGCCGGTCTGGTCGCATGTTATTTGGGGTCGGCGCAACCCGATTTTTTCTTCCTACCTTCACTGTTAATTGTCACTTTGACATTAATTACTTCTTTTAGCATATTTCTTTTACAGTGAATAATGAAAGTCGCAAGAAAAAAGTCGAAAAAAAAACGGTTATTTTTTTGATAAATTGTGATTGCGTTTTTATTAATAGTCAGTGTGATTTACTTTAAACATATCTAAATGCTAAATAAACTGACCTTTAAGTGTGTTTTTATTGTTCGAATGTGGCTACAGTGGTTGTGAAGTGGTAACAGATTTGTCAAAAATCGGAAAACCGTAGATTTGTAGATGCATTACAAAAATAATGTGATTACAAACTTAGTTGCAGTTGGTAAACTAACCGCGACCTATGTCGATGTATAGGGACAACAGATTTCCATTAGAAACGTTAAATTTGTCCTTCATTATAGTTGATCTTTTCGTTAAAGCAATGTCCGGTAATTTCATTAGTTACAAGTTTGCACGATACCCTCGGTGCGCGGTTTTTCTTTCATACCATTCCTCATTAATCTATCCATTGTTTGTTTCGTCTCTCCATCTCCATCTATTAACATTAATTATTTTCATCACTATTTTAGTTTTATACATCCTTCCTTATCACATACCTATCCACGGACACGCAGGGGACCCTACTCCATTAAATCCAATCCCATACATTTACAAAGCTTCCCGCAACTATAACAGTATTCCCTGTTACTTTTGTTTTATTTTAGCATGGCAACAGCGGTCATTGACCCACCTAAGTTATTAAACGTCCTTCATTTCCAAAACAGCTTTTAAACGTCCTGAATCAACATTTATCGTGATTCTCAGCATTTTTAAACGATAAAAAGGTACTTTTTTGGTTCGTATAAGAGGTATTAGGGAAAGGGCAATGACTGTTATTGACATGCTGAACATTTAAACAAGTAACTACACAAAATTTAGTGACGGGTAGCGACTTGTATTCGCTTGAAAAATAAACGTTCTGCGGTAGACCACACTCAATATAACGAAATCAATACATTATGTTGATTAATGCATTGATTAGCACAGGTGTCATAGAGCCTCAACCCAACCCAGCCGCCGCAGAAGATGTCTTGGGCGTCGGGCGCCACGAGACAAATCCCGGCCACCGTAGATGCGGGCTTGTGGACGGTGAGCGAGATGTCAACAAAGCAGAGGGGCCTGCCAGGGCCTCCGCATCCGGGGTTGCGGGTTGTTCGAAAGAGATACCGCGGCCCCGGAACGTAAAGGGCAATAGAAGGAACATGGGTGGGTTTTAGTCAGTAAAAGTCTGACATGCCCCCCGCTCCGCCCAGAGCGGGGGAAGTCATTTGATGATTTCCAACCCGAAAAAAAAAAAACAATAAACCAACTAGGATTTATTAGTAAAATTTAACGAAAGTGTCAGATTTATCTACTAAACTTTAAAAAAAAACAAAGTCCCTTTCTTATAAGTTACTTCGAGTTTGCTTAGAACAATTATATGACCCAAATATTATTATTTTCCGGTACGTAAATAAAAAAAAAACAAATATCGACGCTTATTTCTATTAATGGCTACTGTGACCATACCTACCTAATACACTTACGTAATAACCAAGTAGGTACAGACGGTGGTCAATGCCTTAGGCCTATAAGTCCTGTCTAATACCGTCAACCAAAGCCGGATGCCCGATTACTAGATCATAATATTATGTGACAGGGTTATTAATTTATGAGCTACACCGCCAGGCAGTCGCATGTCGCTGCAACACGGTACCATGGTATATATAACAACTCGTGTAGATAACGTTTGTACAATGCCATATATTGCTTACTAGCTTTTGCCCGCGGCTTCGCTCGCGTTAAATTCGGGGTAACACAGTTCCCCTTGCGCCTTATTGATTTGTAATAGCAACGCTAAGTTTTTCCTTTTCTTCCCTCTTTCGAGTCTCATTCACATCCCACTTTAAAAAAAAATAGCCTATGTCCGTCTTCTGGTTCCCAACTATCTCTGTACCAAAATTCATCAAAATCGGTGTAGCCATTAAAGCGTGAAGAGGAAACAAACAAACTCACTTTTGCTTTAATAATATTAGTAAGGATTTGATAAGTTCTTGAGAAAGGTCAGCTGCGTAGTATAATTAAAAAGCAAACGGCGTGCGTGCATGACCAGATGTAGGAACACGGACAAAGCAGGTGGCTATGGTTTCTCCCTATCCACTTAAGAAAGAGTCGTGAGTTTATGTATATATTCCGTGTTGTGCTGGTTAGAATCGCTTTTACGTTTGACAATTTCATAAAGGAATAAAAAAAATACAACTATCTATTTTAATTACACAAAGCATTAATCTTCTTGTTATCACTAGCACGACTTTTTTCTAAATTATTAGTCCAGAACTCCGCCACTGTCACCGCGTCGACGGTGGCAGTAACCACAGATGTCTCATCATCTGCGTATTTTTGGACTAAGAGGGCGGGACAGGTACATAATTTGAGCCACAGTTCCACAACTGCGCACCGCTAATATTTAATAACAAACTAGCATTAAGACCGAAAGAAACCAGAGATTAAGAAACGAGAATTGTGAAACAAAGAAGTATGGCGGAAGCAGTCATGGCAACTCATTTTAATATGGTATTGTATTGTAAAAGTCAAACTGTTAGAAATACACATGTAAAGTGCTAGTACCTATTAAATAAATCATTCAAAAGTGAATTGTAGGTCCAATTAATTTTACTTACTTTGTTAAATGCAAAAAGGGGAGGGTTTGTATTTATGCTTTTGCGGTTGCACAACGACACGCTTTGCTTACGCTTTGCTTGGTAGTATAGATGCAAGCCTACCTTACTGCTCCTTCAGAGTCAGTAAGGTGGCGAGGTCTTGGGGGAGAGCGCAACAGTCGCGTAGATCCCCAAGGCAAGTCTGGTGGATCCACCTTCACGAGGTTGCCGCCCTGTTCTTGGTCTAATTCCCTAAGAAATAGACGCAACAGAAACCACCAGGCGCTTTTCCACTCCTAACCACGACCCTCTGTGACTGAGTGGTTGTGGGCTTAACCGCCACTAAATCCAGCTGGCGATGAGCAGGGGAATCGAGTCACCTGCGCTAGGACCTGCGCAGTTGAGCGCCGTAAGCGGGGATGAAGGAGTCCTGGGGGGTTGAGCCGAGTGGCGCTGGTGTTAATGCGTCCGTAAGGCAACACGCCCTCTTTGGTCCGGATTTCAAGCGAAACGGTGGCCCCACCCAATAGCCAAGGGTGGGGAAATGGCCACAGTGTCCCGTCAGAGGGGCACGGCGAGGTGCGGGGGGTCCGTGGAGGTCATCTTTGGAAGGCCGAAGCGGTGGGTTAAGGTCATGCTGACGGTGTAAGTGAGGGTTACCAACCCGATCAAGCACCCGATGTCGCACTGTAAGCCAGCCCTGCGCACCTATATCTCTCTGGTAGTCTTAGCGTTCGAGCTAGTTTGTAGCGAGACGCTCCCAGGTGCGGGCTCCATGGAGGGTGGGAAGCCAGAGAGATGAATGTTTACTACACAATAATATGGACAACAAAACAAAGTCCCGTAATAAACCGAGGAAATCGGCGCTGCCCGGGACCAGTACCGTTCCTCGTTCCTTCGCAGGTACACAGCCTACACCGACGGTTAACTCCGAAGGTGAGGCTATTAGCAAACACCCACCTCTGCCTGTGGATCCTCAAGCCGCCGCTCTACCGCCGGCCGTTACTGGCCAGCCGGTGGAGCCCGGTATCACCGGAGACGAGTTTGCGCTCGCCTGGCAGGTGCAGAGGAGCAAGCGCAAGGGCACCAAGGGGAAATCCTCGGAGAGTACCCAGTGCTGCTGCGCTGACCACCCGAGGCAGACCGCCCCAACTTCTTCGGAAGGGGTCGGTAAAAAGAGGACAAGACTGACGAAGAAAGAGCGTCGTCAACTGTGGAGAGGTAAGAAAACTTCACAAGTAACCATACAGGCTAACGCCGCGGCTACGGGTAAACCGGCCAGCGGTAATGTCAATTTCTCCGCAGGCAAGCGATCGCAGGCCGTGGCTGGCACCAGCCAACCAGGACCTAGCCAACCGCCTGCTGGCGCGGAGGTACAGGGCCAGCACAGGAACCAGCGGCCCGTTCGGATGGATCAGACCGCGGCCAAGCGAGCTCTCAACGAGACCTCATCCCCTCGTGGCGAGCACAAGCGGCCGTGTCTTGATAGATCCAAACGGGTCGCCCACCAGAGCTACGCCCAAGCTGCTAGCACCAACCTCGACGTCGCAGTCACATGCGGCCGCACGGGGCTCATCAGCAGGGAGGTGTCGGAGCAGGTGCTAGCAGCCATACAGAAGCAGATCATTGCTGAGTCCTGCTCCCCCAAACCGGACGTCCCCGCACCGAACTTCAGGGCCAAACCGATTTTCGCCGGTGGGGTCCTTAGGCTGTGGTGCGGCACCGAATACACGCTGGCCTGGCTGGGGAAACTCGTCTCCGAGATGCCTCTTCCCGCCGGCACTTCGCTGGTGATCAAGAGGCAGTCGGAGATCCAGCGCCGCGTACGATGTGGCATACTCATCCCCAATGAGCAGGGGATGTTCACAGAGCCGACCAGTATTGGGCGAGCCCTGTGCTACCAAAACTCCTGGGTGGACATCAGGAGGTGGGTACTGCTGCACGGCGACAAACAGGCCGCGGCATGGTACATTGTGGTTGGCATCCCTGAGGACCAAATTCCGGCCCTGATGAAAGCCGAACGCCGTCTCTCATTTTGCGCAGGGACGGTGTACATCAAATTCCAGGGCCCGAACGGCAAATTTGCCGATGTCCCTCAGGGTTGGGATCCGGCCACAGAAACCATGGTCGCGAAACCGGAGGACGAGAAACCTCCGTCATCAAACTCCGCGGAGCCACCCGCGGACACTCCTGCAGCAGCAGCGCCGGCCGTGGACTCCGCCGCCAGCGTGGACGCCGTCCTCTCATCGGGAGAAGAGATCGACGACATCATCCTGTCGTCGGTTTCGGACCCCGGGGAGGAGGGCTTCGACGCGGGCGACCTGTTCGCCGGGCTGCGACTAGCAGGTGACGAGGAGGGCGCGACCAGCGATGGCGTCCCTTTCGTCGACCTGTAGGGTCCTGCAGGCTAACCTCCACCACAGTCAGACCGCGACGGCTCAGCTACGGAAGTGGTTGGAGGTTCAACAAACAGCCATCGCTTTGATCCAGGAGCCGTGGATCAGGGCTGGCCGCATACAAGGCCTCTCCAATCTTAGGGGTAAGCTCTTAGTTACTACAGACCACGACCAACCCAGATCGTGTATCTATACTACAGAAAACCTAAAAACACAGCCACTAACAGATTTCTGTTGCAGGGATATCTCTGCAGCTAGGCTGACTATACAGCGTGACGACACAGAGGTGGTAATTGCCCTCGCCTCGGTATATATGCCCGAGGCTGAGGAACCGCCCCCGCATGACCTCGCCCGCCTCGTAAGACATTGCGAGTGCACCGGGCTGGAGGTTATCATAGGGGCCGATGCCAACGCCCACCACCCTCTGTGGGGCATGGACACGCAGAATGAAAGGGGTAAGACTTTAGTAGACTATCTGTTCTCAACCAACTTAACCCTACTAAACACAGGTTCTGAACCGACCTTTGTAACCAGGCGCAGCCGTACAATTATAGACCTTACTCTGGCCTCGGAGGGCGCAGCGGCAACCATTACCGGATGGCAGGTCTCCAAGGAGGCCTCCTGCTCGGACCACAGGTGGATCCGCTTCGATATCCAGGCTACTGTAACACCCACACTGCCACGGCGCAACCCGCGCAATACAGACCGTGCTGCATATACACGCACCCTTGAAAACAAGCTGGCGTCAATTGACGACTGGGTGACTTACGAGAGCACACCGCAGATTGAACAGCGGGTAAGTCAGCTCACCAAGTCAATGCTAGACAGCTACCAGACTACCTGCCCCGAAACCGTTCCGCCAAACACATCAGGGAAACAACCATGGTGGGGTGCGGAACTGGAGCGTAAGCGCAGCAAGGTAAGACAAGCTCTAAACAGAGCTATGAATACTTGGGCGGACAAGGATTGGGACGCCTACTACGCGGCCAAATCCAGCTACAAAAAATGCATAAGATTCAGGAGCACCACAGGGTGGCGTAAGTACTGTGGCAACATCGAATCTTGTCAACAAGCTAATAGGGTAAGGAAAATACTGGCACAGCAAAAAACACCTGGGCCTACTGTTCTCCGAAAACCTGATAATACACTCACCACATCACCAGAAGAGGCGATGCGCGTCCTCATTGAAACTCACTTCCCAGGATGCGCATTTACACAGGTGATTGACTGGACAGAGACAACTCAAACGCCATCAGTAAACGACTGGCATTACGCTAACAAGGTGATAACACTGGAGAAAATCCAGTGGGCGATCCGTTGCTTCCATCCTTTCAAGGCGGCAGGCCCAGACGGCATCTTCCCTGCTCTACTGCAGTGGGGTAGCACATCCGTTGCCAGTAAACTGCTGCCCATAATGAGAGCGTGCCTAGCCTTCCGATACGTTCCTAAAGGATGAAGGGAAGTGAAGGTTATATTCATCCCTAAGCCAGGTAAGGGTGACTACACAAACGCCAAAGCCCACCGACCAATCAGTCTGACTTCCTTCCTTCTAAAAACCATGGAGAGGATCTGCGAAAGAGAGCTGAGGGACGGCGTTTTAAAAACAATACCACTCCACGACAACCAACATGCATACAGCTCGGGTAAGTCTACCGAATCAGCTCTCCACCTAGTGGTCAGCCGAATAGAAGAAGCTATACACCAGAAGGGAACCTGTCTAGGAACCTTCATAGACATCGAAGGAGCCTTCGACAGAACTAACTTTTCCAGCATCCGTAACGCTCTGTCTCGACACGGAGTGGAACAGGTAATGATAGACTGGATCAATAATATGCTAAGTGAACGAGTGGTTCGCCTTGCAGAAGTACAGGAGATGGCCTTGATAGCGAGAGGCTGTCCTCAAGGAGGGGTACTATCTCCGCTCCTCTGGAACCTGGTGATAAATGACCTTATCACAAAACTCAACGCGAACCACTTCTTTACAATCGGGTACGCAGACGACCTCACCATCCTCATTTCAGGGAAGGTGACGGGGACAATCTGCAACCTTACCCAACAGGCCCTACGCATCGTTGAAGGATGGTGCAGGGATTTCGACCTGTCTGTAAACCCCAATAAAACTGAACTAGTCATGTTCACCCAAAAGCGAACACTAGGACCTTACCGCCTACCCAAACTATTCGATACTGAACTCCAATTAGCCAGCGAGGTGAAATACCTAGGCGTCATCCTGTATAGTAAGTTAAACTGGAGCAGTCACTTAGACAATAAACTAAACAGAGCCTGTATCACTTTTTGGCAGTGCAGAGGGATGATAGGTAAGAGGTGGGGGCTGTCTCCCAAAATCATCCTCTGGCTTTACTGCGCGGTAATCCGACCTATGGTCACGTACGGGGCCGTGGTATGGTGGCCCCGCACCAAATTGGTGACAGCCTCAGCTAAACTTCAACGTATGCAGAGGCTTGCCTGCACGGCGATCACTGGCTGCATGAGGACTACTCCGACTGCAGCCCTTGAAGCCATGCTAGAACTCCCACCGCTCCACCTGTTCATTCAGCAGGAGGCAACGACGGCGGCATTACGTCTCAAAACACTGCATTTATGGGGTAAGAAATATACACAGCATACCAAGGCGCTGGAGGAGTTCTACAACGAGTTCCCAATAGCCAAAGCAATAAACGATCGGATACCCAAACAATTCGTATTCGATAAGAAATACAAAATCCAGCTCCATGAAGACCACCGTTGCGAAGGGCTATGCCCCGCAGAGGTAAGAATCTTCACAGACGGATCCAAAACAGGTACTGGCACGGGAGCCGGAGTCTTCTCAGAGGACCTCAACATCCACATAGCCGCACCTCTGGGGGTCCACAACACGGTGTTTCAGGCAGAATGCATGGGCATCTCCCTAGCCGCGTCAGCCATCACGGCAAGGAAGGTTGAGGGCCACTCTATTCGCATACTTTCGGACAGCATGGCTGTACTGCAAGCACTAAACAGCCAAACAGTCAATTGTGGGCTAATACATGAGTGTCACCAGCGCCTAAATAAGGTTGGTAATCTCAACAATTTAACTATCCAATGGATCAAAGGACACAGCGACTCCCGAGGCAACGACGCTGCGGACGAACTTGCTAGAAGGGGATCGAGCATGGTACCAGTGGGACCCGCACCTATCGTGCCACTACCATTTGGGTACCTACGTACACTGGTAAGGAAACGCACCAGAGAACAACACCACAAACTGTGGCTGGACCACGGTGAGTGCAGGCAGGCCAAGGAAGCTCTTCCTAGTATCGACGGCCGCTTCACTAAACAGGCGCTACGGATGACAAAACCACAGCTGCGCACAATTACAGCAGCCATTACTGGCCATGGCTCTTTTAATAAACACCTCTTTGTCTTAGGAGTCACAGACAGCCCACTGTGCCGAGCCTGCATGGAGGTAGACGAAACAGCAGCCCACGTGCTTCTGCACTGCCCAGAGGTTGCCCCATACAGGGCAAAGTACTTCGGTAACCCAGGTACTCTTCGCGAGATCGTCAGCAACACCAAGGCGCTGCTGACGTTTTTCGCGGAGCTGGGGTGGATCGAATAATATTCCCACCCATACGCAAAATACGCGCCTCAGACGTGGAGTTGCGGACACCAGCCCGTTATACAATACAATACAATACAATAAATGCAAAAAGTGCTTACATACGCACATTCAAAATGTTTGTATGTTCTCTTTGTTGAGCCTGGCGGAAGTGCTGGTGCTTGTATTACCTAATTATGACAAAGATAGTCCATTATGACCACTTACATTACATAGCTATTAGGGATACTAAAAAATGCTGTGCAGTGCCCCTTATATGATTTGGAAGAGAGAATGATAATGAAAAACTGATTTAGTACAGAAGCAAAACATTAATTTTAAAGACCAAATACATTTCTTTAAAAAAAATACGTTGAAATAACCTCTAGGTCAAGGTGTCTTTTAATACCATTTTGTCGTACTCCGTCAAGCACAGCAAAGTTAACATAGCGTCGAGAGGCAATCCAGAAAAAAGCCTCAGGCTTTAGCTTACGGCTTCGGTATCTAGACTTCATCAAACGACTTCTAACGACGATGTTGATGTAACAGGCTTTGACACAGGTTGAAAAGCGGGATGAATAGAATGTTTGCTTTGAATGTTTTATGTATGTAGTCGAAAATAGTGTGGATATTTTGGCAAAACGTACGCGTTCATAAATTTCAACTCACACACACAACAAATCTGGTGGGCCTGGTTACTTGTCCCCTTTTCTGACTGTACATACATTCGCGATTTTATCCATTGGGTAGGTAGAAACTACAGAACGCCACCTGATACGATTACTACAAATTGTTTTCACCTCGCTCAAGTTTATACACGCCCGCCAGATGCGAGTTTCATCCAGTATCTAAGCGGAAAACTAATGAAATACTTTGTGGGCAAACAACCATAACCTTACGGCAAATCTGATTTTATTTTAACGTTAAAGTGAAGAATTGTATTTGATTTTCACTGCAGATATAAAACAGATAATTGTAACTTTGCTCTTTTAAACACTAAATAAACAACTCCGATTACCTAACATGTGAAAATCATTTCGGAAATCAAAGTCATAAATCACAACTTTCCTTAATCCCAATATTGTGAACATTAATACACTGTCCACCCCATAATTCAAAATCAGCTTGAACATACCAACGTGTACACTGGCAGTTCTTTCTAAAATTCAGCGCAGAATTCGCGAAGGCGTCTAAGTTATGGCTGCCCAGGGATTTGCCTGTGGGATTACTAGTTTATACGATTAGGTACCTACGGCTGCGTAGGTATATCTAATATTTATAAAGTTCAAAATAGAGGAAATTCGGGAGGCTAATATTACAATAATTGGGGTCAATTTGTAGGCTCTGAGTAAATTTTCGAGGCTAAGGTTCAAAACAGGCTGTGTGCTCGTAAGCGGTGGATGATGAGCAAAGATACCTAATTTTCTTTTATAAATAATACAGGGACAAACTATTAGGTAAGGTAAATCTCCATTGTAAAGTCAGTCGACTGCAGTCATTGCCAAGATAAGAATTCTGTCCACTACATCGTACCATGAACGTGGTGGGAACTTATTAGCCAGAGAGCTTCAAAATTGTCTGCGAGAATATTTTGCCGGTGCCGCTGGCATGGCTCGCATCGTTGTTGGAACGGTCTAGTGGGCATTTTCAATACATATAATATAGGTTATACAACATTATGAGAACCGTTCTAAGCCCGTTATAAACGAGTATGATGCACTATTGATACGTTATAGTGGGTACATCAGCCTGTTTCATGCTTCTTTCCATGTCTGACAAGTTCATTGCACTATCATGGAATAGGGGGCAGACTCCTTTAAACTCCACAAGGCACAAATTTCTAAACATAAGCTCAAAACAACTACCGCACCTCGAATAAATTATCACGAACGTACCCAAAAATTTATTCCGGACAATATTTTCAACAAAATTATTTCATGCTTAGTTATGCCTTGATTTTTTTGTTTCCTTCCCTTACCGGCCCCTGACCTAATAATTTAGTTATCACGAACGCGGAAATGTGGCAAAGGTCGCAGCATATTCAGCCTAGTCGAATAGCCCGCCTCCTTACATAATGTATTGCTGACATCCGACATGCTGGCTGTACGAAAAGTGAAATAAAAGCCCGGTTATATTTTACGTATTTTATCAAGAGCTGAAGCAACAAGGTTTCTACATTTTGCTGTCCAGTGCAGTCTATCAATTCACTTAGGTTAGTAAATTTTGCAATATGGCATAAAAGTACATCAATCTGTCAGTAATTTTATTCCAATTGCAATAAAATTGCCAGTTGTGGACAAACATTGTGACGTGTGTTAAAGATTGAGTTACAAGGTAATAGGAAAAATGTTTTACTGGAAGTTTATTACACTCAGATTTTCTTTGACTTCGAAGAGCCTCATATAAGTCGTAGGTATCGTGTGAACTTGCCTTAACTAGACGAAAAAAACATTTAAATGTCATGGGTACTATGAGAGAAACGAATGGCGCTGCAGAGTGGGGAATAGAAAAATCTCGTATTTTAGAGATAAAATCTCGCGTGAAATGTTTGCAGTGGAAGCTGTGTGTTATGATTTTATTATGGGTTTACTGAGGAAGTTGAGAAAAGTAATATAGATGTTACTGAAAGAAGCGCTATGGAAAAAAAATTTCTCTTTAGATTTTTGCTGTATTGTATCACAAAGTTTCAATCCTTACTAATATTATAAAAGCGAAATTGGGTTTTTTTGTTTGTTACGTCTTCACGCCTAAATGGCTTAACTGATTTTGATGAATTTTAATACAGAGATAGTTGAGACCCTGGAGCCGGACATAGGTTATTTTTTTTAAGTAAGAAATTAGAGAGAAAGAGTGAAGAAAAGGGAAAACTTAGCTTTGCTATTGCAATATAATTATTGCAATAGCAAAGCTAACTTGCGACTTATTAGTCGCAAGGGCAAAAACCACAGGTAGCAGATACCTGCAAATCAGGAAAGGAAAACTGTGTTACCCCGATTTTAATTCGAGCGAAGCCGCGGGCAAAAGCTAGTATACAATAATCTATATCGACAGTTCTTTAAAACTAGCGATAAAGATGACTTATTAAATAAGCTTATTTATCCATATCGACTTATTGCAATCGACGTCTTCTACAATAAAATAAGTAACTTTGGCATTTAACAAATATTATCAAAGATTTTTTAACAAATAACAAGGGAGCAGCTTAATTATACCATTTCGGCTAATACACTCATTTTCCGTTTGAGAAAACATAGAAAAGTTGGTACTGTTTCCTCATCCGCGCAAAGATGTACTTTTCAATGAAAACACCAAAGTCGAGACGGTAAAACTAACACCCACTTGATCGCAACTTGACGATTAAGCCCTGCTAGTACGAGAGCCCACGACCAAAACCATGTCTCATAGCAATACGGCAAAAACCCTATAAAATCGTTAGATTGTATGATTCTGAACCCGACTAGGTGTGTAGTAACGGTCGAAAGTGTAGCAACTGCGTGGGAGGCCATTTCTGCTGTGTCAAAAAAAAAAGACAGTCGGTATTATAGCAATACGTCTGATAGTGAAAATGTACATAGATTTTATAGTTGTATTACGAAAAAGTTTGTTTTCAGACATTTTGCGCGTGGCATATAGCCTGAGCGCATTTTTGAAAATGTCAACAAATTTAGCCGACCTGTATCATAGCAATACGGATATTTTTTTTTTTCAACTTTTCGTATTGCTGCCATGATTACCAAAAACCTGTTTTCAGACACTTTAAGTGTAGCATATACTCCCAAAAACGAAAATAACGTTTCGGAGTCGCCTGGCCGACGCCTCTGTTAAATGCTTTTTTAAATTTACAGCCTTCATAGATATTCAACAGCGTCAGCGCTTGTTACGCTCCTGCCCCTTTCTTACTATTATAGATACTGGCACGGATCTTGAGCGCTCGGCGGAAGGGTGGGGATCGCTTTGCGCATCGTACACATATGGAAAATAAAACGCACGCCCGTTGATTATTTATTTTTTCTAAATTGCCTACGTAATTTCTTACTGGTTCTATGGTTGAAAGAAAGATTAAATAATGATTCATTAAATTGAGAAATGGAAATTGAGATCAAAGAAGTAGGTAATTAACAAGTGTTTCTAAATTAAAATTATAACTTAGTTAATTATTCTTTGTTAATTATCATCTAATAAATTCAGAGTCGCAACCTATTCATTGGTTTGTAACAGAAAATTCAAGATGCCTCAATACGATTTTTAAATGATATCTGAGTATCGAAAAGTTGTCTGATAGAGAAGGTGCTACACTTAATTTGTCTGATATAAATTTTTTGCACATGTGGACAACTTATTTTATCATGTCCAACAATTTTCAGACATATTGCTATGATACCGATCGGTAGAATTTGTTAACATTTTCAAAACGGTCTCAAAATTTAATGCGTTCACATTTCCGTCTGAAAATTGTTTTGTTCGCATCAAATAACCAAAATTTACTAATAAAAAAGATTTTCAGACGTATTGCTATGAGACATTTTTTTTGTCTCATTTTTAATTTTCTTAAGTGATTTTACGGGTTTGTGCTACACCACTAACGTCTGAAAAATATGTTTCCGGTATCTCAGAACTATCATTCAACTACAGTCTGCAAATCAGACATATTGCTATGATGCAGTTCGGTAAAATTCTTTGACAATTTTGAAAATTCGGTCAGATCAAACGCTACGCGGAAAATGTCTGATATTGGTATTTTCGAGTTCAGGATAATCGTATCTATCGATTTGATGCGGTTTTGGCCGTATTGCTATGAGACAAAAATTTTGGTCGTGGGCTCTCGTACTATGCGGCTTTTCCAGTCAAAGTGAAAAGGAAAAACAAAAACAATTTTTCCATTACTTTCATAAGTAGCGAAATTCCCTTAAAGCTCCCTCATAGTAAAAACAAACAGATTTTCATTTTCGCCCCTATCATTGTAATCCCTGGGACATTGGCCTTATAGCTTCCCTTTATAAGAAAGAAGACTGTTTACACAATATAATGCTGCGAGTAAAAATTGCGTAAGTACCTATGTTTATGCATTTTTTTTTATTGAGTTATTTTTTTAGAGTTTTTAGAACAAAAAGTACTCGTAAGTAACGTAATCTAAGATTTTGTAAACAATGGTTGTCTTATTGCTTTTAAGTCTATCAATTTGTTTGTGGTGTTTCACGGCGCTATAGGATATCGGATCTCAATCTTTTATATTGTTACTTTATTAATTACTCTTGATACTTATAGCACAAGAATCATTACAATTTAAGTGATTTTTATAAAAAACATTGATGACTTGGTTTATGTCTCCCAATAGAACTGTGTCTTTTTTTACTATACTGAAACCCTAAAAAACAAAGGGAATTGTAATAATCTCCACTCCAAAAAGGGTGCGTATTTTCTTTGAGCGACGTATCCCGGATACGTTTTTTTTTAAAACCTTCATTTGAAACTCAGCTTTAGTTTGAAAATACCGAGGATATACGGAATCATTTTAAATATTCTTTTACAGCTACACCTTTATTTTAATTCACGTCGTGAAAAAGTTTTTTTTTAATGCATGACGGGTATGTGCAATGTTATATTTTACCACAGAAACGCAGAATGGAACTGCGAGAGAGTATTTGTAGAAAAACGTTTTGTTATGAAAAATGTTGCAGTGCTAAAAAGCCTTTCCTAGAATATTTTTAACAATACAAAAATGAAATGTTGCTATTTCCTTCTTTTCATCTTTACTTTCACTGTTAACAGAATCTATCTTCCTATTTTCCTGTTCATACGTGATAGCTACAGACAAAATAATATTTTAAAAAATGCTAAGAAGTCAGAAGGAAGAAGATTTTTCGAGACAAAAAGCTTAGACAGACCTAATTTATACGAAATCGGTATAGTTTTAGATGACGAAGATAACTTATATCAATCCTAAAAATACTGTCTCATAAGCTTTTATCCCCAGAAACACTGACATATTGTCCAAGCCCTCTTGGACATCAAAATTCCATCATGTGCTGCGATTTATCTGTTCTCTATGTACAAAATGGTATTCGCAGACCTTTTCGTCTGTCCGAGTCATTGCTATGCCAACAGAAAGGAAGATTATTTATCGTTATTGCGGGTATTTTCGTTCCTCCTTTTGCCTGTTTTTTATTCTTTCTATTCATCCATTGTTTGTCCCGAGATAATAACTTTTCATCAGGCCTACTAAGGCTAAGTGATAAGTTGCGTTTTCGATATTATTTGTACGAGTACTGCTTAGTTTGTTTAATAAATTATTTGTTAAGATGATAAATCGCTTTGTTTAGTGGAAACAAACTTTTTATTGAACGAGTAGTTTCAGTTAGTATGGTCAGCAACAGATGACCATTAACAAGTGTTGTGAAGTGAAGAAGTCATCACTTCTAAATTATTTCGTAAAATATCATAAAAATTATACGGATCATAGCTGGTGGCGGCCTGTGGTTTATATATGTAAAATTATAACTTATTAACTATTTATAAATTTTAAAAATGTTAACGCTTTTTTGTCGCAAAACTCTATAAAACAAAGTACGTGTTGTTATTTTGTATCAATTCAGATGATTATGTGAAATGGTGTTATTACACTTTTTTTGCTGACTTTTTTTGCTCACCCTTTGGTTGTTATGATGCCATTATTTAAGGTTTTATCCGAGCTCTGAGATCGAACCGACCCTGGTTTATTTACGAATTCTGGTTATTGCCACCAATCGCGAAGTCAGAAACAGTTTCGAGGAGAGTACGTTTGTTCTAAAAGATATTGATATGGTCGAAGGTTTTCTAGTTTCTCTCAATATTATGAAAATTATTGTACTGTTCTCAAGGAATCTCATGAAATATTTTTATGAGATAAATATCTATACAATTCTTTTCTATTAAAAAAAAAAACTTTGCCCCACACTAAGAATTTACCCTGTGTCGTGGGAGCGTTTACAAACGTTTAAATTCACATACACGAACAGCCAGACCTAGAACAACTTATCTGTAGGCCATACAAATATTTGCTCCGTGCAGGGTATGAACCCGCAACACGCAGCGCAGCAGCCGATCGCTCAGTCACTGCGCCAATCAAGAAGAATTAAGAAGCCGCAGGTACGAAAATAACCTAACACAACCGTACATCTTTTCTCGATGTTTTCTAGTGCCCATGTAGGACTGCGTGATATAAAATATTTTGTTTATTTTCACTTACTTAGTTAGAAATCCGGATCGCCGCGCGGATTTCTAACAACAGCGTGATCTATTGGGTCCAAAATAATCATTTATTATAAGCTAGAACCATACACATTCACAAAACTTCATTGATAGCGGTTGGATTGTTTCGGAGATGGTTAGAGACCATAGTGACAAATTATTACCGCAATTAAAGGTTTGTTTCTTTATTAAGTCCTTTTTCTTTTTGTGCGGATGGAAAATCATCTAATAACTTCCCCCGCTCTGAGCCTCACTCGTGTTCCTTCTATTTCCTTTATATTCCGGGGCCAGTTACTAAACAATATTTCCATGTAATCTTCAAAATGTTTTTGTGAGAAAATAAATAAATTTTTATTTATTATTCCGAACGTCACTCCAGACCCTAATTTTGTTGTTTTTAGAAGGTTTAAAAAAATGCAGTTTCCTGCATAACTAAAAGGTCAAAATGTTTGAAACAGCAGATTAAAATACCTGTTAAAAAATCTATGTGGGGGATGTAAAATGATATACATATTTACTAAATACACGGTAACCGTTTTACCGTTGGTATCCCTCCACTTTATATATTAAGAAGATTTTGCCGATATTACAATGTTATATTCACCACCCACACGTGAGCTCATAGCTTAATAAAACCAGTCTAATACATCATAAACGAGATTATCTACCCCGGTTTTAATCATACGGTTATCCAAACACCACCATAATGATTACACTATAAAACAACCCCTGCTCATCTCCTGGGCATACTGGGGTATCGAGTGCGATATCATTGCCCCAGACCCAAGGGGGCTAGTATAGGATAGGTCGGGAGTTACAGCCTCGGCCAAATTGTATAGCAATCGGTTAGAATTAATCTATGTTTTACCCTTGAGTATTTGGTAGCCTTGAATTATAGAGTTGTGTATCCTTACACAATAGCTGTGTACATTGTGTAGGATGAACAACTAATATCATTATTTGTTTATTTATCAAAAACAAAGCTAAAAAAATTACTTTTAACATGCTCCACAAAACCGCTTTTAATGTTTGTTTGTAGAAACAACACAAAATTAATTTTACTAAGGTAATTTAAGTTTATAGTGTTGTGACGTTATCTACACTTATTTAACCTATCTATAGACTATTTATTAGGTTACTAGCTTTTGCCCGCGGCTTCGCTCGCGTTAAATTCGGGGTAACACAGCTCCCCTTGCGCCTACTACATTTGTAATAGCAACGCTAAGTTTTCCCTTTTCTTCCCTCTTTCTCCCTTAGATCCCACTTTTTTTTTAAACTCAAACTCAAACTCAAACTCAAACTCAAAGCATTTATTTCAATTAGACCATTACAGGCACTTTTGAATGTCAAAAAAAAACAAGAACAAAAAAATGATGCTGCTACAATCCCGGTCACAAGGCATAATAACTTGTGAAAGTACTGTAGTTGCCCATTCCAAAGCGTTGATCTCTATGGAGAAGAATGGGCAAGAAACTCCATGGACACTCTTTTAAATTATAATATTTTTACAAAATCGTATTTACATCATTCGTGTTGAGATTATACAAATATGTGAGAACGATGTAGAAAGACGTGCACAGTAAGAGCGTCCAGAGTAAATAAAAAGCAAAATTCAATTTAAAATCTAAATTAGTTAAAAAAAATGACCGTGGTAGTTAAAAAATTACCAGTCCCAACTGACAGCGCCCGTTCACGAACATGACGTATGGATCAGCCCCATTCAGCTCGACCATTTTGAAGGGAGCTAAATGACCCGACACACCCGCCACTATCAGCGAGACATTTAAGTGAGCATGACACTATTAACCACCAGGGCTTCGTCAAGTCAATGATAATACATAGCACTCACATATGGGCTTAATAATTATACAATACTAGAGAATTGATTCTATACATTGCAAAGATAGTCTTACAATCTTCTGCAGCTTCCACTATAGCTTCGGATACTTATCAATGAGTTTACCCCTAAGCTTGAGGAGCAGGACCAGCATTGAGCCAAGCATTTTTATCATCAATATAATCCCCCAACTTATAATATGCTTGCCTACATAGTGTGCGTTTAATACAAGATTTAAATTTCGTTTCATTCAGTTGAAGAATGTGGGGAGGTATTTTATTGTAGCATTTCAAACAGTACCCCATGAAAGATGAGTCTACTTTAGCTAACCTGAAACCCGGCTGAACCAATTGGTCCCTATTTCTAGTATTATACTTGTGTCTATCACCTCGTTTACCAAATAGATGTAAATTTTTTCTGACGTACATGATGTTTTCATAGATATATTGACAAGGTACTGTCATGATGTTAATTTCCTTAAACTGTTCTCTTAGAGAATCTCGCCTACGTAGATTATAAATGGCTCTAATGGCTCTTTTCTGCAGAATAAATACAGACTCGATGTCTGCAGCCCGTCCCCAAAGTAAAATACCGTATGACATTATACTATGAAAATAACTAAAATAGACTAGCCTCGCGGTATCTACATCAGTAAACTGACGGATTTTTCTGACAGCATATGCTGCTGAACTAAGCCGTCCTGCAAGAGATGTTATATGCGGACCCCATTGTAGCCTTGAATCGAGCGTTATCCCCAGGAAAACAGTTTTATTGACGAATTCTAGTTTCTCTTGATTCAATACTATGTCACAATCACTACTTTTGACGTTTGGCAGAGCAAATCTTATGCACTTCGTTTTTTTCCCATTTAATACCAAATTATTGGCGGTGAACCAATCATTTACCTGTAATAGGGCGTTATTTAAGTCGTCTAGATTTGTGGCACGTCTATTTATCTTAAATATTAAAGAAGTATCGTCAGCAAACAACACCATTTGTGGTTGGTTTTTAAATAAATGGGGTAGATCATTAATATATACTAAAAAGAGGAAGGGACCTAATATCGATCCTTGTGGTACACCCATCTTTACATTTAAACCCATTGAATTGACACCATTTATTTGCACTTGCTGCTGTCTATCATTTAAATATGATTTTACTAAACTAAGCGCAAGTTTTCCTAGGCCGTAATGTTCAAGTTTCAAGAGTAGGGTTTCGTGGCTAACACAATCAAATGCTTTTGAAAGGTCACAAAAGATTCCTATGGCATCCTGTGCCTCTTCCCACGCAGTAAATATGTGTTTTAACAAGGTAACACCAGCGTCAGTCGTACAACGTCCTTTGGTGAAACCATACTGTTTTTCATGTAAGATCTTATTGGTGTTAAAGTGGTTGAGCATTTGATTAAGCATTACCTTTTCAAACACCTTGCTGAAAACCGGCAAAACGGATACGGGTCTATAGTTATTGGTGTCTTTACTATCCCCAGATTTGAAAAGGGGTATAACTTTACTGTATTTCATAAGGTCCGGAAAAACTCCTTGGTCCACACACAAATTGAATATTATGGCTAAGTACGGTGCTATTGTCTCAATAATAGCTTGACAAACTTTAATAGACATTCCCCAAAGATCTTCGGTTAATTTGATTTTGATTTGCTTGAAAGCTTTAATGACTGCAGTGGGGTTAATATGCTTAAATTGAAACTCAACCGGACATGGTGAAACATTTGCTCTTAATAAATCAATGGAAAGCAAGGGTGAAGAATTTAATGTTTCAGTAGTTTTAAGTGGGATACTAGTAAAGAAATCTACAAATTCTTGAGCAACTTCGTTTTTAGTGGTTAGAAGACCACGCGAAGACTCTAGTGTGATCTCATTATTACATTTTTTGTTTCTGTTAGTTTCACTATTAATGATTTTCCAAACCGTCTTAATTTTATTATCGGCGGATTTAATCTTGTTGCTAATGAATAAAGATTTAGCTAATTTGCAGGTGTTTTTAAAAATTTTGGAGTAAGTTGCAACATAGTGATTGAAAGTTTCTGAGTTGAAGTAAGGCTTAAGGCCGTAAAGCTCAAACAATCGTTCCCTACTTTTTCTTATACCCTTAGTTGCCCAATCACTAAACATAAACTTTGGGCTAATAGATTTAGTTTTTATTTTTAACGTATCATTGAACTCTGTGTAGACAACCGAAAAGAATTCCTCATAAAATTGATTTACATTTTCAATATTAAATCCCGGAGTGCTTAAATTACTAATTAAATTATTATTAAATTTATTCAAATTGCTGGGTGTTATTTGTCTAGATTTTATCTGGGTTTTTTGTGACGGTGTGTAAGACTCGAAAACGACGGTTTGACCGCTGTGATCAGATGGAAGGTAATTTACAATGGCTTTATTTAAGTAGTCGCAGCAACAAAAGACATTATCAATACATGTAGCAGTGTCTGTAGTAATTCGGGTAGGCTCCGAAAAGACATTTATCAAATTAAATGATTTAAAAAGATGTAAGAATCTACTGCTATTTGAATTTATATCTAAAATATTAATATTAAAGTCACCACAGATAACTAGTAATTTATTACCTTTTGCAAGTTTTGCTAAAGCATCTTCCATTACTGACTCAAATACAGAGTAGTTTTGATAATTTGGGGGTCTGTAAACGCACACTATGACATGCTTATCTAGCTCAACACAAGACATTTCAATATTATGTTCAACCGAAAGATCAATTATATCATTACGAGTTTTAAATTTAATGCCATTTTTAATTAAGATAAGTGAACCCCCACGCATCTTAGATTTGCGGTTAAAGGAACTGCCTACACTGTAATTCTCAAAGTTAATTAACATTTCATGATCTTTTAGCCAATGTTCGGTGAAACATACAATATCAAACTTGGTTTTTTCTAAAAACAATTCAATCTCTAGTTGTTTCGAAGAGAAACCTTGAATATTTTGATGGAATAATTTCAAGGAATTCTGCTTAGCCCCTTTTTTAAATTTAATTATTTGAGAGCAAGAAGGTACCTTGGTGTTAGTGAGTGTAACACTTATGTTATTTATATCTTCTGTTGTCTTACTAGCTAGTTTAAATGAGCCGGAGTGAGTGACAATACTCCCCCGCCTTCCTTGTAAAAAGGTATATTAGTATAAGTACTAATATTAGCAGTGTTAATAATAGAAGAAAACATAGACATAATATTTATGTCCGAGTGAATATTATAAGCTAATAGCCTAGCTATTTTGTGTCTACAACTAGTAGGTAGAAACACATTACCCCGTGTCGACCTAAGTTTATCAACAACATTGTTAATATCCAGATACATTAGTTTGTCACAATAGTGACCTACCAAAAAATGAACATGCTTATTCAGCATGTGAATATAATTGTTAATTCGTTTCGATAATCTTTCAAAATATGGAAAAGCACACAATATTATTTTACGACAGTTCAACTTTAACAACTCAGTTACACTATCTGTGATGTCTTCTTTTGTAATTTTTGAACTATTTCCTATAAATATAGTTAAATCAGTATTTTTACTATAAACATTTCCAGTTACTAATGCCATTATCTGTTTATAATTTAACCCTGGCATACAATTATTTTGACTGGGAAAACTCAGGTTATTACTTAATAATTTACCTACACCCCTTCCTATACTATCTGAAAACATTACTGAGTGAGAACATTCACAACTATCATATATCTCAGTTTGTACCACTTGTAAATTATTTTGTGGAATATTAACTGCATCTTGGTTGAGTATACAGTCCAGAGGCAAATTCTCAGCCTGGGACGGGTCCTCCATTACCTCAGGCTGGGTAGTGTCATGGTTGGAAACCGTATGGCAACTACATTGACAACTACATTGACTCATTACCAACTCATTTGCTGCAAGAAATATGCCTATGTCCGTCTCCTGGTTCCCAACTATCTCTGTACCAAAATTCATCAAAATCGGTGTAGCCATTAAAGCGTGAAGAGGTAACAAACAAACTCACTTTCGCTTTTATAATATTAGTAAGGAAGTAAGGATAATTATTTTCCTGGCTTTAAACAGTGGGGTTTGTTTTCCAGTAACCAACGCCAACCAGATTAAAAAGGATAAAAAAAGGTCTTAAAAGATATCTTGACAAAGCGACTACAAATCTCTACCATAAAAAATAAAATACTCAAAGGATTTTGTTAACTGTGAGCCATTCAAAATAACAGAAAACTTTCTTATTCTAACTCTTTTGGTCTTCAAATTACAATTTTAAAAATTGAGTTGTCCATGTTTCAGATTGTAAGCAAAATATTTCAACGAAGACCTCAAAATTAAATAGAAAAATATGTTTGAGTTAAAACTTAACTAAACTCAATTTTTTGAATTCTAAGTAAAATATTTCTCAACAATGCTTGCTTGGGAAAACGAGTACATTTAGTGTGATGAATATTCGGTGATGGATAACAAATGGATCAATATCCATCATTACTATAAAATAATATGAATGCGAGCGTTAGGTATTCTGTATGTTACTTTTTTAATGCATGGTACATCAGTGATAGTACGGGAAAACTAGGTTATATGTAGACCATCATGGCCCGGACTAGAACAAAGAATACATTTTTATACTGACAGTGACTACCCAATGGGACATCCCATTTGGTAGTTATTTCTTGACCTCGCAGTAGTGAAACCGCGGGCATTAAGTAGCGACTTTAGAACACAGCGGACGATGGAGACACGATATTTTTAACACGATAACGCGCCACCATCATGTAACAAATTGGAGACCGCGCCTAAGCTCTGTTTTATCATACAAGCACAACAGTTGTACCTATACGAAGTAAAACACTCACTCTAATACACTTACGATTCACGAAGTACCTTATACAGTTAGGGATTACAAGCAAATTGGTGACAACGTTAGCGTTTGTAAGCGGATAAAAAACGTTCTCAGATCACGCGTTTTAAATGTTTTATCATATCGTGCTTTTTATTTTTTGAATCCCAGTGCTGGACTTAATATTATGCCTTATCTGTTGTGTTGCTTGCGGATGTAGCGGAGATGAGAATGTTGAGATGGATGTGTGGAGTGACAAGAATGGATAAAGTAAGGAATGAATATATTCGAGGAAGTTTGAAATTTGCGCGTGTTACAGAAAAATTGAAAGGGAGTCGTTTGTCTTGGTATGGACATGTAATGAGGAGGGATGAAGGACCTGTGACTAAAAGAGTGATGGATCTGAATGTTGATGGACGGAGAGCGAGAGGAAGGCCAAAGAAAAGATGGATGGATTGTGTAAGGAACGATATGAAGGAGAAAGGAGTAAATGATGCCGTGACGTCTGATAGGAGAGAATGGAAGAAGAAGAAGTGTTGCGCCGACCCCAAATAGAATGGGACAAGGGCAGAAAAATGATAATAATGATGTCTGTTGTGTTGCTTGCATATTGCAGGAGTTGGTAGTTGGTGCAAACTACTGAAATTGATAACATAGCATAAAATTTTTAACATGTTTTTATTTAGTTGGCCATTGACACTAAAAGAAGGATAGAAGTAATAATGGTCACTTGCCTTCTTTCGTAGCTTCCATTGCCGCAATGCAAAACAATTCATATTCACCATTCTATAATAAACTTTCTTAATTAAGATAAGCGAAAAACAAAATAAGCTTTTAGTTATTCTATCCGTGAATCAACTTTTGTCGTATAAAATGCGCGTATCTTTCCTTAGCTCTTAAATTCGGCACGTCACCTCAAATTTACCTACGAGTTTCATTCGTACGATACGCAACGATCATCGTACTCCTTCGTATTTTCCGAGAACAAGTTATTTCCAGGAGCGAATGTGGAACAAATATTTGGTACATTATTACTCAGACTATCTAAGTGTTGTCATCTTTTGTCGTGTGCCCGCTGATGTTAAGAGGAAAGTTTTGTTTGTGTCTACAATTGTTGGGAGTTTATGGGGTTGTTTTGAAATTATAATTTATTTTTATTTAAAAGAAGTTTATTACATTTACTATTTCAAGATTAGGGGCAAAATATCTACCTATGCACACAATAAGTGTTTAAAAGTTTGAACCTACGGAAGGTTCGAACTCTTAAACACGGTCGGCATGGTTGGCGCGGTGGCTGAGCGATCGACAGCTGCGCACGGAACAAATATTTGTATGACCTACAAGTTATTGTTCCGGGTCTGGCTGTTTGTGTTTGTAAGTATAAATGTTTGTAAACGCACCCACGATACAGAAAAATCCTAGTGTGGGGCAACGCTTAAAAAAAATATCTCTTATAATATCAATGGAAAAACAAATTGGCCCAAAATTTAGGGACGAGTTTAACACCAGCGCCCAATATATTTTTTTATATCTATGTATGACCACAAATACTAGTATACTACACAGGGCAGAGAGGATACGATATTTAAAAAACCAATGGTTTGTGTAACAACAACCACAACCACAACTGCATTTATAACCTCTAAGAGGTGGAGTTATAAATAAAACTCCACCTCGACAGGTTTTCCTTGCTCCAGTCAAACTGAGTCTTAACGACAAAACCATTTAGATAAACACGATGCCAGTTTGTTTATCTACGTTAAAATAGAGAAAACAGCATTTAAATTACGGCTTCAGTTAATGAGGCGTACTTAAACTTGAACTAATTAAACCCTTAATGAGGTCAAAGTTTGCGTGCAATAGCCTACTAGAAATTGATCGATGACGACGAAGTCCGGCGGAGTTACAGGTTAACTGAAAGGGTCATGAACTCTACTTAAAACCTAATCTTGACTGTTAATTTAATTTATTGTTATCCATAAAACAATTAAGCTGTCACATCTATCTTGGGTCTGACAGGAGGTAGGTTCTAGGGTATCTATCTAAAAAGGCTAGGACTTTTTACGTCAAAATCAAAAAGAAAATGGTTTGGTGATATTCTGGCGGTCATTCTTTGATAAACTAAAAAAAGGCTTGCGTATGGTTGCAACTCGTCTGATGTGAAGCGATGGTGTGGCCTAGGGTAAAGCATGCTTGCATTGCTTTTGACCGCACGCTTGGAGCAGCGGCTGAGCGATTGACTGCTGCGCTGCGTGTTGCGGTTTCGATTCCCGCGCGGAACAAATATTCGTATATAATAGTTGTTTTGGGTCTGGCTGTTTGTGTCCGTAAGTTTCAATGTTTGTAAATGCAGCCAGGATACACGAGAAATTCCTAGTGTAGGGCAACATGTTTTAAAAAACAAAGAAACAAACAAAGAAGAAGAAACCGATTTAGTCAAACTTTAAAGACGAGAATATAATGATCAGGGCACAGAGAAGCTGGGAGTGAATTCCACAGACTGGTGGTTTCCACAATAAAAGTGGCAGCATAGCGCTTTGTTCGGGTCCGTGGTACTTCAACCATACAACAGTGACGCTTCGCCGGGCATATTCGCTCATCGGTTGGTGGAATGGGTATGAGGGAGAGGTTTCCGGCTACTGGGACCGCAATTAACCGGGACCGCGGTCCCAGTCGCCGGATCCGTAAAAAATAAATATTTTGCTTCCAGCGACTGGGACCACTCATAGATAACTTAAAAAATCTATTATTCAAGCCAAAATTAGTACAGTCAAACGAAAAAAATTATAAATTATTTAAATGAATATCATTGACTCGTTCTAGACATGATTTTATCTTATGCGCTTAGTAATAGATTAAGCTAGCCCGTTTTGACATAATTTACACATGCAGGTAAATACACACAAAGGGAATAGCATTGTATAATACTATCCCTCTCTAACTCGAGTCCGTTTTGCCTGTCGATTTCAAGGTCAGGTAGCCCTTTTGTTATAAACGGGAAATTTTGCATCGCCCGATGACTGGCTCGGCCATTCACTGACAAGAAGCTTATCAGTTTAAGAAAGTCAAGTTTTGCATCAGACAGTGTCATATCAGATCATTGTAAGATACTGCGCTTAATGCATGTTGCAAATTGTGTGATGTGAGTGGTGGTGTAGTGACTTTATTTAATAGTCTTCAGGTATGTAAAACAATTTTTTATTATTTATTCTTTATACTTATTTATAAACAAAACAAGCTAATAACGGGGTTAAACGACGTGGTTACAAATATTTTTACTTTAGAGCGCTTCTCATTATTGATGAGACTTTTTAATATCACAAAAAAAATGTCATCTGGATTATCTGATAGTTAATAAAAAAAAAACCCATTTTAGAATTACCAAAATGGATGTAAATAGCCCTTCAACTTCACATGGTGAACAGTCGTTTTATATTGATGTCACACAAAGAGGACGTGAACTTTTGCGAAGAGCTTGCTATGAATATATTCTTAAAAGAATAAACAAAGATGGCTCAAAACTCTGGCGATGTACAAGAAAAAGAGTTTGCAATGCGAAATCAGAGTCGATGCGCTGACTATTTTAAACGAAACTGCTCATTCTCTTGAACCTATCGATTTCGCGAAAAATAAAGTGAACCGCCAAATGCAAATATGTGTCAAAGATGTTCAAAACGACATAAATATCCCTGTTGCGCGAGTGTTTGAAAATAATATGGAAGTTCTCAAAGACGAGGGATTACATTTTGTTACACCATTACCACATTTTCACAACGTAGAAAAGCGACTCTACAAAAAAAGAAACGATGCTGTTGGAGCAAAAAAAGTCACTTTTTAAAAAAGCTGCCGACGTCGAAGTACCAATAAAGTAAGGATGTTTTAAATTTATAACATTATTTTTATATTTTAACACAGTTAAGGCTGATTTTGTGATAATTACTTACTTGACTGATTTTGTGTGAAGCCATAACGGCCATTTTAAACTAATTGTGATTGACATAGATAGTACCACGTTTATTATGTTAATTGTGTTTTTTTTTATTATATTTACGGTAACAGTTAAAGACTGATTTTGTAATAAACAATTACTTTCTGATTGTTAATTATTTAAAAATTGTTGATTGTTATGCACGATTTATGTGTTTTTTTTTGTTGATTGTTGTTAACACGATCTAAGTGTATGTTTTAATTACGAAAGTTTTATATAACAGAACTGTAGTCAGTGGTTGTTTTTCTTATATCAATAAATTATGTTTTTAAATCAAAAAGGATTTTTCTTCAATTGTTACATCTAAATTTTTTTGTTTGACTGTACATTTTTTTTTATTTCAGTTATCATATAAGTGGTCCCAGTCGCCGGAAGAAAATTATTTATTTTATACAGATCCGGCGATTGGGACCGCGGTCCTAGTTAATTGCGGTCCCAGTCGCCGGAAACCTCATGAGGGAATTAGATTGTACAATGTCAATGAATGCATATAGCGTAGTTACTCGAGCAATTCATTTAGAAAAGCAGCTGTTTAATAGTGATTGGGTGTCGATAGCTGTCACGAATTCATTTTGCTATCTATTTTATATTTGACCTTATAAACCACCATGCGCAGGTCCGTGGTACTTCAACCATACAACAGTGACGCTTCGCCGGGCATATTCGCTCATCGGTTGGTGGAATGGGTATGAGGGAATTAGATTGTACAATGTCAATGAATGCATATAGCGTAGTTACTCGAGCAATTCATTTAGAAAAGCAGCTGTTTAATAGTGATTGGGTGTCGATAGCTGTCACGAATTCATTTTGCTATCTATTTTATATTTGACCTTATAAACCACCATGCGCAAACGGTGCGCTTCCATCATGCGCCGTACGCGCGACAGTCCCAACACCATCCTGTGCATGCTGGCTGCCCGATGGGACTCTCCGATGCTGGCTCGCTGGATACGGCTGCATGCATATAGTGGTTTGCAGCCGGCATCGGGAAGTCCACCACTTACTGTTTAATTATTATTTTTAACTAACACTAGTCTGTAATTTCGTAATTGTTTTTCTACCAACAAATATGGATGTAATCGTAAGATAAGTCTGAAATAAATGATTATTATTATTATTATTATAAAGTATTTGAAGGGCTTCCACTTACATCTAAGTCCAGATCAAGAAGAAACGTGAACTTTAATAAAATACCCGGAACTTCCTACATACTTTTCTTAACCTCAAAACGGTAGAATACGAAACATTGTTTTTTCATTCTAAATGAAATTGGACACTTACGGCGCTCGTAAAAACCCAAATAAACAGAAGTACTGAGACTTTTTTCTTGAAATTTTCTTTAGAGACTCATTTATATTGGTAGATATGAGAATACCAAGAAGTGTGCGATGGGTTTTTATTATTCTGTCGATGCCAATGTCGGAACGAAAATATTCAGGACCAAAAGAAGGGTAACCGCTTTGGTACAGACTACGAATCTTCCTCATAATACAGATGTAATGGACGTGATACATACTAATAATCAATTATCTCTAGTATGAGGAAAGGAAAACAAAACACGGCAAAAAAGAAAGAAAAATATAGTGTAGGTATCAGATGTTTAACAGGCACACAAATTGGGATCATTTCTCACTCCGTAAAGAAAAGACTGGTCACGTCTAAAGATAAGGAAACAAAATACACGCTACCTTTTAAGAACTTTTTGTTCAGTTTTTCGAAACTTATTGTATATAGACCTGGTCCTTTGCAGAGAGGATCTTTTTCCTTCGAAGTTTTCCTTTGAGCGGTAGGTTTTTTTTTTTTTTTTTT
This sequence comes from Ochropleura plecta, assembly GCA_905475445.1. Taxonomy (NCBI): domain Eukaryota; kingdom Metazoa; phylum Arthropoda; class Insecta; order Lepidoptera; family Noctuidae; genus Ochropleura; species Ochropleura plecta. The sequence goes on from FR997722.1 coordinate 22,365,164, forward strand.
TTTTTTTTTTTTTTCGGGTGGGAAATCATCCAATGACTTCCCCCGCTCTGGGTGGAGCGGGGGGGCATGTCAGACTTGTACTGACTAAAACCCACCCATGTTCCTTCTGTTGCCCTTTACGTTCCGAGGCCGCGGTATCTCTTTCGAACAACCCGCAACCCCGGCAGGCGGAGGCTCTGGCAAGCCCCTCTGCTTTGCTGACTCTCTTTGAGGCGCGCGTGAAACACGAACGCGCCGTCGACACGGCCTATCGTCAATCGACGGACGGACGGTGAACTACCCATTGCTCACCGCCCACAGGCCCGCATCTACGGTGGCCGGAAGTCGTCTCGCGGCGCCCGGCGCCCTGGGCGTCTTCCGCGGCGGCTGGGTTGGGCAGATGTTCTCTCCCTCAAACGCCCGGCCACCTCCTTTGCTAGCATTACTGCTTCGCAGAAGGTGGTGACCGCTTCCCATTCCCTCTCGCTCCGGACCATGGCCTGAACCAGGGCCGGACGCGAGAGATCGCCGCCGCCGATCGCCTCCACGAGGGCACGGCGGTGCTCCGCCCAAGCTGGGCAGACCGCCACTGTGTGCTCCACCGTGTCCTCAGGGCGATCGTCACAATGGTGACACCCGGGCGCTTCCTCCCGCCCGATGATGTGCAGGAACCTCCCGAAACTTCCGTGTCCGGTGAGGACCTGCGTCAGGCGGTAGGTGAGGACGCCATGACGCCTCTCCAGCCACTCCTCAAAGAGGGGACTTACCGCCGCTATTGTGGCGTGCCCTTGAGCGGTAGGTTTAGTTTTATTTTCTATTGAATTTCTATTGTTGACTTGGAACTCTATCTGTCAAATTTCTAATCTTAACGGCTGAACAGATTTCGATGAAATTTTAGACATAAGCAGACCCTGACTTAAATTAGTACATAGTACAGTCCGTAAAAAGGAAAAGTAACCATAGACGGTTTGTTTTCTATATTATAAATTTGACTTATTCAAAGAAATCCATGGTTTTTTAAGAAAATTTCAATTGTATCTGACGAACTGGCCATTTTGATGTCTTTTGACCGTACATTTCATACCGACACTACGTTTTATTTAGTTTCATTGTTATTTCTGACCGCTTTGCGAAGCCATGATCAAGGGCTAGTAACAGAATTATATTTAGGTGATTTGCAATGATAAAAAATCTACATTTACAGCCATAAAAAAATTCATTTAAAATCAAACGTGAGAAAACTTATTGTTTGATAAAACATGTTAGCTTTGATTTGGTTTAACCATAGACAAAATAAACGTAACACCTTTGAAACATTTTCTGACTTCCACCATACAATTATTATCGTTGGAGCGGCGGAGGGGTCGGTCAGACTCTTAGTGACTAAAACCACACGGTGTTCCTTCTCGTTACTTCTGACTGGGGAAACAATTGCATTCAACCCAATCACCCAGCAGTCGCTTGAATACCTCTCAAGCAATATCTCTCTTCACGTAACAAAGAAATCGAACAAAGGCTAATTTAATGTAAGAATCGTGCAGAGGTGAGGACGTCTGTTCTTTCTCTGAGGGGGCTCATTGCAAGGAAAGTTTTGACCTTGGCACAAATAAGCTTAAATACATACAAAACTTTGTTTTGTTTTTGTTCTAAGTGAGCTTGCTGGTTTAACATCTCTAAAATTGACGGAAATTTAAGGAAATTTCGTCTGTTTCGTATTTGTTTAAGCTGTTTGAATGTTTAAATTGAGTTTATGGCGTGCCATAAAAGATCTGAATGACCTTCGTAGAACATGAACTTAGTATAGGTTGTTAAATATATTTTAGGAGGTCCCTCCTAAAATGTATTTAGTCTTTCTGTCAGACTTTTTATTTTTGTGTAGATTAAAATGACGTTAATCCTTCCCCCTATTTTGCTATGATATAAAATAAATATACGAATTTGACACTTAATGACTGGAAAAACACTAAGGTTAAGTCATTAGAACATGCTAGTTTTTAGGGTTCCGTACCTCAAACTCAAAAACGAAACCCTTATAGGATCACTTTGTTGTCCGTCTGTCTGTCTAGTACCTTTACCTGTAGAACGCGTGAAGATATCGAGATGAATAGTTTACACTTAGGTCTGTGGTCCTTTACAGGTGTAAAAAACTTAACCCTCTAAGTCTACGCAGTCAAAAGATATAGCCGCTTATGTCGGAACCCTCGGTATGCGAGTCGAGCTAGCACTGTTTTTTCTTACACATAACGAATAAACCTTCCGGAATTATTTCTTGAAAAAATGATAGTTAAAATCCGTTATATAGTTTAGAAAAGGACAATTGCCACACAGCCAGACACAATAAGCGAAATAAATATAAGTTTTATTAAAAAAAACATTCTATCCTATCCCCAATTTAAAGACCATTACCGAACCAATTCAACTTAATCTCATATCTGTAACTGCTGAGAATAGCTTCGTCACCACAATATCCTTTTCAAGTTCATGTGGCACATCCTTATAGAACGTTTTCTGCAGACATTCTTAAGTTCGTACGTGTTCCAATTTACCAATTAATTTGGCGCCACAGTTTGAGTGGATCACGAACCTTTAATTTAAAAGGGAACCATTTGTTTGAAACGTATGAAATGGAAAAAGTGACGATCTTTTGTCATATTTGAATTTTGTTTTCTTGAAGAACTCTTCAAGGATTATGTTTTTAGACCTCTTATAAGTTTTTCAAGTTTAGATTTTAAATTACCTCTATATTGTCTTCCATCCTAATATGTAAGAGTGAACGTTTACTATAACTATTCATTTAGTTTCAATGATCAATCTTTATTCAAATAGCTGCTCTAATCAATCTCCAAGTTAAGCCGCACTTGCAGGAGTTAGTCTGTAGATGGGTGACCACCAATCACAAACTGAGATGAGCGCTTTAAAAAGTATGGGAAACTGTTGGTCCCGGCTGTCATTTCAACCCGGTCTGTTTTTCTTCGTCATGTTTAACCAATTACGAGCAGTAATAGGGATCAAATTAACAGAAAACCTTTTTTAAGAGAGACAATTTTGATTCTTAATTTATAATCTTTAAAAGGTTTCAAATATTATTCCGTCCACTAGTGTCTTTGTAAAACTCTAGTAATTAGACTAAGAAGTAAAAAAACCTTAAAGTTTTTAATTACAAAGCTTTTTAGGTAAATTTTATGGATCTTAGGATTATACGAGCTAGGGATTTAAGATGAAAAGAGAAAAGGGATTATTGTTGTCCTTCAAGGTAAGCAAATAAATTTTAATTAAGTTTTTTGGCAAATTTTTGCAAAGCTGGTATTAGGGTAGGGGGTGAGAGTTTAAGTTTGAACAAAAGCTTAGAAATATTTTAGTTAGTTTTATAGCCGTGTCTTTAAGAACACAATAAATTGTTCAAAACTTAAGTTCTTTTTAAAATTTATTTGGGATGAGGTCTATTTATTTTCAGAAGATAGCTTCAGACGCTTCAGTCACGAAGTAATACATAGAACTCACATATGGGCTTAATAATTATACAATACTAGAGAATTGATTCTATACATTGCAAAGATAGTCTTACAATCTTCTGCAGCTTCCACTATAGCTTCGGATTCTAATCAATGAGTTTACCCCTATGCTTGAGGAGCAGGACCAGCATTGAGCCAAGCATTTTTATCATCAAATAATCCCCCAACTTATAATATGCTTGCCCACATAGTGTGCGTTAAATACAAGATTTAAATTTCGTTTCATTCAGTTGAAGAATGTGGGGAGGTATTTTATTGTTGCATTTCAAACAGTACCCCATGAAAGATGAGTCTACTTTAGCTACTTTAGCTAACCTAAAACCTGGTTGAACTAATTAAAGACTATTATAATATATAATTACTATCCAGAAATAAAACCGTCATACCCATTTATTAAGGTATAATCTTCCCACTTCTTCCTACCATAAACACGTTTAAAACTAATATTTTATGAACACTATGACTGTAATTCTAAAGAAGCAAAGGAAAATAGAATAATTTTGCAGCGGATAGTTCTAAGAGTCAACCGGGAAAATAGGTCACTATAAAATTAATAACGGGATGCACCTTTAAATATGTACGTTATAACCGAGCGGTGAGGTTTACCTCGGTTAATTTGAAAGAAGATTTTATGAAAATCCAGGACTATTTTCTTGAACTTAATTTGTAGTGTTTCAGTCCTTTCTGGTAACATTACACCTGTACCTATTGAATATTCGATAAGCCAACCGTTTTGGAAGGTATACCAGTAGTAAACTCACATTTGATAAACAAGTTCGTTCAAATCCAATATAGGGGTCGACCCTATTGCATCAGAAGGTAATTTTTTCCTAAGCAAAGACGTTGGTTCAAAGACCATAGAAACAGTTAGTACCCCAAAACTTGAGAAATTTAAATTGGTAACGGTCTAACCGAATGCAGTTGTATACCAGTATTTTACATTAAGAGATAGCCTATCCCAATTCCACGAACCAATTAGTAGGTAATACGAAACCTATTTGTAAGAATTCGTTTTCAACTTTAATAAAATATATTACACAATATAAAGGTAAACCAGCAGTTCCAATGAAATCAAATTATCCTGTTGTAAATTAAATTAAAATCAAATTGGAGACTGAATATTGCAAAGTGCTAAAGCTTGACGTCCATGAAGCTATTATTCGTGAGTAGCGCCGCGATCTCGTGAATGATAGGCTTTAGTCTCACTTGCTATTAACGCTAAAGATATTTAAAACGTTAATCGTTTGACAGAAAAATGTTCATTTTTGATTAATCTAGCACTTATCTGGGGCACGACAGTGCCAAGCCGATCGTGTTTTGTGCAACAAGCAGCCTACTGTCCACGGACGCGTAGATTCATTGACACTTTTGTAAACACGTTAAATAACATGAGCAACCCAGCATACTGAATCTTGTCTAAGAGTAAGAGGCTTATTATAGGTGTACATTTTTAATCATGTATTTTGTGACAATGCCGTCAGACGTTTGAAGTCACCGAAGACGACGATTATATTGGAACGTATACAGAAAATAACATCAACAACAAGTTTAGTTTGTTTGTAGGGACAAGATAACTATTAGAACATCGTGTATTTCACTTTTCTAGCATATTCAGCAACTATATTGTTGTACAAAAACGGATATTTTTCTTATATATGAATAAATTTTGCAGCCGTTCCCACCATTTTTACAAGAACAAACTCGTGCTTTCGCTCGATGTACTTACGTCCAGACGCAGGCAGGAGCCACGAAGCATGCATGCAGCGATACGAGAGCGACGCTGCCTCTCCGTCATGTTAGCTGTGAGCAGGCGTACACCAAGCGTGTAATGACGAATAAGCGTCTATGAAGCTTCGCGTCCGTGGACAGTAGGCCCACTTAAGCTACAAGCCATCATCATTTTACGCTTACGTGCGTTTTGTTTGCATCTTACGTAGATAAGAACAATATTGTGAATTCGCCGTATCCACCAAGCGGCGCATTCACAATATTGTCTTGAAGCGGCATGCAATCGTCCTGCAGCTTGCGCGGCAGTATGAACACTGAAAATACATCCAATGAAAAATGCTTTTTGCAATGCTTCTTGTGAAAAATTTCTTCCCTGTTGATTTTGTGACGATTCCCAGGATAAAATGAAGATGCAAAATACACCTGTCAACATTGACTGGCATACGATTGTCCAATGGTCAGCCGTGGATAGGAGGGCTAAGTTATACATGGGTCTGATTCAAATGGTCAAGCTGAACAATTTTCGCCATGGGGCCACCATCGAACTCGCGAAATATAATCTGGTGTCCAGTGCAAAACTTCAATAGTATAATAATATAGACGCTTTATTTAAAAAACCCAAAGTTAAATCAGCATAAAAGCATTTTAACAACGTAAGTCAATCTCTATTTCAGTTAACCACGCTTTGCTAATCACAGAAATCTTTAATGGATCCTACTAATTCTTATTTAGACAATAGGATTAATATTAAGCTTAAAACAAAAGGCAGCCCTTTTTGCAGCCTAATTAGATTAATTATCATTTTCTTGATGAAGAATATTACTTAGATAATGTTAACTCATGCTCTGTTATGATTTTATTACTTTAAGTTTAGTTAGTTTAAGGTATAATGGTTTTTGTTAATCTGTCATTGTGCTGTAATGTTATGTTATTTTTTCTCATTTTTTTCTTTCACAAGGATTGAATACTATAGTTTTATGTACAAGTAGCACCAAAAATACGAATAGTCGTGTGGTATATCAAAAAGAGCAGACTAATTTATTCGCCCTATCTACGTCACAGGCTGTATATATATATGTGTAAATATGGAGCAAGATACTAGCTTTGACGATATTCATAACTAAAGAATGAATGATTCACATGTAATATTCTTTATTTGGATTATTTTGAGACAGAATAATCAAAGAAGTTGCATTAGTATAGGTAAAATGAAATTACCATTGATAATGTTATGAGGAAATCTTTTGTATGTTTTCCTTAGTTTTGACTAGTTCATCTTTTATCTAGTATTGTTTTTAGGGTTCCGTAGTCAACAAGAAATCTATATAATTTCGACATGCCCGTCTATCTGTCTGAACGTCTGTCAGTCCAAGATTTAGTTTTTCTTAATTTTTACTAAGGGGTTTTTATCTACGTGAAAACGCCAATCCTATTTACATTATGACTACTGTAACACACATAAAAAAAAATACTTGACCAAACAATTTTTTTGCTCCATTCGATTTAGGGTTCATCAAATAACTTCTCCCGTTCTGGGTGGAGCGAAAGGGAGTGGCAAACTTTTACTGACTAAACCCATCCATTGATTTGATGTTGATTTTGCGGTATCTCATTAAAATTATCCGCAACCCTATCAGGAACATAATATAACCCACCCCTAAAATGTTTAGGAGACTGAAATCAACTAGAAAAGTAGCTTAAACTCTACCAAAACATTTTGTGATTGCACGCGTAATATTATTATAAATTTTATCTTTTAGCCCAGATCTATCCAAAATCATCAATAATCTAAACTTTATGAAATTCCAAGCCATTACAATTAATAACATAGCAGAATTGTGTCAACGTCAACGTCTAACACTTAAGATCTTTCTTCAATCAATATTGAAATAATATTCATACAATATTCTCACTAACCTCGCCAATGCTTATAACTTGATCCCTAACTAATGCAGAAATGTGGAGTAAATTTCGAGTTCGTACGTAGATCCTACGAACTCGAAATTTACTCCACATTTCTCCCAATTAAATGCTAGAGGTCCCGATATGTAGCCAGCTAGTAAACTTCCTGTACTTTTAAAACTTTTTGTAAATTACAGCATCATTTGGGTTTATAATTAGGTATTTTTAATTGATTACTATTGTAATTGGACACGGCCACGGTAGGCGAAATTTGTTAGAACTATTTACATGTAGGGTGTTGGATGACCGAAATAATATACTTCTTTTCTTCTTTAATCTTCTTTTATTAATTATAACACGTAAAAATACTTGGAGTCCGTCTTTCGTCTTAGGTTAGCTCGCCATACTCCCCTTCTCCCTCACACACATGCTCTCTCCTTCATTCACCGCTGCGTTCATACTATCTAACTTATTTAATATTTTGCTGCGTTCCGAATTAACATCCTACAACTCGGCCATTCTGCTTTCAGTCTGCCCTCAGACTGACTCTACTACAAAAAAATAAACTAAGCTGAATAAAGTTTACACACTAAGTTTGCTAACAATCTAGAAGGTTTAGAACTAAATTAACAACACAATGCTTGTTCCTAAATGAAAATAAACTTAACATTATATTACTCCTTACTTATAATTATAATACACTCAAAAAGCCATTCACTCCTTTAACAATACTCCAGCAGCTAAGTATCATCTAATACAATCTAAAATCTTACTTACTACTTAAATGTTTAGGTACATTTGTTACACAGAATTACTATTATGGTTTTTTACACATTAGGTATTTTAATTCTTTGTTTATTACATAGTCTTATTAAGTTACACTTCCTTAAACTTTAACTTTACACAGAATTACAGATATTATGCAGTTTATTAGTACTCACTTAAATTTTACACTGATATAAAATAACTGATACCATGAATTAGTTGCTAGTTATGATACAACAACCTATCAACATTACTCATCCTATTAACCAAAATAGCATGGAAAGTCAGCTGTGCTCAATGGTAAGTATGAAATATTAAGTAGGCATTATTTTATGAATGAAATAAATTGAAATGATAACAAGATATCTTTGAATTAAGGCCATCTTTTCATAAAGTCTACTCCTGTTGTGGTGTGTTTTGGTCCCTCCTTACTATTATCTAATTTTCTTACTTCGTACCTATCTTTTCCTAAATCTTTTACTACTTTATAGGGTCCAAAGAATTTTTGTTTTAATTTTAATGCATTTCCAAATTGAGTTCTTTGTATTGCTATGATATCCCCCATTTTATATTTCTGTCCTTCCCTTCTTTTACTATTAAAATTTCTTCTGTTTTCTTCTTGAATTTTTAATATCTGAGCTTTTGCTTCTTTCCTTAAATCATCTCTTTTGTCTATGAATTCTTTTCTGTTTTCTTCTTCCAAATATTCTAAAATTTTCATGTCTTCCTTAAGTTTAATTTTAGTCCCTGTTAACAATTCAAAAGGCGATGTTTGGATGGATCTTTGATATGAACTGTTTATTACCCTCTGAACTTTACTAACATGTTTGTACCACAATGCAGGTTCTTCAATACACATCTTGGTCAATACAGAGATAATGATCCGATTCATCCTTTCAGCTTGACCATTTCCACGAGGTATTCCTGTTGTTATTGTAATATGCTCTATCTCCTCTTCCTGACAATAATCTTCAAATTCTTTTCCTGTGAATGCTGTTCCTCTGTCAGTCACTATACGTCTGGGGTTTCCATAATCCTTTTGATGTATTTTTAATTTATCCACCGTTTCCTTTGCTGTTACAGTCTTAACTGGGTATATCCATACAAACTTTGTATATCCATCTATGACAGTTAAGATATAGTTATACATCTTCTTGGTAGCATCCAAAGGTCCTAAATGATCACAATGAAGCGTATCAAATGGCAGTTCTCCTTTTGGTATTGGGTTTAAAAATCCTTCCTTCCTTCCTGTATTCCTGCTAGCTAGTAGGCAGGGCACACATGTAGATATTACCTTTTCAATTTTATTATCTAACTTAGAAATGTAATATTCTTGTTCTATTATGTCTCTAATTTTCTTTTTTCCAAAATGTCCAATACTATGAGCTCTTCTAATAATTTCAAGATGCATTACTTCTGGAACAACCAATTTCTTTTCTTCACCTTTATAGATAACGTCATTTTCAAGCATATAGTCTTCATACTTATTTCCCTTGAGAACTTCTTTAATTGCCTTCAGTCCTGCATCTTCTTCTTGAGCGTTCTGTATGCGAAAATGGAGTTCATTTTGAATAACGCATATATTTCGACTTAAAGCGTCGACATGTTGCATCTTCTCACCAGGTCTGTGCATAATAGTATAATTAAAATCTTGCAGGTACATAATCCATCGGGCTACTTTAGCTGAAACATCTTTTTTTGTTAAAGTCTTCTGAAAAGCTTGACAATCAGTGATTATGGTAAATGGAATTCCTATTAGGTATCTACGAAACTTTTTCACGCCTTCTATCACTGCCAGTGCTTCCAGTTCATAACTGCACCACTTTTGCTGAGTTTCACCAGTCTTTCTGCTCATGTAATGAACAGGGTGCATGCTACCATCTGTAGAATCCTTTTGCATCAGCACTGCAGCATATCCGTACTTGCAGGCATCTGTGTGTAGTTCCGTCTTTAATTGTGGATCAAATATCTTTAAAACAGGTTCACAACATAGACATTGTTTTAACTTCAAAAATGCATTTCTTTGATCTTCTTCAAAATAAAATTCTTTCTTCTTTAACAGGTCACTTAGAGGTCGTGCTACCATAGCATAATTGGGAACAAATTTCCTAAAGTATGAGGTTAACCCAATGAAGCTTTGAACTTCTTTAAGATTTTTTGGCACAGGAAACTTTTGCACTGCTTCCGTTTTCTCCTTTGAAGGCTGCACTGTTCCATTGCATACCACATGACCAAGGTATTCTACTGACCTTTGTAGTAACTGTGTCTTCTTCCAATTGATCTCGAGACCATACTCTGCAGCTACCTTCAGTACCTCTTGAAGTCTTTGAACTGCCTGGTGTTCGTCTTCAGCCAGGATAATTAAGTCATCAATAAAAATAAGTAGAACTCCTCTTCTTACAAAGTCGGTGAAAATAATGTTGATATATCTGGTAAAAAATTTGGGACAAATTGATAAACCAAAGGGTGCTCGTAGGAATTCAAACTGACCTTCTGGGTTGCTGGTCACAAACGCAGTATATTTTATTGAGTCCTCGTCTACTGGTAAATGGAAAAATCCATTCTTTAAATCTAAAGTGCTAAAAACCCTAGCTGTACACAATTTATCTATGTGATCATTAATTACTGGCAAGGGATATTCGTCTCTCACCATCTTCTGATTTATCTTCCTGTAATCCACACAGATTCTCGTACTTCCATCTTTCTTCTTCACCAAAACGAGGGGACTGGCATATTCCGAATAGCTAGGACGTATGATGCCATTAGCCAACCACTCTTCTATTTGATGTTTTACAATGTCTTCTTCTTGCAAAGCTAGACGCCGTGGACGCTGTACTACTGGTATGTCATCTTTCAATACTATTTTTAATTTTATTGGAGCTTCTTTAATCTTTAAGGGTTTGTAATTATCTACTATATTTTTAACTTGCATTGGTACTTCACTTTCATCAGTGTAACTGGAAAGTAAACACTGTAAATACGAACTATCATAACACTGAGGCCTTATCTCAATGATACCTTTGTTGATCATGGTAATAGTATTAACCAGGAAAGTTTGCCCAAGAATAACTGCGTACGGTATGACACCTTTAGGCACTACATGAAAACAAACTTCATAACAATGACAATCTATTATCAAATTAATTTTAAACTTACCCATCGAGTACACCTTACTTGAACCAAGACCGGTTAGCAACATTGTTTCAGCTTCACATTTAACAGATAGCATCTCGTACACATCGTGAGATATTAAATTTAGGTCGCTGCCCGTATCTATTAAACAATGTACTGTGATACCGCCTATAATAACACTTTTAACCGATTTATTCACTGCACTTTTATTGTTTACATTCAGAACACTGAGGTTACTATTTTGACACTGACATTGACAACCACTTTCTTTCCCGTTTGACATCAGCGTGCTATCTCGTTCACTCTCCGTTCCGTTATCCGGTGATTGATTTTGAGCGAACATGGAACGCGCCTTGTTAGCTCCACTTCCGCCATCATTCCGACACGTCGATGGTTCGCACTTCCCCTTCCCGCTTCCGCTGGCGCCTCCTTCTTGACATTCGGTACCAATATGGCCGAATTGGTTACATTTGAAGCACTTGGTACCTTTTTTGCATGAACTCGCCACATGACCTTTTTCTCCGCACTTGAAACAGCGATACACTTTATCACTTGCGTTTTCCTTGACGTTAGTGTCATCTGCTTTAGCTTGCTTTGAGGATTCGCGACACTCGCGCTGCTTGTCCGCCGTACCGCGTGGATTTCCTCGTTTCTGCATCTTCTGCTTCATAGCTTCGTATTGTGCCAATTTTTCCTTAAGAACCGCATAAGTTGTAACACCATACAGACCAATTTTATTCTGCTCGTAATCGGCAATCCCGTCTATTATATATTGGATGGAAACGTAATCGGCGAACTTAGCCCTTTTTCCGAGCTCCTTCATGGTGAGCATGTATTGGTAATAGCTCTCATTGTTACGTTTTTTACGAGCCGCCATGATTTCATGCATTTGCTTGGTATTTACCGAATCTGGAAATTCCTTTATCAGGGCGTTCCTCAATTCCTCGTACGATTTGAATGGCTTTTCCGTTCGTAACCATAACTCAGCAGTTCCGGTAAGCGATCTTCTGGCTATGATGAGCTTTTGTTGAGCCGTCCAACTGAAGATTTCGGCATTGTCTTCGATGTCTTGTGACCACTTCGAAGACGAGTAGGTCATGTCTTCACCATCAAATTTAACTATGGTGTCTACCATGCCATATTGTAAGGGTTGAATTTTTGTTTCCATGGTATTGTCATTGGCCATGATGTCTTCCGTCGTAAAATAATAATTTTCCACCGGCGCGAGCACACGTTTTTTCGTAATGGCCGCCGTCGTTGTGCCGGTGTTTTTTTTCTTCGTGACTTTCTTCGTTAAAATACACCTTTTATTATTACGGTCGATCCCGGACGAGGCTGTAGGGTGTTGGATGACCGAAATAATATACTTCTTTTCTTCTTTAATCTTCTTTTATTAATTATAACACGTAAAAATACTTGGAGTCCGTCTTTCGTCTTAGGTTAGCTCGCCATACTCCCCTTCTCCCTCACACACATGCTCTCTCCTTCATTCACCGCTGCGTTCATACTATCTAACTTATTTAATATTTTGCTGCGTTCCGAATTAACATCCTACATATACTGTTTGGAATTATTATTGTAAATTTTACAAAACTAGAGCATGCTTAGCCGTCGATCCCGGATGTTATTTTTTGTTTTAAACAATGCCCTACCCTTGGTTACTCCTGTATCGTGGGTGCTTTTATAAACATTGAATCTCACATACACAAACAGCCAGACCCGGAACAAATTTATGTAGGCCATACAAATATTTGTTCATGCGGGGAGCAAACCCGCGACACGCAGGGCAGCAGTCGATCGCTCAGCCAATGTGGCAACCGTGTTGTTAGATCGAGATGATTGTAGATCTTTGACAGTGGTTATAAATAGTTAATCAGTGGCCATTGACAACCACTTTTACAAATCGGTATCGTATCACCCAGTATCAAATGGGTTGTAGAGGTAAATGGAATGACTATCTTCATTCCATTTAAAATACTGGTAGTCAGGTACAGCTGTAGACTGGAAGCCGGCACTAATATAGTTGGGTAAAGTCTAGGCAGATAATGATTAAGAAGATATAGTCAAGTCAGTAAAAAAAACACAACTACGGAAATATTTGTGAAACCTTTCTAATGAGGACAAAAACACTAAGTAATTTATAATAACCAACCATCGAAAAACAACTTCAGTATTTAAGAAGCGGAGTGGGTAGCAAGTTGGCTAACCCATTACTGCTGCGGTCTTTGCCATACACGTGCGCCGCGTTTTCCCAATTAGGCTCCGCCGGGCAAACGGGTTAATCTTTTATTGACTGTATAAATCTGCAGCACTAATTGACTTTGGCTCAACCGCTTTGAGCTTTAACACACCATTTTTGCAGGTCTTAAATTGAGCGCTCCAAGTGTTTAGGTTTTATTTCTGAAACTAAGCTTTGGCTGTTTTTATTTTCAGGATTGTGGCTTTTTTGGACTACCAAGTTTTTCAGTAATAGAGATTATTATAGGAGAGACCGTTTTTACTTATACTGAATTAATTATTTAAGCACAGTATCGCGACAATATTTTCAATAGCGCTGACCGTGTGTCGCAAATTATGAACGATCGCAGAATCTATCTATTACTTTGATTTTGCAAGAAAAGTAAATATTTTTTCCGATAGGTAGTAGAAAATTAGTGTCAAAATTTTACCCATAAATGTTCCTTCTTTTGCCTTTTGTGTTCCGGGGCCACAGTATCTCTTTCGTACAGCCCACAACCCCAGCAGGCGATGGCCCTGGCAGGCCCCTCTGCTTTGCTGACTTCTCTCAGGCGTGCGTGTTATACGTGCGCAATCAAACTGTCGTCACTAGACGGACGAATGGTGAGCTACCCATTGCTCACCGTCCATACCGTTTACCCAACTCGAGCCCACAACCTCCTGCTAAAAAGGAACTATTTCAATAAAATTCTACACTTTCTCCAATTCCTGATAAAATAAATAGTCCCAAACTTTCGTACAAATCCGTTAATCTGTTGAATTGTGAAAGTGCTCAGAACAAACAGAAGGTACTTTATTTTTATGCATTAGTTATGTTCGGATTAAAGTACCGGAATTTAAGTGTTTGAGTTCGTTTATGTATTATTTGTTTGTGAAGCCTCAAAGCCACAGTTAATTCATAAATGGAGAGGTATTTGTTTTCACGAGTTTTTCATATTGGTTGCCCTAGACAAAAGAATAACATTGATATTGTAATAAAAACATTGGTGTGATTTACGTACTAAAATTAGTAAATAGTGTACACCAAAACATTTTTGGCTGGCAGCTTCATCCGCGTTTAGGTCAGAAATTATCCGAAGGGAGCATACTACTGGGACAAAAAATATCCTGGGTCATGACAAAACCTGTTTAGCTGAGGTACGATAATGAAACTTAAGTCCTCGACATACAAGGTGCCACGTGCCGATTACGAAAATGTCTATTTTGACGACACGGTTGGCGCAGTGGCTGGGCGATCGACTGCCGCGCTGCGTGTCGCGGGTTTGATCCCCGCACGGAACAAATATTTGTATGGCTTACAGGTAGTTGCTTCGGGTCCGGCTGTTTGTGTTTGTGAGTTTAAATGTTTGTAAACGCACCCACGAAACAGGAGAAATTCCTAGTGAGGGGCAACGTTTTTTTTTTATATATCTCCGTAACATGAAGGTATCCAAATATTGTCTATAACAAAAAACTGATCGACCAGGGAACAAGTACCTTTCATCTTCGTTACGGGTATTTTTACACCCTTTATCAGCAATCGCTCCATATAAAATACTGGTATATAGCTGCATTCGGTTAGACTGGAAACCTACTCGAACAAAGTAGGGAAAATGCCAGGCAGATATTGACTATCTCTACATTTAACTGTCGAACAATACTAAACTATAATTATTATTAGAATCTTGATAAAATTAGCTTCCCTTCGTAACATTATGAATAGCCGGTAACGACGGGCTACCGGATATTTGTTCGCTAGTTTGAAATATGAGTTAATAAACTATTTTAATTAATACGGCAAGAGTATAGCGTAAATAAGATGAAGTTGGTCCATACTACATATAGAGTATCAAGGTGTGTGCGTTCTCGTGGCTAAATAAACACTGCATCTTTGGGTAAAACCGTGTTTGCCTACGTTGGTATGTGGATACAACCACCTTTTAGATACTGAGCTTCCTCCGTGCTTCAGAAAGCATATATTAAATTAAGTCAGCAAATAGCAAATAGTTCAACATTTTAAAAATGAATGAAAAGATAGTGATGTGTGTTAACACGTATGGAGATCGCCTACTAAAAAAATCAAACAAGCGAGAACACCATGAAAACAAAAGTTTGATTATTTCATCATTCAATATTCTTTAGAATCCACTGATCGCTCCGTCAACATACTAGTAGTTTGAAGAATATCCTTTGCATATTCAAAATACTAAACTTACTGAGGATGTATTTAAATGTGCTCTTTCACGCAAAAACTACTGAACAGGTTAGAATGGAATTTGGTACACTGATAGTTTATAACCTACAGTAACACATTGAATAAAAAGTGATTTTAAAGTGTTGAGCAGTTCTCACAGCCGTAACCTTTGGGCTTCCGAAAATCTACTTCTCCAAATTCCATTACATCGCACCGGTTTTATGTCCAAATCATACGCAATTTCATCAATAAAGCTCTGGAACGTGCTACCCTTTCGCATTAAAAAAAAAGTTCGTAACCACTATTAGGTCTACCAATTAAAAGTCATAGTAATTACTGTTAAAGTTCTCGTTTTTATTTATTTTTTAATTGTATTTATTAGTTTATTTGATATGTACCTATATGTGTATTAGTAAATTACGAAGGCTGCGGCCGGGATACTTAAAAAAAACCAATTTAGATTCTAAAACTGATTTAATAAAAGCAAAAGAACTTACAATAAATGAAAACTATATCTAGCTAAATCTAAAGTTATGCCTTCCTTCGAAGCCGGAATAGAAGTGGCCGACCTCATGTAGCGGTGGCGCGATGGTGGCGTGGTATTTTGTGCATTCAGCGCATTTGCCTCGTGTCGCTAATTGCGCATTTTACTTGTTTGTTATAATTAATTGAGGCCGTCCTTAGTCAGCGCTTTGGATATACTACGCTTGCGTAACACCTCCGCCTGTAGTTCAGCAACTATTTTAAAACGCTCAGTGAAAATGTTGCTGGTAGGTTTTCTCGTTGCGTATGCGTTTCAGATGTTACAGGAACTGCGTTTTCATGATTTCCTGGTCCTGTGGGTACAGCGTCGTTTTGGTTCGGTTTTCTGGAAAGGTTTCTTCCAGGAAAATATCTTCTGGTTAACATCGCAATTGTAAGTATGGCTGCGATACACAGTATAACATAAAACGGTATAGTAGTATGATATAGCGTTTCAGTTGTTTCAAACGATGAAATCGGCGACTGAAGAGTTATTCTGTCCTGAATAGTGTGTAGTCTATCCAAGTTAATAGATGTTAAATTTGCATGTAGTAAGCTTATCTCCTGTGTTTCAGTAGTGTAGGGAATGTTCAATACTTTTACAGGTTGGCCTTTTATCTCGTCCTTAGTGTTTATTAAGGTTATTTCGTTTGTGTGTATCGAGCAGTGCAATGGAATAGTGGCAAGGTAGCTTCCCCTCAGTGTGTCGTAATCGTCGCTTCCACATTTCATCTGAACTCTGGTAGATTGAGGGAATGATATAACGTAATGTCTACTATCTAATTCTTCTACAGCCGGTTTTGATAGATGTACGGTCGTTAGTTTACAGGATTTTTGTAATGTCTTGCTTGAAATGAAGGTTTGCACGCAGTCAGCTTGAGTTTGGATATAGTGATTTGTTTTTTGTTCGCAGAGGTACCGATTATTATTTAGCTTCGGGCATTCTGCCTCCATGTACATGAACGTGTTCCCATTGGTTGCTATGAAAGGATAAGGAGGTATGAGGACTTGGTTGTTCTTGTTCGGGACTATGGAGAGTTTATAAAGTGTATAGGTATCTTCTGAGACTATGGGAAACCTAAATGCTATTACTATTTTCTTGTCGTCGTAATAATACCCAGCTTTAATGATGTCATAGTACTGACGTAATTCTAACTCTATTACGTGGTGATTACCATAAATTTCTTTAAGCCTGTCTACTACGTTACCCAAGATGTCTATTCCTAACATGCTATGATGAATAGTCATCGCGCGGGTGAACGATAAAATATTCTCTATCCTATATAATTCCGATAACACGTCCTCTATGTTTTCGCTGACGATAGTCAACAGCTGATTGAACTTAGCGACTTGGATCATATTTATGCTACTTTCTGCCTGTTTTATTAATAGACTTAGTGTGGTGTTGATTTTACTCTGGTTTTCGACAATTTTATTTATGATATTAGTGTGAGTTAGCATCCACTCTTTACTGATGCTGATATGCTCGTTAAATTCATCTATAGTCTTCTTTTGGTTATTTCTCAACGTCTTTATGGCATTATTATATCGAACAGCATCCGAGTAATCGAGGTTACCTGTAACGCTTTTTATGACAGATCCTAGGCCGTCTATAAGACCTCTTTTTGAACGTCTAGGCTCTAGGGTACGTAGCTGATCAGTGACTTTACTTAATTTATCCGAAAGGTAGTCTATTTGATACTCGTAGAGAGAATATGTGTTATTCATCATGTGTAATTTAATGTAACGGAATTGAGTTTGAAGGGTGGAAAGAGTATTTTCAATGTCGTCCAGGTTGACATATTGGAGGAAAGTATGATAATGGGTTATTAGTCTGAGCGGTCCAAGTTTAAAGGGTAGTAATCCAATTCCAGAGTCTAAACTTTCAAGTTTTATCTCCTGGCTCCGTATTGCATATATCGTCAGTAGCAGCGTCATCCTGCAACAATTTAGCAGTCTTAGGTACGCGTTTAAGTCGTGATTTTGCTACGGGGCCGCGTTTCTTTGACGTATAAATGTGGATAGGTAAATCTGCTAAGACTACATCCTGTGTGTATCTGGGGGCTAATTTTTGCCGCGGGGCTGATGGGTTTTTTATGAAGACCTGTTGTTTAGGTTGATACTCCTCCTCCTGCTCGCGGGTCTTATTTCGGTTTTCGATTAAAGAGGTGCGATTACTAAGAGAGGTTTCATTTATGATTTGGTATACTGTTTTCATTTGATCTCTATGGTTTAATATGTATTGTTGCAATAGGTGGCTACTTAGATCAATGTCCCACGGGTCTCGGCTATCAAAGTGCCCGGTTATTATGTCAAATGGTCTGCATTTAGTGAAACTATGGATTGAGCTGTTATATCCGAGTAAGGCATATGGTATTAGATTGTTTGCGGGTTCTTTTTTATGTTGAATACGTAGGATTCTTATGTGTTCAAGTAACGTGGAGTGGAACCTTTCTATGTTGCCGTTATCGTTAGGACTGTGAGCTAGTGTTTTATGGTGATTAATTTTGTGGAGTCTAGTGAATTCAGCGAACAGCTGATTAGCATACTCGGTACCGTTGTCCGTTATTATAGTTACAGGAAAACCATGGTGAGTGCAAAACTGTAGTAGGCCCTGTAAGATACTAATTGCGGTACCATCTCTCATAAGGTATGCTTGTCCGTATTTTGAAAATACATCAATGAATGTTAGGTATTTCTCATTTTCGACCGTGAAGAGGTCCATATGAATTATTTCAAACGGTTTAGTGGCTGGTGGCACTATGTTAAACTTTTGTTTGATGGGACTTCGGTCATATTTGGCCTGACCGCAAGTAGTGCATTCATTAATATACTTTGTAATGTGGTCTCTCATTTTCGGCCAGTAATACTTATGCGAGAGGGCTAGGTCGATACCTTTAGGCTCAAAGGGCGTAACCACCAAAACACGACTTTTCAGGAGAGCCAAAAAACAAAAAAATAAAACTGTTTTCCGACATAACTTTTTTGTGCTTATAGCTATAAAAAAAAAACCAAAGACAAAAGTTCTTAGAATTATGAGATAAAGAACATGGTAGAATTATATTTAAAGTAAATCTAACAAATAAAAAAATAGACTTCCTATACGCCCTAAAAAACAAATACAAACTGTCGGTTACGCCAAAAAAAAAAGCTCCTGCGCAAACGGCTTAGGGTGTAATTGCAATTCATACGAAATCAGCTAACAGTTTAGGATGTAAGTTACAATCTCTTTGTATTCTACTATTTATCAAACGATGTAAGCTACAAACTGTTTGAGCAATATGTGGTGTAAGTGACGTTGTGGCATTTCTTATCAATGATTTCTCAATATAAACTCAGGTAAATTTGAATTTTGCCAATTAGGAGGCCTACCGCCGTCTCATAAAACAATATAATTATTATTATAATATTACCTTGTAATTTCTGTTGACTGATTTTCAATTCTCGGCTCTGAGCCGAGCCTTGAAAATCTAACAGTGCGCAAGGCAAAGTAATATTGTTAATAAAATAATATGGTTTTAAGAGATGGGGGTAGGCCCCCAGGTCATTTGTTCTATGGTTTAGTGCTACACCTACTCACAACATTAGTATAGTCCAGAACATAGTGATAAAAAATAAAAGAATTAATGTATTATCAAAAATATTTAATCACAGCAATGATTATAATAGAATTGGTCATCGTAAAAACAATCATTGTCCAATAATAAGTCGTCTTCCTGACTAACGGGATCATAATTATGACATAAAAAAACATAAAAAAAGAGAAAAAGAGTTTACTGTAGCGAAGCATAAGCATCCCGAACAGCAAAGAATTATCCATAAAACTTATTATTCATCTGTAGCTTCGTCTTCGTCATCAGTTTCAGGTAATGTGTCGGGTACATCATCAGCAGAGCGGAGCCGACGATACTCTTCATGGAAGATCTTAGGGATTGTGCCACTGTCACATAATCTCATAAGGTCTTTATATTTCGCTATAGATATCGGTAGTTTGGAATTATACAAAGGCTTGATAATGTAGTTTTTGTGTTCGGATATATCGCTCACAACATTTTCATCAGTACTATTTTCAATGGTCTTACTTTTACTATTCCTGGTTTTCGTGTCCCTTCCTTTAGATTTTCCTTTTCCCTTACCTTTGCCAATTAATCTCTTTTGTGTCTTTTCAAACAATTGTATTTGTTCCTCTGCCGCACTCTCCTTCATAGAATATTTTAGTTGAACTTTATTTGGATTTTTCTTTTTGAAAGTAGCTATTCTTATTGCTTTGAAGGAAATATTTTTTAACGTACAAGGTGTAAATGTTTGGTTAGCTAAACCTCCTAAATCTAAGAAATCGGAATATTCCATGACGATGACCTGATAGGGTTTTGGTGTTTTTCGGGCTGCTACGAAAAAGGTCGCCCATTGTGATGGACCCCAAACAATTATTCTTTTCACTTCTCTTTCAATGACAGCATGGACCGAATCCACGGGCATATAGGTATGACCGGGGAGTAAAAAGTTTATCTGTATGACTTCTAGATTTATAGACGTCTTTAAAAAGTGATTGAAAATAGCCAACACTGTTTTATTCTTGTTTTGGCCACTGCATGAGTCGCAGTACAATAAAAGGTTCTTCACGCCTCTTTTATCTACTTCAACAAGATATTTAAATAAGCAGCAAGCAATTTCATTGCTACCACGTTTGCCATCGCACTCACCCCAGGTGAAGCAAAAAGCATCTTGCGTGTTACTCTCGTAAATAGTAAAATTGTACACGGAATATTTTCGTGAATAGTATAACAACATGCTTTCTCCATGAGGAGTGTTTAAAACCTTTTGCAAGTCAAAAGAAGCAGTAATGGTATCATATCGAGGGGTGAAAGGCTATTTGGTTTAAGCGACATTTTTGCAACTTTACAGGAGAGCCATTTAAAGTTTGAAATTTTGGAAAAAAAATCACAACAAAAAAACTTCTTCAGTTATTTGAACGGGGTAAACTTAATTGAAATACAATTAAAAACATCGAGTTGTTGATGCTAATACCAAATAAAACGGACCTTTAATTACAAAGATAAATGTCGCTTAATACAAACTGCCTTAAGCCTTAATTTTTCAGAGTATGGAAAAAAGATTTAAATGACTTCATAGCTACAATTGGCTACAGGGAAAAAAAATTAAGCGACAACGCAGTTTATTTTCAGAGTAAGCCAAAATGTATGAAGCAACGTAACTCTAAATTAATAGTAGCAAGCTATTTATCGCAACTACCAATTTAGATTAAATTACTGGCAGGCTAATTTATTTATGTGACACATAATATTGAAATTAAAATGTTTGATGTCACATTTTTTTTACATCTAATACTATCAATGGCTGTTAAAACAACCTGGATATATCGCAATCACCGAAAATCTCATGTGCTGATATTGACTAAATAAATAAAGACACACAATATCAGTTAAAGTATTTTTTTTAAATATCAATTATATAGAACACTCTCAATGGGAACATCAGTTATATTTATTTTGATAAAACTTTATAGTAATGTTTTTTTTTATAAATCAAAATAATACGTAGAATACTCCTTCATTTATTTTTCTTTTTACTTAGAAAACTTTTTCGTTTATTTATTGTTTTTTTTTCCACATATAATTAAATTTTTAAATATTTATTAAAAACAAAAAAAACATTTAAAAATATAAAAATAGTAGCCCACCGGTATCGGGAACAGGGTCCAAGCTACTCCAGGAGTACCGCTTTCTGTATGAAGCCCTTGATCCAGCTGCCTAACGAGAGCCTCCTCAGGTATTGGTCGAGGCTCTTGGCAATTAAGCCATTGGCAGATACGACTATCGGCACAATGATCGCTGAGTCCACATCCCACATGTCAACAACCTCGCGAGCCAAGTCAATATACCTACTTGATCTGCTTATCTTTCTCGGCTTTCACGAGGTTCTCATCATGCGGGACTCTTATGTCAACAATCATTGCGCGCCGCTCTGATCGATCCACCACCACTATATCAGGCTTGTTGGCAACAATAGTCCTGACACTGATGATGGAGCGATCCCAGTATAATGTGATATTGCCATGTTCAAGAACTGGGTCGGGCTCATACCGTAGTACGGCACTTCCGATTCCACAAGGCTGTATTTTAGAGCAAGTTCAAACGTCACGTACAGGGCCGTGGTATGGTGGCCCCGCACCAAATTGGTGACAGCCTCAGTCAAACTCCAACGTATGCAGAGGCTTGCCTGCACGGCGATCACTGGTTGCATGAGGACTACTCCGCTGCAGCCCTTGAAGTCATGCTAGAACTCCCACCGCTCCACCTATTCATTCATTAGGAGGCCACGACGGCGGCATTACGTCTCAAAACACTTCATTTATGGGGTAAGAAATATACACAGCATACCAAGGCGCAGGAGGAGTTCTACAACGAGTTCCCAATAGCCAAAGCGATAAACGATCGGATACCCAAACAATTCGTATTCGATAAGAAATACAAAATCCAGCTCCATGAAGACCACCGTTGCGAAGGGCTATGCCCCGCAGAGGTAAGAATCTTCACAAACGGATCCAAAACAGGTACTGGCTCGGAAGCCGGAGTCTTCTCAGAAGACCTCAAAATCCACATAGCCGCACCTCTGGGGGTCCACAACACGGTGTTTCAGGCAGAATGCATGGGCATCTCCCTAGCCGCGTCACGGCAAGGAAGGTTGAGGGCCACTCTATTCGCATACTTTCGGACAGCATGGCTGTACTGCAAGCACTAAACAGCCAAACAGTCAATTGTGGGCTAATACATGAGTGTCACCAGCGCCTAAATAAGGTTGGTAATCTCAACAAAATAACTATCCAATGGATCAAAGGTCACAGCGACTCCCGAGGCAAGGACGCTGCGGACGAACTTGCTAGAAGGGGATCGAGCATGGTACCAGTGGGACCCGCACCTATCGTGCCACTACCATTTGGGTACCTACGTACACTGGTAAGGAAACGCACCAGAGAACAACACCACAAACTGTGGCTGGACCACGGTGAGTGCAGGCAGGCCAAGGAAGCTCTTCCTAGTATCGACGGCCGCTTCACTAAACAGGCGCTTCGGATGACAAAACCACAGCTGCGCACAATTACAGCAGCCATTACTGGCCACGGGTCTTTTAATAAACACCTCTTTGTCTTAGGAGTCACAGACAGCCCACTGTGCCGAGCCTGCATGGAGGTAGACGAAACAGCAGCCCACGTGCTTCTGCACTGCCCAGAGGTTGCCCCATACAGGGCAAAGTACTTCGGTAACCCAGGTACTCTTCGCGAGATCGTCAGCAACACCAAGGCGCTGCTGACGTTTTTCGGGGAGCTGGGGTGGATCGAATAATATTCCCACCCATACGCAAAATACGCGCCTCAGACGTGAAGTTGCGGACACCAGCCCGTTATACAATAGAGCAAGTTGCTGATGGAAAATCCTGGCTACAAGGTTGTGTCTATGCAAGTACTCTCCGTTAGCTAGACGAGAACAACCGGAGATTATGTGTCGAATTGATTCACCCGGACGGTGGCATGCCCGACATATGTCAACCGTGCCATCCTTCACAATAAATCTCTGGTAGTTATTCGTCATCATAACTTCATCCATAATTGCACAGACAAAACATTCAGTTTCTCCAAAGATTTCCCTGGAACGTAGCCAGGCTACGGACGCTGATTGACCTACATCGGGTCCATGTAGGGCCCGGAAAAAGCGTCCGTGAAGCTCCTTACTCTGCCATACCTCCTTGCGGTCGTTAGTGTCAAGCACTACAGGTTTGCGCCAGTTCTCTTTAGAAAAGGAGAGCGGGGTGAGGCCTTTGTCCACTGCAACCACATCCCGATGCATTCCCAAGTCGGTTTCTAGGAATATTCCCTGAGACTACATATCTCACGATTGTGGAGAGTCTTGGCATTTAAAAAGCCTCGACCTCCACAACTCCGCGGGATAACCGAAGAACGTGCGTGAAGAAATTCCGTTAACAATGTACGGACTTTCCTATCCAGGGCGTCCAGTTCTGTTTGAGTCCATTTGAATATGCCGAAAGAGTACATCAAAACCGGCATGACCCAACCGTTGAAAGCACGAACCTTGTTTCCGCCTGATAAAAGACTATTAAATACTTTTCTGCAAGCGCTCCTTCAACGATTACTTCATGTCAGCAACATTAATGCCCAGCATCAATGTTGAAGTAATCGTTTCCGACATCCCCAAATACTTGTAGGTTTCGGTTGCTGAGAGGGATCTAAGGTTTATGGAATCTGAAAGCTGGGTTCCCACAGATTCCACAATTTCCCCTCGCTTTACATGCATGACCGCACATTTGTCCACACCAAATTCCATCATGATGGCACTACTGAAACTTTCAGTTACCTTCAGTAGCTCCATCAGCTGCAAATCGTTGGGGGCAAAGAGTTTCAGGTCATCCATGTAAGGGTGAGATATATCCTGACCACCTTAGAATACTTATTATTATGTGACAAACTAAATAAAAAAAACCCCTCTATTTCCACTCCAAACAAACGTTAATAAAATTTACATCACGATCTCTCAAATCATCAGGTAAATTTTCGTCGTAATTTTTGTCTGAAATAGCTATAATGTGTATGTATAATGTAATTCTTAATAATTATTTTAGTGTACTTAATAAATGTACTAAAACTACTATTACAAGCATTACAAATATCAAAATATACCTATGTTTTACATAAACACTAACGGTGACTTCGCGTCACAACACTCCTAGATTCCCTCTGGGAAGTTGCTTGAGTTCGACTCAAGCGCCCGCGCGCGGAAGTCTGGTTGTAGTATCACAATTTTTAACAGCCGGGAGATGAAATAAACATGGTATCATATGACATTAATGAAAAGTATCATATTAAAATTTAATGATTGAAAAACCCACTCGTATTTTTATTAATACTGGAAAAATGTTTCAATATTCATCATTTCATTTTATCGTCTGTATTAAACGACATGCGTTTAAAAAAATAATAGGACTAAATGTTTTAATGACCAAACAAAATAGCTGAAACAAAACGACTACTTGGTTTAAGTAGCACCCTGCGTGGAAAAAAGATGCAGCTGAAAGAGCTTAAGCGACGCTTCATGTCGTATTTGGATGACGGACAAATGGTTTAAGAAACATCACACCGTCAACTGGTGGAAGGCAAAATGATTCAAATTACGTCTTTATAATAATTAGAAACAGGAAAAACGTTTTAACTCTTATTAAATCATTAATCTGGGAAAGGGTAACTGGTTTATGTCTCAGTTATTAATATGATTGTATGGTTCAAGTACATACTTTAAAAAAAAATGGGAAATCCACGTCGGTTAATACACTGCCACTTTGGAAACAAGCCAAAAATAGCATTGTTTCAAGCGCCAAAAAAGTGCTCTGATCTTAATGAATCCGGCACCATTCGACGGAGAAAAAATCGCCGATTCCGAATATATATATAACTCAATAACGCCCTAGATGTCGCTTAAACCAAATAGCCTTTCACCCCTCGATATGAAAGTGGCTTAAGGTTCTGGTGAAATTTGAATCTTCTATAAGTGGCAACTTTTTCTTCAAGATGCGCTTTTATTAGCTCTACGTCCTGGGGATTATTCTCTTCTTTATTGTTTTCGTATTTTGTGCACAAAACGCACTTATCTTTTTTAGGCGTATGGACGCTTATGTTATACCCTTGAAATATCTGCCTAAATATAGATTCACTCACCATTTCATGGCCATTTTTTTTGCAACTTTCTAAATAAATGCGATAAATATGCGCAGTGTTCTTAAACTCTTGAGGCAAATACATTCTACTGCTTCTTTTTCGACTATAATGAGATGGAAGTACAGGCAATTGCTCTATAAATGTTGTAACAACATTTTTAGCAGCTTCTGTATATCTAGGTGTGACATTTGGTTTTCTCATGTCTTTTTTAGCCATGTCTTCTTGAGCGTGCTTAATTGTATACAGTAAGTATTTTTGGCCTATGTCCAGGGTGGCAAGTAAAAACTTCTGGCAGACTTGTCTGTGATCCTCTCCGTCATTAATTAAATATTCATAAGTGGCGTTTCTACGACTTTCTGGTGCACTCGTCCTCTTCCTTTTTATTGGAATATAACGGCAACATCTGACTATCCAGTCACGTCTGCGCTGGTTATCCAAACTCCAAAAATGATTAAATAAAGAAGTTCGTTTTGCTTCCGTAATTTCATGACATTTTTTGACACATTTGCCTTCAATGCAAGGATTTACCTTAATTTTTTTTTCATCTTTTACAGTACCTTGTCTTGTTTCATGCATCTTTCCTTTTTCTTTTAATGTTTTACGTATTTGTCTTTTGTTGGGGCGTTTCGATATTTTTTTTATTAAGGTTTCATCTTTTTCAGCATTATTGCGTCTTTTTACTTTCTTTTTTTTCTTTCCCTTTTTAGATACGCTAGAGTCATCTGAATTTTCAAAGTCGGACCAAAAATCAGAGCTTCCTGCTGAAAAATCTTCTAGTTCTTCATCAGACAAAAAGTCGATATATGCCTTATTTGCTATTTTACGGAAACGTCTTTTACTTTGTTGACTAGGGGTGCTTAAAGTATGATCATTATTTGGTTCAATGGTGTGCAGCGTGTCTTTGGAAGTTCCGGGAGTGACATTCATCTCTATATCGTTGATGACAGGCAGTGATAATGCAGAAGGTGCTCGGTAAGTATGCTGGAAAACGTCGTCTGGCGAGGTTTCAAAAGTTCTAGGAAAGAGGTTTAACTCACCATCGATGATGATGGACGGTGAACACACAGGAGTTAGGCAGGTACCTGCAGGTACAGATTCCAGCAAATCTTTCGAAGTACCGGTACATATATTCATATCAACATCAGTGATGGCCGACGGTAACAACACAGGAGTTAGGCAAGTAAGTTCAGGAATGGAGCCTTTGTCAGTTTTATGAAAATCGCTTATCTCAACATCAGCGATGACGGATGGTATTAACATAGGTTTGACGCAGGTAAGTTGAGGAACGGAGTCTGGCCAGTCATGTTCAGGAAAAATAATTATTTCGGCATCGGTTGGGATGGACGGTGACACCGCAGGAGTATGGCAGGTAAGTACAGGCACAGGGTTCATCATGTCTTTGGAAGTTCCAGGAGACAAGTTAATCTCTTGACCGGTATTAGCACATTGAGACGGTACTGCACGAACTCGGCAGGTAAGTTGAGGCGCGGAGTTTAGGCTATTTTCGGAAAGTTCAGGAGAAGTATTCTCAATGTCATCTTTGGCACAAGGAGTTAATTTTGGGGCTTGTTTTCCGATATCTTGTTGCTGGTAAGGTGGTTTGACGATTACGTCAGAGATAATATTAATTTTTTTGCATGAAACTTGGTTAATATTTTCTTTCGCTTTCAGTGGACTCTTAAAAGATGCTTTTGTGTGGGGTACTAACGTTTTGGGTACCTTAAATATCAAATTTTGCTTCATCGGTTCGATATCAGTATCGTCGCTGTTATCTATTTCGTCAACGCTGTCGTCCATTTTGTCAGCGCTGTTGTTGCTAAGAAACGATTGATCTTGGTTGTTATCGTTCACTGTGTTGAGGCAGGCCTTTTCAGAAGAAGACCTGAAAAATAAACATACAATAATTTATAAAATGATTATTAATAAAAATACCATTTTTTTAAACTCTTCTTGAAATTGTAAAAACTATTTCAACATAAGTATTCACATACTACTCGTACAATTATGTGAATTATAGTGTTGAATTATTTAATTTTATTAAAAGCCTTTGAACTAAGAATGTATTAATAATGCATTTATCACCATGGTTTAAGGTTCAAGTATTTAGGTATACTGCGCTAAAAGAGACCAATTTGGTATTTAATTAGATACGGTATACGTATCATCACTACATACCTACGTATTATTCGCACACAATATTGATAACGCGTGTCAGTGGGAGCCCGTGCGAAGCACTTAAAGTGTACCTAAGTAAGGATTTTACAACACAAAACTTAAGGAAAGTAGCTATTCTTAATGACGTACACGACGTAAAATATCATTCATTGGCTTGTTTTTGTTGACGTATACGACATATCAATCCATATCTTGGCAATTAATATTAACGTATACGCACGAAACAAACAGTGTAGGTATTATCTTTCGGTGTTAAAAACCATTCAATTGGGCATAGTTTTATTGTTTCGTACTTTAAAGTACCAAAAACGATTAAACTTGGTGTCATTTATTTAGAAAAATAACTATTTTCGAAGCTTAACGCTAAACAAAGACAACAATAGTTATACTAAGCTATGGCGTAAACTCCTTAATAACTTTAGTCTCGTTATTTATAATCATTATAAGCAATAAATATACCTATTTCCATACGTTTGATATCTCGGGTACCATGAGTGAGGTCTGAGTTCTCTATTTGCACAAGTAGGTATTTAAGTAGATATTATCTAAGACCCTACAAGATAAAAACTTACCTCAGCAATCTCCGGCGATGTTCTACCAGTGACGCCAACTGCTTGCGACGCCTCAACAAAAAATTGAGCTTATTTTCTGTGTCCATCATTGATTATAACCACAAAACACTAAAAACATGTAATTACGCTCGATCGTGTGTGTACAATGGCAGCCGAAAGGCCGGTCGGCACGCGCCAAGTGATATTCGTAAACAAATCCCCTACCCCACCCCGCTCATTCCCGATATAGATAGCTATCTCTCTCAGAACAATCGCGTCGAACGCTTATTGCCTTGGAAGACGGCAAGATTTATAAACGATAATGTACATTATTACGTAGGTTTAGGGCCAAACAATAGCAAACAATTTTGAGTGTAACGTACAAGACGCTTGCATAAAAAATGTAATAATCGGACGTATAAGTAATTAATTGTTAATAGTTAAAAAGTATCTGGAACCGTAACCACCGACTTCTATAAAATATTGGGATTATTGCTTCATCGAAAATATTTTAATAGGGCGTATAAGCTAAATTGTAAATATTTTAGTGTATTTGAGGACGTAACCACCAAACTTAATAAAATTTCGGGTTGTATACGACGAGTATGAATAAAATTCTAAAATAGCTAGGGGCGTAAACGCCAAAAGAGACAGATCACAGGATATACTTCCAAGTTTATAATTTTGTTTGCCTGTTACGACGATGGTGGTAATGAAAAATGAAGTATTTTTGATTTACGACCCAAATTTAAGGAAAATCAATGTTTAGCGATCCAAAAATTATGGCTGTATCCACCACTTTTTTGCGAATATCGAATTTTTAAATATACCAATCGATAGAGGACGAAAAACTAAGTATTTCTGCATTAAAATCTCATTTTGGCCAAAATGGCGGTTACGCCCTTTGAGCCTAAAGGTATCGAGGTGACATTCGTTTATGCCGCGATGATTAGTTTTTCCGTCATGATAATGCCTAATTATGTCTTGCTGCCTAAGGTACTCTTTTACATTTTCGAGTTCGGATTTACATAACACGAGGTTCATTGCAGAGCTTTTAAAGTTATCTTGTATTATAGGAATGATGTCATACATGCTCAAAGGGGGGTTAATAATAATACCCGTCTTCACCTTCGGGTTTACGTACTCTTTTATAGCGGCTATGACGTCATCTATTAGGTTAGTTTGTGAAACTTGTATAGAGGTGCGAGTATGTGTGTCAAACGGTTTGGTCGCGGTCGGTCTTTTTTTTATGTCTCCTACTACTGTCATGATTATTTGTCGGTGAAATTTATTTATAGGTTCGTCGGTGATTGGTACTTCGAGTATGGGGTTCTCGTTACTTGTGTGGGCTGTTTCAGTACTGGAGTCTGCTATTGACGGGGGTTTTTCGGAAGGATTCACTGTAATCGAGCTTATCTCGTCATTATGTATTTCAACTCGCGAGAGGGCGTCAGCGTTGGTGTTGTTTTTGCCCTTTTTATACACTACAGTGAAGTCGTACTCACTGAGTTTCAATCTCCATCTAGTTAAACGCGAGTTAGGTTCTTTCAAGCTCATAATCCATTGTAGTGGCTTATGATCCGTAACTATCTTAAACTTACGTCCAAAGAGGTAGGGTCGAAAGTACTTAGTGGCCCACACGATGGCGAGAAGCTCTTTCTCAATGGTACTGTAGTTTATCTCGCTTTCGTTTAGTGTTCGTGATGCGTATGAAATCGGTCTGTCTGATCCTATTGGCCCTTGTGATAATATGGCTCCTATCGCAAAGTTAGAGGCGTCTGTTGTCAATATGAATTCCTTATTGAAGTCGGGGTACTGTAAGATCGGGTCGTTTGTTAAGAGGTTTTTACATCGTTCGTAGCAGTCAACGTAGTCTTTATTAAGTGTGACGATCTTACCTTTCTTTAAGCACTGAGTAAATGGTTTCGTGATTCTAGCGAAATCGGGTATGAATTTTCTGTAGTATCCTATAAGTCCGAGAAACTGTTTTATCTGTTTTGAGGTTTTGGGTATGGGGTATTTTTGTATAGCTGTAATTTTGTCCGGGTTTGGTTTGATTCCTTCATTGCTTATTATATGACCTAGGAAAGCGGTTTCTAACTTCAAGAATTCGGACTTGTCCATCTGAATCTTAAAGTTAGATTCTCGGAGTCGTTGGAATACTTTCTCTAGGTTATTTAGATGCTCCTGAAGCGAGGTACTATAGACTATGATGTCATCCATGTAGACGAGGCAGATCACGTTTTGTAGGCCTCTCAGCACATTGTCCATTACCCGTTGGAATGTTGACGGGGAGTTCTTCAAACCCATGGGCATTCTTAGGAACTCAAAATGCCCATGTTCTACATTGAATGCTGTCTTGTGGATGTCGTCAGGGTCTGTCTCAACTTGGTAAAACCCACTGGCAAGGTCAAGGGTACTAAAATACTGGCACTTCCCTAACTTGTCTAGGACGTCTGTTATGTTCGGTATGGGGTATTTATCGTCTATGGTTTTTTCATTTAGTTTTCGGAAGTCTACTACGAGCCTCCATTTTTGTTTCCCGGAAGCGTCTGCTTTTTTAGGGACTACCCAAATGGGAGAGCTCCAGGCTGAGTCAGAGGGTCTAATGATATTTTGTTCCAGCATTTTTGAAATTTGCTCCCTAACTTCTTGGCGATGAACGAAAGGATATCTGTAAGTCTTGGTATAGATAGGTGCGTCGTCTACAGTCCGTATACGGTGTTTCACCTTATTGGTGAAAGATAAGGGTTCGCCTTCTATGTAAAATACATCTGCATACTTCGAGCAAATATTAACTAAGTTAATTTTCTCCTCCTCATTAAGATGATCTGTTCGCAATTTAGATATTACTTTATTAATGCGAGATGTGTCAGGTATTTGTTCCAGGTTCATGCATTCGATGTTACTTATAGTTACAGCTTCTACCGGGTGGTCTAGGGATAGAATAGTATCGTTGTTTGATGGGTTTAAAATTTCTATAATGCCGCGGTTATTACAAACGGTTGTAATGCATTCGCTTACAATGCAATTGCACAGGTATTGTTGTGGGATATGTACGTCACCGTCTTTAGCGTTTATAGGTAATCTGATAAGCTTAGTTGTGTTGGCTGGTATAACAGCCTCATAAAGGTTTACATTTCGGGAATTAAACATTACGATAGGGTTCCTAGCGGTAGCCGTAATCAGTAGGTTGTCCTTTAAGTCAATCTTCGTATTCCATCTGGTCAGTAAATCTAGTCCGATAAGTCCATCAAAAAATTTGTGAAAGTCATATATGAATAATTTAATCTCGTTAGGGTCATTGAGTTCACGGAAGGCTGGTATAGTTATTGAATAATCGTTTCTAGTTGTAGCGTGGACGTTAGTTACCTCGAAGGGATCATAGTTAAGAGGGTATTCCGAGTAATACCGTTGTACAGCTGTAGGACTAATAAATGACTGGTTTGCTCCGGTATCAATGAGTAGGTTTAGTGGGGGGTCAGATATTTTTATGTAGGGCAACTGTCGTTGCGTTTGCAAGTTAACTTCTATTTTGAGGGTTTTAATGGGGATTTTATCTGAAAATCCTGGTTTGCGTTACTAGTCGAGGGTTGGGGGTCCTCACATGCTGTAGAGGGTTGAATCGGTTTTTGCTCGGGCACCATAGCTGGTCCGAAGTCCTGTACGTAATAGTGGTTACCGTCGTCATAGTAAACGTTATAGTCAGCATGGTCGTAGTCATAAGAGTAGGGTTCCTCCACGAGGTAATAATCGTAGTTATTTTCGCTGCAATCGTTGAAATTCATCTCGCGGGTTTTAAAATAATTTGTCGAAGCCGGATTGCCAAACTTGCCCCAGTCATGAGGTCTACTTGGCATAGGCTTAGCAACAAAATGGCTGACCCCGCTCATTGGCTGAGGTCCCGGGGCTAGGGCACGTGGCTGAACTCTAAATACGTTGCTCTGAGCGTTATAGTTAGGCGGTGCCGCGCGGAACATTTGCTGCGTACGTGTTTGGTTATTAGGTGCGTTGGGCGCACGTGGCGCGCCATGTGGTTGGAACATAGGTTGTCTCCAACTGCTTTGCGGAGCCGGTGGCCGTTGCCAGTTTGAAAACGGTTGGTGACCAAAGGGTTTCGGCATCGACATGGGTAGAAAACCTGTGGGCTGTGTTAGTAATTTGGGCATGGGAGCGGTTGGAAGTGGCCTTTTTACACTCGCACTATCATTACGATTTTGCAAGTACATCACATTTAGTTCCTCTTGGACGAACTCCAGCGCCCTCTCTATGCTTTCAGGACGCATACAACGTATTCGGGAACCTAGAGGTTCCTTAAGGCCACGTACAAACGCTTGCATTGTTAATTTCTTGTATAGTGTACGTTTCGCTTCTATGGTGGTAGTCACTGTTTCATGCAACGATATATAAGTCATAATGGTACTGAATAACGATTGACATTGGTCGTAGTACTCTTGTGGAGTACTATTACCCTGAGCTGATACTAGGAGGTCATTATAGAGGGCTGTTTCGTCCCTCTGGTCGGCAAAGCTATTAATTAGGGTATTTCGTATTCCTGCCCAACTATCTGGGATGCCATTCGAATTAATTCTAGTTGCCGCAACGCCTGTTATTTTATTTAATATCCCGTTCAAAAGGCATAGGTTACCTAACTCACTACCCGGTACATTACTTAAATAAGTACTAACTGTTATGTTGGATGTTTATGAATGATAGTCCGTTGGGTAAGATACAGGTTTATTGGTAGGAGACACAGGACAAGAGATACACACAGGGCTACATCATGACATGAAGTGTGGCGGAGCGCTGCCGACCACAGATAATACATTTACTAGTGAAGACCATCTTAGTAACATACTAAAATAGTGATGTTACAACATCCCCCTTGTTGAGTTCAAATTAGACCCCTGACTGACAATTAATATAAGTGCTATGCTATTTAAGTTTATACAAGACAACATGCTTAATTATACTTATAGTTATACTTAAACTTTACTTATGACCTTATTTATAATTTAACTTAATCCATTTCTTCAATTAACCTTCTGGTAGGTTTTACAATACGACCTGACCTAGTTGTTACATTTGAGGATTGCTGAGATGAGGATTCTTGATGCCTAGACTCCTGTCTGTCACCTTCCTCTCCCCTTTGTGACGAGTTGGATTGCATGGGAGGGTTAGCACAATTATGAGAATATTTATGTCTTAAGTGTATTCTATTCCTCCTATACCTAACTCCATTGACATCCTCAACAACATATGATCTATTATTTGACAATCTTTGCTTAACAATAGCTTGTTCCCAGTTGCTACTAGGGTTTCTCTTAAAATAGACATGATCATTATGATGTAACATAGACATTGACTTGGCATTTTTATTGTAGTATTTTGACTTATTTTTATCATTTTTCTTGACAGACTCTTTGTAATCTTTAAATGTTACCACTTTTGGCTTCAACTTCTTATATGATGTTGGAATGTTATCTCTTAAGTTCCTAGACATGAGTAACTGTGCTGGTGATGAAAAATTATTTTTACCTGTATTTCTGTATTGTAACAATGCTATGTATGGATCTGATCCATTTTCTTTGCATTTTCTTAGCATGTTTTTTATGATTTTGACTGAACTCTCTGCTTGTCCATTAGACTGTGAATGATATGGGCTAGTTACAATATGTTCTATGTCCCATTCTTCCATAAAATTTTTAAAATCAACTGACTGAAAAGGAGGTCCACCATCTGATACCAGTGACAATGGTATTCCATGACGAGCAAATATAGACTTTAAATGAGTTATTACATTTTTTGATGTACTGTTGTTATTTAATAATGCAATTTCTATAAATTTTGAATAATAATCAGTGACAATTAAATATACTAAACTATCAAAATGCATTAAATCAATACCGACTTGTTGCCATGGATATTTGCTTATTTCATAATTCTGTAGTGGTTCCTTTTGGTTACATGGTTTGAATTTTGCACATACTAGACATTGTTCTACTAAATTCTTAATATCACTAGACATATTTGGCCAATAAAGAGATTCTTTAGCTAAGTTTAGACATTTATTTATACCTTGGTGACCTTTGTGAATTTTTACTAACATTTCTTTATGCATTGACTGTGGTACTATTAATTTTGAGCCTTTGAATACTAAATCTCTAATTTTATGGATTTCTCCTTGTATATTCCAGAATGGTTTTATTAATGGACTGACACTATTTTTGGTTTTTGGCCAACCTTCATTATAATACTTTATTAATAGCTGCAGGGTTTCATCTTTCTTAGTTTCCTGAGCCAATTTTGTGCTATATTCATCTGTAATTGCTAAGTTAGCATACATTAGATTGACATGACAAGACATTTCTGATTCATTTTCAGGCCTATAATGTTCTTTCAAAGCTGCTCTTGACAATGTGTCTGATATGAACATTTCTTTGCCTGGGACATGTATAACTTCTAAATCATATTTTTGACAAGTTAACATCATACGCTGTAATCTAGCTGGGACATCATGTAATGGTTTTTTAAATAGATAGACTAAAGGTTTGTGATCAGTATGAACTGTGACTCTATTACCATATACATATTGGTGAAATTTTTCACAACCAAATTGAATTGCTAGCAGCTCTTTTTCTATTTGAGCATATCTTTCCTGGGTTTCAGTTAAGGTTTTTGAACTGTATGCTATCGGTTTATTTTTTTGTAAAATGACTGCGCCTAACGCTGACTTTGACGAATCGACTGACAAGACTAATGGAATCTTGGGATTATAATGAGCTAAAACTGGTGAATTTGTGATTTCATCTTTCAGTTTCCTCAGACATTGACTATGATTCTCATCCCAAGTCCAGACTGAATCTTTTTTCAAAAGATTTCTTAATACTTGTGTTTTTTCTGACAGGTTACTTATAAAGGGTCCTAGGTAGTTTATCATACCTAGTATTCTCTGTAACTCTTTGACATTTTGCGGTGTAGGCATGTTGACAATTGCTTTGACCTTCTCAAGATCTGCCCTTGCACCGTCTTTACTGAAGACATAACCTAAAAAACATACTTCTGACAGTGAAAATTTACATTTTGACTTGTTAAATTTTAAATTGACTTGACGAGCTCTTTGCATGACTTTATGTAATCTTTCATTATGAACTGACTCATTTGGTCCATAGACTAAGATGTCATCGATGAATATGAGTACGCCTTCTATGTCACCAAATAGATTCATCATGACTCTTTGAAATATTTCAGACGAGGCATTTATGCCATAGGGTAATCTTAAATACTTATATCTACCAAATGGTGTTTGAAAAGTACATAATTCTGAACTGTATTCATCTAAACGTAGCATCCAAAATCCTGAAAATGCATCTAAATGAGAAAAACATACAGCCCCTTCGAGCTGAGACCTAATCTCATCAATTGACTTGAGTGGATAATGTTCCCTCATGATATTTTTATTTAAATTTCTGGGATCAAGACAAATTCGTAACTGACCTGAACTTTTTACTGTTACAACGACTGAATTAACCCACTCTGTAGGTTTTGTAACCTTTTTTATGACTTGCATTTTCTCCATGCGATCCAACTCCTCACGCAGTTTCCCTTGTAATGCGAATGGGACTTTCCTGGGCGGATCCACACATGGTACTGCATCAGGCTTGAGTTTCAGATGACAGACTGGAGGCAGACAGCCAAGACCCTGGAATACATCATTATATTGTGTATGAATTTGCTCACAAAAGTCTTGTTTTGACACTGAAAAGACACGTTTTATTATACCTAACTTTTCACAAATTGGGAGACCAAGGACATTTGGACACTCTATATCTGGTATAATAAACATTATGTTTTCAACAATGTTCTTATTGTTTAAGCAAAAATTACAATTTAAGTTGACTTTGCCTAAAATCGGAATGGATTTTCCACCAAATCCTGTGACATTTACTTGACATTTGACAAGTGACAATTTTGACAGCTTATTTTGACTTTTAACATTTTGAAATGTTTCTTTTGACATTATATTGACATCTGCACCTGAGTCTATAATGCATTTGACTTTGGTATCTCCTACCAATAAGCTAATTTGCCACGACTGCTTTGAGTGATTCAAAGTATTGACGACTGATGATCCATTTTGTGACTGACTGGACGACTGTGCCTTATTGTGAAATCCCTCAGACATGTGACTGATTTCATCATTGAGACTCTGACATTTTTTATTTTGACTATTTGACTGGACATTGGATCTCTCAGACATGACATTTTTTTCATACATGTGATATGAATTGGGACTCTGACTATTTGACTGGATAAAAAATCTATCCGACATGTAATTGTTTTCATACATGTGATATGAATTGGGACCCTGACTATTTGACTGGATAAAAAATCTATCCGACATGTAATTGTTTTCATACATGTGATATGAATTGGGACCCTGACTATTTGACTGGATAATAAATCTATCCGACGTGTCACTGTTCTCCTCATAGGGATGTGACGTCATACTGTGTGTTTGTGACTGATTGTGTCTCTGACTGAGTGACTGACTGTGAGAATGACTATTATGACTGTGACCATTATGACTTTGCTGACTAAGTGACTGGAAGCTCGCTGTCGACGATCTCCCCGACTACGGCTCCTCCGACTGAGATGCATGACGTTTTCTGACGTTCGTTGACTGGCGATGCTGCTTCCTTTGACTATTTTCTCAGCATCCTGCTGTGCGACGATGAGCGTCCTCGCTAGCTCTTGCATTCTCTGATATGTTAAGTCATGTTCTTGCAGTAACCTTTGACGCACATGTGACAAGTCCAAATTGAGGTTTGCAATGAAAATATCTTTGATGAGCGATTCCCTGAGCGTGCCAAACTCACATTCTCTGCTTCTATTCTCCAAATCCGTGAGGAACTCGTCGATGCTTTCGGATTTCTCCTGCCTGCGTGTGAAGAATAGATACCTGCACATGGTCACGTTTCTTCTTGGCTCGAAGAATCTGTCAAATTTCGATTTGACTTCGTCAAGCGTGCTCTTGTCTATTTTTAGGTTAAATGAGTTAAATATATTGAGACCTCGTTCTCCAATGCAATGTAAGAGAATTGCGATTTTCCGTTTCTCGCTTGACTTATCTAGACCTGTGGCTAACAAATATAACTCAAGTTGTTGCCACCATCTTTTCCACGTTTCAGCGTTATTGTTCGTGGTATCTGACGAAATATTTAATTGTTTCACACGTGTTTGAAAATTTGTCTCACCATCATGGCTGACGTCCGCTTGGTCCGGCATTTTGTTCGACGACCTCGACTTTTTCTTGAATGATTCTTCTTATCCCACTTCTGACACCATGTTATGTTGGATGTTTATGAATGATAGTCCGTTGGGTAAGATACAGGTTTATTGGTAGGAGACACAGGACAAGAGATACACACAGGGCTACATCATGACATGAAGTGTGGCGGAGCGCTGCCGACCACAGATAATACATTTACTAGTGAAGACCATCTTAGTAACATACTAAAATAGTGATGTTATCTGGTCGCATAATTTAATAAATCGCGTGAGTACGTTAGGGTTCCCATCGAACTCGGGAACTGGGCGCAGAGCCTTAAAAATTGTGTCCGGATCACTCGACATTTCGCGGTCCTCTATTAGGCTATTAAAACCTAAATCTATGTCTCTACTCGAATCTAGCACTAATTGCCTACTATTCGGTCTACCTGATGTAGACTCGCGAGGTCCTAAATTACGTGGGTGGAAAATTTTGAAGGATTAAGTGACTTGGATACACAGGAAGCAACACAGGGAATAATTCAAGTGTACTCACATAACCTTCATATCGGTCTCTGGGGTCGATGTCTGGATCCCGTTCTCTCCCGGCAGCAATCCTTGAGTTCGGATACTCGATGAAGCTTGACAGCAGGTTAGCCGCGATCGCTCACGCGCGGTAGCGATAATATCGATATAAGATAGACCTAGCTAACCTCGAGTATCCTACCGACTGCGCCAATTACGAAGGCTGCGGCCGGGATACTTAAAAAAAACCAATTTAGATTCTAAAACTGATTTAATAAAAGCAAAAGAACTTACAATAAATGAAAACTATATCTAGCTAAATCTAAAGTTATGCCTTCCTTCGAAGCCGGAATAGAAGTGGCCGACCTCATGTAG
Organism: Ochropleura plecta; assembly: GCA_905475445.1. Taxonomy (NCBI): domain Eukaryota; kingdom Metazoa; phylum Arthropoda; class Insecta; order Lepidoptera; family Noctuidae; genus Ochropleura; species Ochropleura plecta. The sequence goes on from FR997722.1 coordinate 22,403,756, forward strand.
CGGTGGCGCGATGGTGGCGTGGTATTTTGTGCATTCAGCGCATTTGCCTCGTGTCGCTAATTGCGCATTTTACTTGTTTGTTATAATTAATTGAGGCCGTCCTTAGTCAGCGCTTTGGATATACTACGCTTGCGTAACAAGTATCCGTATAAATATATATGTTTTCGTAAACAAATAGTTTTAGATATACATATATATTTTTGTACCCTATCACAATGTTGTCGTATTTTACCCAAAGGTTGACTGGTAGAGAATGCCTTATGGCATTAAGTCCGCCTATGTACCACTATTGTACATGAAGTTTAAATAAATAAACATTTTCCCGGTAAATGATCCGAACAATTACCGAACTTCTCAAAGGCAACGCCGCGGACATGAGCTTGCAAACCACATTCAATTCACCATAGACAAGAACCATGACCTATTGTTCTAAATATACCATTGACTACGCCCTTTTATTTTTAACACACGACCAGATTGATTTAATAAAGATTTACTACTAGTTAAACTGTACAATGGCTGATCCGCATACAGGCGTTGGCAATGATCCAAGTTTGGTAGCCGTCAAAATAGTTGGTGTTGTAATTTTTTAGTTGTTAAGTTTACGCTAGACGGAGCGAAACATTTGAACTGCTTTTAAAATCGGTCAACTGAAACAGATTCAGCTGATTCTATGTTTCTTTTCTTTTTAAAAGGGTTTTGTAAAGAAAATATGTTCACCGAGACAGAGTGTAGCAAAAGGCAAGTCACTTATTACAAGAACACACTTTTGAAAATCTAAAGAAAACAAAACAAATATTTTCTTCTATTTCGTGTTTAATATTTTTTTGTTTGGTGTGGCCGCTGTTTACTTAACACTAAGGCCAAACAAAACGGCTATCTCGGTACAATGTATTTGAAAAATATTACTAAGAATATACATTTGACAGTACTTGTATTAATTACTATCAAAGTTAATCGCAATTTCATAGATATGATATGAATTTATCAGGCCTAAAATATAGGTAAGAAAATTATTTGATTTTAAACATAATATTTATGCTCATTGATCAAAACAAAAAAAAATATTTGTTTTAGAAAATACCTGAAACTCGAAATCAATCTGAATAATTTCCATCAAAGAATCCTTTTCAAACTTGGTATGTGGAAAAGAATGTTTCGACTCATCATTCAGAATATTTTTGTTCCGAAATATGAGTAATTTGAAAATGCCTGCCTTTAAACAAAGTAGACTAGAAGCTCATGTAACAACACTGTGCCGTAATTAAATATTTTCTCTTCTCTAATTTTTTAAAATATGTTTTACTAGAATCAGGTTTCCAAAATTCTGCCTTTGTTAAAGAATTTAATTAACAAAGCTTTTGTTTTTGTTGTCTAATTAAAATACAATAACTAGTAGATTTAAAGAAGATTAAATGTTGTAACGCACCAATTGTGGTATGTTTAGAATTTTTAAATTTATATTCCTTCTTTGTCAGGTTTTGGATCTTCATCACCATTACAGATGAACTGCATTACATTGGTCTCTCCTCGGGAATGAGTCGAGAAAGAGAACTCTCGGTCTCGTTTATATGGAAATCACGCGATATTGTGAAAGTGTGCAGGGCATTTATTTTTTAAGTTTTGAAGATTAATTTACAAATTTTATTAGTACCTAATACTTTTTAATTCTACAGAAAATGTAAGCTAATTCTTAAAACTAATTATTGCTGCGGGAGGTTAATTTAATAAGGTTACTTAAAGAAACTGATTATTATTAGATTTCAAGACTAAAGTTATAATCTGATGGAAAAGATAGTTATAGTGTTATATTTTTGAATAAAACGGTTATACGCCACATTACATGCATGTTTTATTGAACAATAAAAAAATGCTACGCTTTAGTAAATATGATATTGTACTAATCAAGATCTCACGAGACTGGCTGTAAGTTCTCGCGAGATCTCTACTAGGTCCAAAATCTTGCGAGATTGCATGTTCAGTCTCCCCGAAGCGTTGCTATGTCCACTAGTCCACGGAGTTTTGCAACAACTGAATTATTACTACCTAAATCAGCTAGGCAGGTTGCTTAAAATACTTCTAATGATTTTCATGATTGTGATATTCTAATGCTTAAGGCATACCTGTTATTTATATAACTATGTAAATAACCAAATACTCAAAACATATTGAGTTAGATATACCAATATTGCCAATATTACCTTTGGGTTAAATATACCAATATTGTAAAAGGGTACAAAAATAAAATTAAATACTAATACATACTCACAAATAAAATAAACTAATAAATATTTCAACAAAAACAAAACGAAGAAAATAAACGGGAAACCTTATAATAAATCACTATGACTAGACAAATAATTATTGTGAGCTATTAGTCTGACTTCAATTGTCTAATTTTCCATCCTATGGTTTTAACAGAAGAAATGTATAAAAAGCTGGCAACATTATAATTTTCTTAATTGGGTATGATTCAGAATCTTATCGTAGCTTCGAGCAATAAAGAAGTTTCTACACAAATGGTATCTCTTTAATGACTCAATCGTGTTTCCTCGGGATAATAAACCTGTCAAAACTTGTAATCCACCGTAAATAAATTTTCAGTAATTAATTAATTTAATAAGAACAAAATCTTTAATCACTTTTCTACAAGTTGATCGGTGACAGTTTGTGATGTAATAATTTATATTTTGAAAATTGTACAAAAAAATAGGTGAGTTGTTTTTTTTCTTTAGTTTAGGCCTGACTAGGGTAACCCGAAGTCTGAAAAAAGTATTTTCAACACAATAATTCAACACACCCACAGGTCATCGAATTTTGTAGCTAGGCGAAAACTAATCTGCGTGAAAATATTATTTTTTCGTTCATTTATTGTTTTTATCATATAATTACACTTTTAAATATTTGAGGAGCTCGTGGCTAAATAATAGCAGCCGCTCGGGTCGATCTTTAGGTTAAGCCGCGCTTGCCTAGGTTGGTCTGTGGATGGGTGACCACCCGTTACATACCGAGTTTCCTCCGTGCCTCGGAAAGCACGTTAAGCCGTTGGTCCCGGCTGTCATTTGTAGATCTTTGACAGTCGTTACAGGTAGTCAGTGTCCCGAAAGTCTGACAACCAGTCTTACCAAGGGGTATCGTATTACCCAGTACTAACTGGGTTGTGGAGGTCAGATAGGCAGTCGCTCCATGTAAAATACTGATATTCAGCTGCATCCGGTTAGACTGGAAGCCGACCCCAACATAGTTGGGAAAATAATAATAATAATAATAATTTATTTATTTTCAGATACCAGAGATCCATATTGTTAGTAGCACGCCTTATATCTAGTGTTAGTATATACATTAATAAAAAATAAAATAAAAAACAATTACAGTATGAGTCACTTTGTACAGAAGATGAGAGCCAGAGAATCAGGCAGTCATCCTCTCCACAAAATGCCTCAAAAAAGGGGAGAACAGACTCTCGGTAACTGTTTTTAGAATGCTGTTGTTACTGGCCCGGGTTCTAGCTGCCACAGACGCTATCTTCTTCCGTACGACTGCGTGAAAGCCGTCAGTACGGTTCTGTGCAAACATCTCTGACGCACTACAGAATCGGGGCAAAAGGCTAGGCAGATGATGATGAATTACACTTTTAAATATTTCTTAAAAACAAAAAAAAAAAAACATTTAAAAATATAAAAATAGTAGCCCACCTGTATCGAGAACAGGGTCCAAGCTACCGGCGGTCAGGGCTTTAGAGAAAGGAACCTCCTAACAATACGAGCCGTGTCCAGGAGTACCGCTTTCTGTATCAAGCCCTTGATCCAGCTGCCTAACGAGAGCCTCCTCAGGTATTGGTCGAGGCTCTTGGCAATTAAGCCATTGGCAGATACGACTATCGGCACAATGAATTATTTTTTTATGATTTCCAGCCCACTGCTGCAATGGCCTCCAAAAATAAACAAAATTGTGGGAATTCCAATTCTTAAGGACGCGAGCCCTTTCTGCCGCGACCCCTTGAGACTACCACTTTTTCTAGACACCAATTCAAAAGGATCATATACACTTTTAAATATATTTATATATATTTTGTGACCCACGGGTTGACTCCCAGTCTAACCAGATGCAGTTGCATCCAGCAGTATTCAGCTGAATACTAGTATTTGTCATGAAGCGACTGCCTATCTGATCTCCACAACCCAGTTAATACTGGGACACCTGTAACGACTGTCAAAGATCTACAAATGGCAGCCGGGACCAACAGATTAACGTGTTTTCTGAGGCAGGAATTAAACTGAGTATGTAATATAATGTTGACCCATCCACACACCAACCCAGGCAAGCGCGGCTTAACCTGAAGATTGATATGAGTGGCTGATATTTTTAGCGAAAAGCTCCTCCAAAACGGCTTAAATGTTTAAAGATCCCAAATAGAATTTTCGCATTTCGTCGTCTATTTCTTTTTGAGATCATCATCTGCCTTGCCTTTTCCTTAATATGTTGGGATCTGACTCTACAAGGATAATAACCGTGATAAATTCCCACGTGAATCAAACGACGTTTTTTTTAATACCTTACCTAATATAATAAGAAATTCAAATATTTTTATATATAGAACATAAATAAATGTCAATTTGTATAAGCAAATTGTTTTATAAATTATCATGTTTATTTGTAATATGATGGTTTTAAAAACTTGCGTCACTTTACTCTTAAAAATCACCATCGATTATAGAGATTTGAACAGTCGTTTATTGTTATCTGTGATGAAATCAGAAAAATGAAACACTCGTTGCGATAAATGTAACAAAGCACGCGTGTGAAATATATTGCATTGCAAGAGCCATTTTTCGAGGAAGTACACACATCAAAAGTGTCTAGGGATCAAGCATTTTTATGCGGATTTCTTGAGATTGAGATGTGGCTTTGTAATAAATTTATGATTTTATAAATTTATATGGATCCTTTTTGGTGCATTTCATAATTTGAATCAGGAACTCTCAATCAAATTCGAGTAAAAGATGAAAATAAGCTGTCAATATTTTCCCTATAAAAACATACAACGCATTGAAGACATTATTAGTGCTACTGTTTCCCTACTACTGATTAAAACCAACGTTATTGTGGAGCGGCGACGTCATTTAAGCAGGGAAGAAATGCTCAGAGCCGTGGGAATGATAGAAGACTTTGGACACGTTACCGAAGCACTGGTACCGTGGCTGAGCGCCATGGAGGACGGTATCGCTGCACCACACGGAGACAAGACCGATACATTCAAATCTTAACTCGAAGAGCTCCAACAATAACCGCCATGATGTTAGCCGTGAGGCTTCATCACTCTTCAGGGAACTTAATTAGCGACCAAACAGTCAGAAACCGCTTGCATGAAGTGAACCTTCATTCCCGAAGACCGCTACGGGTACCACCTATAGCAATGCACAATCGTAGGATTCGATATCAATGGGCTCTTGAACACAGAAATTGGGCAGAAGAACAATGGCGTTTCGTGTGCTTTTCTGATGAGTCTCGTTTTGGTATGAGACCGGATACAAGACGTATACGACACTGGAGAACCCCTGGACGCCAACAGCGATTAAAATCCTGCCAGGAAGTCCATCCTTATAGTGGTGGAACCAGCATGGTATGGGCGGGTATTTGGATCGGCGGAAGAACTGAGTTGATTTGGATCAGAGGCAACCTCAACGCTCAAATTTATGCTGAGACGATTGTATCAGACGTCATCGTTCCTCTACAAGTGCAAATCGGTCCCTTATTTCAGTTAATGCATGATAATGCACGACCGCACACCGCAAGAGTTGTAAGACAGACTCTCGCCGCAGCTAACATCAATGTCCTGCCCTGGCCTGCTCAGTCGCCAGACTTGAACCCGATTGAGCATGCATGGGATATGCTACAGAGAAGAGCTCTGCCGAATATGGAGGGTATCCAGTCGCAAGAAGACCTTTTTTTGTTGTTGCAACGAACATGGGCGGCCATTCCACAGCGTGATTTGGATGAACTCATTTTGAGTATGCCAAACCGATGTTCTTGTGTTGTTAGTGTTCGCGGTAGAAACACGGATTATTAATTGTTTAAGTTACCCAATAAAATTTTAAAGAAAACTGTTATTTCAGTCTTTTTTTCGAACTTTAATGTTAGTGGTACAAATGTCAAAAATCCCTTTATTAGGAAAATGGCAAATTTCTTTATTAATGCAAAGGTGACTTGGTTTATCGTTACTGTGACAAACGAAAACACTTTATTTGATGAATCCTTAAAGAAAATTTTAATTAATATCAATCAGGAGAAAAGTTATTGCAAAAATATATGTTGATCCCTAGATACTTTTGATGTGTGTATATTGAATCTGTGCCGTCCAAAATGCGGTCGAAAAAATATCAAATTTATTTTATTTAAACTTTAATACATAATTATTGTATAATAATACATAATTATTCGTACTCCTTGTAAAATATCAATTATAGTGCGCAGCGGCGTAAAGATGCGATGTTTTATCTAATTAATGTTTCCGTAAGAGACTTTACAAGACTAATTTAACAGACATCAAATCCTGATTCTAATGAAGAAAGAACCGAATCATAATAGCCTGTAATCTAAAAATACTTCTTAATGGACTACTGAATGCGTTAATTACCGCTAATGCTTTACATTACTAAAATTTTGATGATAAATGATGTTATTTAACGCGAATCCTTTGATGTATGAAATAAGATATCATACATTTTCACGTTCAATTCGGGCCCAAAAGCTGAGTTAATTAAAAGAATTTGGTGTAAATAGAACTGTTGTTAACATTACGTTACATCACGACTCAAATCTAGTCTAAGTCTTGGAAGGTGGGTTTGGCAGAGGTCTCCTATATTTCGTCGCCCCATGTATGTCTTAGGAGGTGATACTATTGTCATCAACAGGGCACAGATCCTGGGAAGTTTATGATGGAAAAAGCTAATAACACAGAAAGTGTTATTAGGTTTTTCCATCATGAACTTCAGGAATCGAATTCTTGTTCTTATGCTCAGCTGTCACACAAGATCACTAGACCGATGAACCAGTGAAAGAAATTGAACGAATTAACTGTAACTAGGAAAGTCGTAAACAGTAGCAGCAATATCGGATTAAAAGATTTAGTAGAGCGTTTTATCCACAAATACTAGAATGACCCCATTTCATTTGACGGAGTTTCACGACTAAGTTTCGGTTAAAAACTGATAGTTTATTACCTTTTAACTTTATTGAATTTCAGTTGGTAACGATAAAGCAAAAAGTTTGCAAGTTCATAGTCTCGGTAGAAATAGATTCTTTAGTAAGACTATTACAACTAGGAAAATAATAAATAAATTGCATTCTAAAAATCTATATTATTTCGTCAGATATACTTTACTTAACTGCACACCAGCGATTGTATACGAATGGATGATTTCCTAGTGCAACTGAAACCAATTAGTGATGGTTGAATGTATAATTGGGTGTGACTGATCTGTAGGGCCTAAGATGGGTGTGAAAGATCTCTTAACATAGCCAAAACGCAGGCTTGTTCTCGCCGTCATTTCATTTTTTTCTCAAACTTCAATTTATATAATGTAATTCAAAGTTGTAACGTTTTTTGTTTTAATGACAATAATGTACATTATTAGAAATTCTATGCAATGTTACATTATTAAAAATTCTATACATTGTATTAAACAGGGCTCAAAACAACTCAATGCATTCATTAAAATTATGTTTTGACTACGTTTTGCACTTACCTCAAACGATGATTTTTCACACCAAAATAAGTGTTTTATCCTAGCAATATTTTTTGCGTAGAGTTGCATGCACAGAATGCATGACTGACGGCTTCGTAAAGAGTACATTTACCTTGGCATGGGATTACATTGGATCAAAACCTAGTAACTACAATAAGTAGGTAGGTCTTGTTAGTGTTCCCCAAAATAAACTCGTCTTAAAAGATTTCCACAGTTTGCGAAAATAGCTTGTTTTAAAGAAAGAAACTGCACGCAGTAAATAAAAACCGTTCATTTCTTGGGATTGGCTTTTTCAGACTAAAATATTGTTGTTCTATCGTTTTTAGTCTACCTAATCTAGCATAGTATAACCAGTAAATAAATATTTTTAATCAAATATCCAAAGATACCACATTTATTTCCAGACACAATTCATACAGTTGTATATCAAACACAAAGCTCATTTATGTCCTAACAACACACCATTCATCATATTTCATCCAACATCAAATATATGACAAGGGGCTCCGAACAGTGTTTTACGAGCTTCTAAAATATTTACATAAAAAGGTGATCAAAACTTCTTAACAAGGGTGCTCTCGAAACCAGTTTACAATCTCAAGGAAGTTTTGAAAACCTCGAAAAATAATTAGGCAGCTATGTCACAAGGTTGGCGGTGTCAACGCTCACAAAGTTCGGCAATTAATCATAGCAGAACCCCCCCTGTATGTGGAGTTTCATTTCACATCACTTTATTGGAGCAGAAAATTCCTTTTCCGTATGTTGACATGTTTAACTAAAAGATTTTGGCCCTAATTTCATCGCAAAGTAATCAACCATCTTTTAATGAGGTTAATTCAAACGTTGGTTTATAGTTTTTTTTTTATTAGAAACGGATGTGATGTTTTTCGTCGCTGATTGAAGATTGTGTAGGCATATGTTTGACAAATATATCTTGGCGTTTTCGACACGCCGGAGCTAACATGACGACATTACACATAATAATAATAAACGTGTTCTATAAAAATAGAGAGAAATGTGTGCGTTTCCATAGTACGATAAAAAGCGGCCCCTGTTATCGAAACCGACAGTGTGTTTCACCCCAACATAAAGCATTTTAATTTTTGTTTTTTATTGGCAGTTGACAATATTACTGGCCACGGCAGTCCATAGCGTGCGGGACGTACTTGACCTATTTCTTTTATCGTCGTATCTCGGTTTTTATTATTCGCCTCAATTAAAAACTGGTCGGGTTTCTTACATTTGAAAACGATATTTTTATTTATATTTATTGTACACTAGCGAAGCCGGTGGATTCGTTCGAGTGATGTTTGAAAAAAGAAGTATCCTATGTGTTATTCCAGACTATAATCTTCCTCTGTGTCAGATTTCATCAAGATCCGTTCAGCCGTTTTCACGTGAAAGAGTAACAAAGATCCATACATCCTCATAGACAGTCGCATTTATCATGTTATAAGTAGGAAGTAAGACTGAAAAAGTTAGTAAGTAACGAAATTAGTCTCGTGCTTCCATTTCAATATTAACATAAACTTTCTGAAGTTTCCCAACTATGTTGAGGACGCCTTCCTGTTTAAATACAACTGAATACCAATACTGAATAAAGTGACTGTACAACAAAACACACAACCCAGCACAACTAAGTTAGTAAGCACGAAGATATCCTATGGCAAGACTGGACACTGACTGACATTTCTGAATCAAGAAGGGCGCTCGTTATGTTAAGAATGGTCATCTATCCATGGTCCCGTACAGTAAATATCAACCTGTGCATCTGCAATTATTTTGTCAAGTACCACTCATCCATGAACGCTTCTGAAAAAAAGAGGGTCCCGTTTTGCCAATGTCCTTTTCAATACACTTCCTCGAAAACTGGCTCTTATTGCCACTACGATTAGGTTCAACATGAAAAGTATTTCATAAGCGTGCTTATTTCTCGTTTATCGCAACGAGGGCTTTCATTTTTTTCTGATTTTACCACGGATTACAACACTAAAATAACAATATATAGGTGTAGTGTACATATATGGTAATTTACTAGTTTCCTGATTATGATACTGTGCGTTTGAAACAAGCATTCTAGGAAGCTAGTATGCACGTCTACGTATACTCGAATATCTTTGAGTATCCGTACGTCCGACATATAACAAAACAAATATTAATAATTTATTGAATCAATGCGTTATAGCTGCTTGAAACTTAAGTTATGTATGATCCGCACTATTATTTGTAGGCACCACATTTAAGTTTATTTTTATTTCGTTTCAAGGTTCCGTACCTCAGAAGGAAAATACGAAACCCTTATAGGATTATTTTCTCGCCTTTCTGGCTGTCTGTCAAGACCCTTTATCTCAGTAACGCGTGATTGTATCGAAATTAAATTAAAATCATATACTCAAATCCCCTGGCCCCTTCGAACTGAAAACTAGTTTTATCCTGTGTGAACATAAATTATTACATAGATAAATTATTTCCATCACTATCTCCAAACATTTTAATTTTTGATATTCTCAAGTCCGCTTGAAGCGGTCCAAGCAGCTTTGTTCAAGCGATTCAAGCTGTATTACGTAGTGCTTTCAGCTGCTGTTCCTTGGTATATTTATAGCCTAGCTGAGTGCCATCTGCGCTCGCAGTTACCCGGGAGCTACGGGCCATCTGTGGCTAACTAGATAATATGTCAGTAAAAGAATCGGACAAGAGCGAGATTGACTCGGTTGCACGGGGTTCTGTAGTTAATTGTGACTGATTTAGTGAAAGAAGCGTTAGGTTTCCAAATGATACTGTCTGTGAAATTTAATAGATTTTTTGTTTGAATTATTCATAAATAATACATATATGTTACCTATGTTATTTTCACATTTTAATCTTACTATGCTTTCAATGCTGCCAAAGTTTTACAAGACTATAACTATATTTTGTAACAGCTTTAGATGCTCGTGGCGATCTTTAAGTTAAGGTTAAGCAGTTCTTGCCCAGGTTTGTTTTATGGAGGGGTGACCACCTGTTACATATCGAGTTTCCTCCGTGCCTCGGAAAGCACTTTAAGCTGTAGGTCCCGGCTATCATTACGACTGTCAAATGACAGTCGTTACAGATAGTAAGTGGCCCGATAGCTTGATAACCAGTCGTAAGGGGTATGCCATTATTTAATTATTTAAAAGTGTGTGTGTACACACTGAATTTCCCAGCTATTACCGAGTATTAACTGGGTAGTGGAGGTGAGATAGGCTGTCGCTCAATGTAAAAAACTGCATACGGTTAGACTGGTAGCCAACCCCAATATTGTTGTGAAAAGGCTAGGCAGATGATAATGGTATTATATCCTACCTGCTACTGCTGAGCATGAGATCCTGAATTTGATTCCCAGGTGGTTCAAAGTGTTATTGGGTTTTAAACCAGGATTTGCTTAGTAGCAGCCACAGTTTGACTTTGTGCCCGGTTATAGGCTCGCCCCTATTGTATTGGACTTCAACATAACTGGTGAAATGTTGGTGTACTATTTTAAATGCACCTTAAGGGTTGGACCACATCTGGCAGCACGGAATCGCATTTGTTCTGCCTGTGCTATCACGTGCTGCAGTATGCTGTCGCATGCGGACGCGCGCTGTTGCATTTCGCAGACAAAAAAGACGATCGCACGCGTCAGCATTCTGCAGCATGGGTGACATACTGCCGCGTTCTTTCATGATCAGTTTAGTTTCAGGCGCGAGATGGATAGGACCACGGAAGAGAGAGCAGTGATTCTAGCGTGTATTTTGTTATCGGTGAAAGGATGCGTTAGCATGCTATAGCGCGCTTCAGCGTTCCGGAGTCTCCCTGCCGACCATTGCATTTTGTCCGTGATGCCGATCGCCTCGAGGATTCCACCGCGTGCTATCGCATTATGCTTTCTGTCTCGGTCTAGCAAATGGCAGTTCTAAGCGACAGAAAGAGAAAGGGCGACGGAAAAAGGCGATTCCGTGCTGCCAGATGTGGTCCAACTCTAACTCTTCCACAACTTACCTTAACTCTATAATATGAAATCAAGCCTATAGGCTTGATGTTAAATATGTTATTATACCGTGACTATCTAATATTATTTTAAAAAGGTTTCCATATCTCCAAATCAATTTTACTACCCCAAATTGTAATTAACAACAAAAGAACTAATAGCATCTGTTATTGAAGGGCTTCGCTTTGCTTTCTGAACAAAGTTCGTTTTGGCTTCACTCTGTTTAACTTGAACCGGAACGCCGCCGGCGAAGCTTGCCAGTTTTCGTAAACTGGATTGCAGCTACGATATGAGACTAGCAGTTATATATGTATGTACAAACAAAAGAATGTGTAGGTAGGTAGTCGGCCTTTAAAAACCTTGACCATACAATAACGATGAGATCCTCTTACGCATTGAAGTTATGGAATACGTCGATTTTTTAACTGAAAATAGAATGACTATCCTGTAGCATTTTGATCAAATTATTTGCAAGAAGCATACTCAGTATTATCCATAGATATTAATAAATTCGGAAAATTATGAAAATATTGCATTGAAATAGTGCCTCTTGTGATGCTTGAATGACGTTGACAGAGAACACACGACAATTGTACACGGAGCTAGTATGTTAAGTTGGTAGCTGGCGTAGTTCCGACTGACCTAAGTTTGGTCATGCGCCAATGATACTTGTCTTGTAAAGCTATTTGTACTTAGTTACTTGTCGTAGTGCCCGTTGAACATCGATATGTAAATGGCGCGTCAACAACGTTTTTATATGTACACTAGCTTTGCCCGCGGCTTCGCTGGCTTTAAATTCGGGGTAACACAGTTCCCCTTTCCTGATTTACAGGTACCTGCTACCTGTAGTTTTTGCCCTTGCGTCTTATTTATTGTAATAGCAATGCTAAGTTTTCCCTTTTCTTCCCTCTTTCTCCGTCATAGCTCAAACTTTTTTTTTTAAATGGCCGTCCGTCGCCAGGGTCCCAACTATCTCTGTACCAAAATCCATCAAAATCGGTTTAGTCGTTTAGACGCGAAGACGTAACAAACAAACTCACTTTCACTTTATTTATATTCGTAAGGATAGAGTGTTTGGCACACGAAGAAAATTGGACCTAACTACCGTCTGGTTTTTTCACTAAAATGCCATGGAAAACTTTTGCAACCAAAACTCTATCAATATTATTCTAGCTATAAAATGTTTTTTGACTTTAATACTTACGAAATAGTCGTGTGATAAGCTGTTTCGGCAGTGACATAATTGCGATTGGGATACAATTATGATTTGAAAATCAACGTAATTATGCGGTTATGTAGGCTAAGACAGCATGATGAAACGGACCTTGATATTTAGAAATTCCATAAAATAAGTACTACGCGAAACGTTCCTGAGATAAAGGGTTTTAACAGACCGACAGACGGCCAACAAAATGATTGAATAGAAATATAGTATTTAATCACAAAAAGCAAACGGTAAAACATTGCACGATTATGAGCTTAGAACTGAAGAGACAAATAATAATACTCCTATAACAATACAGTTATAATTGATTTTTGTATTTTTTTTTATTTTGAAATTAGCTTGATTTACAGTGAGCGATTGACTAAAGAGGAACTCAAACTGTGTAAAACAAAAGTAACTTTTATGCTACCACGTCAGTTTTCACAGACTGTTGTTACAGACTGTATTTAGAAACATAAACCCAACTGAAAATACAAAAAAAAAACTGTAAACGTACAAATTGGTAACCTTATTAAATCTTAAACGATGAAAACCCACGTTTTTATGGAAGAAAATTTTCTAAAGTATTCGTAGAAAGATGTACTTTACTTAATACATCCCACAATTACGATGTTTTACCACATAATCAAGTTATTGTTCGGTTCGTAACCATAAAAATGAAAAATCGACAAAAATGAACCTATGGAAGAATGATCGACATAATTTGGATGTTAACAACGTTTTTGTGATGATAGAACATTTTAGATGGAGAGTTTATCGAGACTGGATGTCGAGTGAAATTAAGAGCACTTAGATACATAATAAAGTGCAATTTTATCTGTTGTTGCGAATAAGTTTACGACTTTCGGCATAGTTCTCTGAATTGTTCTTCTCTTTTTAGAGTGTCAATGATAATCTAAATTGAATCGACTCAGAACTGAGTTACGACTTGTCGCTTACAGTAGCGTTCACCGGTTACGATCTCTGTAATTAATAAAAAACAAGAGTCGCAGGATACGATATTAAGTGCTCATTTACACTTACATATATACGCTCTAGTAGAGCAATGGCATGAAGGTCTTCATCTGAGAAGGTTTTCTTTGTTTTTTTAAAAAAAAAATCGTTGCCCCACACCAGGATTTACTCCTGTATCGTGGGCACGTTTACAAACATTTATACTCACATACACAAACACCCAGACCCAGAACAACTATTTGTAGGCAATACAAATATTTGTTCCGTGCGAGGATCGAACCCGCAACGCGCAGCGCAGCAGACGATCGCTCAGTCACTGCGCCAACCGTGTCGTTTTTGTCAACATGGATCTTTTTTCGAGATATCAAAACCCAACCTGTCCCAGGCAGGGGCCTGGAACATGGGTGGGTTACGATAGGCAAAAATATAGCGATATTGTAAATACCAACAACATTTGTAATTTGTGGTGAAAGTGGGCTTAAATGTGTTAACACGTTCACAAGGATTTGGGTAACGAAACGTCACTCTTACCAAATGGTGAGGTATTTAAACAAACTAAAATTCATCTAATACAAGTTCTACCATAACTAAATGTTCTTGAATGCAAATTGTTAGGATACCAACCCATTAGTAATGTGAAACGGATGAACTCCGGTTGAGAATACCTCAGAAACTAGTATTAATCTTGAGAGTCGGCAGAGCAGTACTACAATCATTATAATCCAGGCATTTGATAAGCTAAAATCCGGTAAAGACGTACAAAGGTCTACAATATTGGATATCGTGTTTCGGAGATAAATGGAGATGAAAATGAATGATTAATGAATGGCAGCGGCAGGGAGAGGTGAGGGTAGACGATATTGTTGACAACGTGGGCAAAACCTGAATGAGGCTGGCACAGGAGTGTGGAGATCCTTGGTGCTGGCTTAAAAAGAGCCAGCGGACATCCGGGAAAATATATTCCGGTTGAGCAGCTAACGACCTTATAGGTTGAACTGCAAGATGTCATTAAAAAAAATCCGGGTAACTAAAGTCCGCATTGCTCTAGTTGATGTGAGTCCGGTGATGTGACATCCGCCCCCGACATCACTTAAGTGAAAGGTGCAAAAGCTGAGAGCTTACAAACGTCATGCTGTTTAGTACTCACGACTCCTCTAAGAAAAACCAGCCTAGAATGATTCAGACTCGCGCATCGAGGGTTCCGTACAAGCTTGAGACATAAACAGCCATATCTTTTGTCTGCGTACACTTTTTTTTTTTTCGGGTGGGATATCATCCAATGACTTCCCCCGCTCTGGGCGGAGCGGGGGGGCATGTCAGACTTTTACTGACTAAAACCCACCCATGTTCCTTCTATTGCCCTTAACGTCCCGGGGCCGCGATATCTCTTTCGAACAACCCGCAACCCCGGCAGGCGGAGGCTCTGGCAAGCCCCTCTGCTTTGCTGACATCTCTTTGAGGCGCGCGTGAAACACGAACGTGCCGTCGACACGGCCTGTCGTCAATCGACGGACGGACGGTGAGCTACCCATTGCTCACCGTCCACAGGCCCGCATCTACGGTGGCCGGCGGCGCCCGGCGCCCGGGGCGTCTCCCGCGGCGGCTGGGTTGGGTAGATGTTCTCTCCCTCAAATGTCTGCGTACACTAACAGAGTTATTTTTTTCACAACACAAAAGATCCAGGCTTTAATTTCAATTCGGTATCTCCACGCTTTCCCGAGATAAAGGGTCATAACAGACAGAACGACGGACAACAAAGTGATCTAATGGGTTCCGTTTTTTCCTTTTGAGGTGCGGAACCCTAAAAAGGAAGTTGGCAAATGTGGCGGAGTTTTTAGTAGGTACAAACTTGACCGTACTGTGTGGTAGGTATTTTTAATAGCTAGGAAAAAAACCAGTGTCAAATTCGAGTCGGATTTCTTCTTAAACATCACCTTACAACCCAAAAAAGCTATGCAGGTAGTTAAAATATACATCCTACAAGGCACAAACTTTGTTAACAGGAATGTTCACAATATAACTTGTGCCTTTTTGTTTCGCATATATAGCGGTAAGCCTTGAAACTACAAACATGGCGTCTATCAGCCCGAAGCATGCTAGTTTACAAGTTTGCTCTCAGAAGTGTTTGTTGACGGAACAAGTTACCTACCCTACCTGAAGGTTTTAAAGGATTACATTTTAATATAACGAAACATCACAGCGCACAGTGCAACCAGGAATTATATTGGATAAGACCATTGATACTATCTTTCATGTTTAGAAAGCGAGACATAAAAAAAATCATTAATAACACGCTTTTATAAGCTTCACTTCAAATAAATCAATTAGACCCATTTCCCGCTATCCGATATAGGTGAAGTTTTGCATGTTTAGTTTGGATCACAATGCATGGTTAGCTAGTCATTTTAATGTACCAATTGTTAAAAAAAGTAAATATAAGATCACTTTGCGCAGGTACACCATAAGTTCTGGTACTAAACAAAATAAATTCAAATTACCACAACATATTTCCATAAGTCAATCAAATTGACATTAACTATTAAATAACCAGCATAATAAAAATCTATACCCTTACTTTTTTATTGGATGGGAAATTATCAAATAACTTCTCCCGCTCCGAGAAAGAAGAGGAAAGGAGTGTCAGACTTTTACAAACTAAAACCGATCTATGTTCTTTATTTTTCCTTTTTTGTTGCGGAGCCACGCTATCTCTTTCAAACAACCCGCAACCCCGGCAGGCGGTGGCCCTGGCATGCCCCTCTGCTTTGCTGATATCTCTTTGAGGCGCACGTGGAACACGAACGCGCCGTCTACACAGTCTATCGTCACTAGACGGACGGACGGAGAACTAACCACTGCTCACCTTTCACAGACCCACACCGCACCGTCCACGGTGGCTGGTAGTTGTCTCGCGATTTCATTTTTATAAACCACTAGCTTTGGCTCGCGGCTTCGCTCGCGTAAAATTTGGGGTAACACAGTTCCCCTTGCGCCTTATTGATTTGTAATAGCAACGCTAAGTTTTCCCTTTTCTTCCCTTTTTCTTCCTCACATCCCACTTTTTTTTTTTAATTAGCCTATGTCCGTCTCCTGGTTCCAAACTATCTCTGTACCAAAATTCAACAAAATCGGTTTAGCCATCAAAGCGTGAAGAGGTAACAAACAAACAAACAAACTCACTTTCGCTTTTATAATATTAGTAAGGATAATAAATTTCATGATTTAAGTTAAGATTCAAATTCCAACGTAGTAAAAAATACGCTCGTTATATTTTAAATGACTTAAAAGAGTCATTTAAAATATAAGGTGAGCCTAATGGGAAAGTCAGATCATATCAGGCAGGTGAGATTTAATCCGTTATTATTTTTTCCAATTCCATATTCGAAAAATAATAAATTGCCAGAATTAACGGTATTTTGTTTTCGTTTTGGAATGAAAAAGTTATTTCTTGCTCGACATGTAACATTTCGTTCATATAAAATTAAAATTTTGCTTTTAAAAGCAGAGCATCGAGTAACTCCGTTATCTGATTGTGGAGGTCTAATACACAGTCATTCCATTAAAATAGTTGTATTCAGCTGTATTGGATTAAACTAAAAGTCAATATATGATGACTTTTGAAAGCAGATCATTGAAATGGCTTGAGTGAAAAATCTTTTGTAAAACTAAAAAAGAAAATACACCCTATCTCAATTTACTTGAAGTCAGAGCTATACGTATTCTTCTGCTGTACTTGTCTATTAGCCTACATCTCATCATCTTCATGTCCTTGTCCCATTCTATTTGGGGTCGGCGCAACATATTCTCATCTTCAATTCTCCCCCGTCAGACGTCACGGTTTACTCCTTTCTTTTTCATATAATTCTTTACACAATCCGTCCATTTTTTTTTGGTCTCTCTCTCCCTCTGAACCCAATATTATCTGCGTAGCCTTAACACTACTATGGTGGGGTTTCCGGTCTTACCAGTATTTTAAATGGAGCGCCTGCCTATCGGGCCTATACAACCCAGCCAGTACAGGGCAATACGATATCTCTCCCTCTCCATCCATCATCATTTATCTATCATTATTTTAGTCACAATGCGTTTCCTCCCTCCTCATTTTTTCGTTAACATAAAAAAATGTTAACTTTCAAACTTCCTCTAATGTACTCATTACTTAAATTATTATCCATTATTGAAAGAAAAGTACCATCTCAACATTCGCATCTCCGCTACATCCAATCGTTTTTCATTGGTTCTTCTTTGGAGCCCTCTAAAACTTTCCTGGCAACATTTTCCATATTCCTCTGCATCACACGCAACTGCACCGTGACAACCGTATACTCACAACTTGTCCGTTACCGCTGACACTTTCAGGATTATTTGTATAAAAACAGGACCAATTCAAAATAGTTTACCAAAATAAATAAAAAAGCACGTATATTAATTGCCTGTCACTCAACCACAAAATTTAAACTGAAAAATATTTGCTCACCGATTTACATACACGGAATGAAAGCGGCAATCGTAAAAATGGTGGAATCGGTTAATTTTGTTTAAAGGGAACACCTGCACGGTATATAAAATCGAAATTAGCAATTGCGCTCTTACTACAGTAGGGGGAGGTATGTGCACTGCGTATGGATAAATATTATAACAATATTATTTTCTCAAGAAGAGATACAGGGAAATAAATACCAATTTTTACGTTCTTCAAAATATTCTGTGGAGAATAAAATTATGGAAATATTTCGAGTTTTGGTATTGAAGAATTATTATAGTAAGTTTTATTGGCGTGCAAAAATGTGAATGCGGTCATAATTTGGATTTTATTGGCTTTAAATGTCCATGGTTACTAATATTCTGGTATCCAAAAGTTACTGGTGTCTAAATCGAATTGTCAATTTTTTTTCTATAAAACTTTTAGATTTTACAACAATGCTGCAACACTACCCCAGTGGAAAGTACATTGTTCATACGCTCTCTCAATATAGATTGCAATAGCATACTTAAATGTAATATGCACACATATCTCTATTTGTTTACATTATATTCCTTCGCCAATGACACTGATGTGATACATATATATAATTACTGTTAGGTATCTTTCACCCATCCTAATGATGGGAAAAGGCTAATGTGGACGAATATATAACGTCGTTGGTTTTATCCAGTTCATCGCGTGATCTCCTAAGAGGTATCCAGCGACGGAATCAAGCTGTGCCATGGTTCCACATATTAACGCATCAGGAATATTTGACAGACGCGGCTAGCCCAGCACCATTTCAACACAGCGTCTTTTTAAACATTATTACTGATTAGCTAGAGCCCACGGCTTCACCCGCTTGATATCGAAAAAAAAACAGACTATAATCTACATCTAATCCAAAATTCATCAAGGTCCGTTCAGCCGTTTTGACGTGAAAGAGTAACAAACATCCATCCATCCATCCATCCTCCCAAAATTCGCATTTATAATATTATAGTATGATGATGCTAATTTTTTGGAGTGCAGAGAAAAACGCAGAAAACAGAAAGATATTTTATTACTTTAAATTTTCAAGAAACCAAAGAATATTTTCGTAAATCCTCCATAATAGGGGCATTCACGACGCGCTAGACCGAACCATCGACCTCAACGAAGTAATCGAGGTTCAATCGAAACGCCAGTTAATCTGATAGCCCCAAACTGAATTAATAAATGGTAAATTTTATTATGTATTTACGCGTTGTCGGTTCGTTAGTGTTGCTGAAAAACATTGCTCTTTCAGAAATAATGGAATTAATTTGAGATTTTGTTTTTGGAACATGAATATTTTTTTTGTAAGTTACTCCGGTTCTCGACATTTTATCTCGATGCGTATACACCATGCAGCGTGTACCAGAAATGGTTCATATTATAAAACTGAACAACGTTTTACATGGGACCATAAACTAAAACGCAAAAAATCTGTCCCATGCATTTGAAGGTATCAAAGTTTTGTACTGAACAGCCGATATTTTTTTTTTGTTATGGTCTCATGGTGAAAGTGGTTTGAATCACACCATGAAATATGACCACACCATTCTGAGTTTAGGAGAAGTGAGATAAATAAAGGATAAAAACCTGCCTTTCATAGTACACCACAGAAATTACGGAGATAACATAAAATATAACAACACATGCCAGTCTTTCCCCGAAGGGTTGGTGTGTGCCTATTACATAATATATGTAGAAGTATTATACACGAAGGGGTGAGCCTAGTGCCATTGCAGATAGACCATAGTTAAAAGTCTGTATTAACCCCCTTGCTGAAAGCTGCTGTTGTTGTTGCTGGACGGGAACTGATTTGAATTTAAAAAGATTAACATTGATTGTTTTCACTTTTGTGAAATATATGATTTGAAATATTTAAAATTAGATTAAATCTTCCTATTTATCTTAGAAGATCGTCACAACAATTGACTTCTACGTAACTTTCTATCATATAAGTAGTTCAAATGTGTTCAATATAAGCTAAACAAGGTAAAACCATACATATTGCTCATCAACTTAAAACATAATATTTGAACATGCTAACAATAGCGAAGGTTTTTCCCACGATACCAATTTAGAAACTCTACCGCTTCATACTGAAAAAACAGCGCCGATTTGTTAAAAAATAATCCTGAAACCTGTCGTCAAATGTTTGGCAAACACACCTACCCATTACGTGGCCAATCCCTAACGGCGATCGTGAAAAATTCGCTACCAAATATTTGTGAGCGCAGCTAATAGCACCATTTGTGGGGCCGTGAGCGGCTACCTTTAACGAATGATACGCTATCCCTGTAAGCCAAAAAGAGGTATCTCAAAAAAAGTAGATTCCGACATTTCTCAATATTTTTTCTCAAAATCAAAGCCTTCATTTCATGTAGACCAGTTACTGCTACAGGCACTATTGAATTGTCAAACACAAAAGGAAGAAGCTAACAGTAAACTGTTAGCTTCTTCACAAGGAATAAAAACGGTGAAAAGTCCATTCCACAGCGAATGATGGGCTAAAAAACTACAAGGATACTTCTATAAAATCAAGGATTACAAAGCCCTGCGTACATTATTGTTTTTCCTTCTATATGAGCTATAGCAAAAAGAAAACAGTTATGCTTCTGAAAGCTTAAAACAAATTAACTGGGTATTTATTGAAACGTCTAGAACAACTACGATGAAAATTGTACAAGTCTCATTTCTGTACGAATTAAAAGAAAGAAGATTTGGCATATGTTTTCTAGAAATAAATATTTTCGCGTTACCGTCTGTGTACTTAGGGAGCAGTATGGCTTCCAAATCTCGAACTTCTGAAGCACGACTGACCTGAAAGCTCCCTGAAGTAAATTAAAGCTTGCTACGATTCGATTTTTTATATCTAAACCGATTATCTGAATCGGTAAATCATTTCTTTTCGAATCGTTTTAAATTGATCCGATGTTTTAGTCCTTTTGGCTTTTCGGATATTATTTTTCATAAGCAGATTTAAATTGCGTTGTAATAAGGCTATAAATAAGGTAATGATATTTTTATATTCTTGAGAAATTTAATATTACCGTGACATCAATTTTGATCAGTTAATAAGGGTAAAATATGAAAGAGGTTTTGGGTCGGTATGCGCTTATATATTTTTTTTACATAGGCAGCAGTTATCCTAAGCTATTGGCATAATGTCTGGCAGTAGATTTTACTACCGAGCAAAGAGATGTCTCAGCGGCTATTTTTACCATCTCTTATAAAAGAAAATAAAAAACTCAATCACTTAAAAATGACTGTAATAACCAATTCGTCTTAACAAGATTCCAACAAAAATAAGCAGGAAAAATATTTAATTAAAATCCTAAAATAAATGTTATGCAAAATGTCCGCCACTGAATTTCACTAAGACCACTGCGCCTGCTTACCCCCTGAGGAAAAAGATAAGGAAATATGTAAATGAAACGCGGGATCAAGAAGAGAAATGCGGAAGACTCCTTGGTGTTAATATTTCGAAGATACCGAAAAAGGCACAAGGCGTAAAAGTGGTGTATTTTGTTTATTACATGATCGTGTTCTGCTGTCTGAATGGCTAGTTATTTATACGGTAAAATAACACCTAGTTTTATATTGAAACTCGTGACGCGCCCCTATTTCACGTGCGTATGGTCTGCGTATGGTGGCGACATGTCCAAAGATCAGGATATCTGTATTATCATTTTAAAATATCAATGTTAAATTAATATTTTAAAATGAAATGATGATGACATTAATTATTTCGAGTATTTATGGACGAAATCATAAGTAAATCTTTGACAATCGTTACTAATTTGGTTGTGGAGGTCAGATAGGCAGTCGCTTTAAGTAAAATGTATTCAGCTTCACTAAAAGGCTAGGCAGATGATAATCGCGAGACAGTCCCGGCCACCGTAAATACGTGCCTGTGGATGGTGAGCAATGGGTAGCTCACCGACCGTCCGTCTATTGACGATAGGCCGTGTGGACGGCGTGTTAGTGTTTCACGCGGGCCTCAAAGAGTTTCAGCAAAACAGAGGGGCCTGCCAGGGCCTCCGCCTGCCGGGGTTGCGGGTAGAAAGAGATACCGCGGCCCCGGAACGTAAAGGGCAATAGAAGGAACATGGGTGAGTTTTAGTTAGTACAAGTCTGACACGCCCTCTCGCTCCGCCCAGTGCGGGGGAAGTTATTTGATGATTTCCCACCCCAAAAAAAAGGGCCAATGCCTCCGGGGTTGCGGGTTATTCGAAAGAGATACAGTGGTCTCGGAACACCAGTGGCAAAAAAAGAACATGAATGGGTTTTAGTCAGTTAAAGTCCGACACTTCCAGAGCGGAAGAACGTATTAGACGATTTCCCAACCTAAAACAAAAAGGCAGATGATAATAATGTACAAAACCTCCAAGTATATTATTAGTGTAGTAGTTATATAAATACATACTACTATAAAATATATACATAACACGACTAACATGAAAACCAACTGTGCCCTGCGCAATGCTATTTACTTTATTTTAGATAGGTTATATTAAACAAAGTTATCAAAACTTCGCCGTAGTGTATCGGGGCTTATTTGAAAACTAATGGGTTGAAAGTGTACAAATACCTGTGAGTAGATTTGTATGAACCCTTAAAAGCCGTGTAACAAGAAAGTTTTGGTATCGGTATTTACAATTTCAATGTAGTTAAATACCTGCTGTGTTTTAATTAAATATCTCTAGTAAATCTAATTCACGAGATGAAACCACATAGCCGACAGACTCATCAATTTCTCAACCACTGAGTAATGTGTCTTGTATGATGTGCCATTGAAGTTATTAATAGCGTTTATTAATTGCCAAATGTATATTTAAGTATAGCTGTGGTAAAAATAAATAGACACATTTTTATTAACAAATTCTTCTTGTTAGCGCATCGATGGCATACAGTTAAAATGTGTTTAGCCCAAAATTCAGCCATTTAAATCAAGGTGTATGGAAGAAAGATGGACGGATTGTGTAAGGAATGAAATGAAGTAGAAAGAAGTAAATGATGCCGTGATGTCTGACAGGGGAAAATTAAAAAACAAAACGTGTTGCGCCGACCCCAAGTAGAATGGAACAACTTTTCTATGGTAACCTTTTTGGAACCATGTATATTTTCGAACCGTTTGGGGTTGAAAATCTGAGACCGTGGGGTTCTTTTACTGACAGCCTTTTCAAGGATATTTCAATAAGTTTAGTTGACACTTCCCGTGACCCAAGGGCTGGTTTTTACTTTGACCAGAGGCTTAGCGTTGTCATACAACGTGGCAATGCGGCCAGTCTCTTGGGGACGTTACCAACTGACAGCGTTGAGGACGAATTTTTTGACTTTAGTTTGTTTATATGTTAGTGCTTCTAAGTTATTTTAATTAAGTTTTACTTCAAACTTAATATTCCAACATATTTAACGTAAGATCTCTGACGTAGTGTCTCGGACCACGAAACTTAACAAGTATTCTAAAAGTATCTTTTACTAGGATTTTCTACAGGAATTGACGCCGCCGGCATTTCATAATGAATGGGAAAGTCAATTTATTCGTTTATTTATTTTTATCTTTCTGTATCAAGCCCTTGATCCAGCCGTCTAACGAGAGCATCCTCAGGTGTCGGTCGAGGCTCTTGGCAATCGAACCATTGGCAGATACGACCATCGGCATAAAGATCGCTGAGTCCACATGTCGACAACCTCGCGAGCCAAGTCAATATACTTGATTTGCTTATCGGAAAGCTAATTTTATAATTATGAGTATCCAAAAGTGACACAACAAAAGCGGTTCAGTTTCATGATCTAAGGGACCAAACGATAGATCATTCGTTAATTCTGTTACACTCTGAATAAAAACGAAAGGAACAAAATCTGTAACGAAGTCCTAAAACAGCAGCATAGATATCTTGGGACAACTCACACACGGCTATCTGATCCCAAGCTAAGCAGAGCTTGTGTTATGGTAACCAGACAACTGATATACATACTTATATAATTTATAAATACATACATATTATAGATAAATCACACCCAGACACAGAACAAACAATCATGCTCATCACACAAAGTTTGTCCTGGGTGGAAATCGAACCCACGACCTCCGGCTCAGCAGTCAGGGCCACTGACCACTAGACCAACAGGCCCGTCCGTCGCTCGTAGATACTCCTTACGGAAACGCAATGATTATTTGGTCTCGGAATTAAACCCAGGACCTCGGTGACTAGTTGCGCTTCCTACTTTTATACAAATTCAGAAATAGTCTTCACCAATTAGTTTAGCGATTGACAGAAAAAAAATACAATCTCAATTATTGAAGAAACAAATGATTACGAAAAGCATTATGCATTTATGTAAATTAACATATACCAAAACTTGAAGTGTGGGTATGGATAAATGGTATAATCTTCAGGACTACTGAACTAATTCCGAAAAAAGAACTCTAATAGGAAGCTAAGTTATCACAAGATATTGAAACGTTCCCATGGGATAATTTTCGACTGCAGCGCGAGTGGAGTCACAGGCAAAAGCTAGTATATTAAAATCGTAAGTTCAACTATAAATAACTCCTTCGACACGGACCACGTTGTCGTCGTAAAACACGTGAGTTACTGACGTGTGTTGAGTTCATAATGTATGGCGCCCGAATTAATTGGATTTGTTAACGTCATTAAAAAGAACAACCCATGGGACCCGTCTCTGCTTGGATATTTATGGAAAAGTTGCTCTCTGTTTAGTATCATTTTGAACCGTTTTATGTTGATGTTAATCTATTAATTTTTGTTGAAAAATGTTGAAATGATTACAAAAGCTTTCTTAAGATTTTTATTTTTTTTATTTTGTAGCCTGCAACAAAGACTATTCATCATTATTATTTTAAAACTGTTATTGTTGTTATTTGTTATATAGACAGGTAGGTTACCTATGTAAGTACATAAAAATATCAATAAAATAACCTTGTTCAGAATAAAACTACTTTCTAAGACCTTTTAAGACAGTTGATGATTGCCCAAGACCTCTAATTTTTCTAATCTAAACTACTAATATCTGCAAGAAAACTACATTGTAATCATAGTCATAGCAAATGTTTTGCATTGTTTATAATAAAAAACCACAAATAAAAATTACCATTTTCTCCAAAAACCAAACTACTCCTCTATCGTCTAAATAAATTGGATCAATAGTTGCTATGACGATGTGCCCAATAAACAAGCGAAAAATACCCATTCTACGTAGTAATCATCCTCTTGCCCTAATCTCAATTTATTACGGGTCAGCTCAGCATGCCTTATTATTTCAATATCATTCTAAATAACCTGAATATTAATCTCCTTAATAAAAATCTATATTATACTACGTCTTAACATTATTTAGGTAGTCCGCATCTCCATTAACGATACAGTAATGTAGCCATCAATTCAGAATGCGGTAACTACTACATTATTCTCCCAAGATCAATTGCCGTAGCTGTGGTCGTAGCAAGCCGTAGAGGTCATCTAAGCATTGTGGCTACGTAGCCGCTACGCCGCGCGCCGTAGCTCGTAGATGTATGTGCTTTCGACCGCAAGGTTTTAGTGGTATATGGTATATATATGCAATACTAGAGCCAAAATGTTCAAGCAAGCATACCTACTCGCCTTTTCGGTGGTATAATAATTTAATTCAAAAATAATTTATCACCCGCAAACTCGACGATTTCAGCAGCGAGAGAAAACGTAATTTGAATAAATATTCCTTCTAGATTTAGGAACGAGACGAATATTTTCACAATGAAATGAAATAACGTACTCTTATATAAATATTTTTTTCGTAAACCTTATTTAGGATTACACCTACCTAAGTAGGTATAAGTGCCTATACTATAGAGATACGTAAGAAATGGTTCCCTCTTTAAATTATATTCTCGGAGATAATTCACAGAGCAATATTTCTTTGAAGGGCCGTTTTATACAGTTCAAATATTTCATTGACATTTTCATGTTATCACCCATAATAATGTATTTATGAGCTCCATAAAGTAACCTTTGAATCGCCTACATATTTATTATAAGACGCCTGTAAGAGATTTTTTCATATAAATACCGGTATTCTGAAAAATACGACGAACATTCAATTTACATCTGAATCTGTGTTGATTTACGCTTCAATATAAATGAAAAGAGATATATTCTCGACTGAAAATAAATCACGATATTTTTATTTACATACACGCGTATAATTTTATTTAAATAAACAATTAAGGTTCAATTTTAATTAAAATATGAATACGAAATAAAAACGTGGAAAATAAAACAGAATATAATAATTACAACTCACCATGGAAGGAACCGGCTTCTCCTTTAAACCAACACAACACAAAACGCCATTTTCAAAATCCACATACAAGTCACCAACACGCACACAACACCAACCTAAAATTTTAAAACGATTTTTTTCGAATTTCGAATGCGGAGTTCTTAGCGAGAGGACGCGCGGTCGCCCGTCGCGGCATCCGAAGAGGTTATGCCAGCGAGTTTGCGTGGACCGATCCTCCCCCCACCTACATACATACCATAATTTTTAGCCGGTCCACCACCATAAAAATATTTCGCGACCGTATTGCGCAATGCATTAATCTCAACAACCGAAAAAAAAAACACATAATTTTGTTTTTTTAGTTACAAAAAATATGCAAAGGCAGCTTTCCCGGTCTAAAGTTACACAGTTGTAAATTATGGGTGAAATAGGCGTAATTAAGCCCGTTTTACGTTTGAAATCCGTTCAGAGTCAGGAATAGGCGACAAGGAATGTTTTAATGTTTAATTAAAAGGATTGTCGCGCTAGGGGATTTAGCGAAACGTGATAAAAATACTAATCAATTTGAATGTGTCGAGGTGGATGCTCTAAAACATTTTCGGATTCTTTCGCGTTGTAAAGGGGCATTCGTTTCCTTTGAAGTTTTATCCCGATAGTTTGCTTTAACCTAATTCTTTGTGAGTTGTTAACATGTTTTTTAAAATATTTAATTTGTAATACAATTCAGTTAAGAAGCGTGGAATGACAGCAGCTATTTGTTGTACATTTTTCTGGCTCGACGAATCCAGACAAGCTCGCTTTTATGCAATCTGATTTTTTTAATGTAGGTTTTATTTCAGTTTTTTTCTGATTAACT
Source organism: Ochropleura plecta (assembly GCA_905475445.1). Classification (NCBI taxonomy): domain Eukaryota; kingdom Metazoa; phylum Arthropoda; class Insecta; order Lepidoptera; family Noctuidae; genus Ochropleura; species Ochropleura plecta. Next base: position 22,431,308 of record FR997722.1, read on the forward strand.
AATCTACTGATGGTTTGTTTTGAAATAATTAGATACTTACAAACAGTGAATTAATTTATTTCACACAAAATAAAGTATGAAATATGATACTTTCGGGAAACTAGGAATCTCGTGCGAACAAAAATAATTTTAATAGATATTTCTCACTTTTAACACTTCAATAATCAAAACTTGTTCATAAAATATCTCCATTTAGAAATATTAATGTTATCTGGAATCTGGAATTAATAAAGTGAAATTTTACAATAAACAATACCTAATGACACCATGGCAGACATACGTCACATGCGCTGTCAAAAGAAAAAATCTGTAAATGCATGAAGATGATTACAAGATCAGCAGCTCGCCGTGATGCACGCCTTCCACCTCCGGGCCCGTCGCTCAGCTCCGCCTCACCGCCGCCGGAACCCAGCCTCGTCGTGAGCGCTGTGACACCGGCCGTGGCAGTTGCGTCGAGCTCGAGCGACGAGTATTTTTCCCCGCCCACGACGCCACCACCTGCTCGTCGACGGGGAGGACGCCGGCTGCCGGACGGCTTAGGACTTCGAGGCCCACCGGCCTCTGATAGGGTCCCAGCTCCCGGCGGAAATGTGCAGCGCATGCGATGGACTAGTTCCATCAATGAAAACGTCATGCGCTCATACTATGGGGCTACAGAGGGAGGAAACAACCTGACCGCGTACCGTGTTCGGATGCTCTCTCTGTTTCAGGTGCTTGAGCCAGCTGTCAACGTGTCGGCACAACGACTGTCGGATCAGGTGCGGGTTATCCAGCGTAATCGTATGTTGGATGACACCGTACTTGATCGCTTGCTAACGGAAATGCAGAGTAGCCAGGTCATTACCTCTTCGTCGCAGGCTGTGGTTCCACCACAGTCCCACCAACTAGTTAGTCGCGCTGACGAGGTAAGTAATGACATGGCTACTAATGTAAGTACCCAGTGCAGTGAGGAAATGAGGAGTGCTTTGGAGGGTGCGATTCGAGAATATCGGTACATATCGCCCGAACTTAGACCACGCTTACCTCGTTTGCCCATGCATAATAAAAATAGGATGCTGGTGGCTGTTCTGGATTCGCAGTTGTCAAACTATTTTGATAACTGCGAAAACCTCACTGATGCTCACTCACTCCTGTATTGTGCGGCTGTAGCGGCATGTCGTGTAGCTCATGTCAAATTTCCTGATGACAGAGCTACACGATCGAAACCAGCTGTACCAGTCTGGCAGTACAGGATTGAGCGACGTATTGGTGTGGCCAGAGCGCTCATCGGCAAACTTATCTGTTTCAGGGAGGGTAACACTCGACCTCGAGTGATGCGCTTTGTGAGGCGGGCATTTGCAGAGACTGATATTAGTCCTTCAGATTACATGTCCCGCATCACAGAGCGCATCGACTTCCTGAAACAGAAAGTGTATGCATGGGCAAACCGTATTCGTAGGTATAAGCGACGGGTGGAACGATACACTTTGAATCGCACATTCCAAAGTGATGAAAGGTGGGTCTATAGAGCATGGGAGCGACCAGACCAAGATGTGTCTGACATGCGCCTACCGGATGATGACGCCATGTGTTCGTTTTGGCGCAGCATCTGGTCGGTGCCTGTCAGTCATACCGAGGGTGAACGGACTCGGGAAGTCGAGCGAGCGTGCGATCCAATACCAGAAATGGGGGCAATAACAATCAGCCCCCAAGATGTAGCTTGTGCGGTCCGTCCGTTGCCTAATTGGAAATCTCCAGGGCCGGACGGACTGCACAACTTTTGGTTAAAATGGATCCAAAGGTCGCACGCTCGTTTGGCGACCCTATTCCAGACAGCCTTAGAGTCAGGGTCGCTACCCAAGTTCTTGACGACTGGAATAACCCACCTGCTCCATAAATCGGGTAGTACGGTGGAACCCAAAAATTATAGACCAATAACGTGTCTTCCTACAATCTATAAAGTTCTTACATCCATTTTGAGGGCTAAAATCACTAAACACATAGATGACAATTCTATCATGTCTGCTTCTCAGAATGGATGTAGGAACGGGTCCCGTGGTACTAAGGAGCTGCTCCTCATTGATATGGCTATTAGTCAACAGGTTCGCCGTTCCCGAAGGCATCTGTCGACATGTTGGATAGACTATAAGAAGGCCTATGACTCCGTACCACATACATGGCTCATGAGGGTGCTAGAGTTGTATAAAATTGATGCAACTCTGCGCACCTTCCTGATCTCGTGTATGAGGCAATGGAGTACAGTCCTTCGCTATCCAGGATGTCGGCAGATTCAGAGAAATAGTGAACCGATCAGGATAGAGCGAGGTATTTTCCAGGGCGATAGTTTGAGTCCACTTTGGTTCTGCTTAGCCTTGAATCCTCTAAGCACGCTGCTGGAGAATTCAGGTCTGGGCTATCGATTGAGGAGAGGTGGTCAGGTTATATCTCACCTTCTTTACATGGATGACCTGAAACTCTTTGCCCCCAACGATTTACAACTGATGGAGCTACTGAAGGTAACTGAAACTTTCAGTAGCTCTATCAGGATGGAATTTGGTGTGGACAAATGTGCGGTCATGCATGTAAAGCGAGGGGAAATTGTGGAATCTGTGGGAACCCAGCTCTCAGATTCCATAAACCTTAGATCCCTCTCAGCAACCGAAACCTACAAGTATTTGGGGATGTCGGAAGCGCTGGGCATCAATGTTGCTGACATGAAGCAATCGTTGAAGGAACGCTTCTTTGGCCGCCTGAGAAAAGTATTTAATAGTCTCTTATCAGGCGGAAACAAGGTGCGTGCTTTCAACGGTTGGGTCATGCCGGTTTTGATGTACTCTTTCGGCATACTCAAATGGACTCAAACAGAACTGGACGCCCTGGATAGGAAGGTCCGTACATTGTTAACGGCATTTCGTATGCATCACCCACGTTCTTCGGTTATGAGACTGTATATCCCGCGGAGTTGCGGAGGTCGAGGCTTTTTAAACGCCAAGACTCTCCACAACCGCGAGATATGCAGTCTCAGGGAATATTTCCTAGAAACTGACGTGGGAATGCATCGGGATGTGGTTGCAGTGGACAAAGGCCTCACCCCGCTCTCCTTGGCTAAAGAGAACTGGCGCAAACCTGTAGTGCTTGACACTAACGACCGCAGGGAGGTATGGCAGAGTAAGGAGCTTCACGGACGCTTTTTCCGGGCCCTACATGGACCCGATGTAGATCAACCAGCGTCCGTAGCCTGGCTACGTGCCGGGGATCTCTTTGGAGAAACTGAAGGTTTTGTCTGTGCAATTATGGATGAAGTTATGATGACGAATAACTACCGGAGATTTATTGTGAAGGACGGCACGGTTGACATATGTCGGGCATGCCACCGTCCGGGTGAATCAATTCGACACATTATCTCCGGTTGTTCTCGTCTAGCTAACGGAGAGTACTTGCATAGACACAACCTTGTAGCCAGGATTATTCATCAGCAACTTGCTCTAAAATATAGCCTTGTGGAATCGGAAGTGCCGTACTACAGGTATGAGCCCGACCCAGTTCTCGAACATGGCAATATCACATTGTACTGGGATCGATCCATCATCACTGACAGGACTATTGTTGCCAACAAGCCTGATATAGTGGTGGTGGATCGATCAGAGCGGCGCGCAATGATTGTTGACATAACAGTCCCGCATGATGAGAACCTCATGAAAGCCGAGAAAGATAAGCAAATCAAGTATATTGACTTGGCTCGCGAGGTTGTCGACATGTGGGATGTGGACTTAGCGATCATTGTGCCGATAGTCGTATCTGCCAATGGCTTAATTGCCAAGAGCCTCGACCAACACCTGAGGAGGCTCTCGTTAGGCAGCTGGATCAAGGGCTTGATACAGAAAGCGGTACTCCTGGACACGGCTCGTATTGTTAGGAGGTTCCTTTCTCTGGAGCCCTGACCGCCGGTAGCTTGGACCCTGTTCCCGATACCGGTGGGCTACTATTTTTACATTTTTAAATGTTTTTTATTTTTTGTTTTTAAGAAATATTTAAAAATTTAATTATATGTATAGAAAACAATAAATGGACGATAAATTAATATGAAATGAATCAAATGAAGCTCATGTTTTGAAAAATTAAACATTGATCATGAAAATGCATGTTTTGGTGAAAATAAATTTAATATTACGATCAAATTAATTGCTGATCAGATTCATTACAAATAATTAATTATCTTGTTTACAAAATCTGTCAGTTGCATGTTTTAAATGGACATGTCTCGAACACCGTCATTTACGCTTAACACTGAATATAACCATTGTTTATGTTTACTGTTTGTTTGGAGTTCCCGGATGTGGATGTATCGGGACTGTTGCAAGCACCATGATCACGGATAATAAATTCCAAATACCTGTTTGAGATCCAAACTCAAGGTTTGCAGACTTTGTTTTTGACTAATCAAAGACCAAGTCTGTGTACCATAGGTTAAGATGGTGAGAATACACTGAACTCAACGCAAACGCAACACACATTTGGATGAAGTTCTTTCATGATTAGCTCTTGCGTTTTCTGTGCATTTTGCGAACCCTTTGTCATTCCTCGACCATAAACAAATTACTTGGCTCAAGTAAAAGCCTAACAAATTCATACAAATTATAATTTTTCATTAATATTATTATTTCAGATGCTAAGAGGTCATCATCAAATTGTTAAGCATAAAATGAAATTAATCGGTCAACTCAGCTTGTCGCAGTTTTCTTTCTGACGTAAACCTCTCTTGATTAGGGATACCACTTACTTTCTCATCTCGGGTATATTTGGTTGTTGGGTTAGGACAACGATTGCTTATATATTTTCATTTCCCTCTCTTTCCTCTGATCATCGAACCACAAAGAACACAAAACATAATATACTTAAGTTCTACAATGAAACACAACACGCTTTTCTTTTCAGTGAAAAATAAATCGGTTTGCCAACATTGGCAAGACAAGAGTTTGCCAAACTTTACCATTGCCAACCAACTACAACTGCCTGAAACGCCAACGCTATTATCGAAACGTTCTTGCACTCATATTTTAAAATGTTCAATTTTCGAACGCATTCGGATTTCGGGCGTGTTCGTTCATCCGAACGAAGACATAAAGGATTCATTCACCATTTTGTTTCACTCATTCTTTTTAAAGTTAAATAACTCACAGATAAACTTAAGTGTAAGAGGAGATATTGTTATATTTTTGGAATGTTTGTTACTTTACAATACAATTAGGTTCAATCGATATGTCTTTTCTCATTTTTTTTTGCATCACAATTTTTCATTCAATGCTCAAAATAATTACCATTCATATCTACTTCTATTTAAACCGATTTTTCAAATAATCCACTTTGAAAAGGCATCAGACCGAAGCTCTAAAATTGGAAGCACCCAAATTCAATGCGAAAATCTGAAAAGCTAGGAAACGAATCACATCGTTAGCTTTGCAAGTCGTTTTCATTTTCAAAATTCAGGTGTGATTTATAAATCAGTGGAACAACGGAGCGATTTACGCTTCGTTACCAATTTCTGAATTTATGGCAGTTTTTATGGTGTTTTTAGATTTAGTAGTTTGTTGTTTATCATTATAGTTTTTCTAGCAATGTATGTAGGAATACAGCATGCATGTTTAATTGTTCATAGTAGGGTAAAAAATGTATGTCTTGAAGAGGATTAAAACTTTATATATTTGTAAGCCTTGCTTTTGAAGTTAGTTTTTTATTTTAACATTTAGATGATATATATCACATCACGACAGTAATTCCCAAAGGGTTAGTAGAGGTGTACCTTATATTTTACAACCACACTTGACCAGCTATGTTAAAGTCTAATATATTAAGGGCAGAGCTATTGCCATTAACTATTCACAAATCCAAACTTCGTGGTTGCCACTGAGAAAATCCTGATGAAAAACCAATAACACTCGGCCCGACTCGGGTATTGAACTTAGAACCTCGCACTCAGCAGTCGCGCTTGCAAGAATTCGACCATCGTGCCTGTCTTTTATATTTAATTTTAGTATTTTCTTTAAATACGTTTTTAAACAGCTTTTGACAAATCTGTGTGACAAAAATCCCACCAAACAGAGATGCCTTTATCAAACTATGTAATAAAACAAAAACAAAACTGTTTACATTGAAAGAAAATTCGTTTTTTTTTCCTAAATCCATGACAGTAAAGATACGCCCAATCTCCACACTCCGCTGCCAACATCTAAGGTCGTCGACCTATCTATTAGACTTTTATAGATCTGCTTACTTCTATATCAGCTGAGAGAAGATACTGAATAAGTTGTAAAACGAATAAAATTATGCAGTTTTTATGAGCTTATATAAATTGCTGATATTTGTAAAAATATAGATATCTTGTTGAAATATTTTTAGTTTTTGGGAAAAAAATACAAGACTTTTTACTATTTTATTTATTATTGCCGTTTACAATCAAAACTAACAAAAAATCGAGATCTAAAATATGAATGTCCTAGGAAATTTGTACCGCTTTTGAATTGACTACAGAAAAACGTCAAAGTATTCACATTCAAAATATTCACCCCTCACAGAAAAGAAAATGCTGGCTTTTTAAAATACTTAACACATTTTAAATGTTTTATTTATTTTGTAGTAAGTACATTCATAGCAAAAACAGTAATTTGAAAAAAAAAACCTAACAAGACTGAAAATTGAATATTCCAATGATAGACTCAATAGATGACTATTAAAAGAGTTTTTGCAAAAGAAAAACAAACACAAATCAATTCAAACCTAATTATAACAAAATTATTTTAACCTTATAAAATTATTTAACCAAGATGAGTAATTCAACCACGTTTGCAGCAATGAACTTAAGAATTATTCCGAATAATTTGAGGAAGGTGCCTCGGGCTCCCAGTATCCTAAACGCTGGGATGACAAGCATCCGACAGCTTTTCACCAACCAACAAGTTTGCAAGCTCATAAAATATGAATTGTTCTGTTTCATCTGTTAGTCTAGCAACTAAATAAATGGGACTAAGTTATATCTCAATATTTTTGGTTTATTGGTATAAAGCAATGAATTTGACTATAAATACGGTAAATAAACGTAGTTACTTACAGTTACAGTATTTTAAAATGCGTAGTTTCGACCTGTGGGGTCACTTAAAGCGTGTATTCTGAAAGTTGGCAACGTCGTAAATATCTGTCAAATATATCTCTGTTATGGTTAATAAAGTAAAAGCAAAAAAAAAACCGGCCAGGAGCGAGCCAGACTCGCGAACCGAAGGTTTTGTTCAAACTTGACATGACCATACATTTTGACTGAGTAGACTTAGAGGGTTTATTGTTTTACAGGACAAAGGCAGCCTCCGACAGACCTCCAAGCTTTCCCGAAATAAAGGGTCTTGACAGACAGACAGACGGACAGACAGACGGACAGCAAAGTGATCCAATAAGGGTTCCATTTTTTCCTTTTGAGGTACAAAACCCTATATAAAACAGTGCTTTCAATATGATAATTATTAACAGTCCCACCCGTTTGTTCATTGCCAAGAAGCAGCCTATTCAATAAATTGCTTTTTCCATACTTTGCATGCTACTAATGGTATCTGAAGTAAAATATCGAATTCGAGATGACAGTTTATGAACTTTTCTTCTTTTTATTTCTTTCTCTATGGCAATTGTTGTCAATGTCGACAATTGTGCGAATGTGTTTGCAAAATCATGTGAGAAATAGATTGAAAAAAAATACATTCATCATTTTCCTGCCCTTGTCCTATTCTATTTGGGGTCGGTACAACACTTTTTCTTTTTCCATTCTTCCCTATCAGACGTCACGGCATCATTTACTCCTTTTCTCCTTTATATCATTCCTTACACAATCCATCCATCTTTTCTTTGGTCTTTCTCTCGCTCTCCGTCCATCAACATTCAGATCCATCACTCTTTTAGTCACATGTCCTTCATCCCTCCTCATTACATGTCCAAAAAAATACATTATGAACTTTTATTCTTGGTTGCAAAATCGAAATCATCATCTATCGACTGATAAAAAACAAATTAGAATACGTTTGTGCTATAATAGCAGCATACATTATTATTGATGCCTTGTACCAAAAAAAAAAAACATAATTCAAGTCCCCAAATCACTTAAATTGATAGTCAGTTATTGAAAAAAGCATGGTTTTCATGCCAAGCTGCTACTTCTAAACGGTTTAAACATATATTTTTTTTGTAAAACCTGTCAAGATACCGTGGTACCATTAATCCACGCCTTAGTTGCCGGTATTCCTATTTTCTTCCCTATAATTACACTGTGTGCAATCACAATAAGAAAAGCAAACGAATTAGTATTTATTCAGTCCATTAGAGTTATGAAGAATCTACTTGAAATACGTAAAAGCACAGCAAATATTCATCAAAACTAGACAAATATTTGCGTTCCATATTTAGTGCTCCACGATAAAAATAAATGTAGTTTTACAACAATCACACAGAATTGGCAATTATCCAGCGTCTCTAAGCCCTAGCTGGACCGAAGTGAAATATTTCCTTTAATAGCATACACTATAATTGTGCATTCCTTCCGTCTGCCATAGATTAAGATTATAGAAGCTAGTTATAACTGCAGGCAAACATAGTAGAAGAAGTTTATATTATGTATTAGTTTTTGTCAAAACTTAGTAAGTAGGTTTCAGGCAAAATTTTTGTTTCCTCCGCTGTTCCTTACTTTTCAATCTAGTTATTCTACAAGATATCTAAACATATTATCTAAAAACCTATTGTTTCTTAACAATATAGATAATATAGAACAACGTTGTTGGATTTCATTTTAAATAAATTAACTTGTATATTTTTATCTGTAAAAGCAATAACACATTTAAACAAATAACTCCTTGTTGTTTGCTGTCTAGTGTGGTGCACTGTACGTCACAATGGTGACAAAACCAGTTTTCGCTGGCCTCTCTCCATCTATATTCCTTCTTTTGCCCTTTGTGTTCTCGGGTCGCGGTATATCTTTCGCACAACCCGCAACCCCGGCGAGAGACATGTCGCCTCTGTTTCTGTTTCCCGTTCATCTACACTTTGACACAATTTAAAACTGTCTGTTGCTGTTCTCTGCTACTGCTCCGAGGACTTTTATTACGGCCAATGTTTATATGTCTGCTTCTTATTATTTTCAATGTACTGTGTCGTTTTCGCTCTAAATTCTACACATTGTTTCGCTTTTATACTTGTTTTCGTAGAGACGAGATAGTTTTCTTGCGGTTTCTATGAAGATCGGAAAATGTTTCTTGTAACTTGAGAAAATACTTCTAAGAAATTATTTAGGATAAAATTGTGTAGTAGAAAAACTTGTTGGCTTATTAAGATCTATTTATAAAGATAGATAGAAACTTTCCTTAACCTTCAATGGTTGACTCGACTCGGAAAACAGAAGGGTGATTATAAAATGTTGTTGTAATGTTATTAATTGGCATTTATATCTCAATGTATCATGCTCTTTGTTTATTGTAGACGTGACTCAGAGATATGGTTAGTGTAAAGATCCCAAGAAAGCATATTCTGATATGCGTACGTAAATTAAATTTTGGTAAGTAAATGATCATTGTCTTTAAATTTAAACAGAAGTCCTACTTGACCTAATGGCGAAATAATAACAGCCACTCCGGTCGATATTTAGGTAAATCCGTGCTTGTCTAGGTTGGGCCGTGAATGGGTTTCCACAATATACATAACGAGTTTCTTACGCGCTTCGGAAAGCACGTTAAGCTTATGGTCTCGGCTGTCATTTGTAAATCTTTGACAGTCGTTGTGTAGTCAGTGGTTCAAAAGTTTGACAATCAGCCTTACTACTGAAGGTCAAAATACTAAAATTCAGCCGGTAAGACTGGAAACCGACCCCAACATAGTTGGGAAAACTCCTATTATGGCATAAATACGTTTAGGAATTTTCCCAGGTAACATAATTCTATGACTTTTATGAATTGCTTGTATGGAGCGCCCAAACCTTGCCCAATTTAAAAAATATGGTCAAAACTCACTACTTAAACTTCACTAGAAGGGTTTCTCCGCTCCTGTTATATCATTATATATTTATGTAGATTTGTTTTTGCCTTATGTATGCATGTATGACGTTTATTGATATGAACACCACACCACACACCACCACAGACTACCTGCAGTATTGTCTCTCCATCTTTCTGTAATCCATACAAAGGTTGTCTTAAAAATATCGCTTTTAACGAATAGAGGTTTTCTGTAGATAATTATAAAATTTGTATGGTGTACACAATAATGAATATTTTATTGTTTGACAAATATCTTTCTTGTACAAAAGCACCATTCAGTTTTTCGCATTCCTTCTTTCTTCCCTGAAAATAAATGAAAGGTGTATCCATTTCTTTTATAAAAACCTCAAAGCATTTATTAAAGAATAAAATTCTTGAGACTCTTAAGCTTCTTGGCTCGCCTAGGGCAAAATGATAGCGTTTTAAAATTCTGTATTTTGTATACCTTACCGTTAAAATTTACATCACAATCCTGTTAACTTCACTTGCATGGAGTAATTCTGTAAATGATATTTTGGCTATATTATACAGCATTTCATTTATCTTTAAATGTTATTAGCAAATAGCTAAGGTATAAATAGGAGTAAATAAAAGGTTCATTCCCTTTGCAAAGGCAGACATTCCACGATTTGACCTTTAGTTTATGACCTTTGACTCTTCTTCTTAGGCTAATTAGCTGTCAAATGCAAAACAACCCAACTAACACACAAGCTGATTGAAAGGTGTTTTATAAGAGCTATGATATGCTTTTGTAGCGCTGAAGAGCGTAGGGAGGTATTTAGACCCTTAGGTTCTACAACGGTTTAACGATTGTTTACTGCTATGCGGTTAGGTACTTATCTATATCAAAGTTGCGTAGGTATTGAATATCGCCATGAGCGCTGTGTCAGAGAATTTTATGGCTTCTTTTCGGCAAATTGATGGACAAAGCATCGTTTGAAACATTTTATACAGCCATCGTTCAGTTTTAACAGTAATTTCACATAATAGTGTGAAGCGCTTTATTTTAAAAATTTTGGAAATAATATACGCATATATCGACAGAAAACTGGTACTTGCAATAATATTTTACGTACACGAAGAAATAAAACAATGTTAGACTTACCTGTTTAGGTATTTTAATATTTTGTTCACTTTGTCACTGTACGTACGATCCATTTTATTAATAAAATAGTTAACATTATCCGTATTACTTTGGAGCTTTGACATAATTTGACAATACAGGAGCGCCGAAATAAAGTGATAACGCTTCAAGAGCTTTTACGGAATCTTGTGGCGCTAACCAACTCCGTAGTGAAACTAATATAAGTACCATTTGACGCTACAAGAAATCTATAGCGGCTTCTAGAACCACTATATTTCTTACTAAGCGCCATGGAAATCCTCTGTCTGGTACTGTGCAGCTTGTTATAGCGAGTGTTGTGCTAGTTGGGAATGGTTATGATCGTTTTTGTCAACGAACTTATGAAGTACTAGCTTTTGCCCGCGGCTTCGCCCGCGTTAAATTTGGGGTAACACAGTTCCCCTTTCCTGATTTGCAGGTACCTGCTACCTGTAGTTTTTACCCTAGCGCCTTATTTATTGTAATAGCAATGCTAAGTTTTCCCTTTTCTTCCCTCTTTCTCCCTCATGTTTCAATCTTTTTAAAAAAAAAGTTAGCTTATGTCCGTCTCCAAGGTCCCAACTATCTCTGTACCAAAATTCATCAAAATCGGTTTAGCCATGTAGGCGTGAAGACGTAACAAACAAACAAACTCACTTTCGCTTTTATAATATTAAGTAAGGATTTTTCCTCTGACTTCACTTAGCAATAATAAAATTACCTCAGTCAGGTTCTTAAGTCACAAATATTAGTTTTGGTATTTTATTATATAATTTTCGTATCACTGCATAATAATGTCAATGTAACTAAGATATTTTAGTATTCAACATAAATATCCAGACAAGTTTTTTTGCAAATTCTAGTTTTTTTCAATTAAATTTTAACGAATGCCTTGCGGGTGGGGTCAATCCATTTATCACTTTAAATGCAAAAACATTGTAGAAAAACTTAACAGAAAAAGGCGTAACTTTCAACTCTTGGGACTTTTTAATTTGACTGAGATAAATAAATGCTTTTGCCAGCCATTGTTATTTCAAAACCAATTACATAGCCACTCTGCTTCGTACAAATTAGATCCATTAAATTATGAAAGAAATTATATTATTTATTTCATAGAATAAAGAGGTTTGGTTAAGAGAAAGCCTTTGCCCACCAGTGGGCAACGTGACAAGGGAACAAAAAAACCGGCCAAGAGCAAGTCAGACTCGCGAACCGAGGTTTCCGTACAAACTTGCTACATAAACAACCACATCTTTTGACTGCATACAGTTAGAAGGTTGATTTTTAACAACACAAAAGGACTACAGAGTCGAGTTAAATTTAACACATGGTTTAATTTCAACTCGATACCTCCACGCGTTCCCGTGGGAAAGGGTCTTAACAGACGGAAAACTTAGTGATCAAATAAGGGTTAATTTTCTTAAATTATGTGCAAACAGGTACCTAAAGACAGATTTAATCATTAAAGTATTTTATACCGATCGGGAGGGACACCGACGCTACTATGGATACCAAGTATTCATTACATCTTTCTGAACTACAAAATATTCTTTAGTTCCAAATATTACAAATACAATTTCTATTATTAGTTTAATATTTGAAAGTAATGTCATTATTTTGAAAATTCCTATCATTTCCATTTAGACGTCACAATCACAGAAAGTAATAAACAACCTTTGGGTATGAAAATCTCAAAGAGGCATTACCAAAACCGTGAGCTTTAATTTTGAATTAAATTGAAACGGGTTAGAAGGTAATTACAGACGAGAAAATGTATGAATGTGCAGCGGCTTTCAAATTCCGCTATGTTAGCTTGACCGTCCCTGCAAATGTTAAGCAAAACTAAATTCAGCTTAAATATTAAACATTTTCACTTCACGGCTAGGTGTGGATTTTTGGAGGAATTAAGTACTCAGATTATTAAATAGTTGCTTTAAAACTTTTGTTGTTACAGTACTGAAACATAAATTACTTTTGCAATAAAACACATTTAATTGTTATGCTTGAACAAATTTTAATTTATGTTACAAAGATGTTATGTTGACTTTGAAATAGACTATTTCTGTTTGATCCTGATTTCATTACTTTTACATTTAAAGTTGTAAAACTAGACGATTTGTTTTACTGCATGACTGCCATATATCAAGTAATTTTTGGTCCTTCGAGCCGGATCATTCAGCGTACACACGAGTTTTGAAAAGAAACAAGTACTTTAAAGCGCTTTCTTTAATATTTAATTGAAAGAGTCTAAGTAGCATCGTATATTGTGGGGAAACAGGCATCCCTTAGGTGTAATCCTTTAGTCTGTTACGACCCCCACGGGAGCTGATAACGCGGTTCTGTTCATAGCCCTGAACCACTTAGAGATTGTAAGTCAGTATGGAAAGCTACGCCAGTGTTTTGTTTTATATTATTTCTAGTTAAAGGTACTTTGGAAAGTGGTAGTTGTACACAAGAGGATTTTGTGTATAAAATTTGGCTTATACAGCAGCAGTCTGCGAAAAGCTACTATCACAATGGTTTTATAACTTTGCTGATCATTGATTAACTAATAATCATGATTTGTGTGAAACAAGTCAACAACAAGTGTGAAAGGACATAAAGAGTAGAAAATAAACACCATAGTGAGTGTCATATATGCACATCGTCTGCATCTTCCTGTCCGTCTACCATGTTATTCACTTTCAGCGAGACTAGTAGACTAGACTAGACTATTACCTACTTTGATTGTCCCGTGTCATTACAAAATTCACCCACTGTCTACCATCACACATTGATCTCTAAATCTGTTTAATTTTATCCCTGATCACTTCGTAACATTGAATCAAAGGGTTTTAAATCAATTTTATTACATTACTTTCTGTCCTTCCGATACACCAAAATACCTCCAAAATTGACACGGTCCACATGTGGCCCGTATCCAATGTTTTCTGCTTACTCAGAGAATTTAATGCCACGTCTGTATCGGACCTTCGTGTCTGGCCGTCATTTATCATTGGAAACTGCTGTAAAGGTGAACTGATCTGCTAAATATACTAAAGGTATTTCTTTTGTACTTTTTTGTTTGTTTACACCCTTTTTTTATTTATTTTTTCAGGTGGGAAATCATCCAATGAATTCCCCCGCCCTTACTTTGTGAGTATTTTCATTACTTGATATATAATCACTACGTAATCGTAGGCCTGGGAAAAAAGTGGAGTATATTTTTAAAATATTTTTTCAATACACTTTCTCGAAAACTGGCTCTTTTTGTACTATGCTTACGTTCAACATGCAATGTGTTCACACAATCTCACTAGTGGTTTTTTTTTTATTTATTGCTACGCACACAATTCGCATCCAGTCTGAAAATCAAATACCAAACTCCAAGGTGTAACTTGGAGTTCGGTATTTGAATTTTGACCATAAAGTGCTATCTATCTATAACCAGGGTGATATTTTAATCCATTTGTAACAGCTCCGATAAAAGATAACTGAACCTGTATAACATTTACTTGTTTTTTTTTTATCTCATTTACCATATGTATCAACACCGTACCGAGAAACACGTGTATCAAAGGAAATTTTGCAATTTTTTAAGCGATGTCCTCAAGTTAATCTTCTTTTCATACTAGATATGTGGATACAATTTGAAACATGAATACTTAAAAACATTATACATTTATTCTTTATGAGTTAGCTATTAAATTTTCCATGAATTTTGATTGTTTATTATATATAGAGTCGAGACGTCTGTGAACTGAACGTATTTTCGGGCCAATGACCACCAACTGTAAATACTGCCAAAAGATCTACAAATACGGTTTACTGCGCTTTCTGAGGCACAGAAGAAACTCTGTATGTAATAGGTCCCATCCACGGATCAACCTAATACGCAGCTCAACCAAAAGATCGACCCGAGCGGTAGTTATTGTTTACTCACGAGCTCAGGTCAGATAGGCAGTCACTCCATGTAAAATACTGGTATTCAGTTGACTGCAGACCGGAAGCTGACACTAACACAGTTAACTGGTAAAATACATTAACTGCGAAGTCTATTTCGTTTACGAAACGGAATAGGACCGTTAGGTTAGGTGTGAATTCTTGGCAATATATCGCGGATGCATCGCTGGCACTAGAGCGACCTAATATTGTGACAAATTGAGTACTTACTGCTGATTTACAAGCGGCTCTAAAGTATTCGAAACGTTTAGGATTACGCAAAATATATCGGGCTTTGAGAATTGGAAACTACAGTTTTCTTCAACAGCTATACCCAGTTATAATAGAAACAGAATGGGTACACACACACATACACAGATTATAAAACTCGAAATCTATTTTGGTACCAACAAGAGGCATTAAGTTAAAATAGTACTGAAATAGGTATCTGTTTGAAAAATACAACTGTTTTATTTCAGCGCCCTGTTTCAGTGTGCTTTATTTCTAAACTAAAATTCATTGGTCTTTTCCTAGTTACTTTTACGTCGGATTCCAGTCTAGCTAGATGCAACTTACAGAAACATAGTTAATAGTACTTTACTTGACCGCTGCAACTAGGCCGTCGGCTGCTAATGGGTATTAGTAACTTTGCCGTAAATCACTTAATATCCGACGACAGTTAATTAGCAGTAGTTTCGTCCTGCAAGAAGCAAGTAAGATTAATTTGACCAAGTTAGCAAAAGGTGACGTTGTATGAAACTTTAAAGTAGAAGACTATTATTTCAAAACTTGGCTATGGATGGCTGAATAAATACTTATATTAAAGGTTAATGTTGTAAGAAAATTCTTACACGTTTGGAACAACAACTCAACTGCCTAGTCTTTTTCCTACTATGTTAAGGTCGTCATCCAGTCTTACCGCTGTCTTCTTATACTTAAGTACTGACGCTATAACAACAACATTGTAAAACCAAAAATGTAGATTTCAAGAGTAAATGTGGGGTATCTTGCCGGATCCTCTCCACATTAATTAATAACATAAGCACACAGATGGATCTTTGAGTAAAAGTGCTTTAACTTGACACATTGAATTAACAATTTAAGATTTCATTGTTTTCCTTTCATTTAATTTATGAAGTTTGTTAAAGAGATTTCATCTTTATTCATCCTTCTTTTTTTCCGGGTGGGAAATCATGAAATGACTTCCCCCGCTCTGGGCGGAGCGGGGGGGCATGTCAGACTTTTACTGACTAAAAGCCACCCATGTTCCTTCTATTGCCCTTTACGTTCCGGGGCAGCGGTATCTCTTTCGAACAACCCGCAACCCCGGCAGGCGGAGGCTCTGGCAAGCCCCTCTGCTTTGCTGACATCTCTTTGAGGCGCGCGTGAAACACGAACGCGCCGTCGACACGGCCTGTCGTCAATCGAAGGACGGACGGTGAGCTACCCGAGTACTTCACCTTCAGGTGGCATTACAAAATTCCACCCTATATAGCTTAGTTTTTAGTCTAGTCATATTTATCCACCATTTTATAAGCTCTCGGTCAAAAGGCTGCAAAACCGTTATTGACAAATAGAGTCACTTTTAGGTCTACATTATTATTTTCAATATTAAATACAGGTAAACTGTATTTTGTGTCAATTATATCGTTATCTCTCTCTCTCTCTCTCATATAGAGGGGTAACTAATTAATCGTTCAATTATATCTACACTGTGACTAAAAGCCAGTAAATGAGCGTCTCTATACGAATGCTTTAAAAGCAAAACGTTGTTAACATTTTTAACAGTCACTTTCTTTTTAGTTTCGAATTGATGCTTCTCATTTAGACATATTTTCTCTTTTATTTTCAACTGTTCATTTTGGTTGTTTTTATGTCAAAAGCTTTTCACTTATTATAGATGACAGCTCTAAATATTGGTTTATCTATAATAGAGGCTTCCGACGGCAACTGTAAAAAGGTATTACAGAACACGACGACGACGGTTTATAATAACTTTAACATTGCAATTAAGGCGAGAAAACACAGAACTAAAATAAATATACCAAGTTTGACATTTTGATGAAATTTTTCGTGATAAGCAACACAACCTTGAACAGCACACGTAAAAAAGGGCTTTAAAGAAGTGTTATACCCTACTATTTATTTTTATTTATAATATTATAAATGTGAATGTTTGTGAGGATGGAAAGATGTATGGATTTTTGTTACTCTTTCACGTCAAAACAGCTGAACGGATCTTGATGAAATTTGGCACAAAGGTAGATTATAGACTGGAATAACACATAGGATATTTTTTTTTCGATATCACGTGGGCGAAGCCGCGGGTGCCAGCTAGTAACGATAATAATTGCACAATTTTGAACGTACGTTGAAGTACGGAAGTACGTAAGAAGTTGGCAAGATCGATACAAATAAATGTCGCCCCGCATCCTTTACTGAATCCAGTTTAGTTTTTTGAGCTTTGATTCAACTGGAAAACTGACTCTCAAATTCTTTCTGTACATCCTTATTTTCAAGAACCACTATCATTATCTCACACATACAAGTAGATACTAACAATGTACACTCACGTGAATTAATATGTATACATTTTGAAAATTCTAATAATATTTTGTCTAGGAATAACTATTGTAATATGAAGAAGAGAGAAGTCGTTGAAATAATAATTTTGGTTTCAATTGATTGAGTTTGTAACATCATGAAATTACAACTAATACTGTAAGGGTGTTTTTAATATCATACGGATTTCATCACGTATGTTTGATTGCCCCGCTTGCAGAAAATTTCTCACACCGTAAAATATCGCCGTCCCCGCGACCAGCGTACGGATTCCGCATTAAAATATATACTTGTTTATAAAGGAAATTTGCGAGGAGTTTGTTTGCAAGGCAATCCCGCATGCGTGATGAAATCCGCACGATTTTAAAAACACTCAAAACGTGTTTCATGAAGGACTTTGAAACGTTCTTTGAGATGGGCATTCTGGCGAAGGCGGCAACCATTTAAGCTTAACGCGAAAATCTGAAAAATGGTCATATTTACGCAAACCAAATATGAATCTAATACAAAAATTTTGGAGTCGCTCAAGTTTTTCCAGCTGCACCGCAGTGAGATCTGGATAACAGACCAGCTACCCTACTATGACGTCTTAGAGCAGAACTTATTCCACTGAGGGAAAGAGACAGAGCTATACAGGGTGTCTAGCACCATCTCTTTCCCTCAGCGGAATAAGTTCTGCTTTAAGATGTCATGGTAGGCCTGCAGGTATTATGATTCAATAGTTGGTTTAAAATCACTGGTTGAATGAAATGAAATAAAAATAAGATTTATAATGTATTATTAAACAGTCAATTTATGTTCTCTTGTCCTTATCCCAATTAATGTGTTGTCGGCGCTGCATGTCGTCTTACCATACTTCTCCAAAATTCTTCGTCTCATCAGTTATTTTTTTCTACATATTTCATTCTTCAAACAGTTCGTCCATTGTTTCTTTGGTCTTCTTTCATTATTTATATAAAAGTATTAGGTACATTTGTCTTATCTTTATCGATAGCCAAAACTTACTCCATGAGATTTTTCTGTATTATACCAAAATAGTTGAAAGTGTACACATATTAATGCTCATGAGTTTCCCAACTAACAGCGTACACATACAAAACGTACTACTAAAAGAAGATTTTAACGTAGATTTTTCGCTACTAGCAAGCTCACTGAAGCGAGGATAAGTATGTGCCGTGCATACAAACTGGTTGAACTATCCGACTCGGCGCTTTTTACTTGCAGTTTTACTTAACATGGTACAAGACTAGAATGTGACCGGGCCGGGAATTGAGTTGTGCTTCGGAAAGATAATGCTTGCGTTGCTCGTTTTATTTTCTTTCTAACACGCTTTTATTAGTTTTATCTATAACTATGTAAACAAATGTTTGAAGTAAAAATTGAGCCATTTTCCGGTGTCTGGCTGAGCTAAAATTTTGCACACATATTTAGTTTAGAAGAAATTCTTTTTTTTTTAATTAATTTATAACCTCTTTGCATACCTAAACATTGATAAAACAACATACATTTATGTCAATGAAAATTGGCATTACCTCTGAACTATGGTTACCAGCATAGTAAAATATCCTAAACTATTAGATTTTTTTTAACTATTAGAAAGAAAGAAAGAAAATTGCGTTTATTCAGCATTATTAAAAATAAAAAACACAGGGACACGTTAACATTAAACAAAATAAAATAAATAATGCCAAAAGGGCCTCAGCTCAGCATAATGCCAGATGGCAACACGAGGCCGCCACCTGACGCTGATTTTCAGCTGCTGCCCACGAGTGCCATACGCTCGAAAACATAACCAAACACATAGGTATAAAAGTCACAGTTGACAACAGTAATAAAATTGAATAATAAAATAAAAACAATATTGAAAAGTAAAAATGTGTAAAGAAAAAAGTTATAACATTAGTAAAATTTAAAAACGTTAAAGACCGGTATATAAAATAAAAGAGAAAAAGGAAATAACAATGCTAAAATTGAAAAATGCGTAATATTACACAGCTATACAGTAGATAATAAGGTACCTTTTTTTAAAATAATAAAATAAATTACAATTGGCTTTTAAACTAAAACCAAAGCTACTCTCATCAAAATCATATAATATATTATATGGCTGACATGTCGGCTCGAACATCCTGAAATTCTATTTGATGATTTAATAAAAATAACCTTAATTTCAATTTAAAAGTCGAACAACTTTTACTATATTTAATGGGCGGCGGGATATTGTTCCAACATTTTGTAGCTGCGTAACGAAAACTGCCCCTAAAAGCCGCTGACTTATGTCGGGTAGTAGAAAGCTGTTGAGAGCATTTTCTTCCCTTACCGATTCTGTGCCTACTAGTCCATAATAGCCTGTCGTATAAGTAAGAAGGAGAGTGAGACTTGATAATACCAAAAAGAAGGGTCGCCAAGTGCAGTTTACGTCTAGCTTTCATTTTTAAAATACAATTTAATACAATGTGATTCCACTCTTCCACTAAACATTAACCAGTGTATGCAATTCAAAACAAATGACAAAAGGCGCGATGCGCGTGATTTATGCGAGTGTGCGTTTGTGCGTGAATATGTGTATTTAGTTTAGCATTGTGTATTTCTTTATTTTGCTGAAGTAAAAGTTAGAGGTATATTGATGGAGTGAGACTAAGTTGGAGATTGAATAAGAATTTTAATTTCGATTAACTATCAGTTGCAGACAGTGAGGGCAATTCCCGGGCTGTTTGTTATTCTATAAGTCCGAATGTAATGATGAGTGGGAAGAGAAGAGTTATTGGTAAGGTTATTTAGAAAAGTCAGGTGCGTTGTACTGGCAACCGGCTTTTATGTATGACCATAGATATGAACGTGGACGAGGCCTAAAAAGACAACTTTTTTTTGTTTCAATTTCAATAATGTAATTTTAATATAATTTTATTTGATTTAATTAATATATTAGTTAAGTTTTTGATTTAATATTTTATTTATGTGGTTGTATGGGTAATAATGTTATTAGAATTGTATAGCTAATAACATAGTTTTAAGTTTTATTGTTACCAACAACTATTGTAACCATTGTAAGTATAAGTGTATCAACTCGAAATAAATGAACGAATAACAATAATAATATAAGCATTTTAGTATCGATGAGATGTTATGTAATCTTTGCTAAAAAACATGGTCAAATATAAAAAGAATATTCACAAATCCTACTTGTAAATACATGACCAGTAACAATTTCCTTATAGACGTCTACGACTTTTATGAGGTTATTAGAAGTACCAAAAACTTCCTACCAATATTTTTTCATCCCGACATTTTGCGTGGGAGCAAAATACGCAGGTAGAATCATAACTTTCAGGATATCATGAAACTTTTCCGCAAATCGAATTTATCATGATCAATCTAGAGAGATTCAGTTTCATCTCAAGATCATAATTTATTATTATTGATTACCATTCTTAGTGAGAGTACTAATTATCTCCATGAAATAGGATAGGCCTTATTTTGCGCAAAAGTTAGGAGGGTACTTAAACCGCTAACTTGTAGAGGGAACTCTGAACAAGTATAAACGAAAACTAGGGCCATAACAATTGTACCTAATTTCTGAATATAATGTGGTTTTATAACTGAACCTATTTTCAAAGTTTCCAATTTGTTGCTGATTAGGTACTTTGGTATTTATTGTATAGTGAAACACGTTATTCGGGTCCTTTAAGTTTTGTGGGAGGTCGTTCTACGGATTATTTTTTTTGTTTTAAACTGTAATAAACAGCTGTAAAACAAAAATCGAAGTCAAAGGTGACATTTAGCAACCTGCGCGGTAATATTTGGTCCAGTTCCTCATAGCGATGTTGCCTGTTTTCTAGGAGACGATTGTCGCACGTTGATTATAGAATGACCAAGGCATACGCACAATGGTCCAATTGAAAGGACTAACTGCGGAAACCGGACCCCCCCAAGAAGCGGGGTCCACATGAAGAAGAAACGATGACCAGTAAAAGGTGTTTCAATCAATGTATTATACAAGTATCTTCAATTACCAACACTTATGACAGTGTTTTACAACCCAACTGTCCATAAAACACAACATTCGCCTACTAAACATGAACTACGTTACGGCCAAGAAAAACAAAACAGATCTGTTCAAAAATGCAGGCTTGTACGCAAACATACGTCGAGGTAGACGAGCCATTGACACACATCCACTGAGGCCGGCTTGACAAGAGCTGTCTTAACGTGCTCTTCAGCGTTCAAAAAGACGGTACATTTCTTATTACCGCTGCTTAAATGACTAGTCTAGCGGCTTAAGAAATATAACCGGTTTTATGTTTGGACATCATCTTGTTCGAATATCACGTGTTGGTACCAAAGAAATGACGGAAAGATAATTTGTTACGAAGGAATCAGAATCAAGGAATCACCACTTTTTGAACGTTATAATAATGTAAGACTCCAAAACGCTCACCCTTTGACAACTCCTACCGTTTGAGCTGAGAAGTGATGAAAAAAACTTAACATGACCTCAAACCTGTTCTTGGTTGACCATCTGAACTCAGCAAGAAAGATTAATGCTATCTCAGAAAATCAGGATATTATTTGAATTGCTCACGAAAGTAATTTCTGTCATTTGTATAAACAGCAATCTCGATTTGCATGGTAAACTACAATGAGGTAGGAAAGACAATTCCATAAATACACCAGGAGCTTGGGTCCAATCAATTACTGAATCAATCGCTCTGATTGAGCGTGAAATTGGGACGTCTACAGTCACCTTCACCTCACAGTAATGCTGTGGCGATGTGCTACGAGTCGTAAAGTTTCCCAAAATAAGCTATGACTACACCAATTTTATTTTTAACGATGTAAACAAAAGATAATCCCTACTTGGAATAAAAAGATTTCTTCCAATCTTTGATAACATTCATACGAACACAGACAACACATTGAAAATCCACGTACAAGCACAGAAAACAAAGCATTTGTATAATAAAGATAGGTACTGATTTACCGAAAGAAACCAGTTCCAACATCCGACATGCTTATTTTGTTGGCGTACACATTTTCCGAAGTTCCTTGGAGAAATCTACAGAAACTTCCGACGAAAGCTGTTCCGGAACATCAAAGATCCGAACTATTTCCAACTATTCAGGACCAAACACACTTTGATTGTTCTAAGTTGACCTAGGACAATTTACCAAAAAACAGCTTCTAAAACTAGAGCAGGAAGGTCATTCACAATAATAATTTCTAAGAAACAATGGAAGCTAACTATCGAAGTTTAAATATTCATCAAATACCTTATATCTGTCGTGGGGACGTTGGAACGGGCAAAGTTTCCGTGGAATCCCGGCAAACGACATTAGGCGAGTGCCGGAGGATCCCTGATTTGTAACTTTGCCAAAGTAGGCCGGGATTGGGAATTAATTGTCTTTTAGGCCTGTTCAGAAGACTTTCTGTCGGTTTCTTGCCGATTGTGAGTGTCTGCTAAATTAATTCTTCTGTTTTCAAGTGCGGTTTGTCTTAGCATTTTAGTTTGTAATAATTAGAAGGACGCTGATAAGTCTTTTGGTAATAAGTTTTTAGAAATTAATTGAAAAACATTATGATTATGAATGAGCTCCTTTAACAGTTGGCAATTGTTTCGCAAGTACTTATGACTGTAAAAGGTGTTCCTGAAATCGTCATGATCACAAAAAATAATAGATTTAATTGAATTGTACGACACACAAGAACTTCCCAAGATCAAAAAATTAATCTCACTTAAAAAATAAACTCAAATGAATCTAATTGTTCACCATTTAGCGTTTACATATATTTTTTTTTACCATAAATTAATAAAAACTAGACTTGGCAAAAGCCTTGTTACAAAAACTATCAGTAAAGAAAATTAAATAAACATCAACAGAATTGCTGCAATGAAACAAAGAAAAGATATTTGAAACGTCTTTATAAGAGTAACTTGTATTGTCTTCTGTCATGAGTTTTTGACTCAGACTATTAAATACAGACAATTGTTTTTAGTGTTGCTTTTATATGACTCAAATCAGGATTCTTTAGATTTTTTATGTGGAATTGTCTGGGTTTCAGTTTAGCGATAGTACTGTTGAAAGAAAACATTATATAATACGATCATTTCAGTTTTCTTAGCGTGTCGATGCCAAATACTAATGAAATTGGCCTAAAATTAAAATATGCGAAGTCCGTGGTTACAGTAGAACAATTTAAATGTGAACTTTGCAAAAATCAGACATGTAAAACCGAAATCGTATCTAATTTATTAGCCAAATTTTAACGCGTATTCCTAAAAACTATAAGGTTTATTAGTTTGCAATAACATAACATTTATTGTTTGTTTCTTCATATTTCCTCTCGCAGGCTGGAAAACCTTGGGAGGAGAACCTGTTGAGGTAGTTTTTTATATTCGTATTTCACAAAATGCAAGTTACCTGACCAACTATGTAGTTATTGGGGAACACCGCAATGAACGGACACCTATTCACGCAGTGATCAGCAAGCGTTGCTTGACCTTTACCATTTTTTTTTTTTTTTTTTAGGGTGGGAAATCATCCTATGACTTCCCCCGCTCTGGGTGGAGCGGGGGCATGTCAGACTTGTACTGACTAAAACCCACCCATGTTCCTTCTATTGCCCTTTACGTTCCGGGGCCGCGGTATCTCTTTTGAACAACCCGCAACCCCGGCAGGCGGAGGCTCTGGCAAGCCCCTCTGCTTTGCTGACTCTCTTTGAGGCGCGCGTGAAACACGAACGCGCCGTCGACACGGCCTGTCGTCAATCGACGGACGGACGGTGAACTACCCATTGCTCACCGCCCACAGGCCCGCATCTACGGTGGCCGGGAGTCGTCTCGCGGCGCCCGGCGCCATGGGCGTCTCCCGCGGCGGCTGGGTTGGGCAGATGTTCTCTCCCTCAAACGCCCGGCCACCTCCTTTGCTAGCATTACTGCTTCGCAGAAGGTGGTGACCGCTTCCCATTCCCTCTCGCTCCGGACCATGGCCTGAACCAGGGCCGGACGCGAGAGATCGCCGCCGCCGATCGCCTCCACGAGGGCACGGCGGTGCTCCGCCCACGGTGGGCAGATCGCCACTGTGTGCTCCACCGTGTCCTCAGGGCGAACGTCACAATGGTGACACCCGGGCGCTTCCTCCCGCCCGATGATGTGCAGGAACCTCCCGAAACTTCCGTGTCCAGTGAGGACCTGCGTCAGGCGGTAGGTGAGGACGCCATGACGCCTTTCCAGCCACTCCTCAAAGAGGGGACCTTTACCATTAACCTGACAATCAAGTTCTGTAAGAATTTTTGCACATTATTCCCTTATTATTGCACGACAAAATGATGGAATTATGTAGTCTTATGCAGTGGTTTGCACACACATGTTTAAGCAAATAAAATATCTTATTTTACCTTGCAGATTGACCCAAAATCGTAACGAGCCGCTCAAAGTAGGTACTCATGCAATACCAAATTAACACATAACTACCCTGTTTCTGTAGTCAAACAATGCGCACATAGTTTTGTCCATTACTGCAGAACAATGGAGTTAACAAGCAACAGGTGAACAAATATTTTTTCAACGGTAACACAATTTAATAACTCTGCATATTTACCCCAGTTTTCTCACGAGGTTTTTGGGATAGACCGTTGGTTGTGGATTCTTTTAGAGAATTTGTTGTGTTTCGCCATGGTTTTGAGTCACCAGCCTACTGCTATACCTACGTGGGTATGTAAAGCAGAATGCTGATAATCTCAATTGAGAAGATAGAGGTGTTTACAGGGCATACCCTAGTAAAGATACAGCCAACATATTTCTATCTAGGGGTCATCTTTCATTCTAATCAAATGCAGTAGAATACCGGTTTAGCTAGGGCACGCCACAATCGTGGCGATAAGTCACTTCTTTGAGGAGTGGCTGGAGAGGCGCCATGTTGTCCTAACCAACCGCCTGCTGGAGTTGCGGGTTTTTCGAAAGAAATGCCGGGGGCCTCAGAACAAAAAGGGCAAAAGCAGGAACATGGATGGGTTTTAGTCGGTATAAGTCTGACACTTTCCTCGCTCCGCCTAGAGCGAAAAAAGTTATTTTATGTTAACCATCCGCAAAATAAATATACCGGTTTTGCTGACATTCTAACCCCCAGCCCTTTAAATACAACCTGTATCATCATCATCTGCCTAGCCTTTTCCCAACTATGTTGGGGTCGGCTTCCAGTCTAACCAGATGCAGCTGAATATCAGTATTTTACATGGAGCGACTGCCTATCTGACCTCCACAACCCAGTTAGTGATGGGTAATGCGATACGCCTTGGTAAGACTGGTAGTCTTACTTTCGGGACACTGACTACTGTAACGACTGTCAAAGATCTACAAATGACAGCCGGGACCAACAGCTTAACGTGTTTTCCGAGGCACGGAGGAAACTCAGTATGTAACGGGTGGTCACCCATCCACAGACCAACCTAGGCAAGCGCGGTTTAACCTAAAGATCGACCAAAGCGGCTGCTATTATTTAGCCACGAGCTCTTCAAATACAACCTGTATATAATAGCTTTCCTTTTGTTAAAATATATTTTGGACTTTTATGAAGTGCAACAAAGAATCGTGATACAGTCCACTAAATAAGTTGTTGTATTATATTATACGACGACCCTCACAACGTGTGGTATAGCAATAAACCCACATTTGTAATAAACAGTTCAGGGCACAGCTGATAACCGTTTAACAGATATCGGCCCAATTTGAAGCTAATTCGTTCCCGATATGCAATGGTGTTAATTAAACGGTAAATTGCAATTTGATCAATTTAACAGTGTTAGTGTTATAGTTTGAGAGTTAAATTGACGGTCATGTTTTGTGTGACATATATTAATATTAAAAAGTTTGTTGTGATGAAGGCAACATTTGTGCGGCCACGTGAACATTGACCATTCTTTATTAATATAATGCTTCTGGGTTTAGTGGTCTCAAGCGCAGCTGCTGTGCAGGTGGTGTGCAGGTCGTGGGTTCGATTCTCAAGTCGGCAAATGGTCTGGACTGTGAGCAATGGGTAGCTTATCATCCGTTTGTCTAGACAGACATTTACAGCTGAACACGCACCTCAAAGAGATGTCAGGAAATCAGAGGGGCTTGCCAGGGCATCCTTCTGTTGGGCATCCTTTCTGGCGTTGCAGTATCCCACTGCAACGCCAGAAAGGGCAACAGAAGGATCATGGGTGGGTTTTAGTCATTAAAAATCTGACACTCACCCCCGCTCCATCCAGAGCGGGAAAAATATTTGATAATTTGACATCCGAAAAAGAAAGATGAAAAAAGTATTTCCATTGAAAACGAAATTTTTGATTGCCATTACAACGCTCTTAAAATACAATTAATGAATTTCACTGAAGTGAACAATGTTTAAAATATGAAATGTTTGTTTCAATGCAGTGTGAAAATGTTAACTTGATAAAATCTGATCATTTTGGAAATGGTTCATATTATTTATTACATTCAAGATAAATGGTATTGAACATGGTTTTAAAATCACGGGTAGTTTATGAATGTAATCCATCGTTGTAGCTATATTATGATATCGCGACTGTCAAGCATGATTCGAGGTCCTGGGTTCGGTACCCATGTAGGGCAATGTTATTGGGTTTTTCCATCTGGAATTTTTCAATAGCAGCCACTGTGACTTTGTGCACCGTTGATGGCAATATTCTCGCCTTTATTAAATGGGACTTTAATATTACTGGTGAAATGTGGTACTATTAGATAAGTACACCTTTGTATAACCCTTTGGGGATGACAAGCGTGATGTTTTATTTATTAATTTATGTATACACATGAGAAAACACAAAGAAACATCATAAAACAACAGAGTACAAAGGCACAGCTTATTTCAAAAGAAATTTCTACATTATAAAAATAATCCTTACTAATATTATAAAAGCGAAAGTCAGTTTGTTTGTTAAGTCTTCGCGCTTTAATGGCTAAACCGATTTTGATGAATTTTGGTACAAATATAGTTGGGACGCTGGAGACGGACATGAGCTAGTATAAAATAAAAATCTTTTATTTCATGCAAAAAAAAAGAAAATAATTATGTTCTTTTACACGTATTTTACTTATTTTAGAAAATGTTTAAATATGGATAGTAGTATAGAAGTTTGTTTGCATGAACCTCCTCAGTTGAACAAATATTTGTTCCGTGCGGGGATCAAACCCGCGACACGCAGCGCAGCAGTCGATCGCTCAGCCACTGCGCCAACCGTGTCGTCAAATTCGATTGAAATCCACGGTCTCAAACTCAGGAGTCGCGTTTGAAACTTACAAATAAAAAAAAGCACCCGCATTGTGTCATGTAAGTAGTTAATGTCAAATTGTTTACAGAATCACAATTATTTACAATTCCATTATCCTTATTTTCCTTCGAATGTGACTACCATACCTTACCACGGCTTCTGCTCACCCCATAAACACTAAAACCCAGTTATCATCACTTGTTATGTTCGCGCGCGCGTTCCGCGGAACTTCGCATTACTTCTCTCTATAACTTCACACGGCGACAATTCGGTAATACCAAGCGCCTTCCCAAAGATTATTATGACAGAATGGCCGTCATCAACGTAAGTGTATTAAGTGCTGTTTATATATAACATAACCTCACACCTGTAATATGTGAGGGGCAATACAGTGTGTATCTAATAGTACATGCACATTTTGCCAGTTATGTATAAAGCTGATGTTGGCAATCGAACCCAACATCTACTGCTGTCATGTGTACGCCGCATATTATATCCTTATGACATGGTGAACCTTCTGCCATGAACCAGGTTCAAATCTGGACACCGTAGGTACTACTGAGAAATTCGTCATGGAAAAACCTCGTAACGCCCCGGTCGTCGCGCGTCGCGAGACGTCTCTTGGTCACCGTAGATGCGGACTTGTGGACGGTGAGCAATGGGTAGCTCACCCTCCGTCCGTCTATTGACGACACGCCGTATCGAGGGCACGTTAGTGTCCCACGCTCTCAAAGAGATGTCAGCAAAGCAGAGAGGCCTGCCAGGGCCACCGCCTGCCGGGGTTGCGGGTTTTTTTGATAGAGATACCGCGGCCCCGGAACATAAAGGGCAATAGAAGAAACATGGGTGGAATTTAGTCAATACGAGTCTGACACTCCCCCCCACTCCGTCCAGAGCGGGGAAAGTTATTTGGAGATTTCCCATCCGCAAAAAAAAACAGTCAAGCTTGCGTCCATTAGACCAAACAATCTTTTATCTAGACAATAATATTGTATTCGACTAATATAAAGATTAACAATCTAGACCGGTTGAATTGTCACTCCTACTTATTTTTAAAGGCTATTGGCACTTATCATTATTTTTACTATGCTGTAATTTTTGGTATTACAAGTAGGCTTTTACAAATCTTTCAATTTAAAATGTCTTATTATAAAAGCTTTATTTTAAGTTGATGGCTCAATGTTCAATTGATCAGTTTTATTATTTTGACGTCCTTTCGCTTTTTACTAACATTTTATTTAAAGCTCGTAAATATTTTCTTCTTCATAATATAAAACACGTTAAACTGTTTGTCTTGACTTTCATTTGTAGATATTTAACAGTGATTACGGGTAGTCAAGGCCCGACAGTCTGACAAGCAGCCAGACTTACCAAAGGGTATCACATAGTAATACGACTATGACTACGATAAAACTGGATTGTCACTGGCTCAGATAAGCAGTTGCTCCATGTAAAATACAAGTGTTCAGCTGCATCCGGTAAGACTGAAAGCCGACCCCAACATAGTAAGGAAAATGTTAGTCAGAGTAAGGATAAAGAAAAGCTGAAAGTTGTTTTTTTAAACGCGATCAGCGTTTATAAAATACTACTAGACTGTATGAAGCATATTTTTTGCATCTGATAGACGATTTCTTGAGAGTTATGGATTATTTAACATCAC
Source organism: Ochropleura plecta (assembly GCA_905475445.1). Classification (NCBI taxonomy): domain Eukaryota; kingdom Metazoa; phylum Arthropoda; class Insecta; order Lepidoptera; family Noctuidae; genus Ochropleura; species Ochropleura plecta. The sequence goes on from FR997722.1 coordinate 22,460,859, forward strand.
GCTAGGAGCCCAACTATGTTAATTAGCTGATAACAAGTTTATCCCTTCGGAGAAACGCAGGCATTCATATTATGTTACGTAAAACAAACTTATCTGCCACAAATTTGTAATCTTTGACGTGCCGTATCGAACGAAAACCATTTCCCGTGACGGGAATGAAGTGAAGAAAATGTAGTCTTCTCTGTATCGACGATATCGGAAACAAATGAGTTTAGTTAGTACGCCGAGCCTGGCTCCCGGTTAGGGCTGCGCTGAAATTGAACGACGTAAAGGGATTTTAGGGCTGTGCTATCTGATTTTGGGCGTATTTGAATATGTTGATGTGCTGGAAGAGTTGGTCTGATGTAGATTTTTTGTATGAAAAATGTTTCGGGTTATAAATAAAAAGTCGGGTGAGACAGTTTAACGTCCCCTACACATTTTAGTATACATGCCTCGTTTGTCTGAGCGTGGAGACAGCAGTCTGATTCCGAGAATAAGTAAAGTGTTATTGGGTTATTCAGGAATATCTTAGAAACAGCCTGGAGTCCACATTAGTGTCAAGTGAATGGCAGTGAGTTCGTTATACGCTCTGCGGTCGAGGGGGGTAGAAGAGGGATATTAACTGCTGGTGATTTGACCTGTAATAATCAATGTAGATGATATACTTATGTATGTTTCGACCTTAGTACCGCTTTAAGCTTGTCTGTACAACCATGTCAGATTTTAGTGAACCGTCCACTCGAGCAACCGATATTTTTTTTGTTGTTTTACATCACATGCATTTTAATTCATTTTAGGTTCAGCTTTTTACTTCTAGTCAAAGTAGCCAAAAGAAAGAAAAGCTTTAGCTTAAGATTTGATATAAAATCTGCAAAAACATCTTCCTACTAGTGTTTTTGATATAAAAGATCCTGAAGCATTTAACTTAAAACCAATACAACTGAAGGCTCAAACTCTACCTCCATTAATGTTATACACAACCGGGACACATATAAAAATGTAAATAAATGTTAATTTTCATTGCACCCGGAAGGAATTTGGAAAGCTAATCAATTTTTACGACACCTTGAAAGGGTTGCAAACGACCGCAGCTGCTCAAATTATTTATTGTACCACGAAATGGCGGCTGTCAGTTGTTATTGTTTTTGTATGATCATGGTTATTTTTGGTTTTGAGGTATTTGGAGGTTTTTGGTATCTTTTGAGCTAAAAGAGAACTTAATTTTTGCTATAAAATCTATCACAAAACTTGCTGAACATAACCCTTCTAAGGGTGTCTGCTTAATAATAATAGACAGACTTTAAAACAATTCTGAGACTTTAAGTTTATTGATGAATGAACTTATTCCGCAAATGTTTAAAAAATATATAAACACTCATTTTACAAACATTTATTTGGCAAATGCTTTTTTACAAATGTTTCATATGGTATTTATTCATTTGTACATTTTTCATTCAATATTTTAGCAAAAAATATTTCAACATTAATTAGGTATAGGTAAAATGAATTGTTTGACAAATAATACGCTACCAAATAGAAGCTTATCGGGTGTTTTTTTTTTATTTCAATCATTTGCCAAACTTGTCAAAAGATTAAAAGATCAGTTATGTTTTTGCAAATCGTTGCCTGTCAAATGAAAAGTTTCTAATAGCTTATGTACCGCGGAATCCTGTTTGTGCGGGACTCATTAAGGCAAGATTTTTTAAGCCATTGCATAGCTTTTATCGCATGCTTTGAGCGCGGCGACCGAATCGAGAAATTCCGTAACGAAAAAAACCTAACACTTTCATTACGAATACGGTCAGTTATTTCAATTCTATTAGCGTGTATGGTAGAGAATCAGATTGTCTTTCGATAGTACGCTGGATCAAACCCAATGTCTTGTTTTTTTTTTTGCCACTTATTTTTTATTGTATTTGCTTTTAAAATTTTATATATATTTTTTATTTATTGCATAAGTTGATAAAGAATGCTATGCAATAGCTTTACCGCGGCAGTCCCCGAGTGCCTCACGTATTTTATCCTTTATCCTGTAATAACTGGATATTTTCTAACTACTTTCATATAACTTGTACTACACCATCAATCCATCAAAAGACCCAATTGATCTTTCCCAATCAATCTTATCTGCTGCCATTATCAGGATCCGTTTGAAGGTAAATACCATTACCCTGAATTTGTAATGTTGAATTAAAATTAGTTCGAACCCTTGTTACATTTCTAACTGTTAGTAAAACAACAAATCTGCAAGTTCAACAATTATGAAATGGGTAATATGGAGAATTGGAGATGTCCTCTACAAATCTTAGTATTGACATTTTGATAGTTCGTCAGAGGAATTGTAACGTACGGAGATACGTTTGTGTTGGCAGTAAAGTTTTGTACTAGTGTGATCTATATAACATCACGCCTTGTAATCCCCGAAGATTAAGGTAGAGATGTACCTAACAAGTGCACACATTTCGCCAGTTATGTTTAAGTCCCATGTAAAAGGGGGTGAGCCTATTGCCATCAACAGAGCATAATCTACTCCGTGGCTGTTTCTGAAAAAATCCTGATGTTAAAACCCAATAGCAGTTTGCCTGACCCGTAAACAAACCCAGAAGCCCAGCGAGGAAGTTACTGTGATCTATGTTTTATAAAAAAAAAACTCTAAAGCGAAGAAATGATCGTCAAAATGTTTTTTTTCGTTTTAAAGAAGTAGGTTATTTGAATCCAAGTGTCGTTACTCCGGGGGACCGCTTTGTTTGCCATCTAAAGGGGCAATATTTGGATAAATTAAATTATTCTATTCTCAGAGGTTTTTTTTATTAAGTTTCTTGTTTTCTTGGGAGTTTTTAATTTAATTTTTATTTCATGCTTTATCTTCTTGTAGGCGATACCATCGACTTAATCAAATAACGCTTATTAATAGTTCTTATGATAATTCGGTTTTAGCAGAATTGCAATGACTGAGTAAAAGTAAAATATTGAAGTACTGCCTGTACTTCCGTTAAGTGTGCAATATTCAAATATGATTATATTTATAGTAACCTGTAGATTATTACCCTGACCACCTAGATTATATTAGCATGTGCGCATCGTATCGGGTTTCAAATCAATGTTATTATACTATTATAATATTGCTAGCTTCCGCCCGCGACTTCGTTCGCGTGGCATAGATAGGTACTTTGGGCTAACGCTAACTTTAACTCGCGTGATGATCGATAAAAAGTCTATGTCCATCTCCAGGGTCCCAACTATCTCTGTACCAAAATCCATCAAAATCGGTTTAGCCATTTAGGCGTGAAGACGTAACAAACAAACAAACTCACTTTCGCTTTTATAATATTAGTAAGGATTGACAAGTGACAAGATTCCAAATTTATATATTTATCATCAAGTAGACAAGAGGTCAATATGCTCAAATAACTAGACAAATTTTCCTGAAACTTAGCTAAAAACACTCAAATAAGACACCTTTCAAACAAACCAAAACGTTACCTTAATCGGCCCATCCGTTCCGGACCTACGATTCCTTAGGCAGACACACAGATACACGCTACAAACTTAAAACACCCTTTTATTTGATAGGGGTTTAAAAATAGATGCTGAGTTTGTTAAATTTCTAGGTCATGCAAGGATTACTTGGGGTTACCCATCAGGGATTCGTCAGAAATATTTTGGAGTCTGTGTTTTTGCAAACAGCAATAGGCTTCACCCCTTTTACATGGGACTCAAATATAGCTGGTGAAATGACCGTGTAGCTTTTTAAAAGGTGCACCTCTACTTAATCCTTTTGAGATATTCAAGCGTGATGCTATTTTTTGTGTTTTATATACAATTAGCTTTTGTCCGCGGCTTTCCCGTTTGATTTCGAAAAAGAAATATCCTATGATATTTATGATATTTCCGACTATAATCTACCTCTGCGCCAAATTTCATCAAGATCCGTTTAGCCATTTTGACGTGAAAGAGTAACAAACATCCATACATGCATATATGCATACATCCATACATGCATATTTGCATACATCCATACATGCATACAGCCATACATGCATACATTCATACAGCCATACATCCATCCATCCTCACAAACATTTGCATTTATAATATTAGTAGGATTATATAGCTAGGATACAATAATATAGTTAAACAATATCATGCCATACGCATATTATAGTCTGAATTCATGTTGGAACATACATCACATTTAAATGATTTTTTATTCCTGAAATCGTAACTATTTACAAAATTAAAAGTAAATATTTTCATTTTGAGTAATATTTCGACATTCATCGGAATATAACGTTCTGCTAAATGTAACATACTGAAACACTTTGTACGTGACGCAAATTGAAACATTTACATCAAATTTACGAATTTAGTAGATTATCTATCTTAATGGCAATACAAAGTCAAGTTTGCTCACCGCAAACCGCTGATATGGTGACTTACACATACACATGCGGCCCGGCTAACATACTATATGTAGGTAGTTAACGTTAGATCATAACATGAAACTTGGGGCGATTTATCATAAAACGCCGTACGCACGTGGGGCTCGCTTCGCTATGTTTGAACTATGGGCACAGGTCGCATAGATAGCGGAACAATCAACTTGCTATTTGCAATAAATCACATAAAAATATTTGATGATGGTGCTTTTTATAAAGTACTAGCTGTGTCCAGCGGTTTTACCCGCTGCTCAGCTCCTTAGTGTTGTAGCGTGATGTTGTATAGTCTATTAATATTGTGAAAAAATGCTTTTCAAGTCAATCCCTGTTTCACCCCCGTAAGGGCTGAATTTTGCAAAATCCGGTCTTAGTCAGTTTTTACGTACTAAATCCCAGTATTAAAGTTTGTAAAGTAATTGTCTGTTGATCTAAGTCGCTTTAAAATTATGTCAATATACTTCAAGCATAACGTAAGGCGGGCGAAAGTCTGTAGCAATAATCTCCTAAAACCTTATTTTTGTAAAAGACATGCATTAATTAACAAAGTTGAGATTGGCAAAAACTATAGAACGCTATCCTTTTATACTCTTTTTGTGTCATCCACATTCACGCTTCTAGTCAAAGTTAAATAGTTCGTTTTTAGTCGATATAAATAAAAAAAATATATAAAATTAATTAGTGAAACTAGCAGGGACAAAGGTATGATTCGACTAATAGGCACGGACATTCTTGTTGGCAAATCGCTTGTAAAGTGACCACCGCCTAACTAGGTCATCGATTTAGCGGTTAACGCCTTATAATAATTCACGTATTCAAGCCCACTGATTGGTCGGCCGCTACATGCATGGGATGAGACGGCTGAATGTGGCATTCTTTGTAACGCCGCGCCGCGCCATATAAGCTATGGGGTGTTATGAAAATGTCGGTGTAATTAGTTCATTCACGACCGTTTGGGGGTTAAATGAGCATTTTGGTTGTTTTGTATGTTTAGACTAATGACTGGGGGCGCGGTAATTGTTTAGCTTTTCCGTCTTTTGTTTTGGTTTAATCTGAGCTATGAAGAGGGGTCAGGTTGCCAAATAACAAAATAAGGGTGAAAAATTGCGCCTGTACGAGTGGCGCGCGGAGGCACTACACCGGGGGGAATCCCTGCTGCCGCAGCAAATTGCTGCCCAGCGGACAGACATCCGGTGCGATCTCATAGTGGCATGGAGAGAGCGACTGTCGCAACCCTGTGCAGGGTACGCCACAATGGTGGCGTGCCGTAAGTCGTAAGTCCCCTCTTTGAAGAGTGGCTGGAGAGGCGCCATGGCGTCCTCACCTACTGCCTGACGCAGGTCTTCACCGCTATTTAGGTCCGACTAAATAGCTCACAATTAAAATACATAATAATTACTACTGTTAAGTTTCTCAGTTTTTTTTTTTATTTTTAAATGTAGGTCTGTATAGGTACATAAATTCTCGAAAACAAATAGTTATATATATTTTTTTTTTGAGATATAATTTTTATGCCCTATCAAAAAGTTGTGTAGAATGCCTTATGGCATTAAGTCCAGCTGTGTACAACTAATGTATATGAAGTTTAGATAAATAAAAGAGTCGAGTTCGTCCTGTCATGTCCTTCTAGAGATGCTGCATTCTGCTGTTTGTGACCCACTGTGTCACACATTTATTTATGACTAGCTTCCGCCTGCGACTTCATCCGCGTGGCATAGTTACTTTGAGCTAACGTTTACTTTTACCCTCGTGATGATGATGATCTTTCTCTCCCCTTTTCATCCCTCTTTCTCCCTTTTTTCTATTTTTTTAGCCTATGTCCATCTCCAGGGTCCCAACTATCGCTGTACAAAAATTCATCAAAATCAGTTTAGCCATTTAGGCGTGAAGAGGCAACAAAGAAACTCACTTTCAATTTTATAATATTAACTAAGGATAATATTTGTGTCAGAAAAATGTTAATATCCATCTTTTAGCATTTATATTACACGCGACAAACGACTGAAAAACATAATCTATCACCATTGCAATGTCGCCCATCATCGCAACCCTAACTGGGTTAATATTAAATGGCCCGAAAGTTGAATGGACTATTTTGACGTTTCGCGTACTTGTAGGCTATTTCTTTGGCTTTGTACCGCTTTAAATGGGCAAGTTAAGGCTTGTTTTTTGTCCGTCGCTATGATCGTTCGGCTAATTCTTTGGGGCTATCTCGGGCCGACCGCTCGTTGGATATATTAGGGTTGGCCCAAACTCGTTCGTTCATAAATAAGGGGTGTCGGTTAGCGCTTTCGTTTGTTTTTGTGATGAGTTTACTTATTGGGTTAGTGAGTAGAGCTTGGTTCGGTGTTACGATGGGTAAATAGTGAGTATTATAATATGCGTCGGATGTAATATTGCTGTTTTAGGTTCAAGGATAAAAAGATATGGGAAAAGTCTTACTAATTACCTTTTTTAGTTAAACTTATTTCGCAGTTGCGTCTTTTTTTGCTTGCTACCATCTAACAGAAGAAATATTTTGAAATCAATAAGAGTCACTAAGCCAATGAGAATTTTGCAAAACTTACTATATTAACCTTAATGAGGCCTGCAATGGTTGGTTTTTTTAAGCGAAGCTCATCCAAATATTTTATAGCACATTTTATTCCATGAAGCCCAAAGTGAGCTTAAATCGTGAGTGTTACGTAAACGGCACTCAGTACATTTCGCCGGCAAGTCCGCAGTACCTAAGTAGCCTATGAATACATCCCACGCTTCATTTAACGCCGACTCGACTTCAGCAGAAAATATCTTGTTTTGTCACGAAATATTCACAGCTTCCATATTTACGTATTAACCTTGAGATAAGCTTTACTTGCTAAAAGGATTTGAAAAACGAAATAAATTAGAAAAAAGTTTTTCGAACAATACAAAATTATGATTTTGGCCAGCTAGCAAGGCCCTAAAGATACCTTATTACCTATAAAACCTATAATAATATACATAAAAAAGGGGACGGTTCCGTACAAAGACTAATGAGATATATAGACTTATAAGATTGATTTTTTCACAGCTTCAAAGGCGCACAGGCTTGAGTATTTAGATTTAATTTCTTAAATTAAATTCAAGTCGATATCTAGACGCGTTCTTGAGATAAAGCGTCTTGACAGAGTACTATGTACTTGAACACTTGTATACTTTTCCAGGTAATGGAAAACTCTAGTACTGCATGAATGCAGTTAAATACCAGTATTTTACCCCATTTAGGACTGAGTCTATATGCATTGGTTTTACTGTTTCCCAGACTTTTGAGCTACCGACTAGCTCTAACGACGGTCAAAGATCTATAAATGATAGCCGGAAACAATGGCTTAACGTGCTTTCCGAGGAACGGAGGCAACCGGATATGTAATGGGTCACCTAGGCATGCGCAACTTAAACTGAAGGTAGATTCGATTTCGGTTGTTATAATTTAGCCACAAGCTCAAGAGTCAAGTTTAGGGCACACGTGAAAAGAAGCAAGCCTTTTTTTTGGGGTGGGAAATCATCAAATAACTTCCCCCGCTCTGGGCGGAGTGTCAGACTTGTACTGACTAAAACCCACCCGTGTTCCTGCCATTGCCCTTTATGTTCCGGGGCCGCGGTTTCTCTTTGCAACAACCCACAGCCCCGGAAGGCGTTGGCCCTGGCAGGCCCCTCTGCTTTGCTGACATCTCTTTGAGGCGCGCGTGGTCATACGGGCGAAGACCTTAGGCATTTTTTTTTTTTTGGAAATCATCAAATAACTTCGCCTGCTCTGGGTGGAGCGGAAGAAAGTGACCGAATTGTACTGACTGAAACCCGTTCATGTTCTTCTTTTGCCCTTAGTGTACCAAACCAACCCGTAGAAGATTTGGCTGCCATCTACAAAAAACCAATAATACACAAAATTCTACTTCTACTTGTATTTAACTCACAAAAACCTTTCATCAAAATATTTGTCTTACCTGTCTATCTTGCAAAAGTCTATGAAAATAAACGGAATAGCTTATTTTCATTGAAGAAACACAGAGACTTTAAGACACTTATGCATAAAGTTATAAAAACTTCGGATGTGTAATTTTGCAGTGTGTGTAAATTCATATCTTTTACGACTGCACGTTCTAGGGTGATTTGTGAAGTCGCTTGGAATTGTGCTTATACGCTTACGGGGAAAGAAAGACTATAAAATAGATGTTAGGGGAAAACATACATTATAATGTAATCTCATGAATATTAAACAAAACGAAAATCATCAACCATAAATCAAACCATAGAGTTTAAACTATTTCTAAAATGTAATAGCTTAAAAAAAACACGCACACGACCTTAGTATACGTTGTTATAATTTGAATGTGTTTTATTTTGTTTTGTGCCAAAAAAAAATTATGTACGCAAAGAGATCTTGTACCTATTTATTTTTATAATTGGAAGATTAGAATGATATAATTATTTCAATTTTAACTTTAAATTTAAAGGAAATCGGGATCTGGGTCGACTTTAACTTCTAAGATTTATTTACAGAGTTACATATGAAGCTAATAAAAGCATGTTAAAAAGCCAGACAGTCTTTCTTTCTTATAAGACTGACACTAAAAATAAATAAAGAAATGAAAAACATACTCACCCTCCTTTGTTAGTGGCTCTAAAACCAAAACAACATTAAAACCAGGCCAATATTTCTTTATTTACTGGGCTTAAATTAGCGCAGCCGTGAGAAACACAATTCAAACTGTTTTTTTTGGCATTTTAAAGATATAAGTTTGTTTTTTACCCGACTGCGCACCACAAAGGAGGGTTATGTGTTCATCAGTCTATGTATGTATGTATGTATGTATGTATGTATGTATGTATGTTTGTTCCTTTGAAGCACTATACAGACTAAACGCCTGGGCCGATTTTGATGATTCACACGTCAATCGATTTCTCTTAGTCCTGCGAGTGTCACTAAAGATATGAAATTAATAAAAAAACAAAATGGCGACCATGAGACACCATATTGTAAAAATAAAAAAAATTAAAACCAACAAAATATGTCAAGTGGGGTATCGTCGAATAGGTATTTAAAAATCATTAATAGTTTTCTTTCATCACTTTTCGATTCGAGTGACTATTTATTTATAAATAATTAATAATTAAAATTTAGGCCGTCACGTATGTACATATGTATTTTAAACAATAGAGCATTAATTTTTATCCCATTAAGTACCTTAAATACATTATCTATTTAATATAGATCAATATGGCCCTTTACAGCATATAATTTTAATGAATATTTCCGAAGATATTACAGTTTAAAATTATAGTATAGTTGTAGTGTGTGTATGTGTTGTAGTTGTAGGGTTTTTTTGGTCATGGTAATGATCAAATTCCGCAAGCATTACCCAAGATCGTGTGTGCAAAGGTTAACATTACCAAGGAAAGAAGAAGGCAGAAAGTTCATCGACATTTTAAATTTACACAACAAGCAAATCGCATCACTAAGACAATATTTCTTTTCTAAAGCTGGAACTTCTACACTTTACAAAATTATTACAAACAGCGACCATCAATCTACACCTCTAAATTTAAAAGATAAATCCGAACAGAAAAACGAACAAGTAAGCGATAACAAAACCAAAGTACTAGAATGGAGCCAGAAATCTTTGCACGGAAGGCATTACCAAGATTTAAGTCAAAATTATGTCGACAAGAAAGCGTGGAACGCATGGCTTAAACGAGGCGAGCTCTTCCCGGAGACTGAAGGCTTCATGCTTGTAGTTCGGGACCAAGTCATTGAGACTAAAAATTATAGGACACATTATAAAAAACCTAAGCACTGATATTGCCGAAAATGCAATAGTTCACCAGAAACCATCCAGCACATTACAGGCGCGTGTAAATCAATAGCCCAGACAGACTATAAACATAGACACGACCAAGTCGCTAACATCATACATCAGAAACTAGCACACCAATATAAATTTATAGAGTCCATAGTTCCCTACTACAAATACATCCCCGAAACTGTGCTGGAAAACGCTTCAACAAAATTATATTTTGACCGAGGGATATTTACTGACCGAACCATCCACTGCATTAGACCAGACATCACATTTATAAATAAAACAAACAATACTGGATACCTCATAGACATAGCTGTACCAAATACACACAACTTACAAACTACTATTGCAGAAAAATTATCTAAGTATACCGAATTAAAAGAAGAAATTACCCGCCTCTGGCATCTTCAAAAAGTTACAATAGTCCCTATAGTGTTGTCCACTACAGGAGTAATACCAAAAGAACTTCACCAGTTCTTAACTTCCCTGAACCTGCCCTCAAACACCTACCACCTGATTCAGAAGGCAGTGATACTAAACACGTGTAGACTGGTGACGAAATTCCTACAATGTGAATCAGATAACCCGAACCAACATATCCACTTAAACAGACCCTCAACTCTTTTTCAAGCTACAGCACAAAACAGTATTGTACCTATTTTTACCTCTTTAACTCTAAACCCAACTGATAATCACTTGGCGTAGGCCCGTGCTATCAGTACTTTCCGGCTACAGGTTGCCGAACAAAATAAATGAATGGATAAAAATAATGGGTTCCCTCTATCTGGCAGAATCTTGATGCTCCGAAATTTATTTGGCATAATACACTTAGCATAATTTTCTTTAAATAAACATTTTAAAGGCATAAAAAAAATGATAATATTATCGTTTGGCATAATGTTTAAAACTTTGAATTTACAATGGGATACTTTTAAGATGGCAGAATTACATTCAGTATAATTACGATTTGCAGAGTTCAAATTTCGCATATCGTTTAGCATAATGCTCATTTAGAGCGATGATTATTTGGTATAATTTCACTTGGCATACGATGTAGATGGCTGAAATGGCTAGGTTAGGTTAGGTTAAAACTGTGACCACCTACGACCACCAGAAACGACTTGCATTAATAGAAAAAAAAGATTGTTTTTATTAGGTTACCCGGAACTGAACTATTAAGATTAGGATAATTACTTATTAAATAAAATGATGAAATTTATGTCTAGAGATGATTCTGACTTACAAAATTGTGAGTTTTGAATGTATGATAAATAAGTGTCTGCCAAACAATTTTCTGCGAAGTGAAGTTTATGCTATACGTTATTAAGCAAAATAAAATTATGACATAAAAAGTTCTGCTATAAAGGGTGGATCAAAAAATAATAATCTTATAAATAATGAATACATAATAGATATAAACAAGAAATAAACAAGTACTGTAATCTGGAACTATGAAGAACAGTCGGGACCCATTAAAATCTGGAACGGCTCCCACTCCAATAATGGGTCCCGACTGTTCTTCATAGTTCCAGATTACAGTACTTGTTTATTTCTTTTCAGTTTTATTTTTATTAGGTGTGTAGTTTGTTTCACTTTTTACGCAGTCGGGTTTTTTATTTTTTTAAATAATTATTTTTTATGTAGTGTAAAATATCATTTTCTTTTTTCTTTCTTTTTGTGGTGTTAAAATTCAAGTTTTTTTCTTCTTTGTTGTAGTGTTATGCTTTAATTTTTTTTTAATGTGTGTGCACTTGTGGCAAGTGCCAAATAAACAAGTTATCCTTCCTATTTTTCTTTCTTTCTTTCTTTTTTGACACTAATTGAAAAAAAAACCTCATTTCAATTTACTACTAACTGGATTTCTAGAACAAAACTAAAATAGTACTGACTATATCAAAACGTCAGATTCGTTTCAGCCCTTACAGAAAGGCTATACGGGTAATTTCACTCAGTAAAATGGCTGAATATTCGAACGTCTATTTACCCTCATTTCCCTAAACGGCTAGACTTTTATCTCAAAGAGAACTTTGCAAAATAAATTCTCAAAGACAGCCTCATAACAACAAATCGTAGTAAAAAATCGATATACAGCATGATCAGAAACATGTGATCATATTTAAAGATGGGGTATCTATCATCGAAATAATAAATGAAACCTAAAAACCAGCTGTCACATAATATATTTGAGCCAAGTACGTATTGAAATTATAGGAGTAGCTGGTTAATAATAACAGACTCACGGGTCGATCCCCAAAGTTAAGCAGTAAGTAGAATAAGTAAACAATGTTACAATGAAAGAATAAAAAGCGACGAATGCAAGAAATAATTGTATGAAGCATGGATGATGTAGAGCACACGCAAGAACTGGTATAAAAGCGAACATAAACCTTAAATGTAACAACAGGCTCAAATACTGTTGGAGGTAGAGTATAAAAAAAAGTTAAGCAGTGCTCGGCTAATTCGGTCAGAGGATAGGTGACCTTGATTACATCCTCCGTGTCTCGAAAATCACGTTAAAAGTAGTCAGAAATCATAAAGTCTGACAACCAAACTTACCAAGGCGATTTCCTTAGGTAAGACAGGCTGTCAGACTTTCTGACTAACTACTACCTAGTATCATATTTAATCCTCCTTACCGATTTCGGTAACGGCGAAACGGCTTTCTGTCTGGGTTGTAGAGGTCAGATAAGAAGTTGCTTCGTGGTATTTTGCTGCATCTAGTTAGACTGAAAGCCGACCAAAGTTTTTGAAAAAAGGCTAAGAGGAAAAGGTATTGAAATTTTATATGGGACAGCTGAATATTTATTTCCCGATTACGACAATTGTCCCATGGAGAAAGTTTTTGAGTTAGTTGCACCCTGAAATCTGACCAAACTTTTTTGATACACGCTGTGTAGTATTACGTACTCGGTTTTACGTTGGCACTCAAGGGAAATTAGAAATGTCTGCGGGATCTATTGCCACTGAAAACATAATTGAAAAGCCGGTTTTATTATTTTGGGCAAATATAAACATAATTTATAGATAAATCAGACTCATATTCTTTTTTTAATTTTTTTTATACATGGAATAATATGAATAGTTTTTTATATTGCATATATACTCTAAGTAAATTAAAAAAATTAAAGTCAAACATTTGACTATAAATAGTATTGCAATTAGGTATTTACTCGTATGTTGTACCAAAACTTTTCAAAAACACACAGACAGTTCAAAACGTCTCGCGCATCGGTTGGTTAGAAAGTATTTTTTTTTTAAACGTATGAGTTAACACTAAAGAATTTTACAATAGCTAACGAGATGGTTACCAAATATTTCACATCACCAAGAAATACCTTTCACTTTTTTACTTCACTGAAGTACTTAGTAGTCATGTCCATTTCCTAAAGAGACAATAAAGTAATCCTACTAATATTATAAATGCGGATGTTTGTGAGGATGGATGTATGTATGTATTAATGGATGTTTTTTACTCTTTCACGTAAAAACGCCTGAACGGATCTTGATGAAATTTAGCACAGAGGTAGATTATGGTCTGGAATAACACATAGTATACTTTTTTTTCGATATCACGCGGGCGAAGCCGCGAGCGCCAGCTAGTACTGCTATAAGATCCTAAAATATACAGGTAACAAGTAACAATTATAGCCACACAATAATGTGCCTTTAGCCTAGAATTTCACCGGGGAAGAATCTTAGAATTTCGGGGTTGGCTGCCAGTCTAATTGGATGCAGCTGATACCAGTACTTTATGTGGAATAACTGTCTATCTGACTTCCACTACTTAGTACTGGGTAATACGATAGCCTTTGGTAAGACTGGCTGTGAGATTTTCGGGAGACTGACTATCTGTAACGACTGTCAAAGATCTGCAAATGACAGCCGGGACCAACAGCTTAACGTTGTTGCCAAGGCACGGAGGAAACTTTCGTCCGTTACACCGGTATTGACATACCCAGCCTTCTTGTTTACTCGAAGACCTATTTTTTCCAACAAGGTCAACGTATTCTTCCTCGTGCGTATTACTTTTGCGTATGGGGAAGTTAATACAGAAAAGATGAATGTATTTTTGATAGTATGAAATTCTATTTCCTATCTGCGTGTTTTAGCAGTGTATGGTTTTATTTCGGGTAACTAACTGAATTGTAGTCGGTTAGATTAGGAATCGAAATCAAATAAAGGTTTTAATGAAGAAAATTTTGACGACACAGTTGGCGCAGTGGCTGAGCGATCGACTGCTCCGCTGCGTATCAAGGGTTCGATTCCCGCACGGAACAAATATGTGTACACCCACAGATGGTTGTTCCGGGTCTGGCTGTTTGCGTATGTGAGTTTAAATGATTGTAAACGCACCCACGATGCAGAGGAAATTCCTAGTGTGGGGCGACAATTTATAAAAAAAAAAATACAATGTAACCTTTTAAGTTCATTGAATTCTTTGGAATTGGTTTTTTTCATGAAATCATCACTTCGTGAATTTCACAAGCTACCCTAGCGTTTCCCTCTTAACCCTGTTAACATTTGCCAACAAGGCGGAACTCTCCCCGTAAGATCTCCACGGTTTCATAACGAGTTTATGTCTATCGTTTCGAGTACATTCTTCCAATGTTAATATTTCTACCGCATGCTGGTAAACATATTAAAATTGGAATATTGCGATGGCTGGTTTGGAGTGGCGCACAAAAAAAAGTATCTGGAAAGGTATATGGGAAGCTTTTGCCCAGTTGTGGGACAATAATTAAAATACCAAAATATGAAACTTGTTTTTTAAAGCGTTGCCCCACGCTAGGAATTTCTCCTGTATCATGGGTGCGTTTACAATATTAAACTCACATACACAAACAGCCAGACCCGAAACCACTACTTGTAGGTCATACAAATATTTGTTCCGTACGGAGATCGAACTCGCGACTTGCAGCGTAGCAGTCGATCGCTCAACCACTGCGCCAACCGTGCCGTTAATTTTACGCGCTAATTTTATTTTTCAACCGAAAGCATCGTATTCTCTGAATCAGGTTATCTTGTTATAATGGGAGGTAAAAATATAAAAATAAAACCAGCCAAGTGCGACTCGGACTCACACACCAAGGGTTCAGTACACACTTGTGACATTAACAGCCATATCTTTTGAATGCTTAAACTTAGAAGGTTTTCATAGCTTCAAGGGACCACAGACTTGAAATCATAGTTTTAATTTCAACTCGATTTCTTCCCGCGTTCTTGAGACAGACAGACAAACAACAAAGTGATCTTACAATCCTTATCTTTACTAATATTATAAAAGCGAAAGTGAGTTTGTTTGTTTGTTACGTCTTCACGCCTAAATGGCTAAACCGATTTTTAAGAATTATTGGTACAGAGATAGTTGGGACCCTGGAGACGGACATAGGCTATTTTTTTTAAATATTGAGATATGAGGGAGAAAGAGGGAAGAAAGGGGAAAACTTAACATTGCTATTACAATAAATAAGGCGCCGTAAGAGAACTGTGTTACCCCAAATTTAACGCGAGCCAAGCCGCGGGCAAAAGCTAGTAGCAATATACAATGGCAATAGCCCAAAGATCCACACTGCCATTCATTCAATTAAACTGTACTCAAAACCTTTTAATTTTCCAGGGTTGCGGGTTGTGCCGGCGTTGCGGGTTGTTCGAAAGAGATACCACCGGCCCGGAACATAAAGGACAATAGAAGAAACAGGAGTAAGTTTTAGTCTGTACAAGTCTGACATTCCCCTGGGAAGTTATTTGAAAGGGTTCCAAAACACAAAAAAATAATAATAACGTGCTATCGTCGGTTCATACGACGATATATATAGAAATAAGCCACTGAAAATCTACATTCGAAATGGAAAATTTTCATTTAGAAACTGATTTATTGTTTCAGACTAAAGCTGACCACCCGATTCGCTCTCATGTCACAATACACATGAAAATGAAATTCCTGTTTTCAATACAGATCCTTCCCCAATATTTGAGTTCGTATGAAAACCTTACACCATGTCCCGTATTTACACAATTACCTGACGAGGGTCTACTGTATGCTGTATGAATAATAATAAAATTCAAACATAATAATGTTAATATGATAAGTTTAGATATTTGGTGTATTATTTTGAATGAAATAAACGTTTCTTTTTCTTGAATATATTCAAAATGAATGGGAATAAAACAATAACGTTTTGGACATAATTGTTATAGTTATAATATTTAGTAAGGATTAAGAAATATTTAAACAAATATTATTCACTAGCTGGCGCCCGCGGCTTTGCCCGCTTGATATCGAATAAAAAGTATCCTATGTGTTATTCCAGACTATAATCTACCTCTGTGTCAAATTTCATCAAGATCCGTTCAGCCGTTTAGACGTGAAAGAGTAACAAACATCCATACATCCTCACAAACATTCGCATTTATAATATTAGTAAGAAAAAGTAGGATTATAACTGTCCCATAACGCATGCAATGATCATGCGTTATGGTTTTATGTTATTTCTATGGTTAAGGTTAACCTGATACTGCAATTACGATAGTCCACATTCCATCACACATCAGCCGAATCAATGAAAAAACAATATTAATTAACTCTTAGTTATTTTGTTCTATCTTACTACGTATTGTCACTGGATTATTTTCAAGTCTACATCGACGAAACATATTGGTTTTATGAAACAACTCGTTCGATAGAAAATTGGATTTCAAAGAATATTGGAGTCTGCATCCAAACGGTATGTAAATATACCCACAGAAAAAAAATAGAAACTACGGTTTGATTGAAAGAATATGTACAAAGGGATAATAGTTTTTGTGTTTGTTTTGTCATTTCTATTGACATTGGATGTAGGTTTTTTTGTGTTAATCTAGGCAGCTGAAAGAGTGATGCAAAATACCTGGGCTAGGTGATTTGAAAGTTAAACTACCTTTGTTCAAAAATCCGACTAATATTATAAATCATACTTTAAAATCCTTACTAATACCTATTATAAAAGCGAAAGTGAGTTTCCCCGAGAAATATGTCCGTCTCCAGGGTCCCAACTATTTCTGTACCAAAATTCTTCAAAATCAGTTTGGCCATTTAGGCGTGAAGACGTAAAATACACCCAAACAAACTCACTTTCGCTTTTATAATATAATATTAGTAAGGATATCTCTTTTCATTATTTTTGTGATCGATCCAGTTTAACTTATCGTCACTAACAATTACTAGCTTCAACAAACTTACACTGAATACAGGCGACATTAACATTTTTATTAAATTAGAAGTGACAGTTCGTTTTTAACAGTAAAACCCTGAGCATTATGAATTTACTCGGTATTTTTTTCGAAGGCTGTCAGTATTTTAGGCGAGTTTATTTAAACATGGTTCACAAAGCCCTCACCCCGCGGGCGGCCGTAATAAAGGTCGTATTCGACTATAAGACGTGATCTTTTACTTTCGAAGGTATTTACACACTGCTTCGCTGTTTGGAAAGCGCTGAGATGGTCGAAATGTTGAAATATCTTCGTGTGTATTTACTTTGTATTATGTAGCTAGACTAGTTAGCATAAAGTCTGCTTTTGTACTTTATGTGTGCTTTAACCTTTCAAGGACCGCCATTATTTACGTCAACTATCCGATAAGCACCGCCGGGCGGGCTCTTATCGTAAGCGTAATCTGATTTTAAGACTTATCTTTACTACAAATACAGCTTTAAATCGGTCGGGGTTTGGTGGCACGAATTTGTGCCACTGGGGCTCTAGAGGTTAAGTGTTAAATAAATAATTGCTTTTTTTACTATTTTGTTTATGTTTTATAAAATAGTTTTCCGTTAATTAAGATTAGTCTTTTCAAAATTTATAGATTGCACCACAAAATAAAATCTGATTTTTGTTTTATAATGTCTAATTTACTCGGTCTGTAAATCAATTCACACAACCATAATTCAGTACAGCTAATAATAAAGTCAAAGACAAGCAACCAACAAATTCTATTATCCCTTCATCCCCTAATCAACATAGCAACAAATCAAAATCATCCCTAGTTCGGAACTTCGTAAGCTATTCGCATAATCTGTTATGCCACGGTGGGCAGGCACCTTGCCGATCCGATGACAGTATTACTTCGTGTCATAACGGATTTGCCTTGTCTCGTGGCTCCGCCTGCATATATTCGTTATCAGGGTTCAAAGTCCCATAGTATTCGAATAAAGACTTCTTTATTCCCATGACGAAATGAGTTCTACTTATTGTGAGAGAAGCTTGTTGTAAAATATTGTAAGGAGGTTTAAGTGACAAAGTTTTTGTCACGCTGAATCCCAACGTGTTAGCAGTAAACTTAGGGTTAATGTTATGGAAGGTTTAACGCGTGTTTTGGCTTTGTTTTTGTGTGTCATGGTGGAAAAAGTGACGTGACAGCTGTTTGGGAGCTGCGAGAAAGTTCGCGGTGATGATGGCCGTGTATTGGGTAATAGTGTGGAAGTTTTTCGTTGCAAAGGTTGGGTTTTGTAAAATATAATAAGTTTTTTACATGAAAAACTTTTAATCAAGGTTCGAAGCAGACGTTTTTTTTTGTCCACCTTTGTAGGAAAAATGGGTGAATTTATGTTTGTGATCATATACCTATAGTGTTTTAAATAAACCTGTACTTTAACAAAAACAAGTTGAACAGTTGGTAAAAAGTAATATTTCAATAGAAATGTGAGTTTTAGGAAGTAAAGGCCGCCAGCTACTATTTTAGCTAAAAAAAATCATTAAAACAATGTACACGGTATGTGAAATTCTCGTGCGATAGTTGAAACTGTGTTACAGGAGCCAAACATGTGACTGTTTATAAAAAAAACAATCCTTTATTTTTATTAGACTATACTCCCACTTCTGGGCAAAAATCTCCCGAATTCTTTTCCAACGTTCAGTCCTTTAAGCATACGAGGAACAAAAATATGGATAGATTGTGTCAGGAATGATATGAAGGAGAAAGAAGTAAATGATGCCCGTGACGTCTGACAGGGGAGAATGGAAGAAGAAAATCGTGTTGCGCCGCTCTCGAATAGAATGAGAATGAGACAAGGGCAGGAAAATGGTGATGAGTTAAACGACTCATGACATTAAAATCCCCTCAAAAAGTTAAGCCGCAAAAATCTATATTTAACCGTAAAACAAATACCCATGGGATATTTTTAGACAAAACAAAAGGCCGTTTTATAAACAGACCCACATTCCAATATTACTTGAATTTCAATTTTCTATCGCCCTCAGCCCCAGTAACAAAGGGGATTGTATTTTTTCACGCAGTGGTATGGGGTTATCTTTATTGGTTTTCCTTCTAATTTAACACGCTGAGTTCAGAGTGGAACGATGTCATGAAATTCCCGTTAGATTTGTTGCGAAGGCTATTTTCGTTTTTAGGGATAAGATTTGGATGATTCGTCGGCTAGTTTTTTTGTAATACAAGTCTTAAATCTCTCTCCTTTTTGTTTTATCTAATTTCTGTCCTAAAGAGGGATTTTTGGCCTAAATCGGTTACTTGTTTAGGCTCACTTCAACCACAAATAGCTGAATACATTTGCTACTAAATTAATTTCGTTCTATTTCTGTGAATCAATTGAAGAAGTCTGAGCGAGAACGAAATTTTATGTTTAGCATTAAACCCACTAAGATAGATATTTGTGGTGTCATATAATGTTTCATGTTTGTAATTGGCTGTTTGTTTTAAAGTTTATCTATTTGGTTTACCAATAATTTTGGTCATTATGGAATCATTTTTTTTTAACTTTGCCACACACTAGGAATTTCTCCTGTATCATAGGTGCGCTTACAAACATTTAAACTCACATACACAAACAGCCCGGACCAAACAGACCCGGAAGGTGGGTTATACAAATATTTGTTTCGTGCGGGGATCGAACCTGCGATACATAGCGCAGCAGTCAAACGCTTAGCCACTGCGCCAACCGTTTCGCCAATTACCTTTGGTCCGCGTTTTGTTCACATTACTTTGAAAATAATTATGTGACAATCAATTCGGGTTGTACACTAAAATATGTACTGAATACGTAGTCATCGTTTGTATGCCCGTGACCCTTCTAAACCGTAGGTAATAATTTATATTATGTTCACCATTTAAAATTAGGTATCTTAACATAGTAAGTATTAAAAAAAAAATATATACATAGAGTGATACAACGGGCAGTTTTTTACTTTGCTTGAGTATATTCTCAATGTTTATTTATCTGTCAATTTGGTAAATTGGCGTGTGCTAGCGGACAAGTTGTGATTAAATTAAAACTAGTCTTTCATAATTATAAAATATACCTTGGATATCTAATGTATAAACTTCTCGTGTCGCGGTGTTTGTTACTCCTCCGAAACGACTGGACCGATTTGTATGAAATTTTGTGTGCATATCGGGTAGGTCTGAGAATCGGCCAACATCTATTTTCATACCCCTAAATTATAAGGGTTACCTTATCACTTAGGGGTATGAGCAGCGGGTGAAACCTCTGGGCACAGCTAGTTATTGCATAAAATCTGGTTCTTCAATCCTACTATACAGTTATGTTGCTGAGGAGTTTGTTCCACCACCTCTTCTTTCGAGCTAAATCATTAGGAAGTGTCGAAGGGTAGCCTTTTTGGGAATTGTTGAAAAAGTGCTGATCATCAGCCTAGCTTGAATAAATGATTATTGATTTTGGTTTTGAATCTTATCTAAAAGTTGAACGCAATATATTCAAGATTTTTTTGGATGGATTTCATTTATTTACAAACTAGCTTCCACTCGCGACCTCGTCCGCGTGGCATAGTTACTTTGGACTAACGCTAACTTTAACCGTAACGTAACGTACTTTAACGTAGCGTAATGGTCGAAAAAAATATATCTTTCTCTCCCCTTTTATTCCCTCGTTCTCCACCTTTTCTCACTTTTTTTAGCCTATGTACGCCTCCAGGGTCCCAACTAACTGTGTACCAGAATTCATCAAAATCGGTTGGGCCATTTAGGCGTGAAGACGTAACAAACATACAAACTCACTTTCGCTTTTATAATAGTAGTAAGGATGTACAATAAGTGCAAGCAATTCGACAACCTCATGCCAAATGTTATACTATATCACTACAGTGAATCCGTCGTAATATCAACTTTGGTCGTTACGCAAGCTGGGTTTATCATGTTATTAAAATACACATTTAATTATTAAATGAAAAACAATCTATACTGAGTTCAAAGAAAATAAATCTAGTCACAGCATCAGTTTTGAAATATTTCTTTTACACAAAATTAAATTTTCAATCGGGACAAAATCCTTTTCCAATTACTCGGGAATTACAAAACTTTTAATCTATCACCAAATAACTTATCCTCAAATCAAGTTCTAATCCGTTGGTTTGCGGAAATGAAACTTTACTATGAATTTTAATTAAAAGTATCGTTGAATTCGATCTACGCAACCATCAAAGGGAAAGTATTTGGGGCACTGTCATTGCGTCCTACAAATAAGTTTCAGTCAGTACCTTCATTTTGAAACACAATTCTAAGGATATTAATGGTATTTTCTAATTCATTGCTTCATATTACGTATGGTCGACTGTACTTGAGTTATCATGGCTGACCTGGAAGGCTTTAAATATACTCCATATACAGGTTGGAAGCGAAGAAAACTATTCAGGTAGAGTTTTATAGATGACTCTAACTTTTCTTTTGTTTTCCTGATGGGAAATCATCAAATCACCTTCTCCTGCTCTGGGCGTAGCGAATGCGGTGTCAGACTTTTACTGACTAAAACCTATTCATGTTCCTCATGCCCTTTGTGTTCCGGGGTCACGATATCTATTTGAACAACCCGCAACCCCGGCAGGGAGTGGCCCTGGCAGGCCCCTTTGCTTTGCTGATATCTATTTGACACGCGCATGGAAAATAAACGCGCTGTCACCCCGGCCTGTCGTCACTAAACGGACGGTGAACTAACCATTGCTCACCGTGCACAGACCCGCGTCTACGGTGACCGGGAGTCGTCTCGCTATGATTCTGCCATGTAGACTAAGTATAAATGTTATGTTGTCCCTAAGCCGACGCGACATTTGATGTCGTGTCCTGCCTATCCACATTTGCACATCACAGGAGCTTATGAACGTTAGTAAAAGCGCCAAACTCGTCGCCAAATTTTGGGTTGACTCATCGAATGCCATGAAGATTAAATTGCCAAAATGACAGGCTTCGCAATTGTAAATGTGTTACGTTATTACCTTGCAGTTGAGTTTGAGATTTTTATAAAGCATCATTATAATAACGCATGTACTCCCCATAGGATTAGGCAGAGTTGTACCTAATGGTACATGCAAATTTTCCCTTCACATTTTATACACACGCTAGTTTAGTTTGTGTCCTATGTAATAAAGGCAAGCCTACTGCCGCTTACCACAATTCTCAACTCCGTGGCTGTTATCGAGAAATTCCTGATAGAAAGATAGACTACCACTTTGGCCGACTCAGGACGTTGTGTTCAGCAATCGCGAGTGCGACCACTTGACCAACAACGCAAGTCAGAAAACGTTACTGACGCAAAACCATGCAATCCTATACAAATTTTGCGCAGCCAGCAAAAACGATAAGCCTGACTGTCTTATAAACCGATGGTTTTCAACTCAAATTCAATTTATTTAATAAACTGTTTCTATCAAATAAATTTATTTCTGTTCGAAAATGGTCATGGTTTTCTAAGAAAACAACTGTAAATAAATATAAATATCTTGGGACAACTCACACACGGCTATCTGATCCCAAGCTAAGCAGAGCTTGTGTTATGGTAACCAGACAACTGATATACGTAGGTACTTATAAATACATACATATTATAGATAAAAACAACTGTATTTGCGTAGTCTGGTTACTTATCTCATCTGCTGACTGTACATACCTAAGTACTAAAAAATCTTGAGAAATATACTGAGCTTATTCGCGTAGATGTAATTATATGCCATATTTATCCACTTTTCACTTCCAGAGCTAAAAATTCTTCTTCGTAGCTTTACGAACGACCTTGCATTTAAACTCGAGCACACTTAGCAGTCTCGACCGATTGCTGGTCCAATGACGAAGTTTTAAACCAATTCTCGATTACAAATCTCAATTGAATGCTAAAATAAACACTGAATCTCTTCGATCTGAAATTCTAATGCAAAAACTTGGCATAAGAATTGAATATCTAAGAGAACTCAGAGCTAAGAATGAAGTATTAATTTTAGTCTTAATTCTTTGGAATATTAATAAGAAATAAAAGCATCTTAAGTTTGAAATTCTAGGCTTTATCTATTTGCTTTGCCATTAAAATAAATTTCAAAGGTACTCAATAATATTTTGAGTAAAAGCCGAAAAATCTCATCAAATGTTCTTTGGCAAAGTTCTAATATTGGTAGGAGTATATCCCATATATATATTTATTAAAATATCTACTAATCTACTTGGCTTCCGAATTTTTTAACTATAGAAAAACCTGTCTTTAATTATGATGATAAAAAATAATATGATGAAGCTATTTCAAAATGCCTACTCTATAAGAATTAAATATATTCACAGCCTCCCCTGTCTTAGAAATGCAAAATTAAATCAATTGCAAGACTGAATTTGAAGCAACGCCTGAATTAAGCTTTCAACTGTGAGGGCTGTAACGAGCCAAGTTAAGGACAAGAATTTTAGATGATTTTAGGGTCCCTCGGACATTTAGAGAAAGGAAAAACTTTGGCAGTTCTATTTTCAGTTGGACGAAATCAAAATTTTGAATGCAGAAAAGTGTGATTGTAGGAATTTTAATAAAAATGAGACTGAATTTCCAGCTGCAGGATCAAAATATTTTTTTCCTAGAAGCGAGTAAGGCCTGTTGTGTATCAAATAGCTCAGCTTTTAAAATTTCATTATCCGAAATTCTTTGTAGAATAGATCGTATCACGAGGTATTTATTCTAGAATCTGTGTTCGAATGCTATCAGAAGATTTGCCATTATTCACTATGTCAAAACAAAAACAGACTACTAAACAGTTTGTACATCAAAAGGCCGTCTAATTACGTCTAAAAAGAGACGAAACAGAAAAAATAACAAGGATACATTCGTATGTTGAAGCAGACTTCATAACATGGGTCCAACGCTCACTTGTCCGGTCCATTTTTTGTATAGAGAAACCCACTCCAACGTCGTGTACATAAATTGTGATTACGCGACGTTTCATTGTATAATTTTAATTTTTATGGTTGGTGACGTCAGCTGGAAATGATAATAGAGTTTTGGGACTTTTTTAAAGTTATTGCTTAACTTACATTAATTATAATAACCTGTTTCTTTTCGATGTCGGTTATCGAAGTAGATGTATAATATAAAATTAACTATCTAAAATTCTTGTTGCATAATAAAAAATAATAAGCAGTGACAGCAGTGATTTTTATAGCAATGGGATCACAGAGTTGAGTATATGGTTGTAATTTCAACTTGATACCTCTAAGCGTTCCCGAGATAAACGGTCTTGACAAACAGACGGAAAACAAAGTGATCTAAAAGGGGTTCCGTTTTTTCTTATTGGGGCACAAAACCCTAAAAAATACATACCATTGTCCTTTATATTATAAAACCAAAATTCAGCTCTTAGAGCTCACAATTACGAGCGCCTAATATTTGGCATTTTGATAAAAGCGCTCATCGTGTAATAAAGACAATTAACTTAATTGCCCCCAGTCCTTAGTTGAGCGACTTTTGGGTGCCATTTAGCGACAGGATGTATTGCATTACATAAGTTACTGTTAGCAAGGGCGTACATAGGGGGTTTGGCGCGCACTTTAATGAAGTTTAAGTGATTTTGATTGTACGTCGTGTATTTTAGTGTTACGAATTTAATGGGTTTTCAAATGAAGCGTTACTGATTAAATTAGCAAAAGTGTCTGAGAAAGTTATTTTCCTTCTTCCATTTACTAAGTATGGGTATATTCAGTGTAATTAATGCTGCTTAAAAGCTCGATTTAAAAGTACCCGTGGAGATTCTTGCCCATTCTTTTCCATAGAGGTCTACGCTTTGAAATTAACAAGTATAGTATTTATCAAAAGTTATTATGCCTTGAGACTGGGACTGTTTAATCCTGTTGTTTTTTTACATTTAAAAGTGTCTGAAACGTTTTCTATTTGTTTTGTGTCACTCACAAACGTCAATACGACGCAAACGACGTCACAAACCCACTGGAGTATTTTGTTTTCCTTTTTTTACCATTGGTTGATCTAGAAGTTTCATTCAAGATCCTTTGCTCTAGGATATTTTGGCTGATAACTCAGGTAAAGAGACTAGTATCTGTCGATATCTTGCTAAATGTATAGTCCTCCTGACTGTTCTTCGGCCACTGCTGCCAGAGATTAGCCATCGGCGCAGGAGATATAATAGTGCACAAGTGTGTGCGCAGGCATAGATGCACTCTCTGTTCCCTCACTCTCATAGTCCGATAGGACGGCAATCTGACACGGCCGGAGAGACATCCGGCGCGGCAAATGTTTTAACGTGCTGTCCGAGCCCGTGCCTCGGACAGCACGTTAAAACATTTGCCGCGGATACTGCCAAAATCCAAAGTCTAGGCTGCGAAATAGCTGCTGCTGTGAAAATTCTTCCTTATGAAATACCCAATATCACTTTTTGTCCGACAAGGGAAAAGAACCCAGGACGCCGTCCTCAGAACTCACGCTTGCGCACGCGAGATCAACGGACCAGTTGTAAGAAAATGCAATGTTAGTAAGTATGTACCAGCCAACAAAATTTTTCAAAAGAGCTGATCCGCATATATGCTACTTTTTGGCATTTAGTACAGAATGATCTACATTAAATAACAAAACTAAAGAGCTAGTTCGTTCTTGGAATGCGCTAACCTCTGCAACCACACTTGATAGCTCAATTCTTGAGGAAGTTTATGGGCATCACGCTACAACCCTGAGAAGTCAAAGGACAGGTGAAACTGCGGGACTTAGTTAGTCAATAATATGTTATTCATACATACATACTTCAAACAACAAACGAATTTAAACACTCAAATTAGTAGATCCGTTCGTTTCAATTTGTGCACTATGTTCAAATAAAGACAGCCCCATCGCAATACTGTGGCAACTTGTATGATAATGTGGGTGTATTCGTAATAGAAGAAGCATAAAACACTTTCAACTTTACTTTTAGTTCATAATTTTACCAATACATGTCACATCAATGCAAAACTATTCAATACCAGCTGGCGCCCGCGGCTTCACCCGCATTATATCGAAAAAAAAGTAGGTATCCTATGTGTTATTTCACACCATAATCTACATCTGTGCCAAATTTTATCAAGATCCGTTCAGCCGTTTTGACGTGAAGGAGTAACAAACATCTATACATCCATCCATCCTCACAAACATTCGCATTTATTTAATTACTAGCTTTTGCCCGCGGCTTCGCTCGCGTTAAATTCGGAGTAACACAGTTCCCCTTGCGCCTTATTGATTTGTAATAGCAACGCTAAGTTTTCCCTTTTCTTCCCTTTTTCTCCCTCACATCCCACTTTTAAAAAAAAATACCTTTGAAATATGTTTTTTTAATGTATTTATTAGTTTACTAGCTTCCGCTCGCCACATCGACCGCGTGGCATATTTACTTTGGGGTAACACTAACTTTAACCCGCGTGATGATCGAAAATAAAAATATCTTTTTCACCCCTTTTCCTCCCCTTTTTCTCCCCTTTGGTTCCCTCTTTCTCGCCCTTTTCAACATTTTGTTTTAAGTAGCCTATGTCCGTCTCCTGGTTCCGAACTATCTCTGTACCAAAATTTATCAAAATCGGTGTAGCCATTAAAGCGTGAAAAGGTAACAAACAAACAAACTCACTTTCGCTTTTATAATATTATAAGTAAGGATCTGTTTAAACAACTCGAGTATTCGAACGTCATTACAAACAGCAGCCTGCACTCTATAAGGTTGGATTAAATCTTCATACTACTTAAATAAATTACACTCTAAAGCAATTCCTCCCTTGCTCTTAAGGGTAGCGAAATGTACATTACAAAAATTTCATAAAGAGATGTCGTAGGCGATGTTTTCCTACCATTATAAATTATTAGTATTATCTTGAAGACATTTTCCGCTTGGCAGTATCACTTTGTATTTTTAACGTCATTTTGTCTGTAATCATAATACATAAACGTCATGTCTGAGTATGATTTAAGAAATTATTTAAGATGGAGCCGAGATAATAATCTCGTTTAGAAAATTCATTCGGAAATATAAACTGAAACCGAAAAGATACGGAGACATTTTGAAGGCTTTTATATGTGAAGAATCTGGTTAGTTAGTTATGAGGTATATTTTAAAATAAGTTTTTATCTCGGATGATTCTGTATGAACGTAATAAATAAATACTTAGGATGGAAAACACCGTTTTTCCAGAAGATTCTAATGGAATAAATAACTTTGCTTATACTTCATAGAACTACAAACAAATTACATGCATTTTAATAAATAGTTTGTATGTTTCACAGAAATCTTTTATTTTCTGTTTAAATTTAAATATTCACAAAACCGCCACTTTGTATTGCTTACCGCAATCAAACTAGAACGCATGCACTAATAAACATACATATAACATTAAACTCAGAGAACTTTTGAGAGTACACTCGAACTTCATTCGAGGTTCTTCCGGAATTCGGATCCGGTATCGTAACCACTGCGATAATTGACTATCGGGATTAACTATAGGGTTCATACGGATCCCGGATATCGGGATAGTAATAATGCTTGGTTAAAACAAATTCCGGGACGAAACTATTGGTTTTCTGCTTTTGTAGGTATATTTGAACTGTGAATCCAATTACTTTTAGCGTGTACTTGGGTTTCGATTTATCATTGAGTAAAACTGTTCATTGGTCTTCTTTCAAGGTAAATGTTTGAAAAATAAAATGCATTATTGCAAAAACAATTTAAAAAGGACTAGGCATGCCAGACGAGCTGTGGGCCCGTAAAATAGTGGTACGTGTTGATTTTTTGATTTAATTTGTAGCACAGAATAGTGATTGTTGAAAAAAAATGGACGCCTTTGTTGAGCAGAGGGGCAATATGAGCTACCTTTAATAACAATAAATGTGAACGGTCTACCCACCCACACAATACATCGACGAGTTAAGGAATTACTCCAGATTCGGATTGAGATTACTTTAATCCTGAATAAATCGTTTATCTAGAACATTTAAACGACACTATCAAAAGTATAATCTTTAAAGCTAAATGATTAAAACACACTGAAGATTGATGTCAGCAGACTGTCCTTTTAGTTAATTAAATCCAGAAATTAAAGGGAAAACTGTTTATTTTTCACGGAATAATTAAATTTTCTTATTATCTCGACAAAGGTGATGAATGAATATTTATTATGTATAAACCCATTTATTTTAATGAAGAGGTTGTTTCTGGTGATTCGGGTCTGACGGGAGGTGATGTTTCATTATGTTTTACGTCTTTAGTTGTCTAATTGGATTTTATAAGATCTCTATTTATTTGTGAGCCACTTTTCAATTCGCTTTACTAATCAATAATGATTAGTGTACTTGTATCTGCCAATGGCTTAATTGCCAAGATCCTCGACCATTACCTGAGGAGGCTCTCGTTAGGCAGCTGGATCAAGGGCTTGATACAGAAAGCGGTACTCCTGGACACGGCTGGTTCCTTTCTCTGGAGTCCTGACCGCCGGTAGCTTGGACCCTGTTCCCGATAACGGTGGGCTACTATTTTTAAATGTTTGTTTTAATGTTTTTCAGAAATATTTAAAAATGTAAATATATGTTAGTAAAACAATAAATGAACGAGAAAAGTGTACTTATATGTTACGGCTAAGGATAAGCCTGCTGAAGGCCCGCATTATATATTCGTACAGAATATCTTTATATGAAATGGCGTTTAAGCTATTCTGATACGTAAGTTACACTATATTACTGTAGTATTTATCAAAATCTGTTCTGTAGTTAATAACCAGACTTCCATCCATTCATTTATCCTCAAAAACTTTTGCGCCCAAGTGCCCATGTAAAATATTTTTCTTTCACATAAGCCATGTGAAATAAAAATATTCCTATTTTGGTGTAGTGATCGACTGACGATAATGAGGTCCTGAATTCGATTCCCGGTCAGGCAAAGTGTTATTGGGTTTTTCCATCAGGAATTTCTCATTACAAATTGTAGTTAATAATTATATAAGGAAGAAAATATTTTAATATATATACATTTTTTCAATTTCAATCCTGTTTAAATTGATTGAATTTTGGTAAATGCAATTTTGTGTTACTGAAGACAATTTTGGTATCATTTAGAGTGTTTTTTTTTGAGTTAATTTTTTTCACCGGTTACAATCATAGAACAAAATATCAACCAAAGTTAACTACGTATAATGTTGCCCTAACAGAGCCTGTGTTTTGCAGCGGAATGATTATAATCTAATTACATTTCGTTAATGTTATACAATAATACAATGTTCAATCATTTTATATTTATACATTAACCAAGTCAATCGGATGCTGCAGCAGCCATGCATGGTCGTACATTCAGCAGCAAACATCCGGCTACGGTGACATACGACCGACTGCGATCGAATACGCAATTAATTGTGCGTTCATTATTAATTAATATTCACGTCTATCAACCATTACGAAGCTGTTATACACTGAATTGAGTTTAATGACTGAATTCTGCTTTAGAATCGTCAAGCAGATTGTCATCATAGCTGAGAGGAGCGGAGATGAGAGAGAGATGAGATGGAGCTGATCCGCACTGGCCATCTCTCTGAGCTGCCGCCTCAGACTGCACGGACGAACGATGTCGTATGAGTATTGCGTTAGTGATCAGATATAGGTATTTCCACGTTTCTTCTCCACGTTTTTTTCTCTATGTTTCTTCTCTACGTAATACGACGTACGATTTGCTGCTGCTTGCTGTGGAGGATGCGTATGAAACTAACCAATACTATCGCGTATTTTCCTTATCGTGAGGTAAGCTAGCTATGTGATTGGTTGGTTTAAGCGTCAAGTAAGGAGACGTGTATGTGCAGCGAAGATTTTACTGATTTGCGGAAAACAACAGCACTTAGCATAATCAAGAGCGATTTCCTCATTAAATAACGCGAGATAAGACCTATTTTGTAATAGTAAAGCTTCAGTACAGGGGAAGCAAATCACTTCTAAAAGTTGCTGCGTGTTCACATTTTATTGCTTGTACTATTCTTACTTATACACAGTTTTATGGAGTCTAGCCAGCTTGGATCTTCATTCCGCATTAGTAGAAACACCCTGCAACGTCGCTCATTGCTGCATATCTCCTATTATCCCAGTTTAGCTAGACACCGGGCCTCATTACAGTCAGGCAAATAAACGAAAGGCACTGAGATATTGCCCTTTTGTGCGGATTGAAATTCATCAAATATCTTTCCCCACTCGGGGCGGAGCGGGGGAGAGTGTCAGACTTGTAATGACTAAATTTATGAGTATTTATTTATTTTACAATATGACTTAGCCTATGTTAGTACTTAATATAATAACTAGAAGAGATCGAGTGCGATTAGTTAGCGCCCACATTAGCGGGCTGTCTGCCCGGTCAGCTAAAACCCTCCTCTTTCGAACAACCCACAACCCCGGCAGACGGTGGCCCAGGCATGCCCCTCTGAAGAGCTTTTCCTGATGTGAGCTTTCATGCGTACTACTTGCGTAACATTGTGTGCAGTAAAGGTGCAGTCATGGATAAAGGATTGCTAGTATTATTGGATTAGAAGTAATTAACTCGACTGACTGCCTCGTTGTTCTAGTGTTCGCAAGTATACTTGGGTGTGATTGGGTTTGACCATCAGATTTTGTTTAGTAGTTTCGAGCCTAGATTTGTGCCCAGCTTTTGAAAATGGGCTCGCCCACTAATACATGTAATTTTATCATAATTCGCGAAAAGCTAGCAAAGGAGATGAGGCACCAGGCACGTCGCAAAATTTTCTTAAAAAAGAACCGGACAAGAACGAGTCAGACACGCAACCGCCGTGGTTTCGTACAAACTTACTGCTCAATTGTAATTTTAAGCGATAGTATAGTTAAGTGTCTCCATATTGTTAATCTTTAAGGGAAAGAGCGAGATAGTCCCAACACAAGTATTATCAATAACTTACCCCCAGTAAGTTATTGATAATACTTGTGTTGGGGTCTATCTCATTTGTAATCCATGTAACTATTTTGAGACAAAATTAAAACATTTTTTCACTTATAATACCACAAGAGCTTCAAAATTATCGGGTATTTCCCGATAGGTTCGTTGCAAACAATCGTCAAGTTTTCCAGGTTAAAAAATCACGAGCGCGAAGCGCGAGTGATTTTTCCTGAAAAACTCCTTCATTTGTTTGCAACGAACCTATCGGGAAATGCCAGATAATTTTGAAGCTCGTGTGGTATTCGGGGGATTATTTTTCCGTCCCAAATGTCGGCCAATAGAACTGCACAAACTCCAAATCGACTCATTTTCATGCAAAATCTCCAATTTTCACAATTGAATTCAACCTGTCAGTTTGACGTGTGGTTAATTTGACTGCATGTTTTGTTTTTTATGCATAGCAACGACCAGAGAAAATTTTCAAAAAATTATCAGTATAATACCATGTAGGTTGTACCACGTGACGTCGAATGGTGCAATTCTATTGGTCGATATTTGGGTCGGAAAAATAATCACTTTTATTTTTTCAAACTTGCCACATAAACGGCCTTATCCTTTAACTGCGTAAAGAGGGTTGACTTTTTCACTGCTCCAAGGGACCACAGTATATGGTTTTAATTTCAACTCGATACTTCCACGCGTTGTCGAAATAAAGAGTCTTGACAGACAGACAGACAGACGGACAATAAGTGATCCAATAAGGGTTCTGTTTTTTTCGTTTTGAGGTATGAAATCCTAAAAAGTTAAAAAAATTGTGATGGAATACAAACGTTTCGAAGTCAAAATCAACTACATCTTACGAACCTGGTTACGTACATCTTTTGCTGAGTGTACTATTAGGTAACCACCACACGGTTAAGTAGTGCAGAAAAAAATCTATGAATATAGCGAATCGCAAATCCATATTGAGCATTTATTTGCAGTTAAGTGCTCAAGTACACACATACGCGAGTCCATTCAGTTATAAGCTCTTCATTTAAAAAAGTCTTTATATTCGATAAATCGTATGCTAATTAACTATGATCCTTACATGAAAAGCAAATATTGTCCACTTATATTTATCCCAGATCATTTTGTAAAGCGGCTGTTTTCAGGCCACATATTCAATGTAAATAGCTACCTACATATGCTCCTAGATGCAGGCAAGCTTAACCCTTATAACGGCTTTTACTATCCCCATCAATTTTATTGGAATTTAATATTACCCATACATCATTCAGCTATAATTTATTAGGTATTTTTTTTTCATAAAATCACCGCCATTTAATTTATAAAATGGGCTTAAGGTTAATGAAATTTCATCTTTGCATTCTTGAATTTCAAAGCATAGCTTAGGGTTCTGTTGTGAATAGCGAATACCCGCATCGTTTCAATACGTTGACACGTTTGTTCGTATAGTAGTTATAGAATAATGTCTAGGTACCCTTCTAACTTAATTTAGAGTATTTAGACCCTTAACTCATGCACATGCTATACAAGAAAATTTTATTGATTTAATCATTTATTACTACTATGAATTAAAACAAATTTTAATCAAATAAACTAATTAGTTAGTAAGTAGCCTAGAAGGCATAACAGCAAATCGATTTTGATACCATTAAAAATACATTATTTACGTTTCAAAAATACAGAATCGTAAACCAAGTTCTTCTGAAGTTGAAAAAAAACATTATTTCAACAATATTATTATCCAAGTTATACTGACATGAAAAACTAGTTATTTTTAAACTCACATCACCAAAATTCTGATACGTTTTCAAGAAGAATAAGAAGCCTGTCGGTATAAGACAAACAGTTTAAATGAAACTTGATATTATTCTTCATCACTATGATTAACACCCACAGACCTCTCAGTAGCCTCTCTTTTTTCCAATATCCACGCGTACCAGTGCCGGCTTCATCTATGTAATTCTTAATGTACGATAAATCAACCTCATTTTAGGCTCTAGGACCCTTCTTAATTCACCCGATACGCTTCAGGCAGGTTTATTCACAAACGCTATGGATAGTTAATAAAGCTCAGTCCATGAAATATGAATACTGTTTATTAGTTTACCTCAAATTAATTTTACAGCATTTTCTCAATCTGAATAGAATTTGGATTAACATTTAATAAGGTTTCAGCACTAATGGAAATTACAAAACACAATTATTTTAAATGAATTGCAGATGCTTTCAATATAACTTTAATCTTATTACTTATGCAAAATGAAAACCACGGGTGGTTATGTATATAGTGAAAGTCTTTTGTGTAAACTGTTTTATAAGTAATAGTAAAACTTGTTCTAAAATGTAAAGTATAAGTAATACTATAATAAAAAAGCCTTTATAAACAGTAACGAGATAAAGATTTGCCTTATGTGCTTATAAAATATGTATTAGTATCTGGTTAAGTATATAAGTTCTCCAAAACAAATAGGTAGCTATATATTATTTTAGAAACCCTATCACAATGTTGTCCTATTTAACCCAAAGGTTGAGTGGTAGAGTATGACTGATGGCATTAAGTCCGCCTATGTACCATAAATAAATATAGTGTACATTTTTTTTCGGATAAGAAATCATCAAATAACTTCTCTTGCTTTGGGCGGAACCAGAGAGGAGAGAGGAGTGTCAGACTTGTACTGACAAAAACTCACCCATGTTCCTTCTATTATCTTTTATGTTCCGAGGCCGCGGTATATCTTTCGAACAACCCGACACCCCGGGTTTATCATTTGATTGCATAGGTAAAAGATCATCATCTGCCTAGCCTTTTCCCAATTATGTTGGGGTCGGCTTCCAGTCTAACC
Source organism: Ochropleura plecta (assembly GCA_905475445.1). Lineage (NCBI taxonomy): Eukaryota > Metazoa > Arthropoda > Insecta > Lepidoptera > Noctuidae > Ochropleura > Ochropleura plecta. The sequence goes on from FR997722.1 coordinate 22,495,077, forward strand.
GGATGCAGCTGAATATCAGTATTTTACATGGAGCGACTGCCTATCTGACCTCCACAACCCAGTTAATTCTGGGTAATACGATACCCCTTGGTAAGACTGGTTGTCAGACTTTCGGAACACTGACTACCTGTAACGACTGTCAAAGATCTACAAATGACAGCCGGGACCAACGGCTTAACGTGCTTTCCGAGGCACGGAGGAAACTCGGTATGTAACGGGTGGTCACCCATCCACAGACCAACCTAGGCAAGCGCGGCTTAACCTAAAGATCGACTCGAGCGGCTACTATTTATTTAGCCACAAGCTCCATAGGTAAAAGATAACTGGCAAAATATGGGTGTAGTTTAAGAGATACCTATCTCTGCCAAACCTTTCGAAAATAACAGGCCTGATATGGTTTTATGTGGTGGTATTATGGTTACCTACAACTACAAAAAATAATAGTTCACTGGTATCGCAGACAGGGTCCAAGCTATTGGCAGTCAGGGCTCCAGAGAGATTAACCTCCTAATGATACGAGTCGTGTCCAGTACCGCTTTCTTTTATAAATGATAAATGATAAATGATGTTTATTTTGCAAGTAGGTTTTCACAAACACTTTTACACGTCATTTTTTTTTAAGACTAGATGAGGCCGGTGTTTCGTACCCGACTACTCTGAGAAGAAACAGCCGAAACAAACTCAGAGGTCATAGTCTCTTTTAAGGTCCAGACAAAATAATCTTGGTCAACTTACATGAAGACTATGCAGATAGTGTCTGAAATGGTCTTTTTAAGAAAGCACCACACAGATTGAGTGGACCTGTCCAGTCAGTGCAAGCATTTGTCAGTTATCGTGTAGCTCAACTCATAACCCAAGGAGCTCAACGACACGACGAACAATACCAAAAAAAGGACATTTGTGTAGGTCGCTTATAGTACTCAAACTGCCAGACTATCGTCAAAAAACAAAGTAAATAAAAGAAATGATCCACATGGTCTTCACATTCACAATAAACAAATAAAAAAATACAAAATTAAATTAATGAGATCATAATGAAATCATAAAATGTCATGAATTAAAATAATAAGGAAAATAAAATGTCACAAATAATTATAATAAAAAGAAATGTAAAAATAAAAATAAACAAAGTAATGTCAAATTGTATAAAATAAAAATAAAGGATTAATAATTTTTGTATCAAACACTTGATCCAGCCGTCTAACGAGAGCCACCTCAGATGTTAGTTGAACTTTTTGGTAATTAAGCCCTTCGCTGCAACGACTATCAGTCTGATTGCTTAGTTTACATCCCACATGTTGAAAACTTCGGGAGCCAAGTTAAAACACTTAATTTGTTTATCTTTATCGGCTTTCATGATGCTCTCGTTTTGCCCATTATGTCAACAATCATTGCACGCCGCTCTGATGATCCACCACCACTATATCAGTTTTATAAGCCACAATAGTACTGTCAGTGATGATGTATCGATCCTAGTACAATGTGATATTGCCATGTTCAGTAACTGGGTCGTGCACATCGTCGTCTATATTTCGGCACTTCCGATTCGACAAGGCTGTATTTTAGAGCAAGTAGCTGATGAACAATCCTGACTTCTAGGTTGTGTCTATGCAAGTATTCTCCGGTAGCTAGACGACAACAACCGCAAATAATGTGAGGAATTGATTCAACCGCCTGCCTGTTATGTTATTTACTGTTCAAATTTAATTTTATTACAGTAATTCACTAATTATGAAATAAACAGCTATAAGCAGCATATTTTAATTACGAAAATAGTGTTTTTTTTTACTAATATTCAATCAGTAATTTAATAAATGACTGTGGAAAATGATTTTTCATAAATTTTCTTATCCACAAAACCTACACGAATGTTCTGCAAAAACAAGTTGCTTATATGTTGAATATAGATTTGGTTGCCTACTTTTCCCTTATGTTTAAGGGTGCGATCTATGTATATCAAGTTACCACACCACGTGATCCCAATTTTCCTTGTTCAATTAGTGTCTCTATTCATTTACAAACTACGCTTCGGCCTACTTACGGTACCTGCCTAGTTATAACGAGTATCTATACCATATAAAAACCAATATCAAACAAAGTACACACGACGGTATGTCAACCTATTCTAAACTGTTATAACCTTTTACGAAGTCCGTCAACCAAGGATTTTGTATATAAAACCAAGTTACGCTTCGGAAAAAACTATTGCGCCTTCTTTGGGGTATCAAATTAACACGTTTTGATTTGAACTCAATGAAACGTACTGGAGACATTGTGATGATAGATGCATTGAATAGTACAGGGGTCCGAAAGTATTTAAAGTAAAGTTATAACATTTAAAACTTAAAAAAAAAAACTTGAAACATTGGCCAGTTGCAGAGGTATGGTCAAAAACAACAAAAAAACGCAATGATGCGGAAAACAAGTCCATTTCAGCTTCGGGGTACTTTAACACCCTCTATAAAGCTATATAGAAACATGCTATTTACTTGTATGCTATAATAGCCCATCTGGCTTAGACAATAGGAATCAAATTAGTCGGATAAACTTACCTAAAGCTAACTTCAGAAGTAACTTTACGATAGATACTTAATAACATCATGCCTATAATACCCATAAAGTTAGGCAGATGAGTGTTTAATAGTACAGCCACATTTCACCAGTTGTATTTAATCACAAGGAGCAAATCACCATCAGGCACAAATCGATCCAGACACCGTGAATGATTCTGAGAAAATTCTGACGGAAAACTCAATAACCTTTTGCCCAACTGGGAATCTGATCTAGGACCTCATGATCAGCAGTCACAATTATGACCACAATAGCAAAATGAAAAATGAGGCAGTTACGGCTTCTTAAACCAACCCAACCGCCGCGGGAGCCGCTCCGGGCGTCGGGCGCTGCGGGACGACTCCCGGCCACCGTAGATATGGGTCTGTGGTCGGTGAGCAATGGATAGCTCACCGTTCGTCTGTCCAGTGACGACAGGTCGTGTCGACGGCACGTTAGTGTTCCAGGCGCGACTCAAAGATATGTTAGCAAAGCAGAGGGGCCTGCCAGGGCCACCGCCTGCCTGAGTTGCGGGTTCGAAAGAGATAAAGGGGAAAAGAAGGAAAATGGGTGGGGTTTTTGTCAGTACAAGTCTGGCACTCTCCCCCGCTCCACCCAGAACGGGAGAAGTTATTTAATGATTTCCCATCCGCAAAAAAAAGGAAAAAACGGCAGCCACGTCTCTTGAATTGTTCTTATTATAAAATCCACTTGCGAATGCAGTTTGTCAATATTTCGTGAGGCTTTAAGGATAACCATTACCAGTTGGTTTCACATTAACTATTACATTCTTTTGACCCTGTTTTTTTACTGCAAATAACCGTAAGTGGCAATCACATTATGTGGTACGCGAATGGCTATTGTTACGATAATGGTTCTGACAATAATATAATAATATTACTTAGGAAAACTATGATAGGTACTATTCTTTTCTATGATATCAGATAATTAAAATAACCATTAAAAATCGAGTTTTATTTATTAAAACTTTACGCACATATAAAAAATATTGTACAAAAGCGGTATTAGTGCCTTGGGCATTTTCTACTAGTCAACCTTAGGGTGATGCAGATACAAATACATAGTAGGAAGGAAGGTAGGTTGGTAGTAGGAAGGAAGGTATATCGAAAATTGAAATTTTCTACCGCATTGCAATGCGGTATTTCAATCGAAAATTTCAATTTACGATAATATATATTTTTTGTAAGCTGATCCGTCTCACTCTGGACAAAAGCCATCCCCGTTCCTTCCAATTCTCTTGTCATTGTACTTATTCTTGGTAGCTGATGAGGAAGCCATCCAAAGCGACCCAACATCTTCTCCTCGGTCTGCCATGTCTACCTGTCTCAGGGCTTCAGAGTTGTTTTATGCAAACCCACAGCTTCGACGCTATCCGGCGGACGTGGCCTGCTCAGTTCTTTGTGAGGCTTGCACCTTTATAAGATACATCGGCAATTTGAGTTCCACATAACTTTTAGAAAACATCATGTCATTATATTTAAGCACTTCACTACGCAAAACCGAGTTTGCCAAACGACACTGCCCTACAAAACACAAATTACTGACGATCCTCAAAAAACCGCTAAGCTGAAGTTAGTCTACACTGATCACGGTGGCCAAAATAGCCACATTTTTGAGCGCTGACCCAGCCAGGAGTCGTTGCGGCAGACCTCGCAGAAGACAGCAGGATGAGCTGGACAAAATCTACGACCAGTTGACCACACAAACCCTGGGCCATTACAACTGAAAGTCATGAGCCTTTGCCGTGATCTCTCAGAAGTTCACACCAAATAGGTTACAAAACACTTACCCATTTCAAAACAAACCATTATTTCCAGTATTCAAATTAAGGAATACAAGTACGCCCAGCCTCTTCCACAACTGTAACAAAATCCCGTACACAAAACAAATTAATTGATGATTTACTCAGAGAAACGTAATTCACTAAAATCGTTCAGGAACAAAGAGATTCACGTTGAATATTTAATATTACGCGATGCGGGCTCTCTCTCCGAATTGAAAGCTTTATAGGCACTATTTTCACTGATAAAGTACATAATATAGTTAATTAACTGGTAACAGTACAATTTGTGGGGGAATAAATAAGAAATAATTGATAGAGGGATTTAAATTGCAGTAATATTGAGATTTCCATAGTGCAAGTATGGAAATCTCAATATTACATATTGTTAATAAGACTTGAAACGAGATATTTACCATGTTTGTTTTTTGTTTCAAGTTTCCGATATTTCAGCGATGTTGCAAACACCATCATCACGGATGAACTGAAGCTACTCATGAGCATGGCGTTTGCATCATTTCCAAAAACGGAAACTCGAAACAAATAACAAACATGGTAAATGTCTCATTTCAAGTTTTAATAATAATGTTAGTAACCATGTCAGTTTAAAGACTTATATTGCAAGGATATTGCATATGACTATAGTTTGGGACTTGCATATAACTGGTGGAATTTACACACTATAAGTAAATCTCTGCTCAAACTTAGGAATCACAGGCGCGATGTTATCTTAACCAATTATTATCGGGTTGAAGAATAATAAGACAGCAGCTCTTGTAAAAAAAATTATGGGAAACAGTTTCCCATTAATTTTTGGTGGAATTGAAGATGCATGTGTTTTGTTTTGCTCTTTGGAGAAAATGCTGACCCTTAAGGCAGACTGTAGTTTTAAGAGCTTCGGAGCTAACAGTAGCGTCCACCGATGCGACTTGACTTTGTACCCATTCCTATTTGCAAACTTACGACTACATCAAAACACATTTTGAAATCACATTGCAAGCACTTTCACAAAGTTTATTGACCTTCTTCAAACTTATAAATAAACGAAAAAAGCGGTTTAAATTCACAAAACAGCATTATTTTCAAAACATAAAACAATACGAATTCACTTTTGCAAAATTCGCTTAGTTGACAAACGTGTGCCTCCACGGTGGCCTAAGGCTTCGGATTTTATTACGTAGTTAGGCGGGTGCACACGGTGCTGCATGCGGTGTGCAAGCTCAGCTGACGCCATTTTATGCCAAATAAATTTATAGCTGAAGCGGTTTCGTGTGCATTCTGTTTAATATGTGTTTCAATTTGCTTAGATGTAAGATTTAGGTCTGCTTTCAGAATGGTCTTAGTTGGATGCTGGCTTTTATGTATTTATATCAAATGTACATTACAAAAATGTTAAAATACCGGCAGATTTTAAGACTTTTTAAAGCCTGGACAAATGGTAATCGCGTTCAAAATATTTGTTTTACCAAAAAGGGATTTTCAATGGGATTAGCGAGATTCAATCTAATACATTTTTGACTGTTTCACGATCGGTGATAGAGTCTTCCAGGCCCAGCAGACTGTTGCACGTCTCAAGTCCATGTTTTTGGTAACTGTATTGTTTTCATTGTTCAGAAAAACAAAACTCAGTTGCGGAACAAAAATATTGTTCTCACATGTTTAATTTTATGAGTCCACATTTACGACATCCTTGCGTCCCCAAAAAGGGAGGTTGCCTATTCTTTCTGCACGAGTAATTATCACGCTGGCGAACTAGTTTCAAATTAAGAGAGCGACCCTCCAAACTTCTGCTAACTTCCCCAATTCTAATCAAAGAAAAACCAGTAGACTAATACAACATTAATCCACAATTCCTTAATGAAAACGCCAAAAGTTGAAAGTAATTTGCATCAAAAAGTACCTTTTGTTGAATTCTTGTAAAGTTTGTAAATTAAAATTAAGATTTAACGTGTTTCGTCGGTCAGAGACTAAGTTTCGAGTTTTTTTTTTATTATTTACGAGACGCCCACTCGGGCTTGACTGTGGCGGTTATTTCTTCAAATAAATATTTATTACAACTTCTGTAAATGTTTGCTTACTGCGACAAAGTTGAAGTTAGTTTTCAACTTTGCTTAGCAACCGTAAACATTTTGTTGTGAGGTAGTTTCGTGTTTTTTTTTTATTTTTTATTAGATCCTTCATAATATATTAAAAAATAATGCATCTAGTTTGGCTTCACATAAAAATCTCTAGTAGCATTAGTAGCAAACTAGTTGATTCTAACTAGTTTATTTTGGAATAAGAGTATTAATTGGCAAATCAGTTATTTTGTTATAATAGCTTTCATTTCACTGAAACATGACATGACTTCACATTTGTTTTTATGACACTTCTTCTGGTAGGTCCTTCAATTTCTATTCAAAACTGACTTTTCCAAACATTTATTCCAAAAAAACTGTTCATATTACACAGGATAGTTTTAAAGAGAGATAACCTCACATTCCACACTCGCATTGTCAGGAATTGTGGCTCTATACCGGCGCAGTTCTATTCTAAACCAAATGCATTCGAGTGATCGCATCCGTTAACTGCGAGCCGACGGAACGTAGAGGTGCAATGAATTGTTATAGTAAAGTGCAGGGAACTGAAACTATGGGACATGCAGAGATGCGGTTTGAACCCTCACGAGCGCTGTTTTGGTGAAAACTTATGAAGTACTAGCTTTTGCCCGCGGCTTCACTCGCGTTAAATTCGGTATAACACAGTACCTGCTACCTTCAGTTTTTGCCCTAGTGCCTTATTGATTTGTAATAGCACCGCTAAGTTTTCAATTTTCTTCCCTCATATCCCACTCTTTTTTAAAAAAAGCCTATGTCCGTTTCCTGGTTCCCAACTATCTCTGTACCAAAATTCATCAAAATCGGTTTAGCCATTAAAGCGTGAAGAGGTAACAAACAAACTCACTTTCTTTTTTTGGAAAAAAGTGGGATATGAGGGAGAAAGAGGAAAGCAAAGGGAAAACTTATCTTTGCTATTACAAATCAATAAGGCGCAAGGGAAAACTGCCGGTAGCAGCGAAGCCACGGGCAAAAGCTAGTGATTTATATTTCTGATTGTATTATTGGTTGCAAAAACATTTTACTTTAAAATTAAAGAAAGAAAGAAAAAGTATTTATTTTACTTGCACAGGAGAAAATAAAATCAAATGAAAAAAGGAACCAAAGAAATAAATAAAATAATAATTTGATGTGATTGGTGTTCACTATTGATTAATTCTAAGGAGAACCACCGAAACAAAAAAACAAAGGTCGCAGTCACTTTGAATTCCAAAAATAATCTTGATCAAGTCGTAATGAAGACCATGCAGATCAGAACACTGGCTTTTTCACCTTTATATGCCAACCGTTCACTAAACTCTTAATTCATCGTATAAAATTTCTATTAATAAACGCCTCTGTCCGAGTGGAGTCGCCTTCTTGTAATAAAATGGTAATTTATTCGGCCTATAAGTCTTCCAGCGAAAACGTGGTCCTTAACGAGTCGCTTGGAGCCCTTCATTTTTCTACCAATTTACTGTTCCAAATAAATGGACTCTTCACTTATTTGTATGCTCTTTGCCTTGATTTGATTTTTGCAAATTAGTTTGTCAGGTTTATTTTTTCTTCAAATTAATTAAGTTCGTTTTAAAATGTTAATGAGTTATATATAAATACAAGGTGTATGCGCTCTGCACTCATGACGCAGTTATTTAATAGATTATTAATTTTAACTATATTAATTAAAATTATTAAACTTATTTTAAGTATAATTTAATAACCAGCCACAGGATGCAGTGGTTTCAAATATATCAGGGGGCTTAGACAAAGTAACAATTTAAAAACGATAACGAAGTTAGAAATCGTTATCGCTCAGCAGTCACTAATACATTTTCAACTTTATACCCTAGTGCACAAAGTTGAAAATCTATTAAAGACTGCTGAGCGAAACAAACAAAAACGATATGTAAACGTCAATAGATTATCTGGCTTTATAGTTTGATGAACACTTGAGTAACTAACTTCAGTATTAGTTTAACACTGATAACAAATTAAATCAAATCTGGAAAGTATAACAACGAATATCTATAAAACTCAAGCAATTCGGATGATAACTCGATCTCTTTCGTCTCCCCCAAAAAACGCAATTTAATCATTTACTGACAGAAAACACATAAATATCTACAAAAGAAGACAACGAAATAAAACAATCGAGTGCGACCTCCCTTTGCGAAGGGGGACGTAACAAAGTGATGAGCTAAGGTACGCTGTACCGGTATCGTATCGCCATCGTAACGATACCGTACCGCAGCCGTGCCGTCTTGAATCTTGCGTGATTTATTCTTATGTGAATTGGACTTGAAAATTCAGATGAAAAGGTTTGCTTACATGGTGTGATGAAAATATTTTATGAAATGTAGAAAAAACATGAATCACATTTTTGATTTAATTAAAATTTGTCTTGGTTCAAAATGTAGTCATAAATTAAATGTCATAACCAATCTATGCAAAAAATATAGGGAAATTAGAGGTTTTTTAATATTACAATCCAAAAGTTCTTAAAACACCAAACTTACCACTTTTACTTTACTAGTTAATGTTGGTCCCTTTAAAATAAGACATTAATTTCAAATTAACTAATTTAAAACTTCGTCAAGTCCAAATTGTCAACAACCAGTAACGATATTTTTATACTTCCTCATAATTTCAGCCGACCTTTACAGCAATATGCAAATTTAATTTTCCCATACATTCCGGGCGCTTGCTTGCGTTATAAAAAATCTACGATCAGGTAAATCATAAAAGCACACAGATACAGGGGGATGTGAAATATAATTTGCTGAGAAAAAAAATATTTTGTTACAGTTAACGGATCTCCCTTTTGACATCCAATAAATTATTCAAATCCTGTCTGAGAGGTTTTCATACAATGATTTGAAGGAATGATGGGGACTGTGGTACAGATTTTGATTTTCTTACGGGATTTTCTACGACGATATTCCGGTATCGAATCTTATGAGATAAAAAGATAAAGTTGATAGAAAAAGACACAAATGGAATTACTTTTTGAACGAAGTGATAATCGTCGTTTTAAGGAAGATAAGCGTTTTAACTGTCGTGTCCTTAGTTTGTAAACTAAGGCGTTGAACACTAGAAGCTGCGCGTTCTAAAGTGCTGCGAAAGTTCCATAATTTATGGCATAAGGAACTTCTAGTTACCCGCATAACGACTGCCTCTTGACCTACAATAAAACTAGGTTCAAGGATGGTGGTGCTAAAAGCGGATTTTATCATTGAAACAAAATTAATTCACACAAAATCGGCGTTTAAGACCATCTTCTCATCTTTAAAATATTATCTACTAGCTGAGTTAGCTGATGCCCACGGCTTCGCCCGCATAGATTTCGGTTCGCGCTTCAAAGAGATGTCAGCAAAGCAGAGGGCAGGGTCCAGGGCCACCGTCTGCCGGGGTTACGGGTTGTTCCGGAAAATAAAGGGCAAAAGAAGGAATTGGACTAATAGTCCCAAGATATTTATTTATTTGCCTTCTTCTACTTCAGAAAAAAAAAAGATAGCATCTTTGTCGATATTCCATGGCAGACACTGACACTTTTACCTGACAAATCTCGAACGCTGTTTAAATATATGCTGATTAAGTTCAGTTTTATTCACAGCCCTAAGAATACTAAAACTTACCATAAAATTTAGGAACAGAAATATTGACAAATAAAATAAGGCCTACGCAATTTCCCGTAAAATGCTTCATAAAAGGCCTTAAAACAACCCGAGGGGTATTTTAATAAAATTTGCTAAAATTAGGTCTAGAAAGGCTAGACCTTCATGTTCAGGTGTCTGTACTGAGATAATTTGAGAAAACCGTCTACCGCCTTTATTAAAATTGGCTAAAAAGCCTACTGAAACGATAGTTGTATGCTCTCAACCAGCGTAATTGACAAATCTTGACCACGGAAATAAAGGAATAATAGCCAACAATCCATTTATTTTATTTGTAGTCTGACTGGTCATGTGGTTGTAAGCGCAACTAATCAGCATTAGAACCTTTTTGTTACGGATGGGAAATTTTCAAATAACTTCCGGAGTGTCAGACTTTTACTGACTAAAACCCACCCATGTTCCTTCTTTTGTCCCTTATGTTCCGGGGCTGCGGTATCTCTTTCGAACAACCCGTAAATGGCGAAATGTAGGTGTGTTATTATGAATTCTTCTGTCTAGCCCTTTTAGGGTTACAGGCGTGATGTTATGGAATGATAAAGTTTGAAACTGACTTTGTGTTTTCAGCAGAAAGTGTATGTGTCTATCCTTACTAATATTATAAAAGCGAAAGTGAGTTTGTTTGTTACCTCTTCACGCCTAAATGGCTAAACCGATTTTGATGAATTTTGGTACAGAGACAGTTGGGACCCTGGAGACGGACATAGGATATATATATAAAAAAAAGAGTGAAAAATGAGGGAGAAAAAGGGAAAACTTAGCATTGCTATTACAATAAATAAGGCGCTAGGGCAAAAACTACGGGTGGCAGGTACCTGCAAATCAGGAAAGGGGAACTGTCTTATCCCGAATTTAACGCAGGCGAAGCCGCGGGCGAAAGCTAGTGATTAATAAAGTAAGAAATTAGTTTTTAACCTTTTCAAGTTCGTTCACATTTCATGCTCAGTAATTCCTTTCGTTTTAAGTTTCCAGTATCATATAAGCTGGAATTTCGAAACAAATTTTCCAATCTTGCAAAATGAAAATGACTTCAGATTCCAAAATACTTGTCGCTGCAAAAATAAATAACTTTAAGATATCAAGAAAGAATTTGTCGATGTCACAAAGAAAAATATTCACTTAGCTTACAAAATGGAGCTACTGAAAAGCGTCTGACTCGATATTTCAGATGTCATTTGGAATATTATACAGATCTCAGATAGCGAAGATACTTATTTTATGATGATTATGAAAAACGTAAAAATAGTGCGTGAGTATATTTTAGTAACATTAATTGACGAATATTAAGCCTCATCGTAATTTATAGCTTTTAGAGGATTAACTTTTTAAATAAATTTCTTGCATTTTAGAATTTATTGCTAACAATTCTAAGAAGAATTTGATTGACTGTGTCAGTTAAATCTCTGAATAAATAAAATAAACTGCTCAGATTACTTTTAAACCAAGCATTTTAATCTACTGAATGGATGATGCTTTGAATTATAAATAGTTCATTTAGTTCGAATAGCTCTTTTTAGCAAAATTTGTAACGTTATTTGCATTCTCATCTTCGTTATTTTCTTGCCTTATCGCAATTATTATAGTCTTTCTGACCGTTTTTGCCCACAGTCGCCAATCTTAACACATTGTTAATCTTGCACAGGTGTGTGTGCAGGCACAGATGCAATGTGAAGGAACAGATCTATCACTCTCATAGTCCAATAGAACGGCAATCCGACACGACCAGAGACTAGAGAGATCAGGCGCAGGACTAACAGCCTAACGTGCTGTCCGAGGCTTGGGGTATCTGACCACTAACTTCCAAACTCCGGACTACTACGGTGAAATTCAAAATGAAAAAAAAACCCAATATCACTTTTTGTCCGACTCGAGAACCGACCGCGAGACTAACGGAGCACACTTCGAAACACAAACGAAACAACAACGGAATTTCAACCGTGTTTTTATTTAGTATGAGTTCTCGTTAGTTCACGCAGTTCACGAATCAGGAAGAGAGTAGACGTTTTGTCTAACATTCCGTTAGAGGTTACGAAATCTCTCCCCTCTTCCTCTAAATTAGCTGAAACTCTTCTAAGGAAAACTTTACTAAGGATATACCTAACTTTAATTTTAATCCAATATGTATTGCTACAATTAAAAATGCATTTAAAAGTCTAAACATAAAAAATACTGAAGACTTATGGGGGATATCCGTCAAGGTTCTTGCTAATATTATTGACTCAATTGCTCCTGTCTTAACAGGCATATTCAATCAGTGTTTGGATAGCGGCAAGTTTCCTGACTTAATGAAATACAGTAAAGTAGTACCAATTTTCAAATCGGGTTGCAAGAGTGATCCCTCTAACTATAGACCTATATCTGTGCTTCCAGCATTAATTAAAAAAATCTATGAAAAAATCATGCTGGACCAGATGCTGTCTCACTTTAACTTAAACGGGATTCTGCATAGTCAACAGTTTGGTTTCACGAAGGGCAGGTCGACAACGGACGCGGGAGTAAAACTCATCAGTCACATTTTGGAATCCTGGGAGCAGTCCCAGGATGCCATTGGCATTTTCTGTGATCTCTCAAAAGCGTTCGACTGCGTCGACCACAACACACTGCTCTGTAAATTACACCACTACGGAATTCGTGGACGAGCTGCTGATCTTGTTTTATCATATTTATCAAACAGGCAGCAAAAAGTAAATGTTAATGGGGCGACGTCCTCTGGGTCTCTAGTCAAGATGGGCGTGCCCCAAGGTTCTATTCTCGGTCCCTTCCTATTTCTTGTTTATATAAATGATCTTCCTTATATGATGGCCAAACTATCGGATATAATTTTATTTGCTGACGATACTTCGCTAATTTTTAAAATAAATAGAAAAAATCCGGATGTTGTTAATGTTAACAAAAGTCTAACCGTTCTATCGAAATGGTTCGCAGCTAACAATCTCTTACTGAATGCGAACAAAACCAAATGTCTAAAGTTTGCCTTACCAAATGTACCACAACGTGATCTAAATTTAAATCTTGACGGCAAAAATCTTGATGTTATAGCAGAAACTGTATTCTTGGGGATGACTATTGATTCTAAACTGCAATGGGGCGCGCACATAAGAACTCTTTCCGGTAGGCTCAGCTCAGCTGCATATGCAGTAAGGAAAATAAGGCAGTTAACTGATGTAGATACAGCTAGGTTAGTATACTATGCTTACTTTCACAGTATTATGTCCTATGGCGTTCTCCTGTGGGGATCAGCAGCAGACGTCGATTCAGTTTTTATATTACAAAAGAGGGCAGTCCGCGCGATCTATAAAATGGGTCCTCGCGAGTCCCTCAGAGAAAAATTTAAAGAGATCGATATACTGACTCTGCCTTCACTTTATATCTTAGAATGTATATTGTATGTTCGTAAAAATCGGGGGCTTTTCAAAATTAGTAGCGACTACCACAATATTAATACACGCAGTAAACACGAAATTGTAATTCCTAAATTTAGATTATCAAAAACTAGCAAGTCATTTCTAATAAACAGTATACGCTTTTATAACAAGTTGCCAGTTATAGAACTGACAGATGGAAAGTTTAAAAACTACATAAAACGTGTCCTTATTAAAAACGCATATTACAAAATCAAGGACTACGTTGAAGATAAAGAAGTTTGGCTATAGTTCCTTCTGCGCATGCATCTTCAATCTTATTTATTTTTGTGATCTCTTTAATCATTTTGTTTTTTTTTTTTGCAATAGTTGTCAAATCACATATTTATATCACCCTTGTTCTGAATAGTTACAGTACTTATAGCAACATCTGTGTGACTCGTCTTTTAGTTATTATTTTGTTTTTGCAATATTGTTTTTTTTTTTTTACTCTTGTATAGATTCTTTTCTACCTATTCGTTGTGAATGAGTGGACATGGTTGGCCTTGTAGATTCTTAGACGCTTGTTAACTTTTGTTAACGTATTATTTTATTTTACTTTTTGTAAAGTAAGCAATGACTTATTGTCGGGCCTACGCTGTCCTCTCATACTTAAGTGCTAACGCTGTAACAACAACAACATTGTAAAACTAAATGATTTTAAAAGAGTAACCATGGAGTTTCTTGCCGGTTCTTCTCCATAGGAAACGACCAACCCGAACCGTGCATCTTTTCTCGACGTTTTATAAGTGCCCATGTAGGCCTATGTAAAATAAAAATATTTTGATTTGATTGATTTGATTTGATTTGTCTGCTTCTAAATACCCACCCACAATAACGTCAGTTTATCCGTGATACTGGCGTCTGCAACGTCGTCGAAATATCGAGAACTTTTATAAAATACTAGCTGTGCCCAGCGGTTTCACCCGCTGAGGTTTAGGGGTATAAAAAATAGATGTTAGCCGATTCTCAGACCTACGCAATATGTACCCAAAATTTCATAAGAATCGGTCGAGCCGTTTCGGAGGAGTACGGTAACTAACATTGTGACACGGAAATTTTATATATTAGATAAAGCATAGTAATTAATATCCTGTTTTAAACATTATTAAATTATTAATTAATAATGTTAGTGGTCAGGTCAGTTTAAATAGTCATTTTGTTTCGTTACTTGTTTTGCCATTTATGTTCCTTGGCAGTCGGTATCAGTTTAAATAGTCTAATCATACTTTTAAGTGTTGTTGCAGGATATTTTCTTCCTTTTTTTTTGCTGATGGGAATCATCAAATAACTTCCGCTCTGAGCGGAGCGGGGGAATGTCAGACTTCTACTGACTTAAACCCACCCATATTCCTTCTATTGCTTTTTATGTTCCGCGGCCGCGGTATGTCGTATCTCTTTCTCTAGCCTCGGCTGGATATTTTCTTCTATTACTCGTTATCTCAGCACTTACTTCCATCATCATTTTCCTGCCTTTGTCCTATTCTATTTGGGGTCGGCGCCACACGTTTTCTTCTTCCATTCTCCCCTATCAGACGTCACGGCATCATTTACTCCTTTCTCCTTCATTTCATCCCTTACACAATCCATTCATATTTTCTTTGGCCTTCATTACCTCTATTCTTATCATATCTCATAGTCCAAGGTTATGTTAGAGTGCCACGCTTTTGCAGCGCGTCGGGGATATTTGCTGACGCACGCACCGATGACTGACGCAGTATGGCGTAAAAAATCCGCCTCGTTGCTTCACAGGTTGCGTGACAGTCCTAACAGCAACCTGCACTCAATTGCCACCCAGGCAGACCGCCCGCTTATACGTTCGCTGGTCGATCGGACCGCTGTTAACGCTATTAATTATTAAGTACTAGCAAGGCTAAGATCATATAGCCACCTGAGTTTGAGTCGTTTTCATGTTTTTAATTATTTTCAGTTTAGAATGGTTAGGTAGGCCGCTGGTGGCACTTTATAAGAAACTAGCTGTATGCAATTTTTATACATGCCTACCTTACCTAGGGTAGGTAGGGTAGTAAATTCAGAGATTCATTTATTATGTGATAGATTTCGGGCACAATTGTAAATGTTTGTAGTCCTATAACATAACTGCTCTAGCTTTTGCCCGCGGCTTCGCTCGCGTTAAATTCGGGCTAACACAGTTCCCCTTGCGCCTTACTGATTTATAATAGACAAACAAACTCACTTTCGCTTTTATAATATTAATAAGTATGTTTAATTTACACTTTCCATGTTTTTTTTTGTTAGACTGCACGTTATCAAGAACAACATCCTTGTTTAATTAAAATATCTCATTTGTAATTTACATATATTTGTTTTAAAACAATGTTTAAAGCTTTTCTATAAACACAATTAACATTTCTGAACCTCGTTTACATTAGGATTTCGTAATAAATAACATTAATTAGCAAAAGGTAAATTGTAATTTAAATAATGTATCATTGTAACTAGATGTTAGTTATCATCATGGAGTTATAGAACAGAAGGACCACTAGAATAAACATCACTTCCACCACGTCATTTTGTCGCCAAAACTAGGTTAAAAAATAGCTAAAGCTAAAGCATGTCGCGCACCTGCCAGCTTGGTTCCCTTAACTCTCTCTTCCCCTTGATTTCTCTTCTCGTCCAGTTTGTCTCCCATCCTGGTTCTGGAAACCTCATCTGCCTGATATCAAATCCAACTTTGCATTTACATATTCGATCTCGGGTACATACTGAACAAAATTTTTTTAAATTTAAAAACAAGTTAGGTAGATGATCTGAACGCACAACAGAAGGCTAGGTTGAGGCAGTGCAGGACAAGAGTACTAAGAAGGATTTTGTGGAAGAATTACCCAGCAGAACATAAAAGGCTACTAAAAATATCCTTGAGAGACAACAGGTTAGGTTAGTTATAAACGGTTAACCTTTTGACCATCCCTATATTGTAGGAACTGGTGGTAGGATTACATCAGGGACTTACCTTAGTCATAAATTACGTTGAAGGACGTGAAATTCGTGTAGCCTTAGTTTTGGAGAGTTACTCTTATTTGTTTATTTATTAAACAGTACATTCACGTGAGTAGGTTCTGTTATTGTAATTTGTTTTGTCTAACGTACAAACAAATATGATCCAGGGGCTAACGCTTGACAGAATCGCTGCTAACACGTCAGAATCGTTACTATGTATACCAATGCGTGAAAGCAGGGACGCAAACGCACGCCTGAGTCACTACTACATATATCGATGGAAACGCGCGACTGTTGCTATCGGCATCGGGGAACAAAGAGTGGAATACTTAGGAAGGGTGAAAGGTGAGGGTATAAGCTTATATTGATACAGTATTGTGACTGAAGCGTGACTACATCGCGATAATATTGACATCGAATGCACATAGATGACGTTGCCAAAGGACAAAAAGACAGCTAGCATACAATTGTGTATGGTAGTGGCAACATCGGAATGGTATCGTCGCAGGCATGTGCCTTAAATTCTAAACAGGGTTAAGAAATGTATTGAATTATGATGATGATGCCACAGCACCTGCATTGCGTGGCTTTCTAGGGTGGTTGTCGAGAGCTACGACTGTGTTTGCGACGTAACGAATATGTACAAGTATCAAAACTACAAAGGAATTACAGAGCTTCAAAAGCCATCCACATCGCTGTCAATAGAAGAAGTGGCCAAAAGGCTGGTAATTTTTTGGAACAAAAGAAGGCCAACCTATTCTGGACAAGTGAAAAGTCGTGGGCACACGGACCCCGTGGCCCTAGTGTTTCAATCCCAAACGACTTAACCACATAAATATGTATTACTAAATTCATTATTATATTCTTCTTTTTCAGTTGTCCGATATTTCATGCTACAAATACGACTTACAAAAAAATAAGTTTCCCAAAACAAATGTTCACTCATCCGCAAACAGAGCTAACACATTCTAAATAATTCATACACACAAGAACCCGCTGTTCAAATTAACAGTAACAACAAAATCACTATTCAAAATCATAATACGATTCCGTTCCTACAAACTTATGCAGATCTGTTAGGGCGGTTTTACACTAGTTCGACGAAGCACCTGCTACTTCAGACAGAATTTGCATAAAGACAGCGGCGTGTGTCGCCAGCCTATTGCGAATTCCATTCCGGATTTGTGCTTACTTAATATTTGTTGTAGTAGTTTGAATTTATGTTGATCTGTGAGTTCTGTGACGGGATAAAAATGTTGTTACGGATTCTAGAGTTTTTATGTGAGGAATATAAATAAAGTAGTGAATTTTTTGATACAATATCAGTTATTTTCCGAGGATGATATGGGAATAAAGTAAATAATGGAGTGGATTTTCGATACAATAACATCACGTCTGTATTTACGAGTTGTGCAGTGGCGTGTACCACATATATATCACATCTGGCTTCGCGATTTTACTTGGTTCATTTTGATTCGCTTTTATGTTTAAATCCCATGTTATATAGGGTGAGCCAATTATCATCAACCAAAAATTCTGACCACCAGTCTTACCAAGGGGTATTGTGCTAAGAAATAAAGGTCAGATTAGCAGTCGCTCTTTATAAAATATGAGAGAAGCAGACGAATACCATCGTTGACATCCACAACTGCTCTAGTTCAGTAAAAACAAACAACATACAAACATGCGGCCTTAAAAATAAATTAGTTATATGACAGTAATATCAACACTCTGAAGTGTTTTAGCAGTAGGTACTTCTCTCAACGAACTCATTTGCAAGGCTCTTTCGTCCTACTTAACTTGATTTAATAGGCCTGAAAAGTTCGACTTTCTCTCGCCTTATAATATAAACTTATCTAACGATGAACTCGAGTGTTCCAGACATGTGTTATCATTTGACAGCCAACGACCTCTAGACGACCCGGCTTTGGGTCGAAAATTTACATGTTTGCTGGAACTTCAATTGACGGCGATTGTTAAAAGACGAGAGAAAATTTTGGCATTTATGAAGTTTTCAAATTATTAACGAAATCATTATTTTCTAGGCATAAGCATGACATGGTTTTACTTAAGATTACTTATGATGTACAGGTTTCTTTTAAGTTTGTTATTTAAGACATTAGCTGAAGCGAATATCAGCACAATTATCGCTGAGTTCACATCCCACATGTGGACCTTGAGAGCCGATGCAAGATACAGCAACTGTTACTATTTTCGTAAAAAAAAAACATTTAAAAATATAAAAAAATAGCAACTTTTATCATTATGATACAGATTTACATGTTTTGTGACTAGATTTTTCTATCTCCAGTTGCGTGCCACTGTTTTAATTCTAAAACAAGTTTTTAGTAACAAAACCGTCTTTTTCAAAGGTTTAACAATGAAGTGTTAAATTACGTTAATCACTTAATTATTAAACCTTGCATGTCATACAAAAGAGCACAATCTCATTGCTTTTCAACAATTAATTAATAAAATGCCATTTCCTGTCATTCAGTTAGTAATGAAGACAGACTAAACCTCTTTTGTTCCAATTTGAAACGGGAAACGGAAATTAACAATTTAAAATAACGTTTAATCGTATCATTCAATGTTATGCACACGAAGTGGGCTGTTTGATTTGTATCTACTAATTGAATTTAATTAAATCGAAACTCGTCCATAAATCGGTTGGGAAGGGCGGGTCAGTGATTAAATTATAAATCATGTTTTAGCAGATGGGTCAGTGTATTGACCTTTCAATATTAGTCGTACCGTATCGAATATTCTGTTATTTCATGAAACATTAATTATGGATTCAAATATATTGTTATTTTTATTTGAGTGCCATGACATGAAACAAAATGTTGGGTGAACAATGTTAAATTGTTTTAATTAAAATAAAAGTTTCAAGAGTTGTTTGATGTTGTGCTTCGGCTTTAACGGCAAATTAGGAAAGCTCTTAATTATAGGATCAATTGGTTTACAGACGGAGTTAGTTGTTAAACGTAGAGGGTAGGCAACTAGCATTTGGAGGCGCTCTGTCGATTTAGTGTGGTACGTTGCCACGCGCACTATCCTGCTCCCCTGTCCGTGCAGCTCCCTCGTTCGCCCGTCATCAGCTGATTCACGTTTTATGCGCGAGAACAACGTTTGATGTGTTCAAAAATTCTGAATATAATAATAAGAGGTCAGTCAATTCTTTTTTAGTACATAGAATACGGCTTTTGTGGAACATGGCCACCCAAAATTTGGAACAAAAGATTAATGATTATATGTATATTATTAGAAAAACAATTAATAACTGTTGGATGCCTCACGGTTGCGCCGAATAGGCCTTGTTCAGCAAACTGCAACAACTACAACTAGTGTCAGATGCTGGTCTTCAACTGGGTCATCGAAGTTAAGGTGAAGACTTTGGAACTTTACTCGATACGAGACGCTCAGGACCGATCAATGTGTCAACAACCTACAGATATTTCAATAGTTGTTTGTCTTACCGTGTCAAAAGGTCGTGAGGATGATACGTTTTGGTTTGGTTATCAATGAAATTTAAAAAAAAAAACAAATGTTGCGCTCACTCGTATTGAAAATTGAACCTATCGTTTCATGCAGGTGAAATTACTTATTAAATTGTAATCAACACGAACTATTTTAAATATTTGGATGCCTATGTTCAACGACGATGATGCTTAACATTCGTATACGTTTATATAAGAGAGTTGCTTGTTTGTTTAATACTAAAAGCACCTAAAGGTTCAGGATAAAAGACCAGAAACATAAAATACAAAAACTCCACTAAAATCAACTGTAACCACTTTCAAAACGTCTGCAAAGTACGGGGACTTTTACAATTTTATAATAATATCCACTACACTAGTAGCTACCATTCTCGCCACGTGCGAAGTATAAAAATTGACAAAGTTGGTCAAGCAGCTTGGGTAGTTACACGACACGAATACGAAGTACCTATGAAACTACCGCTAGTAGTAAGTTTTAAAATTCAACGACAAGTCTTCACTTTGAAGTTCTACCTTAGAAATACTATTCATTCCTTCATGTTATGGATTACAATTTTCGTTCAGAAATTTCGAGACGAAATGAGAATCTTCTACGCTAATTTAAAAATGGAAGTTAAAGAAATAATATAAATGCGTCAGCTATTTCCATCGTCCTTTTAATGAAATTAAATTATGGGGTTCCTTTTTCGCGTTGTTGGATCTTTTGAAGGTACCTGATTTCTTAGGGGAGGGTATTTTAAATTCAACTCACTCTTTTGCGAATTGTGCTGAGCTTTTTAATACTTTGCTGTGATTTAGTGACTACCTAAATGAAAAAGAAGTCCTTTTGAAAATACCTTGAAATCTTACTGTATCGCTTTTCAAAAAGTACGCGTACGTAAAGTCATACAACATTTACTTACAGCAATTAATCAAAATATAAACACTTAACACAAACAACACACTATACATAATAATAATTCGAGATTCCCAACGCTGTTCATTTTGACCGTGTAGGTCATTGATGAGATCTAGAACCTTGTACTAAATCAATGTTAAGAGTTTATCTAATGAAGACGTTCCTTTTCCATGTCATTTACCAAATAACACTCGACCAAAACAAAATCCCAGTTTATTTTAGATTCAACGAAGCAATCTATTTGATTTATATAAGAAAAAAACCCAGCTATTTGGCCTCAGTCAGTCTTCACGTACATAATACAGCTAATCTTGTAAATTGCTGAAGGGATTCGCCAGTTATCTCCAAGACTATTTCTCTTGGGATAGGTACTAAATAAATGTACTAAATTCGCGGATTAAAAAACAAAGCTAAGGAGAACGTCTTGATTTTTGAAGAAATGTTTTATGTTTGATTTTCTTTGTTTTCGGTGTTCGAACTGGGTTAAGATTTTACTTAATAAAGCTTTGTGAGAAAAAATTACAATAAAACAGTAGGTTTTTAGGTATTTTGTTGTTGTTCATTTACAGTACAATTACTACATTGTTTTATTTAGAAAATGGGGAATTGTTTCTATTTCGCGCAATAAATTTACAGAATGATTTTTACAAGTGGGCGTCAATGACTAAATTAAATATTTAAATCTAAATTAAGAATTCCAAGTCAGAATCTCGAACCTGATTTTAATCTAAACGAGAAGTACAAATTGAATTTTTCAAAAATCAATATTCCTAGTCAAGAAACTGGTTTGTCCGATCGGTGGGACGACGTAAACTGATTTTTCCTTTTGGTTTTTGGTGGAAGTCTACCGTGGATTTAATGATGCAGATTGAACATCTTATTTTAGCTAGCCATATACAGTCTACGAGCATACATAGCCAAATGGAAATTAATGACACATTTAAGGGTCCCGTTTAATCCTTTTGAAGTACCGAACCCTAAAAATTCGTCGACAATGCCTCAGTGAAAGGGCACAATAGTGGCGGTAAGTCTTTGAGGAAAGGCGCCATGGCGTCTTCACCGACCGCCTAACGCAGGTCCTCACCGGACATGGAAGTTTCGGGAGGTTCCTGCACATAATTGGGCGGGAGGAAACGCTCGGGTGACGATCGCCCGGAGGACACGGTGGAACATACAGTGGCGCTCTACCCAGCTTGGGCGGAGCACCGGCGTGCGATCGGCGGCGGCGATCCGTCGCCAGGCCACCGCCTGCCGGGGTTACGGGTTGTTCGAAAGAGGTACCGCGGCCCCAGAACATAAAGGGCAGTAGAAAGAACATATGGTTATAGTCAGTACAAGTCTGACACTCTGAAAATGCCTGAGTGAGAGAGCGAATTTCGTAAAAAGTAGATGTTAATGTGATATCGCGCCTCTTTTTTTAGTCTTTGGTGTTGGTACAAAGTGATTTTATTTTGGGTGTACAATCAATCGTAGCTTGGTTGGTAGGTGGTTCATTTGGAGAATTATGTCCATTTGTTTGGTTTTGTATTTAATTCATTAAATGACTGCTGCACAATGTTAATTATTTCAAAGAGTAACGCTCATTTTGGTTTACGTATATTCTCGGCTATTTTTGAATTCCGTGGATGCTGCGGTGGAGGCACTATAAAAATTTGTTTAACATTAGCTTTGTCCCATTTTGGAATGATCCTCCGGAGACGTACTTGAAACTTATCCACACGTCACGGGTCCTGGGGCCTAAGTCTGCTATTACAATAGTGTCAGAATGGTCGATTACTGATCGCATAATGGTTGATTTTGATAATTTTGGTAATCTACTACATACTAAACTTGTCAAAATCAACCATTATGCGATCAGTGATCGACCATTCTGACACTATTGTAATAGCAGACTTAGGCCCCAGGGGGCTAGTTCTTGTTTTGGACAAAGATTAAGCATTGCCATTCAACGCGGTAATATAACAAAGCTAGTTTATTTTATCACTTCATACTAATATCCTTACTTAATATTATAAAAGCGAAAGTGAGTTTGTTTGTTTGTTTGTAACGTAACGCCTAAATGGCTAAACCGTTTTTTATTAATTTTGGTACAGAGATAGTTGGGACCCTAGAGACGGACATAGGCTATTGACACTTTTTTTGTAAAAAAAGTGAAAAATGAGGGCGACAGAGGGAAGTAAAGGGAAAACTTAGCTTTGCTAATACAATAAATTAGGCGCAAGGGCAAAAATTACAGGTAGCAGGTACCTGCAAATCAGGAAAGGGGTAACTGTGTTACTTTAACGCGAATTTAACGCGAGCGAAGCCGCGGGCAAAAGCTAGTTAATCATAAATTGATTACTTTTTTCGAGCGGTTTAACTCATTATATAACCTGGTAGACTTTTCATCTATATGTCACACGAAAATCACTGACCCACTTATCACAAAATTTTAGAAAATGCGAGTGCTAGGTGTCTTTTGCATGTAGGATCCTTTTAGGACGTAGGTGCCCACTAACACAAGATTTCAACCACTAAGGCGATGAAGCAGGGTGGCAAAGTTTGTATGGGCCGAGGCGATTCTTTGACCGGATTGACTTGAAATTTTGTACAGGCATTCTTTCACGAAATTAACCCGTTGCACGATTGTTTACAAAAATGTAGGGTAACAATGTATGTAAACTTTGCACCCGTCTGCACACTTTGTCGCGCAAAGGTTTAATAGACTATTTATCATCACGATACAACACTAAGAAGCTACGTAGCTGGGCACAGCTAGTTAACTATATGTAGTTAACTAACAAAATATACATATTTATTTAAACTATGCTGGAATTAAGCGCCCAACATTTGAGCAAACATTTGCTTTGGCTAATTACATTTGTCACACTCCAGCGAGTCAATGAGTTCGGCTGTGTGGAACCCACGCTTATAGGTATATAGGTACTTATCATTATGTTCTGTTTGTGTACCTGAGTATCTATTTAACACTTAATAGAGCAGTAGTAGTTTTGTTCATTTTTGTTTGTTTAACTGCTTCATTGGTCTAGTGGATGCAAGCGGTGCTGCAGACTTACGTCCTGTGATCGTTTCCTAGGCTGGAGAAAGTGCTTTTAGGTTTTTCCATCGGAAAGTTTCAGTTGCTACACGAAAATTACATGGCTGTGAAATAAATCAAGCAAAACGTGGCTCTACTAGTACACGTCTAACGTCTGCCTTCCCCCTCGGTTGTATCACGCGTGATATTAACGTAGTAGATTTAAAAAAGTTTCAGCTGTTGCACCAAAATCACATGGCTGTGAAATACATCAAGCAAAACGTGACTCTACTATAATAGTACACGTCTAACGTCTGCCTTCCCCCTCGGTTGTATCACGCGTGATATTAACGTAGTAGATTTTTTTAGTTTTTAGGGTTCCGTGGCTCCGTGGTTCACTTTGTTGTCCAACTGTCTGTACTTATGTATGTCTGTCTGTCTGTAAGATATTTTATTTCGGGGACGCGTGGAGGTATTGAGTTGAAAGTTAAACCACAAACTTTCTAAGTCTATAGTCCCTTAGAGTTATGAAAAAAATAACCCTCTAATGTATATAATCTATATGGCCGTTGAAGCCACAAGTTTCTACGGAAGCCTCGGTGCGCGATTCCGACTCACACTTTGCCGGTATTTTTAATCCAAGTTTTTTATATTATAACTTAAATTAAGCCGCCTCTCAACCCCGTGACTTTCAATGCAATCATCAGCATAAAGTTTGAAGTGCACATTGGAGTTCTACCAAAAACGTGACTTTTCACCACAACAAAAAGGGCATTTTCCCGCAATAACTACTAATTAAATTAAGTTACTTAGTTTGGTGTACTTAAAGAATGCTTGATAAGTTTTTTTTTATAGAATGCAGGTTAAAATCGGGCTGTTAATTTGATATATATATTCCCAGTACATACTGCCTGTTGGCATACAAAAGTACAGTGGTTGACTTACAGTTAATTTTAGAAACTAGGTCCTACTTGTAATAAAAATGAGATCTTAAATTAGCCAAGTTTAAAATTAACATAATAAATAAGATTCATCATTTATAAAATCGTTAACAGAGTAGAAACATTTCTCTATTAGCAACGACAACAGAAGCTTCTTAATTTTGTGTAAATGCAGTTCTACTATTTGGCAATTTAATAAAAATAATAGGTGCCATGCTATCAACAACAGTGTTATGTCTACCAGTATACATTAAACTCAGATATTTTGACCTTGGTGGATAGCTTGGTGGGTGATGTATATTGAATCCTCAATTTTCTCAATTGTACGCAATCGGAGTACATGATAGTTTAATGTGTGTCACATTTATGTGGGGTAAACTTAGATACGAAGAAGTAACCAAACCGTGTAACTGTATGACATATTTGTTTAGTTTTAAAACTTAGGACGTACAAAACAACAATAAAATATTGACAGCGTACAAGAAAGTTGTTTGTTTTCCATCGGTATTTTTAAACATTTTTGTTGACTGTACAACACGACGGGGTATGACATAACGATGCGGTGACGACGTCGAGTCACGTCAAGTTGTCATCTATGATTGAGTGGGAATGTGTGCTTCTATTGCGATATCTAGCGATTGACGACCATACGCAGATGTTTATTGTAAGATACACTTATGATGATAGTTTTCATAACATGAATTCTGAAATGACCTTTTATTTCTTTTGCCCATTATGTTCTGGGGCCGTGGTATCTCTTTCAAACAACCCGCAAACCCGGCAGGCTGTGGCTCTGGTAGGCCTCTCTGTTTTGCTGACATATCACATGGCCTGTCATCACTAGACGGGCGGACGGTGAGCTACCCATTGCTCATCGTCCACAGGCCTGCATCTACGGTGGTCGGGAGTTGTCTCGCTGTACCCGACGCCCAGAGCATTTCCTGCGGTGGCTGGGTTCGTTTGAGGTTTTCTCCCGGCCACCTCCTTCGCTAGCATAACTTCTTCGCAGAAGGAGGTGACCGCTTTCCATTTCCTCTCGCTCCGGGCTATGGACTGAACCAGGGCCGGACGCGAAAGATCACATGCATCTTCACAGTGTGCTCCACCATGTCCTCTGAGCGTTCGCCAAAGCTTAGCTTAATCAGGCGTTTTGTTAAAGCTGAGCCACAAATCCTTACTCTGTAGTAAGCGAATTACCACCATGATAGTTCACCGCGGTTCATCCGACGTTTCTTTCTACCTATTTTAAGGTCTATTGTAACGTTGACAGCGATTGTGGTGAATTCATTGACACCCAGTTATTATTAAAGAATTTGTTCAGATGTGAAATCATTAAGTACCTAACTTCTCCCGCTTTGGGTAGACCGTAAGGGAGTGTCAGACTTTTACTGACTAAAACCCATCCATGTTCCTTCTTTTGCTCTTTGATCTGCAACCCGAGTTTATTATTATTACAAGTGTTTTAAGGCGCTGTACAAAGCAAACACTTCGTAAAACGTCTAGATTTTCGTCGCAAAGTTAGCCGTATCTGTACATGCCACTAGCCAAAAAAAATACCGTGTATAGTTCAATACATAAAGTAAAGACTAAACAAAATCTGTTTACAAAAGTGGTCTAGTACTACGAAAAAAAAAATGTTTAAAAATACCACAAAAAAATTTTTTCGTCTCGAAATTCTCAATTTTTTCAGCGACAATAATCATATTTTTTATATCAATAACAAAGGAAATGTAATAGACTAAAGAGATATCTAAACTTTTCAAACACGGAACTGTATTTTTTTTATTCAATTAAAACTGCAAAATGACCTACATTTTGGCGGACAAGATATTCAAATAAAATCAATCGACCTTATTTCTATTCTTTCGATGCAATACTGTCGTGTACTTGTGTCAGACCATGCCCAGTATGCAGCTAGCCTCACTTCCGCGAATACCTAAAGATTAGCTTGTTACCGCGCCTTAAATATGTTATTTCTCCGTCGTTATAAAATTCAGAGCAAACAAGATTATCTGTTTAAAGGTCAAAAGCCCCAATCAGTTTGTTTTCCAACTAAAAAAAACTGGGTCATACTCAAATTCCTTGAAAGCGACAGACCGATCTATTCATTCTCGTCAAAAAATACACTTCCTATCCAACTTAATTAAAGCCCCATTCACTACGCCTTAGGCCTAAAAAAGTTAGTCCGAACTCAAATTATTCTTCAAAAGGGCTAAGTGATAAGAATCCTTTTTTAACTTAACTGAACAGCGAAATAATTTGGTCGTCTCGTTTTTTTTATATCGCCATAATTCAAGCTGTAAATCAGAAGCAAGGTTACTAAAGAAATTCTTAATTACGAAGCTTAAAAAAGCACTTAAAGGGGCATTGCGGAATTTAATTTTAGCTGGTGGGATGTTGTGTGTGAATGGATGGGCTGGGTGAAGAGGTGAATGTGTGATAGCAACATTTTTATTGAAAGTGAGCTTTTGCCCGCGGCTTCGCTCGCGTTAAATTCGGGGTAACACAGTTCCCCTTGCGCCTTATTGATTTGTAATAGCAACGCTAAGTTTTCCCTTTTCTTCCCTCTTTCTCCCTCACATCCCACTAATAAAAAAAAAAGTCCGTCTCCTGGTTCCCAACTATCTCTGTGCCAAAATTCATCAAAATCGGTTTAGCCATTAAAGCGTGAAGAGGTAACAAACAAACAAACTCACTTTCGCTTTTATAATATTAGTAAGGAGTAAGGATTTTTTTGCTGATGGGAAATCATTAAATAACTTCCCCCGCTCTGGGGGGAGTGTCAGACTTGTACACACATGTTCCTTCTATTGCCCTTTATGTTCCGGGGCCGCGGAATCTCTTTCGTACAACCCGCAACACCCGGCATAAATACTCGTTACTAGTTGGTACAAGTCATATTTTTATCAATATCTTACACTAGCTTTTGCCCGCGGCTTCGCTCGCGTTAAATTCGGGGTAACACAGTTCCCCTTTCCTGATTTGCAGGTACTTGCTGCTAAAAAAAGCTAAGTTTTCCCTTTTCTTCCTTCTTTCTCCGTCATTTCCCACTTTAAAAAATTTGCCTATGTCCGTCTCCAGGGTCCTAAATATCTCTGTACCAAAATTCATCAAAATCGGTTTAGCCGTTAAGGCGTGAAGACGTAACAAACAAACAAACTCATTTTCGCTTTTATAATTAGTAAGGATAAACATAACATCGCGCCTGTAATCCCCGATCGGTTAAGCAGGGGTGTACCTAATAGAACATCCACATTTCGTTAGTTATGTTCAAGTCCCATGTTATAGGATTGAGAACCTATTACCATGAACCGGGCACAAATTCAAACTCCGTGAGAAATTCCTGATGGAAGAACCTAATAAAAATTTGCACGACACTGAAATCGAACCGCTCCGTCCAGAGCGGGGGAAGTCATTGGATGATTTCAATGTTCAAGAGTCGCGCTTGCAACCACTTGACCGACGATGCTGTACAGTTATGTTACATTGAATACTAGCTGGCGGCCGCTGCTTCGCCCGCGTGATGATCGAAAAAAAGTGTCCTATGTGTTATTCCAGACTATAATATAAGTTTGTGCCATGCCAAGCCCATAAGCCCATATGTGAGTGCTATGTATTATCATTGACTTGACGAAGCCCTGGTGGTTAATAGTGTCATGCTCACTTAAATGTCTCGCTGATAGTGGCGGGTGTGTCGGGTCATTTAGCTCCCTTCAAAATGGTCGAGCTGAATGGGGCTGATCCATACGTCATGTTCGTGAACGGGCGCTGTCAGTTGGGACTGGTCATTTTTTTAACTACCACGGTCATTTTTTTAACTTATTTAGATTTTAAATTGAATTTTGCTTTTTATTTACTCTGGACGCTCTTACTGTGCACGTCTTTCTACATCGTTCTCACATATTTGTATAATCTCAACACGAATGATGTAAATATGATTTTGTAAAAATATTATAATTTAAAAGAGTGTCCATGGAGTTTCTTGCCCATTCTTCTCCATAGAGATCAACGCTTTGGAATGGGCAACTACAGTACTTTCACAAGTTATTATGCCTTGTGACCGGGATTGTAGCAGCATCATTTTTTTTGTTCTTGTTTTTATGACATTCAAAAGTGCCTGTAATGGTCTAATTGAAATAAATGCTTTGAGTTTGAGTTTGAGTTTTGTGCCAAATTTCATCAAGATCCGTTAAGCCGTTTTGACGTGAAAGAGTAACAAACATCCATCCACACAAACATTCGCAATATATTAGGATAGTTTACCTACTAACTATCCTACTATATTACATTTTTATATTTACACAGACTGTGTAAATATAAAAATGCAAAGTTTAAGTGCAGCCTTTAAATTTGCTTGTTCTTGCATAAAATTACTGTTTTCAGCTGACTGAGTCTATAAATCGATAAAATGTATTACCGGGAAGGTATAACTATCGCGCATATAAATAAATTAAGTTAATTTATTTCAACTCCATAGCTAAAAGATGTCTTATGGCAGTGTATGTAAGAGATTTCTTTATGAAATAAGATGTATTTTTATGCTCTTTTGTCTGTATGTATTTTTTGTTACATTATATGTGTTTCGTGTGTACATAAATAAATAAAATTACAAATAAAAGCTATAAATCTAAGACAGAACAGACATATTATTATTTAACGTAAATATAAACATACTAGCTTTTGCCCGCGGCTTCTTTCGCGTTAAATTCGGGGTAACACAATTCCCATTTCCTGATTTGCAGGTACCTGCTACCTGTAGTTTTTGCCCTTGCGCCTTATTTATTGTAATAGCAATGCTAAGTTTTCCCTTTTCTTCCCTCTTTCTCCCTCATTTCTCACTTTAAAAAAGAAGTTAGTTATGCCTATTTCCGCCTACTATCTCTGTACCAATATTCATCCAAATCGGTTTAGCCATTAATGCGTGAAGACGTAAAAAACAAACTCACTTTCGCTTTTATAATATTAGTAAGGATAAGGATTATTTTCCTCGATTGACAAATGTTTATGAGGTAAGTGTTATATCTTTTGTGGTAAAGTATTATTCTGACACCAATTCATGACCCATTACAAATAATCCAGATATCAGATATAAGTGATCCTATATTTTTTTAGGGTTCTGTACCTCTAATGAAAATAACGGAACCTTTATAGGATCACTTTGTTCTCCTTCTGCCAGTCGGTCTTACTGTCAAGACACTTTGTCATTAAAAAAAAAAGTTGCCCGACACTAGGATTTCTCCTGTATCGTGGGTGCATTTACAAACATTTAAACTCACATACACAAACAGCCAGACCCAGAACAACTATCTGTAGGTAATACAAATATGTATTCCGTGCGGGGATCAAACCCGCGACACGCAACGCGGCAGTCCATCGCTCAGCCACTGCGCCCACTGTATCATCATGTACTCAAGTCTGTAGTCCCGTGAAGCTGTAATCCACCTTCTAAGTCTTCGCAGTCAAAAGATATGGCCGTTAATGTCACAAGCTTGTACGGAACCCCCGATGCGCGAGTCCGATTCGCACTTGGCTGTTTTTTTTAATACACCGTGAATCCAACTATGAAATATGATAGAACATTCCTTTACGGGCCAAGCCAAGTAAAAAACGTTCAATCCGCTCGTTTTTATTGTGTCTGCGCTTCTATCGAACCAGACTTCAATCTCCTGCCTAAACCGAGTTAGCGCCTAAGATGGCGGCCCAACAAGTGGTCGAGGTTTTTATATAATTTAACCTATCCGTAGTACGTAGTAAGTAACAGACACTTCCTGGTGGTTAAGACAGTTGATTGAGTGAAGACTACGTTTAATCGCTCTTTTAATCATAAACATTTTGTTTTTTTTTTCATTTCAAAACATAAATTGAACCTAAATACGATTTACTTTATTTAAGATTATCTTTTGTGACATTTTATAGTTACACAAATTTCAAAATTGGCCCGAAATGCAAAAACATGGTCCTTTTTTAAAAAAAAATCATCATGAAATGATCAATAACTTTTCAAAGAATAAAATAAGCGCACAGTATGATGTTTGAGTGGATTTATAATTTAATAACCCTATTATTTAATAGTAATTACGAGTAACCAAAACTTCAGTTTCTAGGCAACTATTTAAATGAAAAACGACGCGGTCTAACCTAGACAAATTCAAAACCCTGATACCTTTGAAATAATTTTCCTCATAATTTATTCAGTACTAGCTTTTGCCCGCGGATTAGCTCGCGTTAAATTAGGGTAACACAGTTCCCCTTTCTTGATTTGCAGGTACCTGCTACCTGTAGTTTTTGCCCTTGAGCCTTTTTTATTGTAATAGCAATGCTAAGTTTTCCCTTTTCTTCCCTCTTTCTCTTTATAACTCAATCTTTTTAAAAAATAGCCTATGCCCATCTCCAGGGTTTCAACTATCTGTGTACCAAAATTCATCAAAATCGGTTTAGCCATTAAAGCGTGAAGAGGTAACAAACAAACAAACTCACTTTCGCTTTTATAATATTAGTAAGGATAGTAAGGATCTAAAAAATACGGTATCTCTTAGGATGTGCTACGTTTGCGTAGCCATCAAGCCTACGGAACATTTGAAGAAGCTTTGTTCGCATGACAACTACAAAACTGTTTTTCAATGAAATAATCTTTTAAAGGGTTTACAGACCTCAGTTTATCCTTCTCCGAAATCTATTCAGATGTCCCAGAAACATCCTGTATTTAAACAGTAATATTTAGAATCAAGCTAGCATGAATAATCGGATTTCTGATTCGGTTCCCAAGAGATATTTTGATACTTGAGGCCGACCTAGATTTTCTTATTTAGAATAGATATTTGGCTTGTCTTGGTAAACAAATTATTTTGTGAGAAAAACAGCCTTTGGTTCCTTTTCATTTACTTTAGCCTGAAAATCTCTGCTATAAATAAAACAGAGAGGAACACCCCATTGACTGTCAAAACAGCTGACAGTTATTAATAAGTAAAGGTTTTATAGTCACTACATACAAAACGTTTTCCCTAAAATACCTAAAAAACTAGTAGTTGGATTAGAAACTTTCAGTAATGTGTCAAGCAGCGTTTAAAATCCAACAACACGTCATTTAGTTGCCGAAAACGGAATAATAATACTAGCTGGCACCCGCGGCCTCCCGCGCGTGATATTGAAAAAAAAGTATCCTATGTGTTATTCCAGACCATATCCTATGTTTTATACCACCTCTGTGCCAAATTTCATCTAGATCCGTTCGGCCGTTTTGACGTGAAAGAGTCACAAACATCCATACATCCATCAAAACATCCTCACAAACATTCGCATTTATAATATTAGTAGGATTATAAAAATAAATATATAATCATAATCAGAGAGAGAGAAAGAAAGTATCCACGTTGTCAAAACCATAATATATGTTCGTATTTATGCCTAAAATTTTCAGGTCGTACACCTTACTAAAATTAAAATTAATATCAATACAACCGAAGCTGCTTGCGTTACATAACATAATATTCAAATACATGTAAATTAATCAAACAGGGATTTTAAGATGAAAATCTAACATTATATTAAATTATTTTGTTAGGCATACTAGGCTGATAAGATTAAGCTGACAACTTGAAATTGGGGTCGTTGAGGTTAAATATTTGAGGGTAACAAAGGATGCTGTCAAATTTTGGTTGGTTGAATCTTGTTCGTCTATTTGATAAATGGAAATTATATTTTATATTAGCAAAATGACATTCTATCAGCATAATGGTGATGCAAAAATCAAAAAACCGGCTAAGAGTGAGTCATACTTGCGCACCGAGGGTTCCGCACAAACTTGCAACTTACACGGCTATATCTTTTGACTGCGTAGACTGAGAAGGTTAGTTTTTTTACACAAAGAGACCGCGGCAGGAAGTATACGGTTTTAATTTCAACTCGATATCTTTAAGCATTAATGGGATAAAGGGTCTTGACAGACAGATAGACGGACGGTAAAGTGATCCTAACAGGGTTTCGTCTTTTCCTTTTGAGGTTCGGAACTCTAAATAGTATTGTTAACTTTTCAAATGCATATCAACAAATCCTCGCGAGTTGTCAATATTTTAAGTCTATGTTTGATTTTGTCCTAGAATCTCTGTGTTTTAGTATTTATGTAATTACTAGCTTTTGCCCGCGGCTAGCAACGCTTAGTTTTCCCTTTTCTTCCCTCTTTCGGTCACATCCCAGTTTTTTTAAATAAAAATTAGCCTATGTCCGTCTCCTGGTTCCCAACTATCTCTGTACCGAAATTTATCAAAATCGGTGTAGCCATTAAAGCGTGAAGAGGTAACAAACAAACAAACTCACTTTCGCTTTTATAATATTAGTAAGGATTTTTTAACCAACCACTCCCAACAGTTTCAGCTAATAACGTCTATTTAAAAAATATTTGTATTAGACTTCTTCTTCTGTAATATAATATTATTCAGAGGATGAATAGTTGATGAAAAATACCGTAGTATAATATACCTATTAAATGTGAGTGCATTTATAAATATTATACAAAACTCGATGTTTATTCGAGCCGAAAAACCCATGCAAAACAAAGGCAGGTTGTTTTTTTGCTGAAATAAAATTAAAAAAACAAAGGTAACCAAAATAATGTTTAACATAAATCAAGTAGGCAATACCCAGAACATATAAATACATAAACTTTTAATACTTCCTTCATACATAAGCTTATAGTATCACATTTTTCGCGGCTACAGCAAATATATCAGCAAGTCATGAATTATGCTGAAACAATTTTTACTGTAGCGGATCGTGTTTATGAAAACCAAGTTTTTTATAGCACCACCAGGCTTAAGTAAATGATATAAGGTTTCGTTTGTGAGAATTTTCTTGGGTGTTGGTGTATTGACTCGTGATCCAACTGGCTTTGCTTGCTGACTTTATGAAGTCCGTACAGGGAAAAATAAAAACTATCGTTTTCATAAGCATTTACACAATTTAGTTTTTACTTACATGGGAAGATTTAACGTGAACATGAAAGAAATCCTTCGTCATCAAAAGGAATGACAAATTTGGAAACCAAAGCAAATATTAACCACGAAAACAACCATGACATCGCCGCAAGCTCAAACGAAGAAAGAAAGATGCGTTTGATAATGAAGGGAGGCAACACTCACTGTACGTACGTGCTGTCAGTTGGTACTTTGATTGGACCCCAAGGTTTTTCAACACTCATGACCACTAATACACAAGGTTGTCTATTAATTGTTGCAGTATATTTGTACAAATTCAAGATATCCCTGAAATTCAAGCAGATGAAGATCATTGATCTACAGAATGCGTCCAATTCGTAACTGCTGTAAATAAAGTAACAGCAATGTCTACAAAACAAAAACTACCAAAAACAGCCTTCTGGGCACTTTACCTGTTGACGGCGATACGGACGAATTTTTTGACGCCCTGTAATTTTCAATTTTTTACTTGTATATATTTTTATTATTAGTTTGTGTCTATTTATAGGTTGTATATATTTAGTAATTAATTTAATTATATAATATTATCAACAAATAAATCCAAAAACATTGTGAAATTTAAATAAATAAAATTTCTTTATTTCAGACCCAGTAGAATCCATAAGTTGTTAGTGAATTAGGAACAGAAAATGCTTATATACTATGTTAGAGTTATTAGTACTACTTAATTACATTAAACTATAGCTAATTTTACCCAGTGCCTTTGAAGGGGGCAGTCGGGCCTACCAGCAATCATTTTCAGGATGCTGTTACGAGTGTTACGCAAGCGTTGCAGTAAGGGAGCCGTTTTCTTGCGCATGATAGCATGGAAGCCATCCGTGTGAGCTGCAGCAAACATTCCCGGCGTACTACAACGCAACTAATTATTTACATTATTTAAATAAAATAAGATAAATAAAATCTTTCAACAACAAAACAAAGACTTAAAACTATCAGTTTCCAAATGAAAGAGCAGCATATATCAAAACGTGACAGTTAGCTAGTAATCAGCCCGACGAGGGTGTAAGTAAGATTTACATCGAATCGCCGCGCTTAAATATTAACTGGACGGTGACAAGGGTAGCTACCAGCTCCTAACGGGTCGTTGTTGTTGGGATAGTGCCAACGTTTATATTTTTAGGAAAGTGATTAAAACAAAACTTTGTTTTTTTATCTACTTTTTCATTCCTGATTAATTAATAACAGCAGCTTGGTTCAATATTTAGCGCTTGCATAAGATCAACCCATTGGGACTGGCTGCCATTTGTAACTTTTTGACAGTCTTCACAAGTAGTCACTTAGAATATTTCTTTTCGGTCATTTGCTGCTTATAGATGCTTCATTGATTTGCTTGTCTCCAAGTATTATTTGAAAGAAAATAAAAATATACACATTTATCTAAAACATAACAAAAAAAAGTATATAAACATGAGACACCTTAATTTCACATTAAGTTGATCCTATACGAGGCTCAAACACCACGTTTTTTTTTGCCTACGTCGTGTCCCACAGCTGGGCAAACCCCGTTCTTCTTCCACACCTCTCTAGCCTGTGCTATCTCTGGCCATGCAAGCCTGTAAACATGATCAGATCGTTATAGCCGTGAACGACCTCGACGGCGCCATCCCACCTCAGGCTTCCAGTGTGTGACTGTCTCTGCCCATCTCTCCTGGCGCATCCGTGCGAAGTGGCCTACTCACTCACATCTATTTCATCCACATCTGTTTTGAAGCACAGGGATACCACGCCCCGGAATATAAAGGGCAAAAGAAGGAACATGGGGGGGTTCTAATCAGTAAAAGTAGACAAAAATAAAGATACTCCCCGCTCCGCCTAGAGCAAGCAAAGTTTTTTGATAATTTCCCATCCGAAAGAAAAAGGTTGGTATTTCTATAGCGCTTTAACCTTTTTTTACATACAATACAATACTCTTATAAATTTTACATACAATACAACAATATATATCAGTATATATTAAAAAAACATCAAAA
This sequence comes from Ochropleura plecta, assembly GCA_905475445.1. Lineage (NCBI taxonomy): Eukaryota > Metazoa > Arthropoda > Insecta > Lepidoptera > Noctuidae > Ochropleura > Ochropleura plecta. Next base: position 22,530,851 of record FR997722.1, read on the forward strand.
TTCGGGTATGTTTTGACGACATAACTACAACTAAAACAAAGTATTTCCAGACATCATTATTTTTGGTCCAAAGATAACTAACTGAACTGCAAACACATCATATTATTTGTTACTAATTCTACCGCAAACATAATTGTATTTTCACAGCGAATAAGTAAGCTACTTAAGTGCATTTATAATTCGTACGACCGTAGCCCTGCCGAATTGCAACTGCACGTCAGCGTGAAAATCAAAACAGTATTCCAGCAAAAAGCCTTATAATAAGCCCCTACTAAACGCTTCACCTCTACGTCTAAAACAGGAATATCGCAGGTCTATTAAAAAAAAACAGTATTCCCATTTTCAACCTATTGCAGACGTAATAGGGCTGTTCTTTGTGATACCAAAGTGAGGACCTAGGTTTTATTCCCAGTTCTATCACTGTTATTGGTTTTTGCAACACACAAGACAGTGAAACAAATTACATATAAAAACATAAGAAATAAGACATAAGAATAAACTAACATAATAAATATGAATTCAGGCCTGATTCAGAAAGCAGTAACTACTCTTCAATACGGCCCACTGTGTGAGGAGGAACCAGCGGGATCTTTTCTAAAGGTATCTTTTTTATTATTATTTATTTTTAGTTATCTTCTAAAAAGTTCTAAGTTGTATGAAAATGCAAATAAATATTAAAATTATGCTACATGCATTTCACAGAGGCATGTTGTAAAGCCCTGAATGGTAAAACAGAGGTTTGCCTTGTTACCTGACTTATTTATTACGTATTATTTTGACAGTTATGTTTAAGTCCCATGTAATAACGGGTCAGCCTACTGTCAACAACCGGCACAATAAATTCAAACTCTGTGGGTGATACTGCGAAATTCTTAATAGAAAATTATCATCACTTTTCTCGAACTGAAAAACAATAAAAGTCTGACACCCCGCTTCAGAGCGGGGGAAGTTATTTAATTATTTCCCATCCGTAAAAAAAACACTTCTCTCGTTAGTTCTAGGACGCAACTCAGTCTCAACTTCACTCCACTTGCCATCACTGGCATCGTAAGGCATAATAACTGTTAAAATACCACAGTTGCCCATTTCAAAGAGAGATCTCTATAAAGAATAATGGGCAATAAACTCAACGGACACTGTTTTAAACGTAGGTACTAACTACACAGGATGTACTAACTACAATTCCACCACTATGCGCAGACATTGGTACAAAGTTCTTCTTTGTGCCGTTAATTATTAATTCCAACAAGCCAGTAAGAAACCTAGAATTAGTTTGTAGGAAGGCTTTGTTGGTCTAGGTTTTCGGTACTGTTCACTTGGAAAATGTACGTATTGTTTATTTATTTATTTTTAGAAGAAAGTTGTGTAGTGGATTTGAGTTCTTAGTGAGTATTGATTCTGATTTCGGTTTTTGGTTTTTGTAGAACTACTTTAACTCCATTTAAAATATATGCATCAAGCACTTTTTTTTTAAACGTTGCCCCAGACTAGGAATTTCTCCTGTATCGTGGGTGCGTTTACAAACATATAAACTCACATACACAAACAGCCAAACCCGAAACAACTACCTGTAGGCCATACAAATATTTATTCCGTGCGGGAATCGAACCTGCGACACGCAGCGCAGCAGTCGATCGCTCAGACTTAAATTCAAAATTTAAAACTATAATATGTCTATTTAATAAGTTAGTTAGTTACTAGTAGTTAGTTAGTTAGTATTAGTAAGTTCAATAATTAAGTACAGTCAATAATCAATTCAGAAAGCTGGCTCGATTAAATGATTTATTGGTCTAGTGGTCTAAAGTGCAACTGCTAAGCACGACATCCTAGGTTCGATTCCCAGTTCAGTCGCAAGAGTGTTTTTGCTTAAAAAAAATCAGAAGCAGCCACAGGGTCCGAATTTGTGCCCGGTTGATGGCAATATTCTTACAAGCGAGTGTTTGTTTGTTTGTTTGTTTAATTTTAGAAGGTTTGACTCCCGGGAGAGGCAAGCGAGTTTTAGAAAATCTTTGAAAGCAGTTTTTTTTTCTTTTAAAAAATAAAGGAATGTCTCCTTTAAGTAAAATGAGTCAACTAAAGGATTTAAGGTAGTTTTCCTCCAGGGCCCGACTTATTTTTCCACACTGTATTTACATGTACTCAAAAACAAAACTAGCAAAACGTGTGTGTTGCTTTATTAGGTAAACACCTGCTTTACCATTTTGGAAATTACAGGCCCGATATTATATTAGAAACCAGCAAATAGCGTTTGATTTGGGATCACGAGGCTATTTCATGCTGCATTTGTATAAACAGTAAGCACAGTGAGATGGTTTATATTTCATAGTTTTAAGGGTTCCGCACCTCAAAAGGAAAAAACGGTACCTCTATTGGATCACTTTGTTGTCCGTCCATGTGTACTTAACTCTGTGGTCCCTTTGTGCTTTAATAAAATGCCTTCCCATTTTTTTTTTAAATATTTTTGCATCGATAAATGATAAATGATGTTTATTTTGCAAGTAGGTTTTTACAAACACTTTTACACGTCTTTTTTTAAAAACAAGATGAGGCCGGTGTTTCGTACCCGACTACTCTGAGAAGAAACAGCCGAAACAAACTCAGAGGTCATAGTCTCTTTTAAAGTCCAGACAAAAAATCTTGGTCAACTTACATGAGGACTATGCAGATTAGTGTCTGAAGTGGTCTTTTTAAGAAAGCACCACACAGATTGAGTGGACCTGTCCAGTCAGTGCAAGCATTTGTCAGATACTGATCCAGATTAAATTGTTCATCAGAAAACGTCTACTGCTGTTAAAATACATCGCAATTTAAAAAGCCTGCTTCAGCGTAGCTTGATGTAACTTAAAAATATGCATCATAATTTAAATCCCTGATATTTTAATGCCCCGTCGATAATATCAGTAGCCGTAATACATCAATCGAGAACCGGAAATTGATTGCCCATTACGTAACTCCATGTGACCGCGGTTTACATCGTGTTTTATGAACCACTAGCTTTTGCCCGCGGCTTCGCTCGCGTTAAATTCGAGGTAACACAGTTCCCCTTGCGCCTTATTGATTTGTAATAGCAACGCTAAGTTTTCCCTTTTCTTCCCTCTTTCTCCCTCACATCCCAGTTTTTTAAAATAACAATTAGCCTATGTCCGTCTCCTGGTTCCCAACTATCTCTGTACCAAAATTCATCACAATCGGTGTAGCCATTAAAGCGTGAAGAGGTAACAAACAAACAAACAAACAAACAAACAAACAAACTCACTTTCGCTTTTATAATATTAGTAAGGATTAAAATATAAAAAGGGTGCATTTATTTTAAAGTCCACTGAAAGGGCTTCGTTCCGTTTTTATGGGTGTTGTAGAAACTGTCCAAGTTTACAGCTTATGGTTACTTGCGAAAAATTTTGCAACGAGTAATCCTCTTTAAAAAGAAGGAAATAAGAAAGAAGATAGGTCTATTTAGCACATGCCAGAAAGTGCCAAATTATAAAAACACATCAACATCTGTCGAAGCTCTCCTTAGCTCGTGGCTAAATAAAGGATGGTATTTAAAAGTTCTTTTTTAAAACTTCAATTTATTCCCATTTCATTTACCTAATTTTGCCTGTGTTCCACCAAATATACCTACTGAATGTGCACCAAAATATGTTAATTAAAATATGTCATAACGAGCATCAGCGCACTACAATAAAAAAGTGTTATATCTTTATCCATTTTCTATTAATGCAAGTCATAGGGGGTCACAGTTTTAACCTAACCTAACTTACGCATTTTTTTAACATTCAGGAAGGAATATTTGGTGCACGATCAGTATTTTTGGTGAACACAAAAATATTATCCCTAAATAAATAGTAGCCGCTCGGGTCGATCTTTAGGTTAAGCCGCGCTTGCCTAGGTTGGTCTGTGGATGGGTGACCACCCGTTACATACCGAGTTTCCTCCGTGCCTCGGAAAGCACGTTAAGCCGTTGGTCCCGGCTGTCATTTGTAGATCTTTGATAGTCGTTACAGGTAGTCAGTGTTCCGAAAGTCTGACAACCAGTCTTACCAAGGGGTATCGTATTACCCAGTATTAACTGGGTTGTGGAGGTCAGATAGGCAGTCGCTCCATGTAAAATACTGATATTCAGCTGCATCCGGTTAGACTGGAAGCCGACCCCAACATAGTTGGGAAAAGGCTAGGCAGATGATGATCTGTCGAAGCTCTCCTTAGGTGGTTGGATCAAGGGACTGATTCAGAAAGCAGTACTTCTCGATACGGCCCGCATTGTGAGGAAGTTCTGTCTTTGGAACCCTAACCACCGGGAACTTAGACTTTACTCCCGTAACCGGTGAAAACCATTTTTTTTAAGAAATATTTAAAATCCTTTTTAAGAGGAAAAATAAATAAAGGAAAAATATTAAAAAATAAATTAAATCTATACCTACATATTTAGGATTTTCTTTGTAGTGTTTAGATTTAAGTTTTTTTTATATTAAGCTTGTGTGTACTTGTGGCAAGTTTCAAATAAACCTGTTTACTTACTTTTTCCTTTTATAATAAATAGTAAACTCACATTTTGCCAGATATGTTTTAAGCCCCATAGGGCGCAAGCCTATTACTATCAAATAGGCACAGGTCCAGTCTACGTGTCTGCTACTGAGAAATCTTGCTTAGACGATCGCTTCATGTGCTCTGGCGGTTTGTGCGACGCGGAAAATGGGGACCGTGATTGATCGTGTCGATTGAGATATCACACTAGTCTGATAAACTCCAAGCAAGTTAGTTGCTAGTCGTGACCTGCTTTAGTTTGACCGGAGCTTAAGTAAACAAATTTTAACTCCTGAAATTCCATCGGTATGTATGTGTACTATATGTCTCGTTAAAAGGATGTGAAACATATTCTAAGGTACCTACACATTTTTGCTTTTATTTGGTATTTGGTAGCACTTTTCAGAAAAAAGTCTCATGAATGGTACAATTCCCGCTGTCTCTGAAGTAATATTAAGATTTTGCTTCAACATAAAATTCCGAGAGATGAGAATTTAGATAAAAACAACATTACATCTTAATTATTTTACTCTATCTTAAAATAAAATCTGTCTAAATTCAGTGGATTTTGGACTACATTTTCATTTTTTCTAGACTTCCGTTATACCCCTTTTTATTAGGTTAAGCGATTCGGCTAAATTTATAGGCTCCTTCGCTTTTATGTTTTAAAGAGAAAACGGCGTTGTAAAATAGCATCACAAATTAACTGAGGAGAAACATTTTTTTTTTACTTTTTCTGTTGCCAAGGCCAGTCAAAAGTTTAACCTGAAAGGATTAAAAGCAGCTTTTTCAGTTTATGTAATCAATCCACTTCCATGACAATTAACAGTATATAAATTCTTACTATTAAAAATTCAAGTATTGTCATCATCATCATACCAGTCCAGAATCACTCACTGCTTTGTATAGCCCTTTCCTTTCTTTTGCCACACTTCCAGGTACTCCGTGTCTCCCGCGACTTTGACGAAATGGTCGACCCAACGAGCTTTAGGTTTTTTTAGCCTAACCTTGGTCACCAGTAGGGCAAGCCATCCTCTATCGGCGCTCTTTCGCATTTAGTCTGATACCCACTTCAGGTACCACCCGGTTCGTCCGATAGCTGATTCAGGGTTACGCACTTTGTCTAGAAGGCTTGCCAAGCTTGGCTCGCTCTATGGCCTTTTGGGCAGTCTCCTTATAAACAAAAGATATTTTTGCATCTCAGACAACTCACCTTTGCATAAAACAACTAAAGCATAGTACATGCAAGATAACTCTCGGCCACCGTAGATGCCTCAATGAGATGTCAGCAAAGCAGAGGGGCCTGCCAGGGCCACCGCCTGCTGGGGTTGCGGGTTTTTCGAAGGACATACCGCGGCCCTGGAACATAAAGGGCAAAAGAAAACTTTAAGTACATGTACCTCTTAAACTACCTATCTTTTATTCTTGTCACATGTCACTCTTGTCTATGTCCAATGTCCTCACAAAACACGATTCTATGCGATTAGCGACGGACATGTACGAATGTAGCATAAAGCGTCATGCATATGAAAGTGTAACTTGTTCAAGATTCATAGCTCGGGTATGGTCACAGTATCCCATGAGAGCGACGTTAGCGCCCCTGGCGGAGGGTTGGGGCATCAATCAAAGTCAGTTGCAGGTTAGGGGTGTAACCCACGGGCGTCGAAGTTGACCAGCGGAGTTTCGGTGTAGGTCGGGTCTTAGGTTTTAGTGTTAGGGTAGACATTTTGATTCAGTGAAAATTAGAATAGAATAGAATATTCATTTATTTGCTTAGAGTGTAGGTATTTATAATAAGGTGGTTAAAATAATTTCAAAAAATCATTGTGATTTCTACCATTTCGATATACAAACATTGAAGAGAGAGAGAGAGTATTACTTACCATATCCCTTGGTAAAATACAATCGATCATCAAAACATATTTAATTATAAACTTACACAACTAAAATTTATCAGCCAGAAAAATTACAATAATCGTCTGTTCTGTATCAGTACCCTACTAGTATTTTAAATGCGAATGTTTGTGAGGACGGATGGATGGATGTATGGATGTTTGTTGTGTTGATTATAAAAGTGCATGTAAGAAAAACTGTTCTATCAATAAAGGTGACCAGGTAGAAGTGTATTATGCATGCAGTACCAACTCGTTTACTGCTCAAACAGTCAGTATGTGTGTTAGTGTACATTGCTCGCGGCACTGCGCCTTCCCACGTGATGAATCTAGGCAAATGTCAGTCATTGTCCAGGCGAGAATTTATTGTACTGTTGCCTATTAAACTTTCTAGATTTTCTCTATGTTCTTTTATGTGACAGATTTTAAAAATGCTTTCAGTTGTATGTCCTGACTGCATAAACGTTTTTAAACATATTTGATGTAAGAAAACTGTTTACTATTCAAATTAGAAAGGGAAATCCTACTAATAGATGGATGGATGGATGTATGGATGTTTGTTACTCTTTCACGCAAAAACTACTGAATGGATTCTAATGAAACTTTACAATTATATAGCTTATACATCAGATTAACACATAAGCTACATATATTGTATATTCTATCACCACGCGAGTGAAACCGCGGGGCGCAGCTAGTCAGAAATAATAGCACAATACCAACAAAGAAATCACGACAGAATAAACGTTATTAACTAAGTAGACAATAATTAAGCATCACCCACACAGATCACGTCCTAATTCCGCCGAATTCCAAGAAAAAACAACCAATAAATAATCTCATTGTCACATTACCGCGCGATCGAGATGTAACTACCCTCATTCAAACAAACGCTGACTTTTCCCGCTTTCCCTCCACTTTATTCCCTTCCTTTTGTCCCCCAAAAAGAAATTCAAAGAAAGAAAGCAATTGTTCTTTCAAAGCCTTTGGTGTTTTCTGGTTTTCTTTGGATAATCTATCACGTTGACCTGAATGTAGTGTATGTAGATTACGTATAGAGCACTAGGCATTAAAACGAGCTGGATCGTAGATTTTGTTGATGGGTGACGTGGCAAGCGAATGGGTACGCTGTGACAAGAATTTGTTGGGTATCGTAGAACGGTGTTGTTTTCTACAGAATAGTTTCCGATGAGTTGCAATGTTATGGAAGCGATTCGTGCAACTCTTAGAGTACAAAGTATTCTTGTTTTTTTTTTTTTTTAAAAAGTTCGACAGTAATAGATGGCTTTTAGTTCGACAACCAGGAATCAAACATAGTAAGTTTGAGAAATTGTGTGGCAATCTGACCCACACCACATTACTCTAATCAAGGTATCTGCATATACTGTAATAAAAACACAGGACATTTTTTTATAGACATTCGTTCTTTTTTGATAGTCCTAGTAGCCCGAAGCTTATTGTATTTAAATTTCCGAATACGTTCACGAATATTCTATGTATTTGCGAGAAACACGACACAATTACAAATGTGCTACATAAATTAATATCGTAACATATACCTACATAGGTACGTTACTTACGTATATGTAACGATATTAATGTATGACAAGTCTCAACATAATTCAGAATTAGGAGAAGGTTAATGTAATACATTAACACTATATTATTTAGATTGATCAACACAAATATTTCTCGAAGGCATGAAAAGTAAGCTAAAGTTAGACCATTTTTTTTTTGATAGGATGGGAACTCAACAAAAACTTCTCCCTCTTTGGGCGGAGCGGGGGTGAACGTCAGGCTTTCAGGCCCCCGTGAGTATTGGGTGAATGACCTGTGAATGTCGCTTAGTAATAACACGGTTCGTGTTTGTAAAAAAAAATGTAAAACCTTTATCCTTTTGTCTTGTATAGATTGAAATAGAAAAGACCATTCGTTGTTTTTTTTTAATTACTTAGAAAAATACAACGTAGACCTCGTTTAAAATACAGAATATTAAATTAACATTCTACGAATTCGAAACCTCAAAAAAATTCTCGAAAGCAAATATCCTAATCGAATATCTTGTATCCGTGTTGTTTTAATTTTGTAATTCAGAGACATGAAAACATAAATATTGTTTTTTTTTTACTTTAGTGAAGTAAAGTATTGAGGCCTTTGGCAACAAAACCACAAAAAATACTTCGGAAAAGATAACGGACTAAATAAAAAGATAATGGAAATACGAAAGTAATATTTGCTTGCTGTGACGCAAAATATCAGATGTCATCTTAATACATAATATTATCTACTATCACGTTTTCGACATTTCACGTGACCAATGGCGAAACACACCTTTTTGAGTTTATTTGGATCCTCGTGGAACATTTTCATGCATTACTAGGTGATCTAATTAATTCTGGCCAAAATAAACTTAAGATTAGCGTGGAACATGAAACACTTGCTATTCACAATGAGGAAACCTATTATTCCAGTGTTGAGAAAGTTACAGGTTTGAGATCCAGTTTTGAGTACAAACAGTTATTTATTCAAATTAGACTGATAATCAGCACTTTTTGAACGTCAAATTACAAGAGACAGTCACACAAAACTACCGCCCTTCTCCAATTCCTAGTGCTTTAGCAGCAAGACAAAGTGGCAGAACTAAAAAGGTATGGACTTTCTTGAATAAGAACGGCAATTACTTTATAACTACCGGGAAATTCTGCAAAAATTGAAAAAAAAAACTACCAAAACCTTCTAACAATTTCTTCCCAGACACTATTCTAAAAGCATATGTCACCAGTATTGGAGGAGTGTACAACAAATACTGAGAGAGATGTCAATCTCGCAGAGTAGCGAAGATCTCGCGATGACAATACGTACTTGAGAGATGAACGTTTGACTTAGATTGCACTTATGTTGGCAACGACACTATGGGACATGTCAAACGTTTTTGAAACACAAGATGATTTGCCAGAAGTGATTATGGGTGTGTGATAAATTGTTAACGATATGATGATCAAAATGCTGGTTTAAATGGTTTGACTAGAGTAGGAAGAAAATTACCTACTCATCAAAACATAACATCACAACCTATAATCACCGAAGGATTGGACAGAAATGTACAATAGTACAATTCCAGTGTTCTCCAGTTATCTTTTGGTCCCATATAAAAAGGTACGAGTTTTTGCCAACAATCGGACACAAATCCGGACTGTTACCGAGAAATTTCCGATTGAAAAACCCAATAACACTATGCCCGAACTGAGAATCGAACCCAGGACCTCACGCTCAACAGTAGACCATCGATCAAAACAGTTATACCCCGCAGTAAGTTGCAAATAGATTAGAGGTTTTAGTTTATTTTTTCATAATTTCTATTGAAAATCATGCAATGGAAAACAGCATAGAGGATGGATTCTGAAAACCAATATAAAAAAAAACATCAAATGGACATCACAACACTTTTTACAAAGCCTACGTAATTCGTAGTGGACATGACAGCCTTTAAAATCCCAAAAGCTACCGAAATATCTAAAAAATCCGGGGAAAATCAAGCCGACGTACCTATCGGGAGCAAATCACGAATAAAACCACACTATTTTTCACGGGTACATTTTAATATCCGTCGCGTAGTACCTCAATGTCGCGAGTCGCGACGCGAGTACATTGCAATCAGTCGGAAAGGATTGTGCCATAAATATTTGATAGCCATCCCGCTTGGATTGGTGTATGTCATAACGGATGGATTTTGTAAAGGGTATACCTACATGTATGGTACATTGTCTAGTATTGAAAGCAAAATCCTACTAATATTATAAACGCCCGCGGCTTGGCAAGCGTGATATCGAAAAAAAGTATCCTATGTGTTATTCCAGACCATAATCTACCTTTGTTCCAAATTTCATCAAGATCCGTTCAGCCATTTTGACGTGAAAGAGTAATAAACATTCATACCTCCACGATCTTCACAAACATTCGCATTTATGAAATTAATAGAATGTGATGGATGGATGTATGGATGTTTGTTACTCTTTCACGTCAAAACGGCTGAACGGATTTTAAAGAAATTGGGCACAGAGGTACATTATATTCTGGAATACTTAAGATACTTTTTTTTCGATATCACGCGGGCGAAGCCGCGGGCACCAGCTAGTGAATTATAAAATAAAAAGGTAAATGTAAAATTATAAATTCAATTATTTTAAGAAGAAAACTGTGTTTCTTGAATGAATTAAGTTTCTTAAATCAAAACTTGGTTGTAGTTGGAGCCTAGATACCGAGTAAACTTAGTATTTGCATGAACTTGTATTATTTAAAATTTATTTCAAAGGAAGAAAGGAGGACGCTGGAAAGTTCCGTAATTATTTAACCGTTGTGTACGATCTGATTTTAATAATGAAACTAGAGTAGAGTTTTTTTTGTTGTAAATGAAGAATCTCAACTCTAAAGATCATTTTTAATGTAATCGTCACTCGGAATTTAGTTTTTAAGCATGTAAATAAATTCGATGTTTAAGACTAAAAATACAGTTTAATTTTTTGTCTAATATTGAAAGACAGAAAATATATTTATTGGATTCACGCAAGACAAAAAAAAATATGGAAAATAAAACAAAGGATTTATTACTAAGTTGTAGTCAAAACCCTCAAATCCAGTGGCTGTGTGTGCAAAGTGAATTGGGACGTCCCAAAAAATCCCTTCATCCAATCTCAATTTCTGTCCTCCATGAATCGTAAAACAAGCAACACTACTACGCGAGACGACTCCCGGCCACCGTAGATGCGGGTCCGTGGATGGTGCGTAATGGGTAGGTCACCGTCCGTCCATCCAATGACGACAGGCTGTGTCGACGGTGCGTTTCAAAGAGATATCAGCAAAGCAGAGGGGCCTGCTAGGGCTACCGTCTTTCAGGGTTGCGAGATGTTCGAAAAAAATACCGCGGCCCTGGAACATAAAGGGCAATAGAAGGAATATGGGTGGGTTTTATTCAGTACAAGTCGACACTCACTCTCACTCCACCCAGAGCGGGAGAAGTTATTTGATGATATTTTGATGACGCTAAAACAAAACAAGCATCACATATTGATTGTAGTATGTACTATTCAGAAAATGACGTCTCTGGCGGCTTATCACTGATACACTCCAATTTGTGGTCGACTCTATGAAGATGCCATCAAATAAATAATTTAATACCAGGCTGACATATCTTATTTTTACGATCTTCTGATCGTATCGCAGAGCAAACTGGACTGTAGTTTACCTATTGATTTTCTTCTTGCTTTTCACGTAAATAACAGAGCTAAAATATAGTAATTCAGACTTGGCTCTATATTGTTGGAACATAATATGTACATACATAACATCACGCCTGCAATTCCCGAAGGGTTGGGCAGAGGTTTAATAGTATACTCACATTTTGCCAGTAATGTTTAAGTTTCGTGTTATAGGGAGCAAGCGTCATGCGTCATGATCGTGAACAGGCGCTGTCAGATGGGACTGGTCATCTTTTACCTGCTACGGTTTACTTTTATTGATAAACTAGCTGCGCCCCGCCGCGGTTTCGCACGCATGGTGAAAAAATATACAATATACCTTTATGAATTGTAGTCTATGTGTTATTCTCATATGTGAACTATATTATTGTGATGTTTCATCAAAATCCATTTAGTAGTTTTTGCGTGAAAGATCAACACACCTTACATACATCCTCACAAACCTTCGCTTTTATAATATAGGACAACTACGCTTTCCAGCACTAGACAAAGGAGGCAGTCATTGTCAATGACATTGCTAGGATCACATAATTAGTTTGGTTGGTTTACTTGGTTGTTTTGTGCATATGACTCTAAATGTTTGTAAACGCACCCATGATACAGGAGAAATTCCTACAGGCAACGTTTTTTAAAAACAAGAACATAATATCTTTAAAATACTTAAGATTGAATTTTAAACGCTAATAATTTAATGATTGGTATTCTAAGTCTTATATAACCATGACCTCATTAGACTACCCTCGCCTAGATTCCAAGTCACCTGGAAACAGACCTCAAAGAAAAAAGGCTTGCTATATATTTCAGGTAATTTTGTGTTCAGATCTTTCACTCGAAGTGAAATGTCTGAACACAAAATTACCTGAAATTTTGTTCAAGCAAAAACGAACAGCTCATAAACGGTTCCTTCGCTGATCATGCGTCTGATATCAATTACAAAAGTAAACAATTTTTTTTTTGTATTTGTTGTTGAAAAGGCTACTTTTGTTCAGTTTACGTCATCATTATAAAAATCTTAATTAATTTGTTTCTTTTCATTCAATCAATATTTAATTTTTACAACCATAATGATGCAACTGTAAATTTATGCAGTTTTAGATTATTATATTACCAGGAACTTATCTTTGTTCCAGAAAATTTCCTTTTACGTTCGATTAAACGTTCCCATTTGTTCTTAATGACATTGTATACATTTAGAAGGGACATGATAATCCCGGATTGCCCCATAAACCGGTAAAAGGCAGTTTTCCGCAATAATTGTCGTGCATCGATAGAAAACTCTTCCATGGCTTACAGTGGTGTCCTCAAGCGTTATGTGGGAAAATATAAATTGGGCTAAGGCTCCGTTCACGACCACGAGCCGTGCGATTTACCCGAAGCGATACGCGAATTAATTTTATCCATTGTATCAGCTTACGCGCGCCACAGTTCCTGTTTTAAATAAATTATACTTTATTTTCAAGCAAGCTTTTATTAAACTCAGGATTCTCTCACGGCTAGCGTTTATTCGAGCTTATCACGCGCGTCACCGCTCGTACGAGTTGCGCGTGAGGCAGAAGGAACATGAAACAAAAACGAACTTCTACATTATTCTATAGTCTTTATTTGAAAACCCCTCAAAATGATTTCTCTGTCCTGCTCCGAATATAGCCTTGCGGTGACTCAAACTTTCGTGCTCATGGTTTTCTTTTATTTTTCTTGCAACTTCGCTGTCGCCAGGCGCGTGTCGACACACGCTTAAAGCTAGTAGCTCGTGGCCAAGCCATTATTTCGGGACCATAAAAAATGTTCTGAATGGTGTTTTGACCGACAATACCCAGTAGGGAAGATGGTGATTAATTTTAAATGATGTGAGTAGGGTCAGGAAAGGGATATTCAAAGGGTATTTTTTTCTTCTTCTCAGTTTTATTTTCCATTGATACAAAAAGTTTAGGGACCGATTTGTTTATTCTTTGGAAAGTTTGGCAGGTCGTATGTTTAGATAAGTTTAGTTTTATGGTAGCGTTCTTAAACTCTTAATAAGCATAAGACTTGTTTGACATTTAACAAAAGAAAAATTGTTAGAAAATGCTAGGCTTATGAAAATGATTAGGTACTTTATACTAATCCTACTACTACTATTATAAATGCGAATATTTGTTTGAATGGGTGGATGTATGGATATTTTTTAATCTTTCTCGTCGTGTGGATCTTGATTAAATTTGGCACAGAGGTAGATTATAGTCTGGCTTAACACATGGGATACCTTTATTTCGATATCACGCGGGCGAAGCCGCTGGCGCCAGCTAGTATAACATATTTCTATGTTCACAAACAACACTCATTTATTAAGCATTCAAATGGATTCCCCGAAATACGGTAAGGGTTAAAAACAATCACGAAGCCTGCAGAGTAGTAAAATTACATGGAAATCTGATTCCGTTTCATTGAGCAGCACTCCATATTCATATAATAATTGTTTTTTCAAAACTTTTTGATGCTCACAGCGCCACCTGGCTTGTTTTTCGTCAGGTACAAGACTAACAATGTAAGTATTGGGTGGCACCGTCTCCGTGTGCCTTCTTAAAACTTACAAATAAACTTTCAACGCTTCTCGACTCTGAGCTGAAATAAGTTTGCAGAGTCCATTGCTGAATGCAACATGATTTATTTTCGATGTGTAAAGTTGTTTTGTTTGTATGTAACCACAGAACAAACAACTTTTAGGTTAGGTTTCACATCCTCATCATCATCTTCTGCATCGTCGTGGGGATGGTAATCAATAAAATTTCAAGATGCAGCTGAAAACCAGTTTTTTACATGAAGAGACGTATCTGGATATCTCTCCCGTTAGAAATACCATAACTCTAAGATAAGTTAGGTTTACACTTACTAATTTGAAACAAGTCCAGAGTGTTTCACAAATACATGTTCCGACACAAAGCAAACATTAAAATCCATTAGCACTAGATGGCACCTGAATAAATACAACTATATAAAAACGCTATTGGATCAACGCCGAGCTCAGCCCGACAGGTTTTAGACGATTGTGAGTAAAACCAGGCAGGATGCTCATTGTCACAATAACTTACACAGTTTTGGAACGAAGATTCTTATCGCGCGTTGCGAAAACGGGCTAGACGTAAAAAAATAAGACCAAAAGTTGTAACGACACTTTTTGTTATATGTGTAAGCCGTGCGGCGTGCGCGTGTTTGTCTGTCTTTTTCTCTCTCTCTTTCATAGAAAGCAAGCCAGTTATTTTCGTTTCGTCTTTCTATGCCGCATTGAACAGTGTGGTGTCGCGACGATTATTTTTGTTAAATGTATTCAGGTTTTTTGTACATAATAAATAATAACTTCGTTCCATCCAGGTGTCCCTTGACACCTCTCAAGTTTTTTTTACAATATTTCGTTTGTTCTTGTATTAAAGTACTACAGCACTTATACTATGCTCATTGTATTTATTAACTGTTTAATGCTGTTAAAGCCGTACATAAAATATTAAATACAAAAAATATATAATTTTAAGTAATTTTATTTTTCGTCGCAAAGTTTCTGTAAATGCCACTAGCCAAAAAAAATTACCGTGTATAGTTCAATACATAAAGTAAAGAGTTAAACAAAATAAGTTTACAAAAGTGGTCTAGTACTACGAAAAAAAAAATGTTTAAAAAGACCAAGAAAAAAATTTTTTCGTCTCGAAATTCTCAATTTTTTCAGCGACAACTATCATATTTTTTATATCTATAACAAAGAAAATTGTATATACTAAAGAGATATCTAAAATTTTTCAAACATTGAGCTGTATTTTTTTTTATATTCAATAGAAACTGCAAAATGACCTACATTTTGGCGGACATGATATTTAAATAAAATCAAACACCGAAATATTTTCGACCTTATTTCTATTCTTTCGATGCAATACTGTCGTGTACTTGTGTCAGACCATGCCTAGTATGCAGCTAGCGTCACTTTCGTAAATACCTAAAGATTAGCTTATTGCCGCGCCTTAACCCTCTAATTTTAAGCAGTCAAAATATATGACTGTTTGTACGGAACCCACGGTTCGCGAGTCTGATTCGCTCTTGGCCGGTTTTTCATATTTGCTATAATTTTTAATTTTTTTATTCGTTCCTCCATTTATATTTTTTTTATGAATTTTGTCGAATCTGACCGTGGCTAAAAATATCAGCGCTGTGTCATGGCTGCCATCTTGCAACATCATGGCCTGGTACAGAACCAATTTAGTTAATTGTCTTTTTAAAATTATTTTTGTTTAGTAATAAACAGTTTTTCTTTCTTTATTTTACTTTTCATAATTATTTAAGTACGTATAAGTAATTATTTGTTAATGTTTTTTTTTTTAAATTGTTGACTAACCAAAATAAATAAGTTTTATCCGTTAGAGATACGCCATGAAAGTATTGCATAGCATAGCATGCAAGAAAGAAGCGTCATTACCCTACTTTGCGGCGCGCAGGCGGGTAAAAAGACCTCCTATCAAGCTATATTGTTCCTAAACATTTCTGCCTCCAAAGATAAAAATTACCATCGCACTGTCAAATTCAGAAGAAAAACCGAGAATCATAAAAAATCACATCAATCCTTTGTACCGCGTTCATAAATCATTCCTCAAACTAGGGGGTGTGCCAGCGTTATAACATCTATTCCTCATAACATATAGCTTATAGTTCTGTTGCAGCCTGTACCACAGAAGAGATAGTCAGTAGAATTGCAGAAGGACAAGTCCACACAGCAAGCGAAAACAGACGCGACACATAGACGGGAACGTACTGCGATGTGGTTTGAAAACTTTCGACATAGAATTATTTAGTTTATCTGTTAGATAGCGAAATATTTGAACAGTGGTTGTGATCTGGTACTGCCTAATTAAGTTGTTTAATATTTTGTATGATAAAAGTCGAACTGTGAGTTCGTGACGACCTATTTTTTGTTAGCCGGAGTCATGTTTACATACGCAAAAGGGATGGAGAAAATATATTTCGGAATGAAAAAAGAATATAGTGTTTGTATCGTGAGATATTGTTATTTATTTATTTGTATAGGTAAGTACATATTTTTTTTATATTTTTACATATTTCTTATCAAAAACAAAAAACATTTAAAAATAAAAAAGTAGCCTACCGGTATCGCGAACAGGGTCCAAGCTGCCGGTGCGGCGGTCAGGGCTCTAGAGAAAGAACCTCCTAACAATACGAGCCGTGTCCAGGAGTACCGCTTTCTGTATCAAGCCCTTGATCCAGCTGCCTAACGAGAGCCTCCTCAGGTATTGGTCGAGGCTCTTGGCAATTAAGCCATTGGCAGATATGACTATCGGCACAATAATCGCTGAGTCCACATCCCACATGTCGCCAAGTTAATATACTTGACTATATATTGACATTATATAGTCAATATGTTGTTATTATTATAAGTGACTTGTCTTTTATCATTCTTTCGATTCAATGCTAGCCGCATTACGTTTGCACTCGCTGTACGTGAACATGTCTATGTGTGCGTGCGTTTCCATACACCGTGTGGAACTACCCTTCTGTACCAAACTATTCTGTGTCCACACGCGTGGAGGGAATGATGACGTGACAACATGACATCTGAATCACCTCCCCTCCGGTTGGCGAAAGGATTCCTTTATTGAAAAACATTATATTAGTCGTGATTGCGACCGCATGTCAGCCAGGCGGAATGAGGGGTGCTTCTTGCCTCGGTCGTTACAAATATGGATTTGTAATATGCTTTTTGGCTTTACTAGATTCGAGAAACAACAACTTTTTTTAAATCTGGCAAATATTCTGTTGGCCTAGAGGTCGCCTCGCTTTTTGTGCATGAGAGTTCAAATCCAGGCAAGTTTCAATGTGACTTTTTCAATTCATTTGTAGTATCTAAGACATAACGGACATTGGTGGAGGAAAATATCGTGAGGTAACCTGGACTTTATTAGTCCTTTATAGGTTAACTTATGTCTAAATCGTTACGGAAAACACGCAACGGGAAATCACGAACTCATTGCTTGTAGGAAACTGTTAAGATAAAAAAAAAAACATGGAAAAAGAGACTAAGTTTTAAGGACTAACTTCTCCATAATTGAAGAAAAAACTAGCATAACTGACTTCCTTACTGCCTAATCGCTCATAACAATGGATACAATCACAAGTAAGTAAAAAACATACAGACAGCAAGTTAAACTCAGGTTAATCTCACATCAAGCTGATGCAGGATAAAAGTCCTAGTTTTTGTTTAGTTTCGAAAGTGCAAGGTCAATGTACCTATCAAAGAAACTAAACATAAAAGTTTTGTTGTAGTATCTGTGGTGTTTTTGACATGAGTAGGTATGTAAAAAAAAAAAAAAACTAGTCTGCCATTTTGGGAAGCCGCCATATTGTATTTAGAATGACGTCTCTTCGTCGATTCTGTTGTCACAAACAAAACTAAAACTACTCTAAAAATCAAAACAATTTAGTTTATTCTTGTCAAACGACGTTTCTTATTCTGAAATTGATTGAAACGACATAACTTAACTATAATATGTTATAGTTCGATAGTATTAATGATAGGTACTCAATTTAGAGAAAATCACAATCTCACTATTTTGAAATGGATAATATTTTTGTGTTCACCAAAAATACTGATCGTGCACCAAATATTCTTTCCTGAATGTTAAAAAAATGCGTAGGTTAGGTTAGGTTAAAACTGTGACCCCCTACGCACGAGCCGAGCGAGCGGAGCGAGCGGTGCCGCGGCAGCGGCCGGCGAGTGGCAGTAACGACTGGCATTAATAGAAAATGGATAAAGATATAACACTTTTTTATTGTAGTGCGCTGATGCTCGTTATGACATATTTTAATTAACATATTTTGGTGCACATTCAGTATATTTGGTGGAACACAGATAAAATTAGGTAAATGAAATGGGAATAAATTGAAGTACTTTTAAATACCATCCTTTTGAAATTGACGTTTTTTACCAAAAATAATGGTTGTGAAGCTAAATCGGACTCAATCGCGACTAAAACGATGTGCAATAAAAATGATAGGTACATGAATGTCTTTTTAATCTAAGTCTAATTTAATCCGGTGGTTCATCAGAATCGGCAACACTGTCATCCAAAATAAACAAGTAAGCAAAATTTGTGGGTCAAATAAAACTTCTAAGATTTTTTAAATAGTTAAAAATGAAGCTACAAAAGAAACAACAAATGTTTTGCAAGCTAGAAGGCTATCAAGTTCTAAAGTTTGTTATTGCAGAAACAATTTTGCATAACATTTAACTGCTATGAATTTCGACAAAGAAGCGCCTGACTACATACTAGGTACTTAACTATTTCTAAAGACAAAGATGTCAGTTTGAAGAGCACAAGATTAAAACACCAGGGCAACGAGGATTTGCACAACCTCAGATCGAACAAGTTAAGCCTTTCTTCCCATCTAAGTCAAATCCGTGACAAAAACAAACATCCCATTGGTCCGGACCCAGGAACACCTTTCCAGGATTACGTTAAACTCCGCACAATATAACCACCGTGACGCATGCCTATGATAAATCCCTTTCTTATGGAACCCTTTGGAAAATCCCAGGGACCCAAGCGCCTTTGTATAACGGAATCCTTTGAAGTTCGCAGAATAAACACGAAGATAATTAGGAAGGTCAAAACCTAGAGAAAATTTAATTTGGACCGATGAGTTTAGATATTTTCTGAAACTGAAGAAATGGGGTTGGAGCGGAAAGGGTTTGTTTTCTTTGTTAATAATATATTGTTGTGTATGGACAGCAGAAAACAATAGAATGTTGACCAGGAAGTGGTGTAAATTGCTTAGAATGGTTGTCGTTCCATTGAAAATATTGGTATTCAGCTGCAGTCGGCCATAACATGGTTGGTTATGTTACCCAGTTGAACCAATCATGTATGTTGAAAAGCGGAATTAATTATATCTTGCCTTCCAAACACACGCCAGCTTCACAACACAGGCATTACTTGCTCAAAGAGAGGCTCCTAACACTAAATTGTTATGAAAACGATGAAATATTAATTTATTTATTCATTTACTAGCTTTTGCCCGGGGCTTCGCTCGCGTAAAATTCGGTATAACACAGTACCTGCTACCTGAAGTTTTTGCACATGCGCCTTATTGATTTGTAATAGCAACGCTAAGTTTTCCCTTTTCTTCCCTCGTTCTCCATCATATCCCACATTTTTTAATAAAAAAATAGCCTATGTCCGTCTCCTGGTTCCCAACTATCTCTGTACCAAAATTCATCAAAATCGGTTTAGCCATTAAAGCGTGAAGAGGTAACAAACAAACTCACTTTCGCTTTTATAATATTAGTAAGGAAGTAAGGATACTGGCTTATACTAACAGTAAACACGACACATACAAGTTATCGGTTGTACATAAAAAAGTGAAAATCAAGAAAATTAAATACAGTCACAATTATAACTAGCAAAAACAATATACCTACCTATAGTAGTTAAAAAAAAACAAATTATAAAAAGAAACAATATAATAAGTTACAAAATTATTTAATTCACGGAGATAGTACTGGGAGTAGCAATAGACTCTAGGTGACGGGAAGCAGTGTATAGGAATCTCAGCTCAGTACTAGTAAATATAATCTATGGATTTGTCATACATTAAAATGTTATTAATATGAGTAAGGCCTAGAAACAGCAGACTGATCTTAAGAGTTACAGTACTGCATTGAGGAATCGAAAAAAAGGATGTTGGCGCAAGTAATATACTATTGTGAATACTGATATTCCAAGAACACATAACTGTTTTGAAACAAAATATATTCTTCGTCTCAAAAACTAACCTTTGCATAGAACTCAACTAAGACACAAAAAACCTCTTTAGTCATGTTAAATCGTCTTAACTACAACTAAAGCTTATTAGTACACCCGAGACAACTCTCGGCCACCGTAGATGCCTCAATGAGATGCCAGCAAAGCAGAGTGGCCAAGGCCACCACCTGCTGGGGTTGCGGGTTGTTCGAAAAAGATACCGTGACTCCAGAACATAAAAGGCAAAAAAAGGAACATAGGTGGGTTTTTGTCAGTAAAAGTCTGTATGCGTGTTACCGGATTCAGATGAATACTTGTATTTTACATGTGGCGACTGCCTGCTCGACATCCACAACCTAGTTATAAATGGGTGACACGATACTCCTAAGATTAGTTGTCAGACTTTCAAGCAACTGACTACCTGTAACGACTGTCAGAGATCTACAAATAAATGCCGAGACCAACGGTTTAACGTACTTTTTAAGGCACGAAGATAGACACAGACTAGCCTAGGCAAGCGCAACTTAACCTCAAAATCGACCCGAGCAGCAACTATTAAGGTTCCTCCTCATAAGGTGACCATAATGATAATAACTTAAAAAAAACTTGATAGTACACCAACAGAGCCTGTATCCTCTTCAAAAATAAAATGTTTAAACACAAGTTGTTATAGAAGCACCAAGCAATATGCACTTACAGTTTGATAAACCTCGGATTGAGCGCAGACATTTTATCAGGTCCGTTAACGGGTCAATTCTCTACTTCTTACACCAGACTGACTCCAGAGTTTCAAAGCGTTAATCCGATTTATGCCTTCTATTGTAGGCTTTAAAGGGTGTCCACACTTTAATCAATTTATCTCGAACTTCACAGAAGATCACATCACAATTTTTGTTACAGCATCCTGTCTCTAATATTTATTAAAACTTTATGCACAAGTAAAAACTGTACCAAGGCGGACTTAATGCCTTAGGAATTTTCTACCAGTCTATCTTAGGGTGATGCAGAGACAAAATACAGCAGGTGCGAAAACAGAAAAAAATAATTAAATAAAGGATGGTATTTAAAAGTACTTCAATTTATTCCCATTTCATTTACCTAATTTTGTCTGTGTTCCACCATGAATGTGCACCAAAAAATGTTAATTAAAATATGTCATAACGAGCATCTATTTAACAACTGTTGCAAATTTGTAAAAATAGTAATACACCTCTGCAGCATTTATTTTTTTTAGTTTTACTTCAGTGTTTTAACTTGGTGTTAATTTGGAATTTTATCCATTTTCTATTAATGCAAGTCGTTACTGGCGTACTATGTAGGGGGTCACAGTTTTAACCTAACCTACGCATTTTTTTAACATTCAGGAATATTTGGTGCACGATCAGTATTTTTTGGGGAAGAATAAAATAGTTATTGTTACAATAGAATATTTGCAGCGCACTACAATAAAAAAGTGTTATATCTTGGTGTAAATTTGGAATTTGTTTGATGTAACATATTTTGTTGGCCGAGTAGTTTAATTATAGTAAAACAATTAAACGGGTTTAAGATCAATATTTTAGAAATGCATACATAGTTGTACGATTTTTGGTGAACAAAAAAATATTATCCTTAAATAAATATTCAAAAAAATATTATTTATCATGTTCTGTCATGCATACCTGTTATTTGCATCGTTACTGAAATGCAGTTTTTAGATGTTAGTTTTTTTCAATTGTAATATGTATCCGTGCTGTTGGTGTGCTTATTATCCTTACTAATATTATAAAAGCGAAAGTGAGTTTGTTTGTTACCTCTTCACGCTTTAATGACTACACCGATTTTGATGAATTTTGGTACAGAGATAGTTGGGAACCAGGAGACGGACATAGGCTAATTTAAAAAAAAATGTGGGATGTGAGGGAGAAAGAGGAAAGAAAAGGGAAAACTTAGCGTTGCTATTACAAATCAATAAGGCGCAAGGCGAACTGTGTTACCCCGAATTTAACGCGAGCGAAGCCGCGGGCAAAAGCTAGTAAATAAATAAATAAGTAAGTGTAATCTCAATGAGTTCAGCAGATGTTTACCATAAATATAAAATCAAAGGTCATTGATTCAAACTAGGCTGATGATCAGCACTTTTGAACGTCATTACACAAGACAGTCCCTCAAAACCCTTCGCACCTAATAGTAAACCTATGTTTCGCCAGTTATATTTTAAAAACAGTTAAGTCTAGCCACAAAACCAGCGTCTGTGGCTGAAAGTGAAAAAAATATGATGAAATAACCTAAGAACAACAGACGTTTGACGACACGGTTGGCGCAGTGGCTGAGCGATCGACTGCTGCGCTGCATTTCGCGGGTTCGATTACCGCACGGAACAAATATTCGTATTACCTGCAGATAGTTGTTTCTGGTCTGATTGTTTGTGTGCGTGAGTTTAAATTTTTGTAAACGCACCCACGATACAGGAGAAATCCCTAGTGTAGGACTTTAAAAAAAAAAACACTTTTTGCTTTTACCCGACTTGAGAATCGACCCAAGACCTCATACTTAGCAGTCGCGATATAACAACGCGACAATTTTTTGTACCGTAATGCAATTACTGGTTATTTATTTTTTGCTGTTGTGGCGGAAAATTGAGTTGGTTTATGTCTTTTCGAAAATAATGGAGAAGAGCACAAAATTATAGGTCGCAAGTGGTTGAGTTTTACGACACATGTGCAGTGATAAAAAGCTGGTTGTCAATTTCATGGGTAAGTGTTTCTGTGTACCTATACCTAATTTATATAATCACTAGCTGCGCACCACGGAGTAACCCGCGGTAAAAAATATTATTGAGTTATTTGATAATCCTACGAGAACACTGCAATTAAACCTGTGTGTTAATCCAGAATATAAACAATCTTGTTACCAAATTTTTATCCAAATCTGTTAAGCCGTTTGAGCGTGAAGAAGTACAGTAAACATAGACACACGTACAAACTTTCTGCAATTAAATAGTAGTGTGATTCATCCCAAAGCAGTTTGATGTTCCATATCTTGCTAGAACAAATATTTAACTCTACTTAGAAGTTTCAAATATATTTGCATGTACCTACCCAGTCACAACGTCACTAACTTTAAAGCAAGAATAAACTTGACGGTACGGTTTGCACATCTACTTAGTGAATGGCTGCTGCGCTTCGTGTCACGGGTTCGATCTCCACATGGAACAAAATATTATATGGCCCAGCCGCTCAGTTCGATCTTTAGGTTAAGCCGCGCTTGCCTAGGTTGATCTGTGGATGGGTGACCACCCGTTACATACCGAGTTTCCTCCGTGCCTCGGAAAACACGTTATGCTGTTGGTCCCGGCTGTCATTTGTAGATCTTTGCAAGTCGTTACAGTAGTCAGTGTGCCGAAAGTCTGACAACCAGTCTTACCAAGGGGTATCGTATTACCCAGTATTAACTGGGTTATGGAGATCAGATAGGCAGTCGCTCCAAGTAAAATACTGGTATTCAGCTGTATCCGGTAAGACTGGAAGCCGACCCCAACATAGTTGGGAAAAGGCTAGGCAGATGATGACGTAGTTGTGTGAATGTAATTGTTTTTAAAAACACCCAAAACAGGAGTTGTTAAAAGTGTGGGGCCAAAATAACAAAAAAAGTAGTGTGTTTAACCTATGGCGGTATATAATAACGACATATGGCTACCTTCTGTTATCATTACATACTAATTTTTACTTTGTCTAATAAACAATACTTTTAACATCCCAAAAACACAACAAACAAAAGCAATAACCACTAGTGCTGATGCTTTGGAAACCAAAAACGATATCATTGTCACAACGGAAACAAAATCTACTAGTAATTCATTTGTGCTAAAACTTAAGAGCAAAGACCTTTATGATAAATTATGTTTATTTGCAAGTTGGTTTTCACAAACACTTTTCCACTTCATTTTTTAACCTCTCAAGGACCGCTATTATTTACGTCAACTATCCGTTAAGCACCGCAGGGCGGTCTCTTATCGTAAGCGTAATCTGATTTTAAGACTTATCTTTACTACAAATACAGTTTAAAATCGGTCGAGGTTTGGTGGCACAAATTTGTGCCAGCGGGGCTCAACGGTAATACTTGTTTACTGGCACGTTTTTGTGCCGCTGAGGCTCTAGAGGTTAAACTAGATGAGCCCTGTGTTTCTTACCCGACTACTCTGAGAAAAAACAGCTGAAAAACTCAGAAACTCTTATCAAGCTGACATAAAAAGTTGGACGTAAATTAACAAAACACATGTCTCCCCTACATAGAATCAAGCGGAAGAGATATAACGCTTTATTTTTATCGAGAGAGGAACTCCATCCTTTCCGGATGCTTTGCTCCATTGATCTACGTTCGGCGTACGACGTTTTTCTAAACATATTTATTTACTCTGTGCTAAACCTGAACGGGGTTTAGAACGTTTGGGGTAAAAGATATGGAGCTATTTTTGGTTTATGAATTATTGAGGTTTTTAAATGAAATAAGCAGTACCTTTGTGCTCTTTCATCTGAATGTATTTGTGTTTCCATATTGTGTGTTTTGGGTGAACATAAATAATATAAACGAAGAGCCAAAATAGAAAGTTACAAAAGATAAAAAACCTGTATTGTTTAATAACATTTGAAACTTCTTAGTGGAGTTATAGATTTGTTCTAGCAAGACATCCGTGATCTGGGGGTTCATCACGATTTTAAGCTCACCTTTCAACACGTTGATGCAATAGTTACTAAGGTTTCGAAATCACTGGGTTTCATAATGCGGTTATCCAAGTACTTCTTTCAAGCTAAAACGTTAAAATCCTATATTATACTTTTTTTAGAAGCTACCATACCATAAATATATAAACCGTTTTGAGAGAAAAAAGATTTATAAAATATTTGTGTTACCTATCACCAAAAAGTCCCGTATCATTCTGAAAATTATTTTAATCTTTGTAAAAAGAAAAACAAAACACATTCTACCCCTAGTCAATAGCCGCGAGATTTCTGACTACGTTTTATTGTCAAAAATCTTCAATCTAATATATAAAATTTCCGTGTCACAATGTTAGTTACCGTACTCCTCCGAAACGGCTCGACCGATTCTTATGAAATTTTGGGTACATATTGGGTAGGTCTGAGAATCGGCTAACATCTGTTTTTCATACCCCTAAACCTCAGCGGGTGAAACCGCTGGGCACAGCTAGTAATTATATAAATTGTATAAAAGTGTGTCATCTATCTTGACTTTACCCTAAGTATTCGTTGAAGTAAATAAAGATCCATATAAAGATTAAGAAAGTCTAGACTTAAGGCAATGCTGATTGTGCTGAACTTTATTGAGTTACAAGTTTTTAACCGATCCTATTTTAGCATTGGTGTCCGTAATGCCTTTAAAAAATATAGGTACTTAGGTATACCAAACAGTTTTTTTTTAACAAATAAAGCGATACGAAAAATTAACTGATATTCTACAGATTCACCATGTTTTAATAGATAGAAAGAATATTCTTTTTTACGTACACCATAAAAATTAAAACAATAAAGGCTCCTGCACACAGGCGCGTCATGTCGCGCCACGACAAAGCTGTGCCGCAGCCCAAGTTTGCTTATCGAAAAGAAAATCTAAAACGCAACGCGTCGCGCCGGCGCGGCGCGGCGATCGGCGACAAACTTTCCGTAGAACAATTACTATGAAAACGCATGCAACATGAATGTGCGCGTGTTTGAAGAAGCCTTAACAGTATACAACTTATAACTAGGGTGACACAATGGGCGGTCTTATCGCTAAAAGCGATCTTTTCAAGACAACCTTTGGATGGATATAAAGGAGCAGAGACAGTACTGTAGGTAGTCTGTGGTGTTTCATTTCACAAAGCGAATAGCTACAAAATCTGATACTTCATGAAACTTCTACGATCAGATAAATCATTCCACGACAACAACTTGTCTAAAATAATAATTATTTTGCAAACAACAACAAAAGGGAGTTTTCTTTTGCAAACAAACAGAAAACATCTTTCCGGTTAGCCGTTATCCGGTTGAGACCGGATAAAACTGGATTAGACAACTCCAATATTTTTGTTTACACACAAAAGTAATTCGCTCCGTCCTAAGATAAATAATTAAGTTTTTTTTTTTATATTCAAGGTCGTTTTTGCTTTGTACAGATGTTCCTTAAGGATTTTTTTGGTGATATTATTTGTGAGATTCTTATAAGAAGGTTGATGATATGTTATTTAAGAGCTTGTGAAGTTTAAATTGAATACACATTAAGATTAATGGCCCTGCTCCTAAGTCCACCTAGAACTCAATTTGCTCTCAATTTATATTTTGAACCAAATTAATCGCCATTTTTATCTTCTTACATAATGACTTGACGTTACCGAAAACGTTAAATAACGAATAATCTAAAACTATCTATCTATCTATCGTTATATAAAACTCAATTTTGTAAGAACAAGCGAAAGCAGTTTACGCATTATTACATGCTCACGTTTTGAAAAAAAAAATCCTTATAGGTAAAACCAAAATGTACTCATTAAAACTGTGTTAAACATAACCAATTAGATGAATGTTTGAACCAAAACGTAAACCAAATACTAAGACAAACACTGCTAAACAGTTTACTCATCACAGCCATCCCTACCAAAGCGTTAATAGCACATAATTCCCTCCCCTCCGTCTTTGCATCCATCGCTTACAATTAAAACTTCCTGTCGCTTTTCCAATTAAAAATCCCCATACATTCGTAGGAGAACATGTCCTCACACGTAGGTACCGATGGCCCAATTAAATACGCCATTCACCAGAGGGTTAATTAAGAAGAAAATTATCTCCTCAAACAGAAGGCAGGCGTGACATGCGAAAGGGTGCCAAGGGGTGAGAGGGCAGCGATAGTTGAAGCGGAAGTACAGTGTAATGAAATAGAAAATGCTGTCAAATCATAATATGTGATGACTTTGGCTCTGCTTAGAGGAACAAGTTTTCTTATTTCGGTTGCATTATCTATCTAGATTATAGTCTAAAATTCGTATCCTAACACACTGTCATGTTCGTTTTGTTTGAAACCCAAAAGCATTATCATGTAGGCAGATAGCACATATATATCAGGTTTTAAAACAAATGAATAACATATTAACGCCCACGAATGTTTGCGCGACTGATCGCTTTGATTAGGACACTTCTATCTGTCATCCAAATTTTTTTAAACATTTTGACGAGTGTGTATGAATATATATTATCTTGATGATAATGTTTTTGTTCAGACACCAAAGCCATGAACCAAACTAAGTCATCAAAAATATATGTTTCGCAGAGCGTTCATCTCCTAACTTGCGTCATATTATAAACTGAACGACCGCTTGAAACTGAAATATGGCTGAAATTCCAACAAGAATGCCTACTCGCACTGAATTATAGCTAATGAGACGAATATTAAAGGAATTGATGGTGCGACGAGCATTTTGTTTTTTCTCCGTGTTATTTTGATAAGAAACGAGATTGTAAATGAGATCGATTTGTTCGGGAGCAGAATACT
This sequence comes from Ochropleura plecta, assembly GCA_905475445.1. Taxonomy (NCBI): domain Eukaryota; kingdom Metazoa; phylum Arthropoda; class Insecta; order Lepidoptera; family Noctuidae; genus Ochropleura; species Ochropleura plecta. The sequence continues at coordinate 22,558,820 of FR997722.1, forward strand.
TTGTAGTGGTAATGTGTTGTGATGTTGTATTTCAAATGGAGTACAATAGAAATGGTATTCTGAGGCAGGGAGAAATAGGGCTGCTTCTGAATTGCTGCTATTGAAATGTTAAGAAGTGTGAAAATTGTGTTTTGCTTCTATTTGTTATGAGTTTATTTCACTACAATATTAAAAAGTTATGCTGGGCTGTGAAAAAGGTGGATGAAAAACGATTGTATGTAGCGGAGATGAGAATGTTGAGATGGATATGTGGAGTGACAAGAATGGATAAAATAAGGAATGAGTAGTAAGGAGAGTAGTATAAAGTAAGGAATGTGACTAAAAGAGTGATGGATCTGAACGTTGATGGACGGAGAGGACAGCTAAACGTGCCTTCAAAGGCACTGAGGAAACTCTTTATTTAATAGGTAGTCACCCGTCTACGCATCAACCTAGTCAAGCACGGCGGCTGTTATTATTACATCGAGGTCTACTCTATTTTGAAAAAACAAAAACGATACTGAAAAACTTGCTGCGTTGCGTGTTGCGGCTTCGATTCCCGCACGGAACAAATATTTTGTATGACCTGCATATGGTTGTTTCGGGTCGGGCTGTTTGTGTAAGTAAGTTTAAATGTTTGTAAACGCACCCACAATACAGGAGAAATCCTAGTGAGGGGCATGATTAAAAAAAAAAGTATTCTTCCATACTCGTCTTTTACTCGCAGCTCACCCATCATTTCTTTGGCCTTTTTTTTTTTTGTTTTTCGGGTGGGAAATCATCCAATGACTTCCCCCGCTCTGGGCGGAGCGGGGAGGCATGTCAGACTTGTACTGACTAAAACCCACCCATGTTCCTTCTATTGCCCTTTACGTTCCGAGGCCGCGGTATCTCTTTCGAACAACCCGCAACCCCGGCAGGCGGAGGCTCTGGCAAGCCCCTCTGCTTTGCTGACTCTCTTTGAGGCGCGCGTGAAACACGAACGCTCCGTCGACACGGCCTGTCGTCAATAGACGGACGGACGGTGAGCTACCCATTGCTCACCGTCCACAGGCCCGCGTCTACGGTGGCCGGAAGTCGTCTCGCGGCGCCCGGCGCCCTGGGCGTCTCCCGCGGCGGCTGGGTTGGGCAGATGTTCTCTCCCTAGCATTACTGCTTCGCAGAAGGTGGTGACCGCTTCCCATTCCCTCTCGCTCCGGACCATGGCCTGAACCAGGGCCGGACGCGAGAGATCGCCGCCGCCGATCGCCTCTACGAGGGCACAGCGGTGCTCCGCCCAAGCTGGGCAGACCGCCACTGTGTGCTCCACCGTGTCCTCCGGGCGATCGTCACAATGGTGACACCCAGGCGCTTCCTCCCGCCCGATGATGTGCAGGAACCTCCCGAAGCTTCCGTGTCCGGTGAGGACCTGCGTCAGGCGGTAGGTGAGGACGCCATGACGCCTCTCCAGCCACTCCTCAAAGAGGGGACTTACCGCCGCTATTGTGGCGTGCCCATTTCTTTGGCCTTCCTTTATCATATAGCCATCCAAACTCATACTCAAACTTCCTTCAAGACATTTTCATCATGCATCAGCATCACATGTCACTCCAGGTCAACCGACACTATTTTACACTTTCTCTTTTGTACAAAATAAATCTATTGGATTCTACTCGTTTCTTACTATATCCATTCACGTGACACCACACATCCCTCTTAGCATTCTAAATTGGGATCTTAATAGACCAATTATGCTAATAACTACGTAAAAAACCTGCAAAAACTGCCTCAAATTTTCCCAATTTTACCTAGACTTATAATTACGTTTCTTATTGTCCCATAGCGTAAAAAACCCACAGGCATTTACGAGAGACAAGGCAGATGGCAAAAAAACAATTCAATTATACAAAGTGAGTAAAAACAACATCGTACAAAATGTTGCCATGCAAATCTGGCTATAGGGAAGAAAAGTAAATCAAGTGCCACACTCTGGCAGATATTAAAACCATAAGGAAAATGAATTATTTAGCCAAAGTAGGCAACAGATTAGCCGTTTAGATTGTTTTTTTTGTTTCGATTTGCAAGTTGATTAAATACTTTAAGGAAACAAATTGGAGGAAATTGATATAGATTAAGGACACGTGTTTTGTAGAAGAGGAAACGTGAAAAATGTAAAGTTTTTACTAGATGATATGTATGAAGAGCTTTTGACTAAATAATAACTGCCGCTCGGGGTCTTCAGGTTAAGCTGCGCTTGTCTAGATTGATCCATGGATGGGTGACCATCGAATACCATCCGTGCCTCTGAAAGCACGTTCAGCAAATGGTCTCAGCTGTTATTTATAGATCTTTGAAATACTTTACATTTAGACAGTGGTACGGAAGTCTGAGAATCAGTCTTACTAAGTGGTATGGTATTACCTATTATTAGCTAGGTTGTGGAGGTCAGATTGGCAGTCACTCTATGTAAAATATCGGTATTTAGCTGCATCCGGTTAGATTGAAAGCGGACTTTAAAATAATTGAGAAAAGGGCTAAGCAGATGAATATTATAACGATATGACTGTAAGACCCTTCATAATATAATAAATATACGTTGGAATGTGTTGCCATGAACGATAACATATATACATAAACGCATGTCTCTTTCTCCTGAGGATAGATTAAAACTACAGAATGCAGCCTACAGCATTATTTTTCTTGATGTTTTGAAGAATGAATCATATTCATTCATTTGACGACACGGTTGGCATAGTGGCAGTGCAATTGACTGCGGCACTGCGTGTTGCGGGTTCGATCCCCGCACGGAACAGATATTTTTATGGCCTACAGATAGTTGTTCCGGGTCTGGCTGTTTGTGTATGTGAGTTTAAATATTTGTAAACGCACCCACGATACAAGAATTTTTTAAAGTGGGGTTACGTTTTATATAAAAAAAAAGAAAAAATAATAACATAACTTTCGAAATACGAATGAATTATTAGGTACACATCTACTTAACTCTTCGGGAATCGTTATATATTTTCATGAATCATCCCAGTACCTAAAAAGGAGATGGTGGAATGAGCTGGACTCTTTCTCAAAGGATTGGCCTACAATCGCACTAGACGAAAAGTGGAAGGAATGAAGGAGGCAAGAGAGCCTCTTGCCCTGCAGTGGAACAATATAGGCTCATATTATAATCCCAGTACATTCATTCTCAACATCACATCATGCGTGTCCCAGTATTTTTTTCTAAAATATATTTGTTCTCAAACATGCAGTTAACTTAGCTCTGCTTATACCACTAAGTAAACAAGCAACAGTCTTAATCATAAACGGATCCAATGATACCGATCTTAGTGCAACGATAATGGACCATCACTATCTATGCGATGACTTTGTGTTAGAGCCACTAAAGCAGCGGATCCATATTTTAGCGATAAGGCCACCCATAGTGGCACCCGATTTATTTCTAGACTTAATTAGGTACCTGTAATTTGTATTGTATTTAGTATCTATTTAATAAAGAGTATTGTTTATAAATAAATAATTAGTACTCTATTATAAGAGAAACAACTAATATATCTTAACTTGGCACACGAACTTGTCGATATATGTATGGAATGTGAACTCGGCTATCATTGTACCGATTGTTGTAACGGCCAATGGCTTGATTGCCAAGAGCCTCGACAAATATCTGTGGAAGCTCTCCTTAGGCGGTTGGATCAAAGGCCTGATTCAGAAGGCAGTACTCCTCGATACGGCCGCATTACACATTGTAAAGAGGTTCCTGTCTCTTGAGCCCTAACCACCGGTAGTTTGGACCCTGTTCCTGACCAGCGGACCACTCTTTTATATTTTTTTTAAGAAATATTTAAAACTGTAAAAATGATCGGGAAACCAAAATAAACGATATATATATGTGTACGACTTGTTGAGTGGTCAAGCGCTGCTGTGTATGAGTTTCAATTCCCTCACACAATGTGTTATTGGATTTTTCCCACTGGAATTTCTACACCGAGTCCTGATGTGTGCCTGGTTAGTGGCAATAGATCACATGCGACTAAAACATTACGGGTGAAAATTGTGAGTGTACAAAGAGGTACATTTCTGCCTTAAACTTTAGGAAATACAGGCGTAATTGAACGGTTTTGTTTTGTTTTATGTCAGAATATGAAAAAGAGGACTATTATTTAAATAAACAGCTTATTGCGTTTTGCAGCTTAGCCGTAAGGATGGTGTTGGATACTTGGCTACAAACCATTTGTTTAATATTTACCACTTTGATTATATTGCTAATAATATTGGGTCGCGGGTCGATCTTTAAAGCCGCGTTTGCCAAGGTCGGTCTGCGATGGGTGACCATCCATCAAATAGCGATTTTCCTTCATGCCCGGAAGTTCGACAACCAACGTATTAAGGGTTGGTTGTCAAACTAACCCAGTACTAACTGGGATGTGCCAGTAAGATAGACAGTCGCTCCATACGAAATACTGTTATTCAACTGCATGCGACAAGACTGGAAGTCGACCCTAATAAAATTGGGAAAAGATTAGGCAGATTATAATTGAAAAAGGCTTATGTTTAACTTACCACCAGATATAGTAACAAATAGCAGACAAATATAGTAAATGATCACCAAAATGAAACCCGCATTTTAATGTAAAATTATAACCAAAGTTTTAACACTTTGCTATCTTATTTAAGCAAAATGACTCCAAATAAATCGTAGTTAACACAAAAATAGTAAATGATCACCAAAATTAAACCAGCATTTTAAAGTAAAATTATAACCAAAGTTTTTATTTCTGGGCGGTTTATAAAAAAAACCCCACCAAGGCTAAAGCGGGAGCTCCGCTCCGCTACGCTCCCGCCTTAGCCTTCTAACCTAACCTATCCGAGTCGGGGTACTCTGAGTCGTGGTGTTAACCATAATGAGATTATAATTCGATTAGATTTGGTGATCATTTACTACATTTGGTGGTCGAATACAATTTAAAGTGCAGTCGTGACTAAAATAGCTGGTACTATTGTAATTTTAGACATTATTTTTCTGGTGTTAAGTAGATATTTTTGGTTACATAACTAAGGGTATCAAAGCATTTTATGGTGGTCATTATATTTAACCCCATTGAAAAACATAGCAGTATGTATTACACTATTGTATTGTATAACGGGCTGGTATGTATTACACTAATACCTACATCAAGCATTTTGCAATTAACAATAATCGTTAATCGACTTAGTCAGTAATTTCTCTTAATCAAACTCACTTAAAATAAAGCATTTAACTCTCCTCTCATCTATCGCCACAAACCAACACAGACCCATAAATTACCCTCAGAATTGCCAATAAAACTTAATTCTGCCAAAAGCCGTTATTATAGTATTAAACGTAAATTAATAGCTGGTTTTATGGCCACAACACACGCCTACTCTGCAGGGAGATTCGCTGGTCAGCAATTCTTGGAGATGTCCTCATTAATGGGCTCTTCAATACACCTTAAGAGAGCTATCGTGGGCATTAATATCCGATACTGTGTATACTGTAATGATGTATGGTTAGCTTGTTGGATGACTTGCTTAACTGCAAAAGACTTTTATGACCTCTATCTGTAGTCTGCCTAGCCTCTTCCCAACTAAACTGGACTACCAATATTTTTGAGTAGCTGGCGCCCGCGGCTTCGCCCGCGTGATATAGAAAAAAAATATTCTTTGTGTTATGTCAGACTATAATCTACCTCTGTGCCAAATTTCATTAAGATCCGTTCAGCCGTTTCGACATGAAAGAGTAATAAACATTCATACACCCATCCATCCATCTTCACAAACATTCGCATTTATAATATTAGTAGGATTGGGAAGTAGTTTTTTTTTGTTTATATATTTTAAGATGTAGCAACTGCAAGCAAGTGTACAGCCATACCAAACCGCGCAAACGCAGTAATGGAAGTGCGAGGAAGCAAAACAAAATATCAAAGTTCAAGATAATCGTAACGTTGTTTAAATTTTCCTATTTTTATTTTATTTATTTATTTATGCACACAAAATACATGACAGGACATAACATTAAGACAGAAGAGCACAAAGGTACAGCTTATTTCATAAGAAATTTCTTCCAGCAGACCTGCGAGAGGAAAGTTGGATAAGATATGTAGACACAGTGTGTGGAAAAGATAAAACAGAAAATTTTAAATTATCAATCATATTATAAACTTACGTACAAATAATACACATATACAAATAAATACTGAGATAGTAAATATATACCTAAAATATATAATTATGCAGAATATCACAGTAAAGAGGACAGGTTCAGGCTCTTGGACTTGCTTTTTAAAAATAAATATAGTTTTAGAGTCTCGTATGTTAGGCAGAAGTGAGTTCCACAAACTTACTGCGTGAACAGAGAAGGAGTGGGAAAAAAGGAGAAATAAGGAGAGATCACCAGTTTTATTTCTGTACATTTGTAGTAAATCAAATTTAGATATTCATACATTTTGTTACTTTTATTTCAGTTGTATTATATTACCTATCAAACACATTTTATTTCATTAAGTTAGCATTCTTAGTTTCCCAGATTTATAGGTTTTCATAAGTGACCCGGATTCATTGCTCTCAAGTGTATACATGTAAACCGCAAGTATTACATCGCAACTAAGTTAATAAAGTAATGTAATATCAAACAATTTGTACTTTGCAAGTCTCACATAAGTTAATTTTATTTAATAATGTTCTTACGCGTGGAGCGGAACAATATCCTGAATATATCAAGATATCTTCTTCCTGTTAGTTAAATGTCACAGCTAATAATAGAGCTGACTTTTAAGTAGACAATGTTTCAAAATATAACAAAATTTTGTTCCTATTGAAAACAACGTTAAATTAATTATTATAAGAAGCTAAATTTAGGGTATTTGGCTACGACAAATACTTGGGTAAATGACGTCACATCATAGCCGCAACATTCACAGGCGTTTGAGTTTTAGTAGAAAATTTTAGGACTTTTTTATGCGACAACTAGTGCTTGAAGAAAAGTATTAAAAGTTAATAATTATTTTCTTGGGTTGTTATTACAATACTAGCTTCCGCCCGCGACTACGTCCGCGTGGCATAATTACTTAGAACTAACGCTAACTTAAACCCGCGTGATGATCGAAAAAAAAATATCTTTCTCTACCATTTTCTTCCCTGTTTCTTATTTTATTTTAGCCTGTCCTTCTCTAGGGTCCCAACTATCTCTGTACCAAAATTCATCAAAATCGGTTTGGCCATTTAGGCGTGAAGACGTAACAAACAAACAAACTCACGTTCGGTTTTATAATATTACTAGCTTTTGCCCGCGGCTTCGCTCGCGTTAAATTCGGTAGCGCCTTATTGATTTGTAATAGCAACGCTAAGTTTTCCTGTTTCTTCCCTCTTTCTCCCTCATATCCCACTCTTTTTTAAAAAAAATAATAGCCTGTGTCCGTCTCCTGGTTCCCAACTATCTCTATACCAAAATTCATTAAAATCGGTTTAGCCATTAAAGCGTGAAGAGGTAACAAACAAACAAACTCACTTTCGCTTTTATAATATTACTAGCTGTTCCCCGCGGTTTCACCCTCGCTGCTCAGCACCTGTTGACCGTTGACCGTAGCGTGATGTTATATAGCCTATAGCCTTCCTCAAGAAACGGACTATCCAACACTAAAAGAATTTTCCAACTCCAACCAGTAGTCCCAGAGATCAGCGCGTTCAAACAAACAAACAAACTCTTCAGCTTTATAATATTAGTAAAGATATATAAATATATAATATATAGTAAGGTTTTGCATATCCCGGGTTATTGAGGTTACAGTATAACACAATATTTTTCAATAACAAAGCTTTTCATCCGTACCGGTAGTATGTCACTTGCAAACAACCTAAGCGATGCAGGCGAAAATGTTCCGATAAAATTATCATAATGATCCGAGAGAGAAGTGCCCTGGGAATGACGGGATAATCTCCCGCACCTGATACGTGGCTCATAATAGACTAGCTTTTTTGTCTATTTTTTAGTCTAGTTAGTTCATTTTTAGTATCTGTTACAGACTTTCTTCGTTGCTCGTCGTCGATAATTAATATGAAAGCTTGTTCAAAAAGACCGTTCGTGAGTCTATATACCTAGTTGAAGATAGTTTGTTTATCGTTACTTAAATTAGGTCATTGGAACATGCTACCTCTAGTAATTTTTACTTTTCTACCCATTTTTCTTTTTCTTTGAGTTTTAAGTCAGTGTTAATTACTATCAAATTGTCAATATCCTCGTGCCATATTGTCAATCTAAACGATTATTACACGAACATAATAGATATCACTGTTGAGTTCATTTTGTTCAGTAAAACCAAAATGCGTACTCATCCCTACAGAGGACCTTTCCGTTTTACGAACGAATTAGTAGTAAATTATGGTGACGATTGCGTGATACTAGTAAGACTGTTTAAAAACTCAAGTACATCAGGGTAAAAAAGACCGCTTCGACGTATTACATAAATAAATTAAACCTAAGTTATTACAAACAAAAAATGAGCACAAACATAAACAAAAACTTATATATATATATAATACTTTGTCATAAATTATTGATTACTTTGGCCATTATCCTAGCTTAAAACATACTTTTATACCTGAAAGTTATGTGACATTTTTTTTTTTACCACAGCCAACCTCGAACTCTGGACTAAATAACGAGGCATTCTTAAGCCGTCATGCCGTAATGGCAGATGCGTCAGCATCATTAGTTCATTACGTTGCGGTAACGCCCAATGGTAGTGCTAAAGGAGAGGTTATTGTGATAAGCGTAGCGGAAATTATCATGGTTATGGTGGCGAGAAGGAATGGGAAGCAGTCACCTCATCTTACGAAGCAGTTATGCTAGCAAAGGCGGTGGCGGGACGTTTGAGGGAGCGAACTTCAAACCGCGTGAAACGCTCCAAGCGTCCGGAGCCGCAAGACGACTCCCGGCCACCTTAGGCGCATCTAGCCTCTGCCTACCAGGATTGCGGGTTGTTCGAAAGAGATACGGTGGCCCCGGAATACAAAGGGCAAAAGAAGGAACATGGGTGGGTTTTAGTCAGTACAATTTTGACTTTTCTTCTCGCTCCGTTATATGAAGATAATATTCGAAAGGGCCTTAAACAATAATCAAAAGTAATTTATTTAGATTGGGCTGTTATTAGTCAGCAGTAATAAAACGTCTAAGCTTACAGTCCCCGATACCCTACAAGACAGTGCGGCTTAACTTTGATAATTGAACTGGCTGTTATTATTTTTAGCCACAAGCTCATCACGAGAATGAGTTTTGAAGGTAATATAAGCATTTATACCTCCTTGTAGGTATAACACAAAAGCTTTTCCATTTAATCTTAAATTAATAATCAAATATACGGAACTAGCCTTTGCCCGCGGCTTCGCTCGCGTCAAATTCGGGGTAACTCAGTTCCCCTTTCCTGTTTTGCAGGTACCTGCTACCTGTAGTTTTTGTCTTTGCGCCTTATTTATTGTAATAGCAAAGCTAAGTTTTCCCTTTTCTTCTATCTTTCTCCCTCATTACTCACTTTAAAAACAAATTGCCTGTGTCCCAACTATATCTGTACCAAAATTTATTAAAATCAGTTAAGCCATTTAGGCTTGAAGACGTAACAAACAAACAAACTCACTTTCGCTTTTATAATATTAGTAAGGATAGTAAGGATTAACAGCGTATAATATTGGTAGTAGTACCAATATTATACGCTAGAACTTTCAATCAGCCTCCCTCCCTGTCACAGTATCCCCTCCCTAACAAGTTAATGGCGTCTGTTCCACTGAGATACGGACGAAACACTCTGCCTACGACACTATTTCAACCTAAGGCCTATAACCTGTGCCTGCTTTTTACTGGCTTTATTTTAAGGTTTATAAAATGTGGGGTAGAATTTTAGGGTCGCTGATGTGCTTACATAATTCTGAACTGCTTCTAAGGATATTGGATCCGGTTTCTGACTAAACCTTTCAATGGAAAAAAATATTTAGCTAGAGGAACTACACATGTCGCGTATCTTTTTAAGGATTGAACGGACCTTTTATGACGCCTTATACTAAGAATGCTGTAAGCCAAACTAAGTAACTCTAGACAAAAACTATGGCTGCAAAACGACTTTTTTGGGGTAAAAATTAACGTGATTTAAGTCTTTAAACTGACATGGTTACTAACATTATTATTAATACTTGAAACGGGATTTTTACTATAAATAATAATAAATATCTTGGGACAACTCACACACGGTCGTCTGATCCCAAGCTAAGCAGAGCTTGTGTTATGGTAACTAGACAACTGATATACATACTTATATAATTTATAAATACATACATATTATAGATAAATCACACCCAGACACAGAACAAACAATCATGCTCATCACACAAAGTTTGTCCTGGGTGGGAATCGAACCCACGACCTCCGGCTTAGCAGTCAGGGCCACTAACCACTAGACCAACAGGGCCGTCACACACTATGTTTGTTATTTGTTTCGAGTTTCCGATATTTCGGCGATGTTGCAAACGCCATGAGCACGGATGAACTGAAGTTATTCCGGGTGGGTGTTTATGAGCAGACAAAACGTTCTACCCCCTGTGTGTTTTTTTTTTGCGTTCGGTACCTACCACTAACACCATCACTCACAACTCGATTTTGCTCTCGATACTCAACCGGATTTTGCTCTAGACACACAAAACTCACTGTATCAGCGGGGCAGCAACTAAAGACGCGGCTAAAACCGCGCAAGACAACTAGTATATTATGAAACGCTAGTTTTTGTAAAAATAACCGGCCATGTACGAGTCGAAGTCGCGCAACAAGGGTTCCGTACAAACTTAAATTATTTTATTCGTACGCCCATATTTTTTGACTGCGTAGACTTAAAGGGTTGAGCTCTATGGGACGACAGACTTGAGTAAAAGGTTTTAATTTCAATTCAATACCTTCACGCGTTTCCGAGATTAAGGGTCTTGACAGATGGAAAAGCAAGTGATCATATAAGGATTAATTAAGTTTTACAAGGGAAAGTCCAACTCAGCACGATTACTTCGAGTTTTATTAAAATTTTGTAGTACTACGTCTAACTGTATCCGCTGCATATATTATTTTTAATTATGAATTCATTTATTTCAGGATATTTTACCATAATAAGAGCTACAAATTTTACAACATAATTATACATACATAAAATTCATTACATTTTTTTGCGTTAAAATATAAATGTAAGTTAAAATAAAATTAATGTTTAAAGATTTCACTTTGAATAAATTGTTACAAATTACATTTTAAAAGTATTAATATCATTTCGCCGTACAATAATTGAATTAAAATTAAATAAATAAAAGAAGTTAGAAGTTGAAGTTTAATTACATAGTTATTAAGTAGCATATTTACGAAACTATCCAAAAACCCAGATTAAAATATTCAATTAATATAACCCCTATTTACTGCCATCATAATTACACAAAATCCAGCATGACATGAATTACCAAACATGTTATAATTAGCTGTGAAACGCTAAACCGGCGTATGGCACTGTTGCTACACGATCGCCGTACTACGCGGTACGCCACAATTATTGGTGATTAATACGTCATAGCCATGTTGTTCCCTACTTTAGCTAATTAATTCTTGGTAAATCAATCGCTGATTAGTTTGTATGGTGAATTCAGTGCACTGATACATTGATTAGTAAATTCTTATGTAATTCTAGTCATTACAGATGAATCAATCGAGTTACAAAGCTATTTCGCAGCAAACATGAAATTAATATAGTTGTTGTCATTGAATTCTGCTATCCAAATGCGAATTAAGTAGTTTTATTTGATTTGCATTTGGAATCAATTAAAGTTACTAGATCCGAATTTGAACAGCAGTGTTCTTCTAAACACATTACATAAAACCCTGAAATTTATAGCAGAGTTGTATTTAATTACCCAGACTCATTTCACCAGACTAATAGGGGTGAGCCTAATTCTATCAGCCAGGCAAAAACCCAGACTCCGTACTACTGCCATGTCAACGACGGCGCGTTCGTATTATTATAGAGAAAAAATCTGGGGGCCCATCACGGCTTCTGCTTGAAAGAATTACCGCAGCCCCTGGATCACAAAGGGCAAAAGAAGGACATGGATGGATGATGACGGGAGGGAGTGTCAGACTTGCACTGACTAATGACAATACAAGGAGGAGGCGTGAGGAGTCATTTAGAATCCAGGCTGTTAATAGGAAGTGATTTATGTTAAGAGCTAATATTACTTTGCATGACCAGGGAATTGAATCCTGGACACTTGGGCCGCTCAAAACTTCGTAACTCTAACATTTTTTTTTCTTTAATGTCCCATTTTGTGCCGGCAAAGGCCTCCGCAATACCTATCCAGATACTAATGTCTGCGTCACCGCGAACCTCGCATTCACTTTCCGGACCAATTTCTCCGTCTCAGTACTCCTTAGGCACACAGAGTGTGGTGTCTGCCCAGTGCGGCAGCGGTCATTATGCATGCGGCTCACGCGCCCCGCCCAATACTGTTTGAGAATTCTCAAAATTCATTTATGTCCCAATATTTGTAACTCCGTATATCTCTTTATTCTAAGGCATTCAAACTCGCATAAAATAACACCTCACCTTTCTCTCATACCTTTTAAACGACTCTGGCATGCACTACGACCACTTAAAATTAAGATCACCCCGTAAGTGAGAACAGAAAGGTATATAAATTGAGGGAGTCAGGCGTTTCCATCCCACGCATTGAGGGTAAGGGTCTGTGTAGGCGTTTCTTGATGCAGTAAAGTATCAACGGGTTGGTATAAGCGGTCTTGGTTGAAAATTCTGAGTCAAACCTATTGAATATTTTATAGTAGTCTAATTGCATTAAGTTTTGCAATGTTGTAATGGGTGAGTGATTAAAGTGTCGCCTCTTCTTGATGAGGTTGTTGGGCAGAACTATAATGAATTCTTTGATTCATAATTATGCACTTTCTAAGTTTTTTTTCTACATCAAAGACATCGAAGTGAAGAATAACAGCGAGGAAACACATTACGAAGAAACTTGGAATTTCATACTTTTCTGAAATCGTCCATTGATACCATTTTTAAACGTGGTGATCAGTACAATAGACTATAATAGAGTGGTATTAAGCGTTCGTATTTTGTGACAAATTATACCCAGAGTACTAGAAGTCATGTATTAAAATAAAAAAAAAATTGCAATTACCTACATAGTTTTATCAAAACCGATTGATGTTGCCGTGTTTATGCATACATGCATTCACAACTATATTTCGAGAACTCAAGTACTTTGATGAAAATTAACAAAATAACACACGTCCCTCAGCCAAACTCATGTTTTGAATTTAATTCGACATAATTTTAATTTCGTAGCAATATTTTACATTATTATCAGCTGAGTCTTACGCTTCTCGCAAACAATGAATTCCCACTTTTTTACCAGATAATCAGTCTACCTTGATTTCACAAACCTGTTCTTACTCCAGCTCTCGCGTTCTCACGCTGTACTTGCTGATCGACATGGCGGAAGTCCTGAATCTTTTGACCCCATTGGCTACCCGTTCTGCGCGCAATATAGCCTGCCTAACTATGTTGCCAATTCTGTGCATTACTTTGAACAAACTAATGATCCCATCGTCAAATGTGGGTCAGCTGAACTACAGGCAATGCACTTCCCTTAACTACAAGAGTTTCCTCAGCTTTATGTCACATTTTAGCAAAACTTTAGCAACTTAGCAGAAGTCTTAGAATGTTTATATCTCTTTAAGTGCTTATGACCTGATTTCCAAGTTTTCTACCTACTTCGGAGTTTGCGTGGTTTTAACAAAGATAAAAATGAAGATCTTTGTCAGCTAAATTGTCTCTTTTCTTTTTGTTTTCCACTTAGTCGTATTAGCCCTTTTGCGAAAGGCTTTGAATTTTTATTCCGGTCTACAAAGATTTCGCAACTGATTTTATTTTATATTCTTTAGTCAATTTCACAGACGATGAATTGTCCTGTATTTCATTTCTCGACTCGACTCTTTACATAATAATTACAATAATAACCACCGGTAGCTTGGAACCTGCTCCCGATACTAATTGTTTATATTTTAAATTGTTTTTTTTAATGTAATTTTATAAAATATTTAAAAATGTAGAAATATGTGTTTATGAATAAATAAACGAGAAATAACAATAATACTCCAAAATTCCAAACATGAAGAAAAAACTGTAATATTATCGTGGGCATTGACATTTTTGTACGTTTATATCACGCGACGTCTTAAATTATGCCCCGTTCCCCAAAGTACGGCCTGTTCCTCGAAATATCGCTTGTTCCCTAAGATATGGCCTACTCTTAAAATATGAGGCGGTCTCAAGCTGTTTGCTCCTCTTAAAGCAAACAAATATGCGGCCGAAGATACGTCCGCACGTAGAAGGCCCTGCCGTTACGGCTGTCTCATATTTTTGCTGGAAGCTCAATAAGCGGAGGCACACCCAAGTTTGCCAACCTCTTCTAATTAATTTCTACTCCGTGCCGGTAAAGTGGGAACTTTGTGTGTGGTACAAGTCATGGGAGAGAGCGAGAGGATCGCGGTTTTAATACAAGAAGCAAGAAGCAAATTATCGCTTTATTTTATACTAGCTGGCGCCCGCGGCTTCGCCCGCGCGATTTCGAAAGAAAAGTATCCTATGTGTTATTCCAGACCACAATCTACCCCTGTGCCGTTTTGATAAAAACGGCACAGAGGTAGATACGTTGTGGAAGAGTAACAAACATCCATACATCCATACATCCATCCTCACAAACATTCGCATCTATAATATTAGTAAGATATTTTATTTTTAAGGTGAGATCTTTTATCAACAATATGCATCTATTTGATTCTAATAAGTCCACCGTTATTTTTGTATCTTCACTATTATTGAAGCAACAACGTGGTATGGAATATTAGGATGAAATAATTATTTTTTTCCGCGATTACAGTAACTTCTTTTGCTTATTGCTTTTAGAATCATTATTTTCGATCAGCATTTTAACGTTTAGGTTTTTCAACAGTCTCTATAATGTCATACCTTACACCACAAGTTTATGGGACTTTACACGGGCGATAGTGTAACTTTACTGAGCTCCGAATTGGTGAGATTAATTCTATAACAAAAGCGTTTGATCTGGCCGAGTGGCACTCCTAACTGTTGTATGTAAACCGTTGAGCATTGTGTTTCTTACTCGTGCTTCCGTTTGCTCTGTCAATGGCGGAAGTTTTAAAAGCATACATTATTATACATCTACATTGTTATTTATAATTATGTAGCAATGATAATATTTGAGGCCTTAAATTAACATAGATCTACAATTTTATACGAAAAACGTATTACGTCTGTCCGTAATAAGCTAGTTTCAAAAAAAAAGTGTGACGTCATGCATTTTTTCACAACGAGTGATGTCACACTTAACTTTAATGGGCTATATCTTTGTCAGTATGGTCTTATTTACAAACAAAAAAATACGTGTCCCTTATTTTAGAATAATCTAAAAGACAGACTAAACAGAATGTAATTACTTTGACCCTGGAAACTACCCTATTGTTGATCTTAAACGTTGCCGTTACCAATGGATCATTAAATGGATTCTGGACTGATCTGAATTCCCATCTGGATTTAAGGTTTTTTTCATTCCATTCAAAAGCTATCAAACCCTAACATTTATTTTCAGACAAAATTCACCTTATTGTTGAAAAATCTACCCCGGGCTAATCTACAACTTCTACGATTGGGTCACGTATCCACAAGATTTATATTGTACAAATAGTTATGTCTGTTTACAGATGCCTTCGTAAAGGACTTCGTTCGGAAATATCGTTCAATACCCACGCAACCTTTGATGTCAACATTGTCACTGTAAATTGACTTGTTCCAGCCCACGCTCTGATAACAGTTGAAAGTCAAAGGTAGAAAAGGAAAACTTTAGGTAGAACTTAAATAATAGGGCACGTCTCCGGATGACAGCGATGCGGATTCCTGTTGTTTATTTAATTAGTAAGTTTATTTTATATAAATTAGTTTTTGTTATCCTTACTAATATTATAAAAGCGAAAGTGAGTTTGTTTGTTTGTTTGTTACCTCTTCACGCTTTAATGGCTAAACCGATTTTGATGAATTTTGGTACAGAGATAGTTGGGAACCAGGAGACGGACATAGGCTAATTTCTATTTGAAAAAAGTGGGATATGAGGGAGAACGAGGGAAGAAAAGGTAAAACTTAGCGTTGCTATTACAAATCAATAAGGCGCTAGGGCAAAAACTGCAGGTAGCAGGTACTGTGTTATACCGAATTTAACGCGAGCGAAGCCGCGGGCAAAAGCTAGTAAGTACATAAAATGAATTTGTAAAACGAAAAAAATATTAAGTGCTACACGCAGTAAAATTTCCTATATTTTACCTAAAAATCAGTCAAAACGCAAGAACAGCCAATCTCCTATATATAATTGGGCATTCTCCTTTATCTGCATGACAGATAGGCAGACTTATTCAACGTTTATAAGTTCGGAAGACGCCATGTCCTAGATCCAAAACTTTGATTTCATGTGAATTTCACCAATCTTTATTAAGAGAAACAAAAGTCATTTATTCAGATCAGACTGATAATCAGCACTTTTAAAACGTCAATACAGAAGACAGTTCCGCAAAACGCCCTCCCTTTGCCACTTCCTAATGTTTTAGCTGGGAAGAAGAAGTCGCGGAACAAACTCCCCAGCAATACGACTGTCTGATAGGTTTGAAGAACCAGATTATATACAATAATATCTAAGATACACTTTATAATTATAAAATACTACATTTAATTGAATCGCCACATGTTCGCTAGCACACATAAATATACCAAAATAAGCAATAAGCATAAGGGATGATATACCTAACAAGTTGTTGTCGTTTAGATTCAACAAGTGGTCAAAAATACAGATTGCTAACTTAAAAGCAATAATACCAATAAGGATAACATAATAAACCAGTGGTTCTCAAACCTTTACTTTATCACCCTCGGCAGAATACGCAAAACTTTTGCCTAATTACCTTTTCACAGCCATACCCCTCATAAAGGTCAAAACGAGCCACAGAACGTACAAATTAATTGTAGCTAGCCAATTTTGGAATACCTTTCAAACTTTAAGCTTTTCAAATGACAAGTCTAAGATTTAGAGCCTCAGTCTGAACTAAAAGGTTTTCTAGTATTGGAGACAAACAAAGTATTTTGGCGCTTTATTCGTTAAAATAATAACTTGACTATTTCGCTGGTCTAGCTGGCTTGGCTAGTGGTCGCTTGGACATGAGATTTTTGGTTCGATTTACTGGTGTAAGTGAATTTTTATCTAGCACTAGCTTTTGCCCGCGGCTTCGCTCGCGTTAAATTCGGGGTAACACAGTTCCCCTTGCGCCTTATTGATTTGTAATAACAACGCTAAGTTTTCCCTTTTCTTCCCTCTTTCGCAATCACATCCCGCTTTAAAAAAAATTAACCTATGTGCGTCTCTTGGTTCCCAACTATCTCTGTACCATCAAAATCGGTGTAGCCATTAAAGCGTGAAGAGGTTACAAACAAACAAACTCACTTTCACTTTTATAATATTAGTATCTAAGGATTTCTCAGTAGTAGACCGAACTATGGTCTATGGTATCCTTCCTCTATCTTGGTTGACGGCAATAGGCTCATCTCATCTAGTATGACAATTATAATTACTTATGTAACTGGCGAAATGGGTGGTGTCTTTTTAAATGAATTGTCTTTTTAGGGCCGATTTTTCAATCCTCAGATTAACAACTAGATAGCCTTTATTCGATGGATAGCAAGATTTTAATTTTTCGATGGTCAGATAGTAAGTTAACTGTCGAATAATGTCGAATCAATAAACGTCAAATCTCAAATACACGCTTCGTTGCTATTCTTGTTTAACACGTTAAATACTATATCTGTGCGTCTCGTTTACACATCAATAGTGTGAAGTTGGCGAGCATAAACCACAAATAACTATTTTCCAGTTAATACACGATTGAAAAATTTAAAAGGCGAAAATAATTCGCCTGATAAACAGCCAGAGACTTAACTGAGTATTGAAGAATCGGCCCTTAAACAAATATATTCAACACCAAAAAGAGAGCTTATCAGTAACCAAAACATTAGTTTAGCACCCCATAAACCTGATTACCCTCGATTAACCCGTATCAATTAACAAACGCACGTAAACACGTTTGTGGTTTGTGCTAAACTTAACTAGTAAATGTCACATGAAAATGAAGCTAACGTAAACTTGAGCACAATTGCCGCAGAGACTAAAGTTAATTCGCTCATATATTAGGAGAACGATAATGTTAATAATTGGACCCTTTTCACGGCTGTCCACTTGACAGTTTAAATTGTAGTTGACAATTGTTTAATTTAAATTAAATGCCACCTACAATATGGCCACATTTTACTCTATATCTTATCTATGAGCTCCTGGCTAAATAATAACAGCCACTCGGCTTGATCGTAAACCTGCGCTTGTCTAGTTTGGTCTGTGGATGATTCGCATACCGAGTTTCCTCCGTGCCTCGGAAAGGTCCCCGCTGTCATTTGAGGATTTTTAACAGTCAGTTGCCCAAAAATCAGACTACCAGCCTAACCAATTGGTATAGTATTAACCAGTACTAACTGGGTTGTGGAAGTCAGATAGGTAGTCGTTTCATGTAAAATACTGGCATTTATCTGCTTCCGATTCATCTGGAAGCCGACCCCATTGGGATAAGGCTTGGCAGATGATGATGATATTTTTTTTTTAACTTTTAAAAAAGCTAACATACTAATCTAATACATAAAATGTTTGTTCCCATACTCCTCCGAAACGGCTCGACCGATTCTTATGACATTTTTTATGCATATTCAGTAAGTCTAAGAATCGGCTACTATATATCATTAAAACCCCACTCCAGAAAAGGAGCATTATAATAAATAACTTAATTGCGAATTACAAGCTTCCACAGATAACAACAAAATTCAGTGTAAGTTGCTTCCTCAAAGTTGGTTTAATTTAATTTTGTTATTAATTTTAAACTAACTTGTGCAAAGTATACTTCAAGTGCAAGGCTTTGCTAAGATCTTCCTTACCGTGCTTGTATTGGTGCAAACAAGGTTTACATGAAATTTTATTAAAACTGCGTCTGGCTCTCGGAAAGTATATCCTTCCTTACTAATATTATAAAAGCGAAAGTGACTTTGTTTGTTACGTCTTCACGCCTAAATGGAATAACCGATTTTGATGAATTTTGGTACAGACATAGTTGGGACCGTGGAGACGGACATAGGCTAAAAAAAGTGAGAAAAAGGGGAGAAAGAGGGAAGAAAAGTTGAGAGAAAGATTTTTTTTTTTTGATCATCACGCGGGCTAAAGTTAGCGTTAGCCCAAAGTAACTATGCCACGCGGACGAAGTCGCGGGCGGAAGCCAGTTATGTATAAGTATGCATTACGCCTTTAGTTAGTGTTTGCATTATTTATTTAATGTTGCAAGCTAATAATTGTATTACCCTTTGTCTTCGGATGCGTCATTCGTCGGATGAGCCCCCCTGATCATCCCTCTGATGGCTTAGTGACGCATCTTGGTTTACCCAACTAATCGAACGCGACACCCACATATTCGATCGCGATTGTCGCAAGAAGTGTCGTGGCTTTTATATTCTTTTTTGTACACAAATTTAATAAATATATTATACACAAATGCTATACGAAGCTCATGTACAAAGGTGAACCCAACCCAGAATTGGGTTTTCTTACAGCAAACCTTACTGAAATCGAGAAATTTCTAAATCAGGACATGATTATACTAATGCATTAGCACTAAAAATGTAAAAAATAATATTCGTACCACTATCGCTTTTATTAAAACACAGTGTTAGTATTTTGTGGAATTGCTATTAAAAATATTATCAATATTATTTCAGATTTATTGATATTCAAACATAACTTAATTGTAAAACATAATTAATAAGTTACACAACTAATCTATTTATTTATAATAAACTCACCAACAGCACGGTTACATACATGTAGGGTGTTGGATGACCGAAATAATATACTTCTTTTCTTCTTTAATCTTCTTTTATTAATTATAACACGTAAAAATACTTGGAGTCCGTCTTTCGTCTTAGGTTAGCTCGCCATACTCCCCTTCTCCCTCACACACATGCTCTCTCCTTCATTCACCGCTGCGTTCATACTATCTAACTTATTTAATATTTTGCTGCGTTCCGAATTAACATCCTACAACTCGGCCATTCTGCTTTCAGTCTGCCCTCAGACTGACTCTACTACAAAAAAATAAACCAAGCTGAATAAAGTTTACACACTAAGTTTGCTAACAATCTAGAAGGTTTAGAACTAAATTAACAACACAATGCTTGTTCCTAAATGAAAATAAACTTAACATTATATTACTCCTTACTTATAATTATAATACACTCAAAAAGCCATTCACTCCTTTAACAATACTCCAGCAGCTAAGTATCATCTAATACAATCTAAAATCTTACTTACTACTTAAATGTTTAGGTACATTTGTTACACAGAATTACTATTATGGTTTTTTACACATTAGGTATTTTAATTCTTTGTTTATTACATAGTCTTATTAAGTTACACTTCCTTAAACTTTAACTTTACACAGAATTACAGATATTATGCAGTTTATTAGTACTCACTTAAATTTTACACTGATATAAAATAACTGATACCATGAATTAGTTGCTAGTTATGATACAACAACCTATCAACATTACTCATCCTATTAACCAAAATAGCATGGAAAGTCAGCTGTGCTCAATGGTAAGTATGAAATATTAAGTAGGCATTATTTTATGAATGAAATAAATTGAAATGATAACAAGATATCTTTGAATTAAGGCCATCTTTTCATAAAGTCTACTCCTGTTGTGGTGTGTTTTGGTCCCTCCTTACTATTATCTAATTTTCTTACTTCGTACCTATCTTTTCCTAAATCTTTTACTACTTTATAGGGTCCAAAGAATTTTTGTTTTAATTTTAATGCATTTCCAAATTGAGTTCTTTGTATTGCTATGATATCCCCCATTTTATATTTCTGTCCTTCCCTTCTTTTACTATTAAAATTTCTTCTGTTTTCTTCTTGAATTTTTAATATCTGAGCTTTTGCTTCTTTCCTTAAATCATCTCTTTTGTCTATGAATTCTTTTCTGTTTTCTTCTTCCAAATATTCTAAAATTTTCATGTCTTCCTTAAGTTTAATTTTAGTCCCTGTTAACAATTCAAAAGGCGATGTTTGGATGGATCTTTGATATGAACTGTTTATTACCCTCTGAACTTTACTAACATGTTTGTACCACAATGCAGGTTCTTCAATACACATCTTGGTCAATACAGAGATAATGATCCGATTCATCCTTTCAGCTTGACCATTTCCACGAGGTATTCCTGTTGTTATTGTAATATGCTCTATCTCCTCTTCCTGACAATAATCTTCAAATTCTTTTCCTGTGAATGCTGTTCCTCTGTCAGTCACTATACGTCTGGGGTTTCCATAATCCTTTTGATGTATTTTTAATTTATCCACCGTTTCCTTTGCTGTTACAGTCTTAACTGGGTATATCCATACAAACTTTGTATATCCATCTATGACAGTTAAGATATAGTTATACATCTTCTTGGTAGCATCCAAAGGTCCTAAATGATCACAATGAAGCGTATCAAATGGCAGTTCTCCTTTTGGTATTGGGTTTAAAAATCCTTCCTTCCTTCCTGTATTCCTGCTAGCTAGTAGGCAGGGCACACATGTAGATATTACCTTTTCAATTTTATTATCTAACTTAGAAATGTAATATTCTTGTTCTATTATGTCTCTTATTTTCTTTTTTCCAAAATGTCCAATACTATGAGCTCTTCTAATAATTTCAAGATCCATTACTTCTGGAACAACCAATTTCTTTTCTTCACCTTTATAGATAACGTCATTTTCAAGCATATAGTCTTCATACTTATTTCCCTTGAGAACTTCTTTAATTGCCTTCAGTCCTGCATCTTCTTCTTGAGCGTTCTGTATGCGAAAATGGAGTTCATTTTGAATAACGCATATATTTCGACTTAAAGCGTCGACATGTTGCATCTTCTCACCAGGTCTGTGCATAATAGTATAATTAAAATCTTGCAGGTACATAATCCATCGGGCTACTTTAGCTGAAACATCTTTTTTTGTTAAAGTCTTCTGAAAAGCTTGACAATCAGTGATTATGGTAAATGGAATTCCTATTAGGTATCTACGAAACTTTTTCACGCCTTCTATCACTGCCAGTGCTTCCAGTTCATAACTGCACCACTTTTGCTGAGTTTCACCAGTCTTTCTGCTCATGTAATGAACAGGGTGCATGCTACCATCTGTAGAATCCTTTTGCATCAGCACTGCAGCATATCCGTACTTGCAGGCATCTGTGTGTAGTTCCGTCTTTAATTGTGGATCAAATATCTTTAAAACAGGTTCACAACATAGACATTGTTTTAACTTCAAAAATGCATTTCTTTGATCTTCTTCAAAATAAAATTCTTTCTTCTTTAACAGGTCACTTAGAGGTCGTGCTACCATAGCATAATTGGGAACAAATTTCCTAAAGTATGAGGTTAACCCAATGAAGCTTTGAACTTCTTTAAGATTTTTTGGCACAGGAAACTTTTGCACTGCTTCCGTTTTCTCCTTTGAAGGCTGCACTGTTCCATTGCATACCACATGACCAAGGTATTCTACTGACCTTTGTAGTAACTGTGTCTTCTTCCAATTGATCTCGAGACCATACTCTGCAGCTACCTTCAGTACCTCTTGCAGTCTTTGAACTGCCTGGTGTTCGTCTTCAGCCAGGATAATTAAGTCATCAATAAAAATAAGTAGAACTCCTCTTCTTACAAAGTCGGTGAAAATAATGTTGATATATCTGGTAAAAAATTTGGGACAAATTGATAAACCAAAGGGTGCTCGTAGGAATTCAAACTGACCTTCTGGGTTGCTGGTCACAAACGCAGTATATTTTATTGAGTCCTCGTCTACTGGTAAATGGAAAAATCCATTCTTTAAATCTAAAGTGCTAAAAACCCTAGCTGTACACAATTTATCTATGTGATCATTAATTACTGGCAAGGGATATTCGTCTCTCACCATCTTCTGATTTATCTTCCTGTAATCCACACAGATTCTCGTACTTCCATCTTTCTTCTTCACCAAAACGAGGGGACTGGCATATTCCGAATAGCTAGGACGTATGATGCCATTAGCCAACCACTCTTCTATTTGATGTTTTACAATGTCTTCTTCTTGCAAAGCTAGACGCCGTGGACGCTGTACTACTGGTATGTCATCTTTCAATACTATTTTTAATTTTATTGGAGCTTCTTTAATCTTTAAGGGTTTGTAATTATCTACTATATTTTTAACTTGCATTGGTACTTCACTTTCATCAGTGTAACTGGAAAGTAAACACTGTAAATACGAACTATCATAACACTGAGGCCTTATCTCAATGATACCTTTGTTGATCATGGTAATAGTATTAACCAGGAAAGTTTGCCCAAGAATAACTGCGTACGGTATGACACCTTTAGGCACTACATGAAAACAAACTTCATAACAATGACAATCTATTATCAAATTAATTTTAAACTTACCCATCGAGTACACCTTACTTGAACCAAGACCGGTTAGCAACATTGTTTCAGCTTCACATTTAACAGATAGCATCTCGTACACATCGTGAGATATTAAATTTAGGTCGCTGCCCGTATCTATTAAACAATGTACTGTGATACCGCCTATAATAACACTTTTAACCGATTTATTCACTGCACTTTTATTGTTTACATTCAGAACACTGAGGTTACTATTTTGACACTGACATTGACAACCACTTTCTTTCCCGTTTGACATCAGCGTGCTATCTCGTTCACTCTCCGTTCCGTTATCCGGTGATTGATTTTGAGCGAACATGGAACGCGCCTTGTTAGCTCCACTTCCGCCATCATTCCGACACGTCGATGGTTCGCACTTCCCCTTCCCGCTTCCGCTGGCGCCTCCTTCTTGACATTCGGTACCAATATGGCCGAATTGGTTACATTTGAAGCACTTGGTACCTTTTTTGCATGAACTCGCCACATGACCTTTTTCTCCGCACTTGAAACAGCGATACACTTTATCACTTGCGTTTTCCTTGACGTTAGTGTCATCTGCTTTAGCTTGCTTTGAGGATTCGCGACACTCGCGCTGCTTGTCCGCCGTACCGCGTGGATTTCCTCGTTTCTGCATCTTCTGCTTCATAGCTTCGTATTGTGCCAATTTTTCCTTAAGAACCGCATAAGTTGTAACACCATACAGACCAATTTTATTCTGCTCGTAATCGGCAATCCCGTCTATTATATATTGGATGGAAACGTAATCGGCGAACTTAGCCCTTTTTCCGAGCTCCTTCATGGTGAGCATGTATTGGTAATAGCTCTCATTGTTACGTTTTTTACGAGCCGCCATGATTTCATGCATTTGCTTGGTATTTACCGAATCTGGAAATTCCTTTATCAGGGCGTTCCTCAATTCCTCGTACGATTTGAATGGCTTTTCCGTTCGTAACCATAACTCAGCAGTTCCGGTAAGCGATCTTCTGGCTATGATGAGCTTTTGTTGAGCCGTCCAACTGAAGATTTCGGCATTGTCTTCGATGTCTTGTGACCACTTCGAAGACGAGTAGGTCATGTCTTCACCATCAAATTTAACTATGGTGTCTACCATGCCATATTGTAAGGGTTGAATTTTTGTTTCCATGGTATTGTCATTGGCCATGATGTCTTCCGTCGTAAAATAATAATTTTCCACCGGCGCGAGCACACGTTTTTTCGTAATGGCCGCCGTCGTTGTGCCGGTGTTTTTTTTTTTTCTTCGTGACTTTCTTCGTTAAAATACACCTTTTATTATTACGGTCGATCCCGGACGAGGCTGTAGGGTGTTGGATGACCGAAATAATATACTTCTTTTCTTCTTTAATCTTCTTTTATTAATTATAACACGTAAAAATACTTGGAGTCTGTTATATTAATGAAAGTCTCAATGGTTCTGTACTTCTCAGTATATTTTATAAATGTTTTACATTCAAATCAACTTATCTCAATCACATTTTTACATAACCTCACGCCTAGAAGGCGGGCTGTCAAAAACTGACTAATTCACATTTTTATGGATTTGACACCAAGGCTATTAGCCCATACAACACGCTGTCTTTCCACAAAAAGATACATAAATGGAATCAATTTAATCTAATACATAGTCTTTCAGAAAAGCTGGAGCTTTCTTTTCTCTTCTAGGTCTAGTTAATAATGGACTAGGGGAATTACTAACTAATGGAGCCTTAGAAGTAGATTGAGTAAATGGATTGGTAGCTACTGAACAGTTATGGGTTTCAGGATCACCTAAGAGATCAACATCTAAACTGGTTGCAGTAGCATAAGGAAGTGAGACAGCTTTATCACTATCCTGTTGCACCGATGAAGCCATATTTTCTTGTTCAGCAACTGGGAGTTGTGGACTGATATTTGTGGTTTCAGATACTTCTGTTGACTGTGGTGAAAGTGGACGAATGTGTACAAGGTCTCTTCTATATATTGAATCATTCACATCAACTAAGTAGGAACGATCTGAAAGAATGTCTGTGATTACTCCAGGAGTCCAAGTTTTGTTAGAAGCTGGGTGAACCTGAACTGATACGGGCTGTCCTATTTCTAATGTGATTGCTTTTTTTGCCCTTTTGTCATGGGAGTATTTCACCCTCTCTTTGTTGTTCTTGATGTTTTCAGAGACATTTTCAACCACGTTTGGTTTCAGTAAAGTTGTGATAGTTGGTAGGAATCCTCTTGTTCTTCGTGAAAATAACCTTTGCACAGGACTTGAATCCAATTTGTTAGGGGTATTTCTCAAACATAACAGACTCAACCAGATATCTTCTCTATCTTCAATAGCTTTTACTAATAATTTTTTTGCTATCTTCACTGTAGCTTCAGCCTTGCCATTGCCTTGAGGATGATGTGGAGATGATGTCACTTGTGTAAAATTCCATTTACAAGCAAAGTTTGAAAATTCTTCACTGACAAAGTTTGTGCCACCGTCTGTGACAACAATTTCTGGAATTCCATGTCGTGAAAAGTTTTTCTTGCAAATTTCTATTACTTGCTTGGAAGATAAGTCTTTTAGTACATCAATCTCAAAGAAATCTGAGTAGTGGTCCACGGTTATTAAATATTTAATTTGTTTACCATTCTGGTTAAAAAAGAAAACATCCATAGATATTATTTGGAATGGATATTCAGGTATTTTGTGACTTTGCATGGTAAATCTTTGCTGACTTGGTTGGTATTTACTACAGGTGTTACAATTTTTTATCATTTCCCTTATGTCATTAGACATTGATGGCCAGAATATAGCATCTCTAGCTAGTTTTAATGTATTTTCAATTCCTGAATGTGCTTTATGTAACTTACTCAACATTTCTTTTCTTAAATTTTCTGGTATAAGTATAGCTTGATTCTTAAGTACAAGACCATTGTATGTTGTTAATTCACTTTTAAAGTTATGGTACTGTTTAATGGCATCTGGTATATCTCTCATATATCTTGGCCATCCATGAAGAATAAAGCTTTTTAAGGCCAGAAGATTGTGATCGCTTGATGTGGCATCCTCTATTTCCTGAATGCAGTTATCCGATATAGGTAAGTTTAGCAAAGGGTTAATTTTTTCGATAATTTTGAATATTTTCATGTCTTTTGATCTATCAATGTCTTTACATTCCAAATAAAATCGAGATAATGCATCTGCCATTATGTTTTCTTTTCCAGATACAAATTGTAACTCAAGACTGTATCTTTGTAGCATCAGAAGCATGGATTGAAGCCTTTTCGGAGCTTGAAGAAGAGGTTTTTTAAATATATTCAATAATGGTTTGTGATCTGTTTTGATGATTGTTTTCTTGTTACCAATAATGAGCTGATCAAATCTTTTACAGGCAAACAGAACGGCCAGAAGTTCTTTCTCTATTTGGGCATATTTCTTTTCAGCCGGAGTGAGGCATCGTGATGCATATGCGACTGGCTGGTTCTGTTGAAACAGTGCTACACCCAGGGCTCCTTCGCTGGAATCGCATTCTACAATTAGTTGTTCATTTTTATCATAATATTTCAATGTTTTTGTGTCACAGATCATAGATTTTAACAAATCAAACTCCTTTTGAGCCTTTTTATCCCACACCCATTCTGTTTTATCATGTGTAAGGTATCTTAGATATACTGAGTTGGCACTCAAGTTAGGAATAAACCTACTGAGATATGTCACAACACCCAGAAATCTTTGAACTTCTTTTTTATTTCTTGGGATTGGAATATTTGAAATAGACTCTATTTTTGATGGATCTGGTTGGAGGCCTTTATTGGAAAACACATGTCCATAATATTTTACTGAAGTTTGTAGTAGTCTAGTTTTGTCTTTGTTTAATTTACAATTGTATTTTTGTAGTATGTTTAGTAAATTCTCGAGATTTTTGTTATGATCTATAACAGCTTCCGTCATTGTATCTCCAACTCCATATACAAGCAGATCATCTACTAATGCCTCTATACCATTTAACCCTTGAATCATTTCACTCATTTTTATTTGGAAATGATCTGGTGCTGAAGAGATACCAAAGGGGAGGACCTTCCATCGGTATTTACCAAATGGTGTCCAAAATGTTGTTAATTTACTGCTTTTTTCAGATAGTTTCAAATGCCAAAATCCTTTTTTGACATCAAATGTAGAGAATACTTTAGCTTTACCTAGCTCTGGTAGTATTTCTTCGACTGTGGTAAATTGATAATTAGGTCTTTTAATGGCTTTGTTTAATGGAATTGGATCTAGACATATTCTGAAGTTTTCTTTCTTTTTTATAATTAGTATATTGCTTACCCAATCTGTGTGATTATCTTCTTTTGTAATTATCCCTTCTTCTTCCAGTCTCTTTAACTCTTCTTTTAACATTGGTCGTAGAGCTACTGGGACACGACGAGCTTTTTGGATGACTGGTGAAACCGCCTCATCAATTTCAAGATCAACTTCACCTGAAAAACTTCCTCTGCCTTCAAAAACTGAACTATACTTATTGACAATTTTTTGTGTATCCTGTGAATAATTGCATCGCACTTCCTTGCAGAATTTCACAAGACCCATATTTGTACAAGCTTGACATGATAGGAGTGGAATGTGTTTGTTGTTTACTATTTGAAATATTACAGTGTGATTGTTTTTATGACCTGAAATGTTGGTTCTCAAAGTTAACTCTATTTCCCCATGTACTGTAATATGATTTCCTCCAAAACCATACAGATTTTTCTTTGAAGGGCGCATTTTTTCTAGTATGTAACCTTCGCCCAACATCTCCTTGACATTTTGTAAACCAATAAGGCACTCATCAGCTGCTGTGTCCAGTAGGCATTTTGTGGTTTTCCATTTCTTGTTATCAAAGTATTCTAGTGTGCATTCCGCTAGATTTTTATTTTTGTCATTTATAATTTTATTGATAACATATTCGTCCGAGTCTGAGGCAAGGCTGTTATTTTGCTCTTCTTTTACCACCTTCACTTGTTGTCTCTTCTTTTTACAAACATTCTGTAGATGGTTTTTGCCCTTGCAGTTTTCACATTCCTTACCCCAAGCTGGACATAGTTCTTTTTTGAAAACATGATAATTCGAACAATACCTGCACTTTCTTTTTTTATTGGTATCTTTGTCTTCTATTTTCTTTATTTCATTGGTTATTGTTGATCCTGATAGATCTTTCATGTGTTTTTCAGTAGCCTCTGCGGCACGGCATAAATTCACTGCATCTGATAGAGTCAGGTTATCTTTTTTCAATAACTCTTTCTTTGTTTTCATATCTGTTATGCCTAAGACAATTTTGTCTCGTAACATTTCATCTTTGAATGTTGCATATTCACAGTCTTCAATCAGCCTAGTTAGGTCTGCATAGAAAACATCAAACATTTCGTATTTTTGCTGCATTCTGCTTAAAAAGATGTATCTATTGTAGATGATGTTTTTCTTAGGGAGCATTTTGGTAGATATAATCTGTAATACTTCGATGCATGTTTTGTGAACTTTTTCTGTGTCCGTAAGACCGAAGTTCCCATATTTTTTTAGTGCTTCGACGCCTATGGCGCTGAACAAGACGCTCACCTTTCTCGGTTCCTGTTCCGCAGACCACTCATTCATTTGGGTTGCGGAACAATAATTGTTCCATGCAGATAAGAACGATTTAAATGCGTCTTGCGGGTCCGCATCTGTGTTGATAGGCGCTGGCCAGGGCACATTTATGTTTTGAGGGGGTGACTTCTGAGATAGTCTTGCGATCTCCTCCTGCATAGTCTTCAGGAGCATGGTTTGTTGCTGAATTACATTCATTATTGAAGTTTCTTCCATTTTTGCGCTGCCACCATGTTATATTAATGAAAGTCTCAATGGTTCTGTACTTCTCAGTATATTTTATAAATGTTTTACATTCAAATCAACTTATCTCAATCACATTTTTACATAACCTCACGCCTAGAAGGCGGGCTGTCAAAAACTGACTAATTCACATTTTTATGGATTTGACACCAAGGCTATTAGCCCATACAACAGAGTCCGTCTTTCGTCTTAGGTTAGCTCGCCATACTCCCCTTCTCCCTCACACACATGCTCTCTCCTTCATTCACCGCTGCGTTCATACTATCTAACTTATTTAATATTTTGCTGCGTTCCGAATTAACATCCTACATACATACAAATTTAAATAAACTAACATCTAAAAATGGCATTTCAGTAGATAACCATGCAAATAACAGGTATGCATGAAATTGAACATGATAAATATTAAAGACAAAATGGTATAACAGAAATTGTGTCAAGTAAATCCAAATCCAGTACTTACAATAAAAAAACAAAACAGCCAGACAAACAGGCTAGTATAACAGTAGTAGTCTACCTAGACTTTATCTTTCAGAATAATAAGAAAAAATAAATAATAGGATTTCAGGCATGTGTCTGAAAGGAACGTTTGAACAAAATAAATTAATCTTTCTAAGTTTTAATTTTGGCATCAATCAGGTTTTCTGGCGAACTTTACGAAAGTACGACAAGTTTCTAAATTATTCACAAACATTTTTGATGAATGAACGTCGTAACTAGTTCGTTGTTTTTTTCATAAAAATCCAGATTTTCCCAAGGCCTTTTGTTTATCAGAATTTTATTAAGTTTCATTAAAGATCTGTTTCGAGTTAGTACTTTTTTAAAGTTTGGAAAAAAATACTTGGATACGGTTTAATTTTGGAACAGAAAATAAGCCAGGAGTAAAACATCTTTGATATGGGCTAACCAAACAGCGCGACACGATGACGGCGCATTAGTGTTCCACGCGCGAACCATCTCAAAGAGATACCAGCAAAGCAGAGGGGCCTGCCAGGGCCAGGTTATTCGTCAGTGGGACCGCGAAGGAACATGGGTGGTTTTTAGTCAGTACAAGTCTGACACTCCCTCCCGCTCCGCCCAGGGCGGGGGAAGTAATTTGATGGTTTCTTATCCGCCAAAAAATAAAAGAGGTGGGCACTGATCTTCACTCACTGGACACCTGATGGAAGAAATCAGCGCCGAGGTAGACCGCGGTGAAGACGGTGTGACGATTTGATCTTGTTCGCGGGGCGAATATTGCCGCATAAGATAGACAGGTTTGGAAGGAGAAAGGGAAGGGTTTTGAACAGCAATGGGAATCTTGACAGGGTAGTAAATAAATGTATATATACGTAATATTAAATGTAACAAAAGCTGTTTTAAAATTAATTAATTATGTTTAATTTTATTACTAAAATTTTACCAAGACAGGATTTTATTTCATGATAAGGGCTTTTTGTTTTGCCCGTCGGCCGTTAACCTTTTATCTCGTTTAAATACAACTGACCAGTAAAGGTCACCGACCAGCAAACAAAAACAATCGTAATTCTCGTTAAGATGATCCAAATCCTGTCACTTTTTTCATCTCAGCGATAATTAATCAATGTCAATAATTCTTCATTTGGCTTTGCTGTAGTTAGGTAAAATCTTGTAACCTAAAGTTTTTTTTTGATAGATACAATGTTAAGTAGATCTTTTTAACAATACACTCTAAAATTCTAATAAAGGTAATGATAATATTCTTTATTTATATAAAACAGATTGTAGTACAGGTTTCACAAAGTGGGTTGTTATAGATTTCGACAATCAGGTGGGTGACGTGCTGTTCTTCTTGCTAAGCTATGAAATAGCCTGTATTAAGAAGTAACAGTCCCGATCCCCTCTAGTTATATTACTACAATTTTCTTTTGACAACTTAAATTTAATAAAAAAAAATTAAGTACAAAATATCAATATTAATTTCTGCATGTGTGAGTGGGCGTGTGTTGTGTGTATGTGTGTGTGTTTGCCTGTTTGTGAGTGTGCGTGTGTATGTGTGTATGTGTGTGTGTTTGCCTGTATGTGAGTGTGCGAATGAGTAGTGCATGGGAGTAAGCATACTGCTGCTAGTGTGCGTGGCTATGCGTCCGTAAGTACGTGAATTGTATAAGAGTGAGTTTGTCTTAATGTTTTGGGGAGTGCTACAATATTTTAACCTGTCTTGTCATATTTTAATTAAAATAATTTAAATTTTTTATTTATCGCATTGTAAAGGGACGGACCTAGATAATAAAAGAATCTTTTAGTAAACATCAAGCGGGTTTTTGGCGTAATACATATTTTATCTTTTCGTCATTTGGTAATTTTAACATAGGGGGTTATGTGGTGTTGGAACAGAATAGATTGCAAAATAAAGTGTTGGCGCACGTTGAGCACATTGCAATTTGTGTATAATTGATAAGTTGGATAGATTAATGGGCGGAAGGTAGCCACTTTCAGTATGGCGCGGTGTGCTACTTCCAGTGGTTTAAGGATAGTTTTAGCAGCACCACCCCAACTGGGAATACAATAGGTAATGATAGATAGACATAAGGCAAAATAGACATTACGTATAATAGTAGGATTAGCAATGCTTCTAAGGATTTTAAAGATATATAATAAGTTTGCGAATCCTGCCAGTGAGGACATTAATATGAGATTTAAATTTAAGATTCTTATCTGTGATTATGCCTAGGTATTTGATTTCGTCCGAAGAAGATATGGGTGCACAATGGCATGACTTTTGAGTTTGCAAATCACATGTGTGAGCTCTAAGTAATATTCCTTTCTTTGGTTGGGAAGCAGAACTGACCGAATAGGCAATGAACTTGGTTTTTTGGGTATTAAGTGTAAGCGTGTGGAGATTAAGCCATGTCAGCGCTTCATTGAAACCATTCTGTGCTTTGTCCTCGAGTTCAGACCATGTGTTAGCGACGAAAGTTATGGCAGTGTCGTCTGCATACGATATCGTCTTGGCATTTGGGATATTTAAATTACATAAGTCGTTTATGTAAACTAGAAAGAAACTAGAAACTAGAAAAGTGGGACCCAATATGCTTCCTTGTGGAACGCCATAGTAAATGGGGAGCTCATCGCTACTATGCCGACCAATCCCGACTATCTGGGAGCGATTTGTGAGGTAGCTTTGAAAGAGATCAAGCTGCAATCCCCTGACACCCATCTTTTCAAGTTTGAGTAAGAGAGAACGGGCGGGGACGGTATCGAATGCCTTCGCAAGGTCCAGAAATATTGTTAGGACTTTTTTATTAGTGTTTAAGTTTTGTACAATATTGTTAGTTAATTCTCCTGAACTGCATCATTGGTAGACTTGTTTTTACGGAATCCAAATTGTTGTGGTGAGATTACTTTGTTATGTTCCGAGTAGTTTACAAGCCTTTTATTAATAAGTCGTCCTAGTACCTTGGATAAGGCAGTTAGAACGGCTATGGGTCGGTAATTATTCGGCAAGTTCCCGTCGCCTCCCTTGAAAATTGGGTGAATGATTGCCTTTTTAAAAGAAGAGGGAAAGACTGCAGTCTCGAAACAGAGGTTAAAAATATGGCATAGTATGGGTGCCAGGCAGGTTGAGTATCTCTTTAGGATAAAGGGTGATATGCCATCCCAGCCAGTTGCACCATCAGAGCACAGTGAATGGATAACTGCTGTAATTTCGTCAAGATCAGTTGGCTCAAGGACGAACGATGAAGTTGACGAGGTGCCAGGAGTGAGTTGAGTGACTGTCAATGGCTGCGTAGTACTAGATTGAATATTATTTGCAAGCTTCTCGCCGATTTAACGAAGTAAGTATTTACAGTGTTGCATGATTCTATAGGTGTAGGTGACAAGGTAAGTAATTGTTCAGATGTATTTTTAGTTTTAGTAGTGTTAGTTACTCGTTTAATAGTATCCCATAGTGTTTTAGGGCTTTTATTAGCTTTATTTAGCTCCTCTTTATCATAATTTCTTTTAGCCTTCTTTAAAATACGAATACAATAATTTCTGTATCGAAGATAAGTGATTTTTAGAATTTCATTTCCTGGGAATTTTTTAACTTTCTTATGTAGCGCGTCCCTGTTTCTTATGCATCGTAATAAACCAAATGTAATCCATGGTTTGAGGATTCTTTTTTTTTTATGAAACTTTTTTAATAGTGGTACTTTCAGAAATGGATATATTCACTAAATTCAGTAATTTATCAGTAGCCATATTTGCGTCTTTGACAATTTGTACGTGGCACTGGAATGCTGATTGAACCTTTTCATAATCATCATCATCATCATCATCATCATCATCATCAGGCTATATTAGTCCACTGCTGGACATAGCCCTCCCCTAATAAGCGCCATAGCGCCCTATCTTCAGCTTGCCGCATCCAAATTGTTGTGGTGAGATTACTTTGTTATGTTCCGAGTAGTTTACAAGCCTTTTATTAATAAGTCGTCCTAGTACCTTGGATAAGGCAGTTAGAACGGCTATGGGTCGGTAATTATTCGGCAAGTTCCCGTCGCCTCCCTTGAAAATTGGGTGAATGATTGCATTATTTTATATTTCCTACTTTTTTTGGGGTGGGAAATCATCAAACAACTTCCCCTCTGGGCGGAGTGGGGGGGAGTGTCAGACTTGTACTGACTAAAACCCACCCATATTCCTTCTATTGCCCTTTACGTTCCGGGGCCACGGTATCTCTTTCGAACAACCAGCAAACCCGGCAGGTATATTTCTACTTAAATTAGTCAGTCGGCTTTGAGTCAAATTGAAAAGATCTTAACCCATAAATATAAACTTTTATTTTACTTAATAATACCAGACTGTAACTGTCCCACAGCTGGGAAAATGACTCTTCTCATACAGAAAAGGTGTGAGCATTGATTTATCGTGAACGGGCGCTGTCAGTTGTGACTGGTCATCTCTCAGTTGCCACGGCTTATTTGAATTATTCATTTATTTTTGAAATTCTTATTGTTTTACTATGGACACTTTTAATGTGCACATCTTGCTACATCGTTCTAGTAGTAGTTTAACATATTAACACGAACCTTGGTTACATACCAAGGTTTTGTAACAATATTCTGATTTAAAAGAGTGTCCATGGAGTTTCTTGCCCATTCTTCTCCATAGAGATCTACGCTTTGGAATGAGCAACTAGAGTACTTTCACAGTTATTATGCCTTGTTACTGACTGTAGCTTCATTTTTATTGTTGTCAATGTTTCGACAGTTCAAAAGTGCCTGCAACTGGCCTACTTGAAATAAATGATTTTGTTTTTATAAGTCCCAAGTTCCCTCACGATGTTTTCCTTCACCAATGCCTGATATCTTAGATAAACTTTTGAAAGTACATATGAATTACACTTGACGACACGGTAGGCGCAGTGGCTGAGCGATCGACTGCTGCGCTGCGTGCCGCGGGTTCGATCCCCGCACGGAACAAATATTTGTATGACCTACAAGTAGCTGTTTCGGGTCTGGCTGTTAGTGTATGTGAGATTAAATGTTTGTAAACGCACCCACGATACAGGAAAAATTCCTAGTGTGGGAAAAAAATTGGAAATGTGCCTTTGGTACTGGCCCGGATTTGAACCCTCAGCCTTATGCATGAGAGGCGAAGCGCTTAACCTTTGGGCCATATAATACTCAATAAAACTCATTTTTTATTCTGAAAACAAACTCCAACTTACGCGATAACGAAAACATGCAAAAATCCAGTAATACAGCCCCTCCAACATATTTCGACTAAGTAAATAAGTAAATTTCACCAAAGTCGTTGGCAACTTGCGTTGTTCGTTGTACATTATCGTCATATTCTACTGAGGATCTTTGGAACAACCAACAGTTTATGAGTTTATTCTATCGAAGTGATAGAGTTTGTAAAACTTTTCCAGTTTTCATAATAATGATTATTTTCCCTTTTTGTAGGCAATAGGGTTTGCTTTTGTGATAAGAATTATTAAGGAAGAATCGTTACTCTTGTTAAACAAAGTCAAGCAACAATTTTCATATTTTAAAAACATTTAAATAGTTGCTTGAGATGTTTATAAGATAATCTTAAAAATACATGTTACTGTCTATCTATATGTGTAGGTATATCTCTATAATGATTATGTATATTATATAGTATTTTGAAACAGACACACACACACGCATTAAACTCATAACACCTCTCTGATTTTGACGGAAGTTAAAAAGAAGTGGCAACTATTTTTTGTGTATGGCATCTGCCGTTCAACCTATGAGATTGTCGTCAGTTTAACTGGGCAATTCCTATGGATGCCTTGAGAGTAAAGCCTCCAGCTATCGCAAAAACCTTAAAAATTAAGCGACTATTTAAGCTATGCCTTGTTGGGTACGAGCCTCGGCTTAGGGC
Organism: Ochropleura plecta; assembly: GCA_905475445.1. Lineage (NCBI taxonomy): Eukaryota > Metazoa > Arthropoda > Insecta > Lepidoptera > Noctuidae > Ochropleura > Ochropleura plecta. The sequence continues at coordinate 22,594,704 of FR997722.1, forward strand.
ATTGCTGGGGGAGGACAGCAAAGAGACAGGCTGGATCTGAGTGGCATTTTTGGGACTTGTTCGAAACTACTGGCTCAGCATCACGGGCTAGAATTTGCAGAAAAAAAGCTGCATTATTTATTCAAAAAAATATACTTTTTTTGTCAAAACGATGAACCAACTTTAAAAAACATTTAAGGTTTCTCGACGAAAATTAAGGAAACCATCTCAAAAATGGAAGCCACAGTACAGCTCTAATACTAAGTACAATACAAAGAAAATATACTCTAAGTGTAGAAATACCCAGCTTAATACAGCGGATATTAGAAGGTTCGACACGGTTGAACGGTAGCAGAGATCGTGTGGGATAGCGGATGCCATCAAATGACGTCGTGAAGGCTCCATACAATCTACCCAGGCCGAGGTGCGAGCCTCCGAGCCATAAAAACCTATTTTGTTAAAGGAAGACTTCGGTATATTAAGGCACTTGTTCCACCGACAGCAAGAACGCGGATCGATGCGAAGCGAGTGACTGATTTTCCGTCCAAGTCATGTACAAAAGATTATATATAGGTTCTGATAGATAGCTACATTGACAGTCCAAATCAAACCTTTATCTAATACTAGCTGGCACACGCGGCTTCACCCACGTCATGATAAAAAAGCTATTCCATGTGTTGTTCCAGACTATAATCTAGCTCTGTGCCAAATTTCATCAAGATCCGTTCAGCCGTTTTGACGTGAAAGAGTAACAAACATCCATACATCCTCCATCCATCCACAAACATTTGCATTTATAATATTAATGTAAAATTCTCGTGTCACAGTGTTAGTTACCATATTCCTCCGAAATGGCTCGACTGATTATTATGACTTTTTATGCATATTCATGAAGTCTGAGAATCGGCAACTATCTATCTTTCAAACCCCCAAATGATAAGGGTGGACTGAGCGGCGGGTGAAACTATTGTGTACTACTATAATATTTAGTTTCATAACCGCCTCGTTGGTCTTGTTTCCACTACGGTCAGTCTGAAAAAAACCGACTTCCAAAAAACACTAAAAAGACCTATGTTTGATTCATAGTTTTTCACCGACTTTTTTGAATATATAAAATCTTATTTTTGGCAAAAAAGATTTTTGTTTGTAGTATCTTACACAAAACATACAGTCGAATTGAGAAACTCCTCTTTTTTTGAAGTTGGTTAAAAAAACCAGAACGAGTCATTTGTTGATTTTCCAACCGAAAAAATAACACTGATCTCTGCTCGCTATTCGCTGGTAGTGAGACATGACCCTAAGAACGCTTTCTGCTAGGATATTTTCACGATTACTGGCTTTATGAAATTGCTGGTTTGTAGTTGGTGAGTGTAATATCAAATTGGTATTTGTGGTCACTGAAGATCTGGGGTAAGCCTTTTGTCGCTGAGTTTGTGTTTGAATATTAAAGAGGAAAGGGCTGTAGATTGTGCATATAGTAAGAATAGATAGCTACAAGCTTAACATGTAACTATAATAACTGGTAGGTATTGTGGTAGTTTAATGTACTTATTATGTACGTTTAAGGCGCTGTACAAAGCAAACACTTCGTAAAACGTCTAGATTTTCGTCGCAAAGTTAGCCGTATCTGTACATGCCACTAGCCAAAAAATACCGTGTGTAGTAAAATACATAAAGTAAAGACTTAAACAAAATCTGGTCTAGTACTACGTAAAAAAAATGTTTAAAAAGACAACGAAAAAACTCTTTTCGTCTCGAAATTCTAAATTTTTTCAGAAACAACCATCATATTTTTTATATCTATAACAAAGGAAATTTTATAGATTAAAGAGATATCTAAAATTTTCAAACACGGAACTGTATTTTTTTATATTCAATTAAAACTGCAAAATGACCTACATTTTGGCGGACATGATATTCAAATAAAATCAAACGCCGAAATATTTTTGACCTTATTTCTATTCTTTCGATGCACTACTGTCCTGTACTTGTGTCAGACCATGCCCAGTATGCAGCTAGCCTCACTTCCGCGAATACCTAAGGATCAGCTTGTAACCGCGCATTAAGTGTGTTTATTCGCAATAAAAGAAGCATAGGAGGAGATTTTAAGATCTATTTTAGATTAACTTCATTTTAAAAATTTACCCTACAATAGAACTCCCATTGTAGGGTAAAATTTTATCCTGTATCGTGGGTGCGTTTACACACCCAGAACAGTGTGAACCCGTGCAGGGACCGAACCCGCGACACGCGAAGTAGCAGCAAATCGCTTAACTACTGCACCAACCGTGCCGTCCATGTTACATAATTACAAAAACCTACGATAATATTTTCTTCTGTCTAATATTTAAATACTTTGTACTTACGACCGACATTACAACACAGCCTGCACGTTTTAAGAGTTTTAAAAGGTATAAAACCTTCACTGGACCAATGCTACTACGCTGGTATTACTTAACAAAGTTGGGACAAGGCTAGACCTATCGGGCCTGTGGACGGTGAGCAATGGGTAGCGCACCGACCGGCCGTCTATTGACGACAGGCCGTGTCGACGGCGCGTTAGTGTTCCACGCGCGCATCTAAGAGATGTCAGAAAAGCAGAGGGACCTGCCAGGGCCACCGCCTGCCGGGGTTGCGGGTTGTTCGAAAGAGATACCGCGGCCCCGGAACACAAAGGGCAATAGAAGGAACATGGGTGGGCTTTATTCAATACAAGTCTGACACTCCCCCCCCGCTACGCCTAGAGCGGAGGAAGTGATTTGATGATTTCCCATCCGCAAAAAAAGGCTAGACCTATTATGATAAGTACAGTAATCAACGTCACAATAATTATTTTTATTATGTGGATTAACTATCAAACTTTACTACTAAGTTTCTTTACTGACATTAGGGACTGCCAAACTGTTTCAGTTTTTAAGAGTAGAGTAAAAGAACATTATCTTTCTATTTCACCATAGTTGCATAGGTATTTATTATTATATTTTATATTGTATTTATGTCATATATTTGTCTTTGTACTTGTATGTATGTTAGTATATTCTTATATTGTATTTAGTCATTATTTGCTTTTGTTTTTATGTATTCTTTTTACGCACTGTGTCTACATCTCTTTTTATTTACTCTCCTTTTGCAGGTATGCTGGAAGAGATTTCTATAGAAATAAGCATTACCTTTGTACCTGTTTTCTATTCCTGTCCTTTTTCTGTATTCAGTGTGTATGTTCATAAATCGTTAAATAAATAAATAAGTTTCAATATGAAAATAACCCTAAATAACACCCAAAGTCACACTACCAATAACACCGCATAGCAAAAACAATAAAATAACAGTGCCAAAGTACTCCATATAAACAATATTTCTACAAGAAAAACAACCACCGACTTCGTCTATGACTTACAACGTATTTGACTATGGAGCTCTGCAAACACTGAGGAGTTATGAATGGAGAGAAAACTAATTCCATTTAAGGGTGCAACTAGACTGCGGGAGAGAAGTATTATTAAGCCGATGAAAGTCACTTTGCTCGAGTGAATGGATCCTGGAATTACTTAATTGATTTATACTTTACGTTCCTACGACACTAAAACATGATTTATTGGTTACTAGCTGCCACCCGCGACTTCCTCCGCGTAGAATAGTTAGGTACTTTGACCGAACGCTAACTTTAACCCGCGTGATGATCGAAAAAAAAATATCTTTCTCTTCCCTTTTCTTCCTTCTTTCTCCCCCTTTTCTCACTTTTTTAGCCTATGTCCGTCTCCAGGGTCCCAACTATCTCTGTACCAAAATTCATGAAAATCGGTTTGGCCATTTAGGCGTGAAGACGTAACAAACAAACAATCTCACTTTCGCATTTATAATATTAAGTAAGGATTCCGAAAGTATGAAAGAAGCGGTTCTACGTAAGTCAACAACGTCAAACAAGGTGAGAAGTTATAAACTTAGTGAACCAAACCAAAACCACTAGGTTGTTAAGCTATTGCATAGCTTATATCGCGGGCCTTGAGCGTGGAGACTGAATCCTGAAATTTCGTAACAAAAAAGCGTAACACTTTCATAACGAATACATACGGTCCATTATTTCAATCACGATTCCAATGTTCTATTAGCGTGTTTGGTACAGAATCGGACCGTCAAACGACATTACTCTGGATCCAAACCCAAGGTCTTGATTTTTTCTTTTTGCGACTTCTTTTCATTGGTAGTACTTTTTTAATATTATATTTAGATTTTTTTTCATTTATTGCAAAAGTTTTTTCATTGCATAAATTGATAAAAATGCTATGCAATAGCTTTACCGCGGCAGTCCCCGAGTGCCACACGTATTTTTTTATTTTTTTATCTCGCTTCTTTTTGAGTTTAGATGATTCACTTTGGGTCAATAATTGTAAATCATTTTCTTTTCCTTGTCCCATTTTAGAGTCGGAGTTTTGGAGTCGATGCGACACGTTTTACTTTTCCATTTTCCCTTGTCGATATCACAGCATCAATTGTCAAATGAAAGGAGAAACCTACTAAGACTAAAGCGTTTTGGTTAACTTTTGTAGAATAAATGTTGCCACTGACACTAATTAGGTATACCTACTAATTCTCTTCAAGACCCAAACTAGAATTGTTTAAAGTCCAATCAAGTTTGGTAAATTACATTTTCCATGTAAAAATCTGAACATATTTTATACATCAACACTCCATTTTGTCCATCCTCTGTGATCCTGACAGAGTCCCAGTTACAATTCATCCTAATGCCGTCATAAAGGAGTTGTAGCTAGGAAAAACTTTGCTCATTTATTAAAAGCTAATGATACAGGGTTCAATTGTAGCTGTCATTTTCTATGCAGTTTTTTGTACGGGATTCGGTTAACCTTGTTTTAATTTTGACCTCGAACAAAATGTTGTTGACACAACACCTTAATAATTAGAATATACTGAACGACTTTTGTTCTACAAGTTCTGGAAATTCATAACTTTTTTGTAGTTTTCCCATACATGTTGATGAGTTGATCGCTTTTGTTTCTTTTCAAAGTCCAATTTTTTTACGAATTTAAAGTACTTGTGGAGCAAAAGTTTTTCAGTTTCGTAGTCTTTGCTCCTTCCTCCTGTGGAAACTTGTATGAAAAATACCCGCTAACGCTACCAGCCACGACACCCGTCTGTTCGGAGAATCTTCCTTTTTCTACTTTGGTTGAAACACTTTACACCATCAAAATCGAAAATGTTCAAGATCAGAATTTTTATGTGACAATATTTAATTATTATTTTAAATTCAAATCAAAATATTTTGTTTCATTTATGCCTAAATGGGCACTTAACTTTACAATAAAACGTCGAAAAAAGGTGTACGGTTACGATTTCAGGTTCGTTGTCTATGGCAAATGATCGGCAAGAACCTCCATGGTTACTCTTTTAAATTAATTTGGTTCTACAATGTTATAGTTACAGCGTTTGTAGTTAAATATATACCTTTTCTCTCTCTAATCTAATATCTACCACTCTATAACCCTTTTTAAATGTCTTTAACTCCATCTTTATATAAATCTAGATGAAAATATCTGTATATTAATACAGAATCCAACTCCTCATTGCTACTACCCCGAAATCCAGTAAGAGAAATAGTAACACACAACATATAAATCATAAATACTGCAGTCGGTTTCCCATCCGTGGTCCAAACGAGTATCCGATTGGGGTGGGCAGGGAGCTAGCTATCAAACGGTAGTTAGGCGCCGTGGTTCCGATTCGAAACGAAAAGTGAGAGATTCAAGTTTAAAAATAGACTGCGGTAAATATTTATTTTGTTTCTTTTATTGTTTTGTTTTAAGGTAAACTGTTTTGTTTTTATACTGATTTTGTAGACTTAGGAACAGTGATGCGGAGGAAAGACGACCATTATGAGAATGGATGGCTATAAGAGTAGAAAAAACCAAAGAAACGATGGACGGATTGGGTGAAGGATGATATGACTAGAAAGAAGGTACCTAACTACTGAGATGATGAGTACTAGAGAAGTATAGAAGAAGAAAACATGCTGCGTTGACCTTAAAAGTCACTATCATAATATTATGCGGTAACAATGTTTAGGATACAAATATACCTATCTGTTTTAATTTTATGTCATGACTAAGATGCAATGCAGTCTCATGACTGTCCAAAATCTTAAAACAACACTGAAAAGTCTAACTTTCCTGCTATTTCACCAACTTCCTTACTAACGGAACGCTATTTCTGCTTGCCGGAAAAACAACTTGTGTTCAAATAATTTTCCTCCACTTTGAGCTTTATGAAAAACCCGAAGAAAACTACTCTAAGATTTATAATTTCAATACATCTAAGATGATCACTGAAAACGAATTAATGATTGACAATAAATTTTACCACACACACACGAAGTTATATCAACTGGGTTGTTATTTTTTCAAAATCAATATTAAAAACTAAAAAACGATAATTTAAGATTTATATTTTTATACAAAATATGCAGATCAACGCAGAGAATGGATCCGTATCTACCTAGTCACAGATCTCTGGGGACCTACAGTTGTCTTGATGCAGTGGAACCCAATATTTTTGTATGATGTCACAAAATATCTGTCTTTAAACACTATATGTAATGATGTGGGTCGACATTTATGTATTGAAAATATATTGTTTGTAAAATGGAAATGTGAAACGTTTCGTGTCAATAAATATACTTTTATATTGGGCGGGTCACGTCGGCCGTATAATGCACGATGACTGCTGGGGAAAAGTCTCCATACAATGGGCGCCAAGAGATGGATAGCAACGCCGAGGCTGGTCCAGTAAGCGCTGGCGAGACGACTTAAATTTCTACCTTACGAGGTGGTATAGATATACCTTAGAGAAGAAATATGGGTGGATTTCAGTCAGTAAAAGTCTGGCACTGAGCGGTCCTCCGCTTCTGCTGCGGTTGCATAAATGCAGCATTATTGAAAAAAAAAACAGGAACACATTAAAACTAAATAAAATAAATAATGCCAAAAGGGCCTCAGTTCAGCATAATGCCAGATGGCAACACAAGCCTGCCGCCTAACGCTGAATTTCTACTGCAACCCACGAATGCCATAAGCTCGAAAACATAAACTAACACATATTTATAAAAGTCAGAAATGAAAACAATAATGAAATTGAATAAAAACAACCTTAAAAACTAAAAATGTATAAAAAGAATAACATTACTTAAATTAAAATATGTAAAAGATTTATAAATAAAATAAATGAAAAACAAAAAATTAAAAAAGGCATTTTATTACAAAGCTATCTAATAGATATAAGGAACCAAATTTAAAAAAAATATATATATTACGTTAAATAAATATGTTACAATTTATATGACTGACATGTCGGCTCGAACATTCTGAAATTCAATTTGATGATTTAATGATGAAATACTTTAATTTTAATGTCTGGGCGGCGAGATATCCAAACATTTTGAAAATGAGACAAATCTTGTTGGCAACGGCATGTGAACAGCGTCAGTTTGAACACATCCTTATAAATTTAATTGAAATAATCAGCGCGAGTAAATTTCTAGTTTGCCTAAAATTTGTAAGCTGTTCCTGATATTTTTATTCGATAAAAAATCTCAACCCTCGCCCTTTTATCTACTAAATCAACGAGGTTGGCTTTATATCAATTTGGAGCTTACCCTAATTACAACGAATCGAAAGGTGTCTAGTTTCTAAAGTGTAATTACTTAAGGTAGTAGACATCTCGTCTTGCCAGATACGGTTGATTAGCGAAATTCTATGCCTACGTTATCGCTATTTGATCACTAGTAGGTCGTTCCAAGGGCTCGTGGCTAATAAATAACAGATCGGGTCGATATAATAGAATATACTTTATTGCACACCAAAATCGAATAATAACTGTTTTACAAAAAATGCTAAATCTGTGGTTACAATGGCGGTCTTATCGCTAATAGCAATAACTTCCAGACAACCTTGGAATGGACTGTACGAATATAGAAATACACGTCGATATTTCAGGTTATATCTTTATACTTCCGGCTGTTGGCCAATCTATGGTCAGTGGTGAGAACGCGTAAAATGAGGTGATGCATGCAAAAGAGGTGACAGATATATAGAAAGAGAGCATGGTTCTTGCGCATGCGCCTTCACAGCAAACTCGCGGTCGGATAGACAGTACTTCACCATCGCCAACCTCGTATCTCCCGGGCCTCCATGGTAGTAGTAGTGGGCTTTAATTCGCCGACATAAATTACCGCTTGCTCTAGACTAGAAAGAAGTCAAAGATGAAGTCGTGCTTAACTAGATTGGTTCGGGGATGAATGACCAGTCATTACATACCGACTTTCCTCCGTGCCTCGAAAAGTACTGACTTGTAAGTCTACCCTGAGCCTTGCTGTGCAAATGTGCATGGCAGCTCGTGACCACAGTGCTGTCATGCCCTTATAACTGACTACTCTTCATGACGGTCAGATTTCTTAACAGGGTGCTTGCCTCATAAAGTTGCCCCCTATTTCGAACCCTAGGCATGCTACTACACAGTTTTATAGTTTTTCCAGTTATATACATAGCCCATCACGTCTTCTTATCTCCGTAGGTTTAGGTAGAGGTGTACCTGACAAGCATTTCGCCAATACATGTGATTGGGGGCGAGCCTATTGTATTAGGGCACGCCACAATAGTGGCGGTAAGTCCCCTCTTTAAGGAGTGGCTGGAGAGGAGTCATGGCGTCCTCACCTACCGCCTGACGCAGGTCCTCACCGGACACGGAAGCTTCAGGAGGTTCCTGCACATAATCGGGCGGGAGGAAACGCCCGGGTGTCACCATTGTGACGATCGCCCGGAGGACACGGTGAAGCACACAGTCGCGGTCTGCCCAGCTTGGGCGGAGCACCGCCGTGCCCTCGTAGAGGCGATCGGCGGCGGCGATCTCTTGCGTCCGGCTCTGGTTCAGTCCATGGTCCGGAGCGAGAGGGAATGGGAAGCGGTCACCTCCTTCTGCGAAGCAGTGATGCTAGCAAAGGAGGAGGCCGGGCGTTTGAGGGAGAGAACCTCAAACCAACCCAGCCGCCGCGGGAGACGCCCCAGGCGCCGGGCGCCGCGAGACGACTCCCGGCCACCGTAGATGTGGGCCTGTGGACGGTGCGCAATGGGTAGCTCACCGTCCGTCCGTCTATTGACGACAGGCCGTGTCGACGGTGCGTTCGTTTTTCACGCGCGCCTCAAAGAGAGTCAGCAAAGCAGAGGGGTTTGCCAGGGCCTCCGCCTGCTTGGGTTGCGGGTTGTTCGAAAGAGATACCGCGGCCCCGGAACGTAAAGGGCAATAGAAGGAACATGGGTGGGTTTTATTCAGTAAAAGTCTGACACGCCCCCCCGCTCCGTCCAGAGCGGGGGAAGTTATTTGATGATTTCCCACCCCAAAAAAAAAGCCTATTGTATTTACGAAGTCTGGATTTGTACGCAGGTGATAGTACACAGCCGGACATAGATCCAGACTGTAGCTGATCCTGATAAATTCTTGATGAATAACCTAGTAATACTACGCCCGACCTGAGATTAGACCCTAGATCACATAAAACGGGGTAGCGTTTGCAATTATACAAAAAGGAAGCACAAGTTGATGAAATTAATTAGATTCTGTATTCATGAAATTTGCCACCTTACACACCTCGATCTAATCGCGCCATTGTGTTCTTACCAAACAAAGTTAATCTATAAGACTTCCTCAATTTTCCATACGCAAGTCAACCCTTTGGGCTAAGTAACAATACATACCGGGTTAATGACCTATAAAGCCCGGCTGATTCGTTCCCTAATGTGTTTTTAATGGCGTACATTTTGCTATTGAACTGTCATTTAATATGGCTAACAGAATTTACGAGAACACACGGAGCTTTGTTAATATTTGCGGCGAGAATTTATGACGAGTTTTGGGTAATTATTGCGCGTATTTTTCACTAGGTTTTTTTTTTGTTTTATGTGGTGTTTTTACTCACAGAAAATGTGTGTTTGTGTGGTAAATAATGGTCAAATATTTGCTCAGTACTAGGACACCGGCCAGATGATCTCTGGTGAGGAAGTGGGCTATAATCGTTTACGCCCACTGTGGGTTTTTGGACATTGGTGGTCATTTACGCGGAGAAATGTTTGTGAGTGAACACACCAGTTTCCTTACGATTTGTTTTCACCGTATTAAGAACAGTCATACATAAAATAAAGCGCATGATTGAGTTTCAACCCACGACCTGTGAATCGCAAAAAGTGATAGTGAGCAATGGGTATCGCACCGTCCGTCCGTTTAGTGTCGACAGGTAGCTTCGATGGCGTGTTTATTTTCCACGCGCGCCTCAATGAGATGTCAGCAAATTTGAGGGGCCCGTCAGGGCCTCTGCATGCCAGGGTTGCGGGTTGGTTCAAAAGACATACAGTAGCCCCAGAAGACAAAGGGCAAAGAAGGCACACGGATGGGTTTCTATCAGATCAGTACAAGTCTGATAGTCCCTTACGCTCCACCAAGAGCGGTAAGAGTACTTTTATAATTTCCCATCTCATCCCTTAGCCACTACGTACATTAGGTAAATTGTATGTCATAGATTGGCGATCACCAAAGATTTCTTCCAAAAGAACAAAAAAACAATTTTTAAAGGACATAAAATACAGACATTTTTAGAAAGTAATTATCTGCATTTGGGCACGTGAATCCACCAAAATAGCATGGCCCTGAAAAAAAAAACGGTCCCAATCTATTTCTGTTTAACAACCTCCATTTTATTTTTGGTGCTTGATATTTAATACTCTTACATGTGACTTGGGATGATAGAAAAAACATTCTTTGTTGAATGAAATAGGCAGATAATGTCACAAGTGTAAAGATAACAACCCAATGTTGTTATTGATATACTTACATAGACTGATACTGACATTTTGTTTTGTCTATGAATCAGATTTGTGTTTCTAGTTTTACTGGATATTTTCGTGTTTGTTTTTTGCGGACAGGAAATCATCAAATAACTTCCCCCGCTCTGGGCGGAGCGACTGACTTAAACCTACCCATGTTCCTTCTATTGCCCTTTACGTTCCGGGACTGCGGTATCTTTCAAACAAGCCGCAACCTCGGCAAGCGGTGGCCCTGGCAGGCCCCTCTGCTTCGTTGACATCTCTTTGAGGCGCGCGTGGAACACTAACGCGCCGTCGACACAGCCAGTCATCAATAGACGGACAGACGGTGAGCTACCCATTGCTCACCGTCCACAAGCCCGGTTTTTTCGTGTTGACTGTATAAAGTTTGTAAAAGTACCGATAAAAAAACCCGAAAGACACTTGTGCACTGTCGTTGTGTTTTTTTTGTTCCTAACCATACCTGTGTACCTTATTTAGTTATTTATATAGTGGGTCTTTTTATCTTTGTTTTTCATGTTATAACTTTGCTTTAATTACCTCCCTGAATCCTGTTCTATTCAATGCATACACAAGCACAAAATTTTGATTATATTGATATTATTGAGATCTTTCTCCCTCCAAAAAAAGTTGTTTCAATACTTTTTTGTATAGTTATTTAGTTAAAAATACTGAATGCAAGGTTTCTAAACGAGTTCGTTTACACCCTGTATAGTGTGAAGTAAAGAAGAAAAATTGTTTTTTGCGTACCTTCTGAACTTGACTGTGTATCAAGAAATTTTTTGTTACGGTAGTGATGGCATGGAATAGAGTGTAATTGATAAAGAGCTATTCTGATATTGACGTTTCTTTTATTATAATATCATGAATGGAATATTCATGTCTTGTTTCTTTTGTGTATTTTCGATTTGGTCTGGATTTGACAATCTGTGTAATATAAATAGTAGAGGTCAACGGATTTATTTGTAAAATGTTATGTCGTGATAGATACTAGTGCTAGTGTTTTTGATAAAGAAAGATACATATATTCTGATACCGACATTTCATTTTTTATTCCATGTATGACATTTTTGTGTTTTTGCGTATTTACGAATTGTTCTATATTTGACAATGAAGCTATTAACAGAGGGTCAGAGGAATGTTGAACAGCAATGGACTGGTTATGTAATGTCAATAATGAAATTACCAGTGTTTTTTAAGGGCTGTGAGGTTTTCTTTTAAATCAATGCGGGATGACATCATCTGGATGCAACTGAATAACAGTATTATACATGGAGCGACAGACTATTTGTCCTCCACAACCCAGTTAGTACTGGATAATGCGATACCCTTTGGTAAGACTGGTTGTCAAACTTTCGAGCAATAATTGACTACTTGACTACTGTCAAAGATCTACAAATGATAGCTGGGTCCAACAGCTTTCGTTTTTTCCGAGCCGGGGAGAAAACAGGCCAATACAGCTAAACACCGTTTACCCTAAAAATCAGCCGCTGATGTCAATCTTCAATTTCAATTATTTTTTTAATTATCCAGGATATCTACCCCCAATATTTCTCGACACCAACACCAGTATAAACAAATAAAAATACACGGCACGGTTGGTGCAGTAGTTAAGCAATTGGCTGCTATGCTACGTGTCACGGGTTTCCCCCACACGGAACAAATATTTGTTCCGCCGACAGGAAGTTGTTTCGGGTCTGGCTGTTTGTGCATGTGAGTTTAAATGTTTTTAGACGCACCCACGATACAGGACAAATTCCTAGTGTCGGGCAAAGTTTATTTTAAAAAAAAGTATATTAATCCAATTCATCGTACAACTTCTAAAGGAAAATTCTTCTCACACACAGGCAGTCATCAGCCCAAATGTAAATCTACCCTCGACATAAATTACTTGGAGGAAGTCGGTCTAACAAGCCGTCGAGTACATCTCTAGTGAATAAAGACGGTAGTTATAAATCTTTGCGTTTGTTCTGTGGGTGAAAAGATGAAAAAAGTAGATTTGAGGGTAGGTTGGGTTTTTATTGTTATTACATGGTCACTTACGTTGTGGGTTCTTTTTTGGCTAATTAGCATGGGTTTAAGTGAAAAATTGTATTTTTAAAAACATTTTATTAGTCTACTTTTTTTTACGGATAGGAAATCATCAAATAACTTCCCCCGCTCTGGGTGGAACGGGGGCACAGACAGTGTCAGACTTGTACTGACTAAAACACACCCTTGTTCCTTCTATTGCCCTATACGTTCCGGAGCCGCGGTATCTCTTTTGAACAACCCGCAACCCGCAAGATGTGTCTACTTACTGTGCGTTCTGAATATGGACTAATTTCCTGTTCAGAAGAAGAAAAATACGATTGATAAGAATTTCACAAGTAGGAGCAAATATATTATTCCTAAAACGGGATGTTGACCATGTTTACTATTTCTTCTAAGTTCCCGATATTTCGGCAATGTTACAAGAGCCATGATCGCGGTGTTAGTAACCATACCAGTTTAAAAACTTTATTTTCAGTAGTACCAATCAAATCCGGATATCTTAAAATTAATGTATGTCAATCGCATTCCAATAAGTTTTATACAAGTCAAACATAATAATCGCTGAAACTCTGGGGCAGTAGGTCTGAGTGTTCACATACTTACAATAATTTCTAAACTTTATTATGCTTTGCTTGTTGTTGGAAAGAGATACCGCGGCCCCGGAGCATAAAGGGCAAAAGAAAAAACATGGGTGCCTCTTAGTAAGTAAAAATCTGACACTCTTGGAAGTTACTTGATGATTTGCTATCAGCAAAAAACACATGTAATAAGGCTTTTACTTTAGCCAGAGGCTAAGTTTGACCATACAACATGGCAACGCCTCCAGTCTCTTTGGTATACATTACTATCGCCAGCATTGGAGAAATTTGTTAGCCTAGATGATTTATTTCTAATTAGCTTTTGCCCGCGGCTTCGCTCGCGTAAAATTCTGGGTAACACAGTTCCCCTTTCCTGATGTACCTGCTACCTCTAGTTTTTGCCCTAGCGCCTTATTTATTGTAATAGCAATGCTAAGTTTTCCCTTTTCTTCCCTCTTTCTCCCTCACATCTCAACCTATTTCTAAAAAAATAGCCTAGCCCGTCTCCAAGGTCCCAACAATTTCTGTACCAAAATTCATCAAAATCGTTTAAGCCATTTAGGCGTGAAGACGTAACAAACAAACAAACTCACTTTCATTTTTATAATATTAGTAAGGATAATGTAAATAGTTTATAAAATAAATAAGTTTTTAGTTAAACGAAGTATTCACTAAGAGATTATAAAAATATTGACAAAAACTTTGATGACTTTGTAAACTGTGAAAAAAAAATATTTTTCATGTCTAGACATCGTAATACCGATCAAAGACATGTTAATGGCACGTTTCTGAGAATTCGACTAATAGATATTCGGACAACTTTCTTATTTTCGTAACTTGCTTTGATTGGCGAGAATGATTGATGAAAATACAAGCGACTAGTCTTTGCTTCGCTCGGTGTGTCATCATCATTATCAGACTGTGTCAGTCCACTCAAACTCAAATCAGTTATTTTAATTAGACCGTTAAAGGCACTTTTGTATGTCTCTATGGAATGGGTAAAATATTGATTTGATTTAATCATAATATGTTTTAACAAGATCATGGATACATCATTCATCAAGATTATAAATTTATGTGAGAACGATGTAGTTAAACGTTTAACATTAAGAGCGTTAGAGTAAAAGTAGAAATCAACAATTCAAAAGTAATAAAAAGAAACCGTGGCAGCTGAACGATGACCAGTTCCAACTGACAGCGCCCGTTCACGAACTTGACGCGTGGATCACTACTGCTGGACGTAGGCCTCTCTCAAGGCGGGCTTCTTAGCCCGTTCTTCGGCTGTATGCATCCAGCTGCTGCCAGCCGCATCTGGCTGGGGGCCCGGGTTCCACATTATGATTGCCGACATTGCGGTCTCCACTGCGGAACTGACTTGCTCCATCGGTTATCAATTTTGCGACAAACGTGACACCCCCACTGCCACTTCAGTTTTGTTAATTCGAGTGGCTAAGTGTTATTTTTTATCATGCTTTTCAAGAAAGCTGCGTGGGTGGTAGGACCTATCCAAGAAGGTTGCTGATTCTTATTTAGTTAATTGGACACTAAAATGCTAATGTTCTAATGTTTTAGTTAGAAGGTGACTGTTCTTGATGAACTTCGGAACGTAATTTTTACTTGGTGTAAATTTTTTCATGCAATGCGATTTTAGTTTTGCAAAAAGTTTAGTTGCCCTATTCGAGAGGGTATAGTTTATTTAACTGGATTGTGTAGGTCAGATAGGCAAACACTCCTTATAAAATACTGTTGTCCAGTTGCGTCCGGTTAGACTGGTAGCCGACTCTAACATAATAGGAAAAAGCTTTTCTTTCAGATGGTAAATCATCAAATTACTTCTCCCGCTCCCGGAGAGAGTGTCAGACTTTTATTGCCTAAATAAAACCTATCAATGTTCCTTGTTTTACTCTTTGTGCTCTGGGGCCACGGTATCTCTTTCGAACAACTCTGCTTTGCTCAAATCTCTTTGAAGCGCGCGTGAAGCACTAACGCGCCGTCGACACGGCCAGGAAAATGGCTAAGCGGATGATTTATCATGTTTTTTTTTGGCAATATCATTAAAAAAATAAATAATAAAAAAAGGTCTCTTAAGGTTTTTTTTATATTTGCAACACCAAGTGGATGATCAGAATAGGAAAGTTATTTAAAAGCCTTGCAAGCTTGATCTTTAGTGTGTTTATAAAACGTTTAAAAAGTCATGTCAATGAACTTTAACAATTGTTTGGCCAGCTGCAAGAAATTCAGTCGCATAAAACCATGCGGAATAATTTTAATTGCTTCCTAAATGAACTTGTTTTTGTTAAAACAACACAATTCAGAAATCAAATTAACAAAATTGCTTTAATTAAATGGCTTAAAATGTCAAAGACTTTTCCTCTTTCTTTGTTTTTCAGCGTGGATAAAAAAGAATAAAAAACCATTGTGATATTTTTATTCAATTGGAGTATTTGACGACTTCTTGTGTAAACTACGAGTACCTTTCAAAATATGTCAGTTATAAGGGTCTATTAAACATCTGAGGGGGGAACCTCAAACCAACCCAGCCGCCGCGGGAGACGCGCCGGGCGTCTCGGGCGCCGCGAGACGACTTTCGGCCACCGTATATTTGGGCCTGTGGACGGTGAGCAATAGGTAGCTCACCGTCCGTCCATCTTTTTACGACAGGCCGTGCTGACTGCGCGTTAGGGTTCCACGCGCGCCTCAAAGAGATGTCAGCAAAGCAGAGGGGCCTGCCAGGGCCATCGCCTGCCGGGGTTGCGCGTTGTTCGAAAGAGATACCGCGGCCCCGGAACATAAAGGGCAAAGGAAGGAACATGGGTGGGTTTTATTTAGTACAAGTCTGACACAAAAATTTAAAGGGAGTCGTTTGTCATGTCATGTTATAAGGAGGGACGATACGCGTGTGAATAAAAGAGCGATGGATATGAATGTTGATGGGTGGAGAGGGAAAGGAACGCCAAAGAAAATATGTATGGATTGTGGAAGTAATATGCACTGAAAACGCCTGGTCGATGAAACACTTCATGAAAGGACTACACTTTTCCTTAAAAGGAAACTCATGGACATTCTTCCCACCCTCACTCATGGACCGCAAATGTGGTCATTAACAAAGCGTCAAAAGTCCACAGTTGGGGTCTGCCTGCAAGCCACGGATCAAAGCATACTAAGAGTTAAAATTGTTCTTTCAAAGTCATTGCTCTTAGATAAAGCTTATTATAGTATCCAAGAATTCATGCAAGATCCAAAGTTAAAATAGAATTTTAAAATATGTGCTAAATGTTTATGGCTAGATAAATGTTTAATTAATGTAATATTGTGAAAGTTCCCACTATACGTGATATCCTTACTAATATTATAAAAGCGAAAGTGAGTTTGTTTATTTGTTTGTTACCTCTTCACGCTTTAATGGCTTAACCGATTTTGATGAATTTTGGTACAGAGATAGTTGGGAACCAGGAGACGGACATAGGCTAATTTTTATTAAAAAAAAGTGGGATATGCGGGAGAACGAGGGAAGAAAAGGGAAAACTTAGCGTTGCTATTACAAATCAGTCAGGCGCAAGAGAAAAAACTGCAGGTCTGCTTGGTGTTTTATACCGAATTTAACGCGAGCGAAGCCGCGGGCGAAAGCTAGTTATAAATATATTATATACAAGATTCTGCAATATAATTTTATTTTTTTAAGACATTTTGCTGCGCCCTAACAGGGTCAAGAACTTATTAGTTATAAGCCTAGCGTGTAACAGTTTGTACATTGTGCATTAAATTAATAAATAGATAAAAATTCTGACCGCATAAGAAATAATATATTTCGCTCGACACAAATCGTAGACGTTTGCAACACAGCCACAAAACTAACAATAGATTAGGTTCCGAACCACAGGCCTCGGTGACGCGGTAGACCAAGAAGGAGATGCTGTGACGAGCTAAACTCTTACCAAAAGGATTGTGTGCAAATAGCAAATGGAAGGAAAATATGGAAGGAACACAACAGGGTCGTTATTAAAAAAACGGTTCAAGCGAGACCCGGAGTTACACATCAACAATGCCGGTGGTTGCGGGTTGTTCGAAAGAGATACCGCGGCCCCGGGACGTAAAGGGCAATAGAAGGAACATGGGTGGGTTTTAGTCAGTACAAGTCTGACACCCCGCTCCACCCAGAGTGGGGGAAGCCATTGGATGATCTCCCACCCGAAAAAAAAAAAAAAAAAAAAAGGCTCCGTACAAACTCGCGATATTAATGGCCATATCTTTTGTCTGCGTAGACTTACATATGATTTTTCCTCAACTCCAAGAGACTACAAACTTGAGTAGGTATATGGTTTTAATTTCAACTCGGTACCTTCACGCGTTCCCGAGATAATGGGTCTTGAATGACAGACAGACTACAAATTGATCTAATAAGGGTTCCGTACCTCAAAAAGAAAAAACTGAACCCTTATTGGATCAATTTGTAGTCCATCTAAAAAAAATTGGTTGTTTGTAAAGTAGGTTTACGATCGAGATGTTTACGTGATAACGTCTTATTGGTGATATAAGTTATCACCAGTAGTGACATCTAAAATGAAATTAAGTACTAATTTAAAGTTTTTTTTTCGAGCCAAGTAACAGATGGCGCTACCATCTTTATGAAATGTCGCTTGTGAGGTTTTGGTGTGACACAAGTTTCTGAACATGTCACCCGACTAAAACGATTTTAAGGACGTTATCACGTCAAAAAATATCTGAAACGAATTTCTATTTATCAAGTAATTACTCGTAATACTAATTTCTATCAGAGGAGATTGTAGGCTTGGTTTTCGATTTTTTGTTTTTTTATGACACATAAAGTAGATAATTATAACTAAACAGTTTGGCAAAAATTTATAATGAAATATTTCACCAACATTAATAAGCTGTTTATGAAAGCTCTCAAAAAGCATTTCTTTATTGCCTCTAATGTGTTTCAGCCATACACAAAATTCCCCTTTAAACAAATTTAATGGAACGAAAACCTATTAACTGAAATTTATTTAAAATGAGGCCTTAATGATGTCAGAGACATGCATGATAATGATAATTGATTTATCAATGCCCGCATTCTAAAGTACTGGGAGAAACATTAACTTTTACGGTGCCTATTAAGAGGGATAACTGTCAAAATGCCGACGTAATGAACCTTGTGTGGAGTTAGTGTTGAAGGTAGGCAGTAAGCCGGATTGTGTGAGGAAAATGGTGTTAAAAGTTGTTCTGAAAGTTCGATGGTATTCTGCTAATTAGGACATTTTGTGGTATAGTCGATTTGACTCTAAATGCGGGCAAATGTCAATACAACCTTAAGGTTTAATTAAAAAATCCTACTTAATCTAATCTAATATATAAAATTTCCGTGTCACAATGTTAGTTACCGTACTCCTCCGAAACGGCTCGACCGATTCTTATGAAATTTTGGGTACATATTGGGGAGGTTTGAGAATCGGCTAACATCTACATATTTTTCATACCCCTAAACCTCAGCGGGTGAAACCGCTGGGCACAGCTAGTAATATTATATATGCGAATGTTTGTGAGGATGGATGGATATATGGATATTTGTTACTCTGTCACGTCTAAACGGCTGAACGGTTCTGGATGAAATCTGGCACAGAGGTAGATTATAGTCTGAAATAACACATGGAATAAATTTTTTTCGATCATCACGCGGGCGAAGCTGCGGGCGCCAGCTAGTAACTCATGAAGGGTAACCACACTTATGACGTGGAATAGGCTAGATCCGATCTCGTTTAACTACATTTGTCGCATTCAGTTCTTTCAAGTCGCGTCACCCGAACCGAAAAGAGGTGAAGGATTTCCTAACAGCTTTGTAACTATTTGCAATTTGTTGAAGAAATCAACTTTTTACAACTAATTGCAAACAAAGATGTCAAGTCTATTAGCATGAAGACTCTCTTACTCAAATTTAAGCTTACCAAACGTTTTTATATTGTACTACGATGATGGGCTATGGAAAAGGAAACTTACACTACAGATTCCTGTTAAGCTGATCCAACGTAAAAACTAAGTAAGCAACCAGCTGAGCTGATCTTTCAATAAACCTTACTTCACTTGTTTTTAATTCTTGAAAGATGAGTTTAGTTAAGATGAAATTCTACGTGACGTCATACAAAATCTGCGAGTTAACTGCAAAATATCGAGCTCCATGCTACCCTAGTACCATAATCGTCGGCTCTCGCCCTGGCTAGTATCATAATACCGGGTTACTTCAAAGATTTCACCCCAAAACTATATTTACGTCACCTACTGACCCCATACATCATCAGCTGATCTGACTTTCCGGTTTGCGTACATAGCGGCTCTAATAAAAAGCGGGGTGGGTAGAGTTATGACAGTAATTTGTCTTGATGGGGGTAAGTATGGGAGTCTTATAGTCTACCGTTATGTTGTTTCATGCAAGGGTCTCAGTGAGTATGGGTTAAGAGGTCATATTGGGAGAAACGGCGAAAATGTCGATTAATTAGATAGATTGGAGTGATAAGTTTTAGGATTCCGTACCTTTTTTATTTTTTTTGCGGATGGGAAATCATCAAATAACTTCCTCCGCTCTGGGCGGAGCAGTGGGGAGTGTCGTGTCAGACTTATCCTTACTAATATTATAAAAGCGAAAGTGAGTTTGTTACCTCTTAACGCTTTAATGGCTAAACCGATTTTGATGAATTTTGGTACAGAGATAGTTGGGAACCAGGAGACGGACATAGGACATTTAAAAAAAAAGTGGGATGTGAGGGAGAAAGAGGGAAGAAAAAGGGAAGAAAAGGGAAAACTTAGCGTTGCTATTACAAATCAATAAGGCGCAAGGGGAACTGTGTTAGCCCGAATTTAACGCGAGCGAAGCCGCGGACAAAAGCTAGTAATATTATAAATGCGAATGTTTTTGAGGATGTATGGATGGAAATATGGATGTTTCTTACTCTTTCACGTCAAACCGGCTGAACGGATCATGATAAAATGTGCCACAAATTTGGAGGTAGATTATGGTCTGGAATAACACATAAGATTTATTTTTCGATATAACGCGGGCGAAACCGCTTTCGCCAGCTAGTACTGAATAAAACCCACCTATGTTCCTTCTGTTGCCCTTTATGTTTTCGGGGCCGCGGTATGTCTTTCGAACAACCCGCAACGCTGGCAGGAACGGGTTCCGTACTTCAAAAGGAAAAAAACTAAACTTGGAAACGCGTGAAGGTAACAAGTTGAAATTAAAACTATATACTCAAGTCTGTGGACCCTTTGAGCTGTGAAGAAATCAACCCTCTAAGTCTACGTAGTCAAAAGATATGGCCGTTTATGCCGTGACGTCTGATAGGGGAGAATGAAAGAAGAAAACGTGTTGCGCCGACCCCAAATAGAATGGGACAGTGGCAGGAAAGTGATGATGATGATGTCGCAAGTTTGTACAGAACACTCGATGCGTGAGTCTGACTCGCTCTGGACCGGTATTCTAATTTTTAACCGACGAAAAAAAGGAGGTTCTCAATTCGACATGTATATTTTTTTTTTTTTTTATGTATGACCACGCATAACTTTTAATTTTAAAATTACTTTTATTAATTGCAAATGTAAATGTCCTTACTAATATTATAAAAGTGAAAGTGAGTTTGTTTGTTTGTTTGTTACCTCTTCACACTTTAATGGCTAAACCGATTTTGATGAATTTTGGTACAGAGAATCAATAAGGCGCAAGGGGAACTGTGTTACCCCGAATTTAACGCGAGCGAAGCCGCGGGCAAAAGCTAGTAATCTATAATAATAATTTAGTGTACTTAACTTACTTAAATATGTACAAGTAACAAAACAAGTTTTATTTTTGTTAATTAATTTTATTGAGACTTTTTAAATTATTTCAGTCTGAAATCCAAGTCATTTGGGATCAGAGTCTAGTACTTATCTGTTAATTACGATAATGACATCCTTTGAACACATTTTACGGATTCAAACTTCGTGGAATCGGAAATCTTGATACCCGACTGTTTTATTCCAATATTTAAACAGACTCTTTTGGAAATTGATATTTATTTTGTGCAAACTTCATGTACTCACGACGGCATAACCTATTCGAAACTATTATAACCTGATCTCTCTACTACGGTGTGCGATCCGTAGTAGAGAGATCAGGTTAAAATGGTTTTGTATAGGTTGATGTGCCGTTGTGTGTACAATAATGGAACATTAGCAGTATTAGTGCCACAAGACATTCTTTGTAATATGTTCGCTTTTAATCTTTGTCTTTTGTTTTACCCGTTGGTCTAATAGCCGCATGCCCTACTGTTTAGCTTGAGGTCTTGTACTCAATTCCCAAGTCGGGAAAAAGTATATTAGGATTTTCTATCACAAAATCAGTATCAGCCACAGAGTCCGAAGTTGTAACCAGATGATGGCCATAGGCTCCCGCAAGTTCCCTCATGTTTAAGCTCCATATTCGGTTCACCATTGCTCAATGCTTTGGAGATTACAGGCTTGATATTATATTAAGTTTTCCAATACATAAAACCGCACCGGTTGACGAAATCAGTACTTATTAGGAACCAAATTATTTTTCGGCCCGTGATCCTTTACAACAGTTTTCTCCACCTTATCACAACCCAAGAAGTATGACACTTATTCTATTAAACCATATTTTATAGATAGATAAATGACGCTATCAGCAATAAGACCGCCATTTAAACTATGGAATTAGTAATTTCTGTAAACAGTACTATGTGCCTAGCCTTTTCCCAACTATGTTGGGGTCGGCTTCCAGTCTAACCGGATGCAGCTGAATATCAGTATTTTACATGGAGCGACTGCCTATCTGACCTCCACAACCCAGTTAGTACTGGGTAATACGATACCCCTTGGTAAGACTGGTTGTCAGACTTTTTGGGACACTGACTACCTGTAACGGCTGTCAAAGATCTACAAATGACAGCCGGGACCAACGGCTTAACGTGCTTTCCGAGGCACGGAGGAAACTCGGTATGTAACGGGTGGTCACCCATCCACAGACCAACCTAGGCAAGCGCGGCTTAACCTAAAGATCGACCCGAGCGGCTGCTATTATTTAGCCACGAGCTCCTCCTCTGTAAACAGTATTGTTTCAAAGGACATGGCCAGATCCTGCCCTGATAATGCACAGTAATGATTCATATATGAAAATTCCTTTTGAAATAAATAAAAAATAATCCCAATAATTACATTTCCCTAAAATAGGCGAGAGAAAATGCAAAAAAATATATGTTTGTTCATTGATTATGTGGTTTTATATCCTGACATTGCATTGATTGACATTTACATTGTCGTCTTGCGTTGATTTTATCATTGGCGGCTCCTGCCCTGATAATGCACAATACTGATTAATATATGAAAAATCCTTTTGAAATAAATAAAAAATAATCCCATTAATTACATTTCCCTAAAATAGGCGAGAGAAAATGCAAAAAAATATATGTTTGTTCATCGATTGTGTGGTTTTATATACTGACATTGCATTGATTGACATTTACATTGTCGTCTTGCGTCGATTTAATCACGTATTATCGTAATTTGTTACTATTGAAACTAGACCACAAACTATCGTTTACTAATATTAATATTCTGCTGTACTTATTAGACTTGCTAGTTTAAGTTACGTTTTACAAATATGTGGGTATCCAGAGAAAAAAAAAACACATAAACTGTCTCTAACATTTCACACTACTTTACTATTATATCATTTACATTACACTACTATGCATTTCACTCTTGTAGTGAGTTTTGATCGCAGCGACGACTCCAGCCGAGTCTCTATAAAACTTGACACTGCAGCAGCGGTAATCTCGACGCTGTTTTCTTGTAGAATAGCACGATAACTGTTTGCATGATATCGGCCTTCCTTGTGGAATTAGTTACTTTTTATGAATAGCCTAGTCTATTTACTAAATGGCGTCTGAATAGTCTTCCTCGTTTTGTTACGCCTATAAAACTCTGAATATTTCATCATTGCTATTCAAATTGTCAAGGCGCTATTTTTGTTTTCTATTTATAGTGTCTCTCGCCTATTCTCTGATCATAAATCATAAACCATTGTAAAGCCCTGCATGTAAGCTTTAAAATGACGTACTGTACATCAATGTACATGAATATTTTTTTTAGGGCATAGCTCTATACCCATTCTGGCCATGTCATATGGTGATCAATAAAGTACATTCTATTCTATGTAACCATTTCAGGAGAAGTGTTCGACGATAAATAATAAAATCTATTTACTTAAACTTGAAATCCTGTCACATTTATTCTTAAACTAATAAACGAGTACTTTTCGTGACATTGCTAACACGTGTCACGACGAGACATCGTTTATCACGTTTTTGTCAAAATAAGCCGTAAATCATTTCTTTACTACAATAATAATTGTCACCTACAGATTTCATGAAAGGCAAAAATATGCTATTTTACTAAAGAGAGGATCGTGTTTAGGGAATTTATAGTTTAATTAGCTTTTGCCCGCGGCTTCGCTCGCGTTAAATTCGCGGTAACATAGTTCCCCTTTCCTGATTTGCAGGTAGCTGCTAGCTGTAGCCGCTGTTTGCCTTATTTATTTTAATAGCAAAGCTAAGTTTTCCCTTTTCTTCCCTCTTTCTCACTTTTTTTTTTAAATAAACAAATAAAAAACTATCTCTATACCAAAATTCATTAAAATCGGTTTAGCCATTTAGGCGTGAACACACAAACAAACAAACTCACTTTTGCTTTTATAATGTTAATAAGGCTTACATTTGATGAAACGATAGTTTTGGAAATAAGGTCATTGACGCTTCATTTGGTATTGTTCTTCTTTTTTCTGTAGTGCCAGTATTATTAGGTCATTTATGGTTCAGTAAACAGGCATTTAGGACGCTTCAGCGGGTGTGTGTTCACCACACGTGTTTTGTGTTGTTCACCAGATTTGCTGTAAGAATGGGTGATTGTGAAGTCATAGACAATAGGCTAGTTTCCAAAAAAAATATTAATAGTCTGTCTTTTAGATTCTTCAAAAATAAGGTCGTAAGGTTGGTCTAATTTACTAATAAAAAAATACGTGTTCTCTCTATTTTTGAATAATCTAAAAGACTGACTAAATCCTTACTAATATTATAAAAGCGAAAGTGAGTTTGTTTGTTTGTTACGTCTTCACGCCTAAATGGCTAAACCGATTTTGATGAATTTTAGTACAGAGATAGTTGGGACCCTGGAGACAGACATAGGTTATTTAAAAAAAAGATTGAGATATGAGGGGGAAAGAGGGAAGAAAGGGGAAAACTTAGCATTGCTATTACAATAAATAAGGCGCAAGGGCAAAAACTACAGGTATCAGGTACCTGTAAATCAGGAAAGGGGAACTGTGTTACCCCGAATTTAACGCGAGCGAAGCCGTGGGCAAAAGCTAGTAGAATATAATTACTTTGACCCTGGAAACTACCCTATTATAAACAAATGTTCACAATTGCTCATAAAAAGTAGTTGATAGCCTAGCGAAGTCAAGAGCCTACACTTAGCAATCGCTTATAGAGTATATCATATTTCTACAAGGGCTTCCTAACCGTAAACATTCACTTTCTGAACAAAACCGAATATTGAAATTACATTACAAGCGAAGTACGGCATCGTTAGCACAGTGGTTCAGCGATTGGCTAATGGGCTGCCTGTTGCGGGTTCGACACACACGAAACAAATTATTTGTATGGCCTACAGATAGGTTTCTGGTCTGGCTGTTTGTGTAGTTGAGTTTAACGGTACAGTAGAAAATCCTAAGGCCTACCCTAGGAATTTCTCCTTGGAGTTTTTTTTTTTACAACAGTCAGATTGACAAAAACTATTCGGTATCTTTCACATTTTAAACGATATCAAATTACTTGCTGATGGAATCTGACATTGACTAGGGTCACAGGTCAAGTACTAAAAATAGAACACTTCAATAAAATTGTACGGCTGCGATCAATGAAATACCGTCCGTTAAATCGGGTCAAAGGTCGGTATTTATAAGTTGAGAACCAATAAGAAGTACAATCTATAAAACTCAGGTCTTATTTTAAGTAATAAAATGATCTGTACAAAAGAAAAAGGATTCCACTTTATTAATATTCTAACTAAAACCTTAATAATCTGATTCATTGTATGTAGCTGATTGCTATGCGAGGTGCAGCATACCTATAAACCGCGACCAATATATAACTCTAATACCAGAAGCATCGCAGGTGCCAGTCAACCTATAGATGGATTGTATGAACAAAAATAAAATGAGTGGTAGTCAGTGGCGTACTGATAATAAAAAAGCATGCCTCTTCAACATAAGAGGACCAACACAAAATTAAAAAAACCTGCCAAGAGCGAGTCAGACTCGCGCACCAAAGGTTCCGTACAAACTGTCGACATAAATAGCTTACCGATCTTTTGACTGAGTAGACTTAGAGGGTTGACTTGACTTTTTTCGTAGCACAAATTGACAGCAGAGAATATATGGCTTTATATTTCATATCGATACCTCCACGCGTTCTTGAAATATAGGGTCTTGACAGACAGACTGACAAAAAAGTGATCCAATGAGGGTTCCGTTTTTTTCCTATTGGGGGACGGAACCCTAAAAAAATAATAATTTTAGTTTATTTTGGAACAAAAAACAAAAGAGTATAGTACAACACGTAAACGATGTTAGCCGCAAAAGTATAAAACTGTAGCTCAGCTAACAACACCCATCTCCAGACACAGAATGTTCCATACAAAAATTAAGAAAAAAAAATAAGGCGCACAATAAGTGCATATATCCACCCGTTTAACCGTTAACAGGCTGTTCCTGTAACTAACGCGCGTACTTACTTTTTAATTTCACTCTAACCCGCCACCGCTGCCCGGGTCGGTAATACCAGTCAAATAAATTTTGGTGTAAGCCTTAATAACCATTCGCTGGTTGTTCTAATTAATATCTGGGCTAATATTTAAGAGATATGATATCGTTTTGCTGTCTTCAAGATGAGGGTTTTATTGGGAAGTAGATTGCAGAAGCCTATTTGATTTATCACAGTCTTCCAACAAAGTTAATGTGAGGAATGGTGCGTTACTATGTATTGTGATTTTATTTAACTTACGTTTTTCTTTTTGCCTTCTGTAGTTAGTAAGGTTTAAAGCACATAAAATTAAAATATGCTAAGAATCAACCTTTTTTTGAGGCTTAAACTACATAGGACACACTACACGTTCAATTATTTTTAACGATATAGCTGGCGATAAATAAACACTATAAATCCAAAACAAAGTCCTAAAATTAATTTTATTTCCAAAAAAACAAGTAGATCTTGTTCTTGTATGGGCTTTAATCTATCTTAATTATTAATATAATTAATCTGCTATTCTTGCATTTCAAAAAGTCATCATATTATCGGAACAATTTTTATCACGAGGAGCTCGTGGCTAAATAATAGCAGCCGCGCTTGCCTAGGTTGGTCTGTGGATGGGTGACCACCCGTTACATACCGAGTTTCCTCCGTGCCGCAGAAAGCACGTTAAGCCGTTGGTCCCGGCTGTCATTTGTAGATCTTTAACAGTCGTTACAGGTAGTCAGTGTTCCGAAAGTCTGACAACCAGTCTTACCAAGGGGTATTGTATTACCCAGTATTAACTGGGTTGTGGAGGTCAGATAGGCAGTCGCTCCATGTAAAATACTGATATTCAGCTGCATCCGGTTAGACTGGAAGCCGACCCCAACATAGTTGGGAAAAGGCTAGGCAGATGAATTTTTATCACGTTGACAACCCTGATATGACATAGTGACAAAAAGGAATATGTACATAGTACACATTTCCTTTTAGTCTACTAATGTTGTTCCAATATGGCGGACATTTCGCCAATAATGTGACGAACATCGCTCGTAATTAGAAACCACAGTAATCGAGATGTAAGGCTGTGAATGAGTGATAGACTGAAGCGATTAAGAGTGAACAGCGGCTTTAATACTTCATACAAATGTATTATTTTGTTTTCCTCCTTAATAATATCTTTTTTTGTAGATGGTGAATCATCAAAGAACTTCCCCCGCTCTGGGCGAAGCGGGGGGGGGGAGTATCATACTTGTACCTACTAACTAAAACCCATTTTGCTTCCATTGCCCATTTTGTTCCCCGGGCCCCGGTATCTCTTTCGATCAAACCCTGGCAAACCCCTCTATCCTGAATAATATCTTTAGAGCACTCTTTTTCATGAAATCAAGGTCTGCTTTAGGCATGTCCTCATTTTATTTTTCAGCAACAAATAAGTGAAGAAAATATGGCCGTGCCAAAATAACAAAATGTAACTAATTATTACCGCGACAAATTCTAATAGTTTTTTTTAAAGAAAATGATAGAAAACTAGATTATATCTTCCTTCGTCAAAATCATTTATTCATTTGTTAATTATAGGTAGTTAGTTACATTAAGGATGTTATTAGTATAGCTCATTCTTGCTGTATCTTGTCATACCTACATACATTTTTTTTTACTTCAAAAATAATTAAACAGCTGTGTTGTCAGCCTAGAATGTAGCTTTAAAAGCATTTATTATCTGTGTTAAGTATTGTGTCTCGCTTATTTCAAAAAATAAATTAAGCAGTGACAGTTAGAGGATTAAATTGAATACGAGCAAATGTGAAAAACTAAGACGTATGTTTTTTTTATTTTCTATTTTCATGAAAATAAGATAAAGTTGTTTACAAATTATATTTTGATCTACATCTTCACACATGGATATATTATCTTTACAAGGACTGACATTAAACGATATTTTGAAACAGAAAATTCTTTAAATTTAGAAGTTTCTTTCTTTTGCCTTCGCCTTTATTTTAATACCACACACTGTCTATTTGAGCTATCACCCGCTACCCTTAACCTTGTCACCGCAACCGCGGGCCGATTTGACCACAGCAGAATGTCTGTCCATCAGTCCGTAATCCGGTATGTGCCGTAACTTGGACTGGTCAATCGACTGAGAAATGATGTGGAAGATGTCCAGGTTCGCATTTCGAAGGTTAGATTAGAAATTCGCAAGTTTGATTGGTGGACTATATGACTTATTGTAATATTATGTTTGGGAAGGTGGTATTCAGCGCGACGTCTTTGACAGCCGTTACAGCGGTCTGAATAATATCTAGGAGCCAGTCTTACCACGGGGTATAGTATTAACTGGGTTTTGGTGGTTAGATAGGCCACTGCATCCGGTAAGAATGGACACCAATCACAACATAGTTGGGAAAAGGCTAAGCAGATGATGATGGTACTGAGATGGACGGTAATTGATTTGGGTTTAAAGATTACGTCGAAATAATCTGGTAAAAGGAATTAAAAAAGAACATTACTTTTCCTCTCAATTGTGAATATTTATAATATTGCATTTACATATCTGTTTATATATTTTAGTGTTATGTATGTATACAGGTATTTATTATAATACTTATATGTGCACAAGTATATTTAGGTTAAGACATTCATATTTTAACCATTCTCTTTGTGTTCTCACACACTACTTACTGTCTACGTTTCTTTCTTCATATTTCCTCTCGCAGGCCTGCTGGTAGAAATTTCTTTAGTAATAAGCTGTGTCTTTGTACTCTGTGATTTTTTGTATGATGTTTTCTCCTTTGTGTACCTACATAAATTATTAAATAAAAAATAAGTTAACACATTTAGTAACGTATCTCCTATTTGGGTCAGCGTTCTACAAAGCTAGTGTTTTGTGATGTATTAAGCCTGCATTTTCAAAGTATGTTTGTCATTTAAGTCAGTCCAAAGTGGATTTATAACTTAACGCCTGTCTGCCCCGAAGGCTTATAAGATACTGTTGTCACTTTTTTTAAAACCCAAAGTTAATTTTATTTTATAGAAAACAAACAGTACTTTTTTTTGGATTACGTTCAATATTCGTTTGTTATGTGTACATAATTTTGCATTTTACTCCAAACCAAACAGTTTCAGTTAAATATTTGTTTAGCCTTTATATTTGACTTTGTTAATGTAAGCTTATAAAGTTAGGTTAATGAGTAAAGTGCAGTTTGTACTCACATTTCATTTTAATTTTTTAGTCTGGTACTATACGCGAGGACTTGTGGTTTTTTTTTATTAAGTTTTTTATTAGCTGTAAGTCCTTCATGCTGTTATAAATAAATAAATAAAATAGAATAAATTTAATTCGAAAACTTCCGTCCGTTTCTCAGAAAAAATCAACGATACCTGAAGAGCCTGGTTACTTATTGTTTTGTTGACTATACCCAATAGTACAACCATGTTTCCCCAGTTATTTTTAAACCTTACGAAAAAGAGAGCGAGCCTATTACCAATATAAGAAATTACTGATGGAAAAGCTGAATAAAGTCTTTGGCAACACGGTTGCTGCAGTGGCTGAGCGTTCGACTGATCGCTGATCGACCGATCCCCGCACGGAACAAGTATTTGTATAACCTACAGGTAGTTGTTCCGAGTCTGGTTGTGTATATGAGTTAAAATGTTTGTAAATGCACCCACGATACAGGAGAAAATACTAATGCGGGGCAACGTTTAAAAAAAACACTTCCCGTCCTAGGAATCAAACCTAGGCATTGAACTAATATATCTGTATATTTATCTACCTATTATACTTCAAAAGATATTTCCGCTTTCTTTGCGAGATTTCTTGATAGGAGCCAAAATTTATTCTTTAATAAAACTGACGGAACCACAAGGCAAATACTTTATATTCAAGTCAGAAAAACATTATACATAATATGAAATTTTTCTCTTGTAGTGCCAAGAGTTGCCCACAACATTAGTGTCTGTAATAAAACTACTTTCATGAATTATTTCGTCTTACGTTTTACTTTACATTTTCTAAACTCTCTTCATTTTGAATTTTACTGGAGAAAATGTGAACGACACATCATGCTCATTTTTGACGTGACAACGTCTTATAATTCGATAGAGCCGGCTGCACGCACGAAAAAACATGACTCATGCGGCGTTACCTCGCTCTGAGGCGTTCCATGTAAGGCTTGAAGTGCAAGCGAGAGCGCGGAACGAGCGACAAAGAAGCACAATCGGCCTTTGCGTTCGGCAGCGTTCGACATCCGTCTCTCTCCTACTTGAGTGAGCGATGCGTCTGCGTGGACAGCTGCTATACTATAGCTACTATATACTACTTTACTATACATTTACATGTTTTGATCGAGTATCAAGTGCAGTGAAAAGTGAATGTGGTGTCAATTGTTTATAGCAACGATAATTACAGCGATAAAAGTAATGATTCTTTCGATATTAATTATATATTCAGTGATATATTGTCGAATATTCGTGGTTTCATCATTAAAATGAATAGCATCGGTCTGCTAGTGCAGCGATTGTAGGTTATGCTATAATTGACAAAATTAAAACAATAAGTTAACAGAACTATTTCATTAAACTCGAAACACTCCCTTTCATTTCCTACTTTTCCTATCATCGTCCTATTCTCAACAGAATAACACAGATTGTAAGAAATTAAATATTACACATGTTTCAAAGTTGTAAAACAATTGCTCAACGCACATTTATACTTGTAAAAACTATTAAATTGTAAAAAAAAAATTGACATAATTGTATTTATGCGTACAAATAAATCTAACTTGATCAATTTCATTGTGATTTCCAATTACCTCTTTCTCTATATACATACAAATCTATTAAACAAATGAAATTAAAATTTTCTTTTGAAAAATGCTACCATTCCATCAGTTTTTCTTAAGACGTTGTCACGTTCAACTATCGTCAGTAAACCGACTTTACAGACAACCAATTTTTTTTTTAATTAACGTTGCCCCACACTAGGAATTTCTCCTATATCGTGGGTGCGTTTACAAAAATTAAATCTTACATACACCAACAGCCAGATCCGAAACGAGTACCTGTAGGTCACACAAATACTTGCTCCGTGCGGAGATCGAACCTGCAATCGCAGCGCAACAGTCGATCGCTCAGTCACTGCGCCAACCGTGCCGTCAAAATTAAACAAAAACCTTGATATTCTCTTCATATTTATCTAGGACATCGTAAAAAAAATAAAATAATTATATCCAAATAAAAATGGAAGTTATTAGCCATAACTTTTTGTTGAGCGGAATTTTAAAACTCTTCAAGTACTTTTAAAAGTCTTTAAACTCTGCAAGGTGAAAAACTATTAAAGTAAGTCTCGAATAAAAAGCAGCTGTGCTTTATAGCTTTTTGAAGCCGTAAATTAATGCACATTACAGAACAAATAAATTTATAACAAAAACCAAAAAGCACTCACTGAAATTATAGGAGTGGACCTTTAAAAATATTCATTATTGTAAGATTCAAGTTTAAGTATCTGAAAGGTACATTTTATATCGAAAAGATTTTTTTCTTTACAAATAAAACAAAAAACTTGAATGTTTACAAAAACATTTTACATAAAGCAGTAAACGTTAAAAGAAATTGCTCATTTAAATTAACGATCATCATAATCTGAAAACGTATCATTAAACCTTAATATAGGCATGTAAAAATATTCCCGAACAATGCTGAGGGGTTTAACGGACCCCATCAAGATTCCGTAATCAGAACGGGAATGTACCACGAATGTGACCGAGCATCAGAGGGTTAGAGTAATTGAAAACAGGTGGGCAGTGTGAGTGTTAGTTTTGTTTTAGTGCGGGGCACTTTAGACCCCGCATTACGCACAATGACAACACGGTTGCTATGCGTTTTAGAGGGGTTTTGTAATTTTCTTTTATTTGTTTTTCTGACTTCCGTGTGCTTTCAGGAATTTAGTAACTAAAAGAAATATTCGGCACAACTTTCACAAGCAGAAGGGCCGGCCAGGGATACCGCCTGTCAGGATTGCGGTTTGTTTGAAAGAGGTACCACGGCCCCGGAATATAAAGGCCAAAAGAAGGAACATGGGTGGGTTCTAGGCAGTTCTCCTCTCCACCCAGAGCGGGGGGGGGGGGGGGGGACTTATTCGATGATTTCATATCCGCAACAAAAACACAATTTTCACGAGTGACACCTACCAAGAATTCAAACAGTACAAAGGGCCAATTTAACAAATTAAACTAAAACGCAATCAGGTCATTTAAACTAACTAAACTGTGTAACTGTTAGTATCACAATTGCTACTATGGTATGTAGGTACTGACCGACATTATTTAACACAATTTTTGACTTCCGCTCTAAATGGGAATTTCAACATATTGGTCTCGTCAGTTTTATTATAACTGACATAAAAAAATCGAGTTTCCTATTTTTTAAAAAAGGGAGGGCACCGTAAAAACGAAACCTTTATCTCAAAGCCGTGTTTAGGTATTAAGTTGAAATTAAAACCATATTATTGTACTCTAATCTGTAGCTGTGAAAAAATCAACCTTCTAATTTTACTCAGTCAAAAGAAATGGCTGCTTATGTCGCAAATTTGTACGGAACCCTCGGTACGCGATTCCAATTCGCACTTGACCGGTTTTTTTCCTATCGTGCTAACGGACATTGTGCCTATGTGAAAAAAAATTAAAAGCTTTAAACGCTGGTTTCAAATCCACGCATCTTCTTAAAAGCATTTTAAAATGCATCCTACAAAAAATCTTAAACGAAAATAAACTCCTCTCTATATGCATTAAGTGTTAAGGCGGCTTTTTAACAAAGAGACAGCTCAAATTCTGCTTTGCATACATTTGCATGTTGCACGATGTAACAGAGTTTCAGACAGATATCCCGACACAATCGCTTGTGTGACACTCCATAGAACTATTAGGTCTCGGCCAGGGTGGACGTGCGATAGCTTGGGCGATAGCGCGCGCTTTTTGGAAACCATAGTGCATCGCTACTACAGTAACAAATCATCAGTAATTATTGTAGCGGGTTGTAATTATTGTGTCACTAGCTGGGGCCCGCGGCTACGCACGCGTAATCTCGAAAAAAAAGTCCTATGTGTTACTCCAGACCATAATCTACCTCTGTGCCAAATTTCATCAAGATATATTTAGCCGTTTTGACGTGAAAGAGTAACAAACATCCATACATCCATACGTACATTCATCCTCACAAACATTCACATATAAGTTAGTAATGTAAGTCTGAAATCACCAACCCGTCTTGAGCAAGCGTGGGTAGGGGGCCTTCTCGGCATGAGAAGAGGCCTTTACCCAGCTGTGGGGCAGTTACTGGTATAATTATTATTAATCGTCAAATCAATTGAGGATCTCTCGCTAACGGACAAGCTAGAGGACCAAGTATTGTATTACTATATTGGTTTTCTACAGAACAAAAAAAAATATTATCGTTATCTCTAAAGGCTAAAGTTTATCGTCTTTAAACTGACATGGGTCACTAACATTATTATTATTACTTAAAACGGCAATGTTGCAAACGCTATGATCACAGATGAACTGCATTATCATCATGGTGTTTGAATATTTATAAAACATGGCAAATATCCCGTTTCAAGGGTTTTAATAAGGTTATCGTTGATAACAATAGGGCTCGCTTCCTGTGACAATGAAAATGCAATAAAGGCCTCTGCCTAACAATTTGGGGATTCCAGGTGTGATGTAATGTTATCTGTGACAGAAGTGTGTAAGTTTTTATCTTCTGGTCGCTTAGTATTTAGGCCTATCATCCATGGGGCTACTCGAAACAGACACAAACTCAAATAACTTCCCCCCTCTCTGTACTGACTAAAACCCATGTTCCTTCTTGTGCCGTTTATGTTTCGGGGCCGCGGTATCTCCTTCGAACAACCCGCAACCGGCAGGCGGTCGCCCTGGCCAGCCCCTCTGCTTTGCTGACATCTCTTTGAGGCGCGCGTGGAACACTAACGCGCTATCGACACGGCTTGTCGTCATTTTTCTTCTTTTGTCTTTTATTTTCGAGGCCGCGGTATCTGAGCACGACCGAACTTACCAACACGAAATTATCTAGGATGTGATAAATTGCGTCGTGAAAATTCTAGTTGTTTCTTTTTTGATATTTCACCCGCCTCAGCACACGCGTAACCTCTTCACTCTGAGCGAAGCCTTAAAGGAGGAATATGTGTGACATGATCTAGCAAGCTGGCCACAATTTTCGGAGTAATTCCCGTCATGATCCTGCATCATGCGACGTTGTAAATACTAAGCTGAATAACTGGTGTTTCTGTTGCAGTTGCCATAATTACTTATCTATGTAGTGTTAGTTACAGGAATATTTGCAGTTTACTTGCGTATATTCTGTGGGGAATTGCAGACTAGTTTCAAACTTAAATAGAACCCTGATTTCCGTTTTGACGAAAACATAACATACAGTCACGTTTCGGTTTTCATTTTTGGTAGCAACGAAATCCATGATGACCCACGTACGCGTGATTTTGGAGCGATGGCAATAAAGGCTGTACGGCCGCACGTGGTCGGTTGTGGTCTTTTTTATGTTTGGGAAATCATGAAATAACTTCCTCCACTCTGGGCAGAGCGGGAAGGAGTGTCAAACTTTTACTGACTAAAACCCATCGATGTTCCTTCTTTTACAGGAAAACCAGGTACCTATGTACTGAAAAAACAGTCAGTATCACTTTATTCTCCATCTGTCTGTCTGTCAAGACTCTTTATCTCGGGAATGCAGGTATGGAGCTGAAATTAAAACCAAATACTCAACTTTGTTGTCCCTTTGTGTTGTAGATATAACTGTTTATGTCGTAAGTTTGTACGGAACACTTGGCGCGCGAGTCTGACTCGCTCTTTACCGTTTTTTTTAAATTTAATTACACAATGCTAATACATATTTGTAATGGAGATCATCTTTTAAACAAGAAGATACTTATATAACAGTGTATGCTATGATAACAGTGTATGCAATTGCGAAATATAGTCAACCTAAACACACAGACATCTGCCCAACCCTTCCACGAAAAATGGTGTAATGTTATGTACGTACACACGAGCAATGACTATGAAATGTATAAAACCCCCAACATAATTAGAGGAAGGACAGAAACGTAGAAAATAACTACAAAATTACTGATACCGTAATTATTCAGGGAAGTACCGCATCATGTAATTTTTTCCAGATTAAAATGAAGATTTTCTGCACATTTTAATGTTTTGTACGGAAAGACTGTGGAATTAAGGGGAATGTTTGTGGGATACGGAAGTGTTAACTGTGTTTTAGTTTTCTGAAAATCTTGGTTAAGTATTTCTCGTTGGTTTAGTGGTTGCAAGCGCGACAGTTGAGTACGTGGTCCTGGGTTCGATTCCCACGTCAGGCAAAGTGTTATTGGGTTTTTCCAACAACAATTCCTCAGTAGCGGCCACGATGTCTGGATCTGTGCCCCATTGATGGTAATAGGCTCGCCCCTATTTCAATAACTGGCGAAATGGTGGATGTACTATTAGTTACGACTCTGCCTAACCCATGAGGATTACAGGGATGATGTTATGTTGTTAGATATTTTTTGTATCTTTAAATTCTGTGTATTACAGTCATGAGATTTGTTCTAGAAAAAGCTGTTTTCAGCTACCACTGCTTTCGGAAGGTAACGGCTATGGTTGATTTTAATAACCAATGTATTTATATTTATTGCCTATTTCTACTGAGAACATCCCCAACGTCCAAAAGCATTTCTTTGGGAATCAGAGACACGTATGTACACATAAACATCTTTTTTCAATCAGTAACTGAAACAACGCCACCTGCATTGATCTTTACATAAACCTTTGCTTCGTCCACGGTTAAAGATTTGAAAACGCACGTAAAGCAAGACTTTTCAAAAGAACATCACCAAAGCACGTCAGTGGATATCCCTCTAAGACTTCTTTCTCTAGAATGATTATTCTGCCTAATCTTTTGTTAGGAAGTCGCCTTTCATTCTTCTTCTTAGCATGATCAAACCATCTGAGCATAGACTTGTTGGGACGTAGTTTGGGAACGAAGTTCCTTATCGCGCGTTGCGAAAGGGAGCTAGACGGAAAAAATTAAGACCAAAAGTTGTAACGACACTTTTTTGCTTAAGACCAAAAGTTGTAACGACACTTTTTACTTAACACCAAAAGTTGTAACGACACTTTTTGCTATAGTTGTAAGCCGTGCGGCGTGCGCGTATTTCTCGGTCTGTCTCTCTCTCTCTCATAGAAAGCAAGCCAGTTATTTTCGTTTCGTCTTATTATTTCGCATTGAACAGTGTGGTGTAGTGACGATTATTTTTGTTGAGTGTATACAAGTTTCTTGTACATAATAAATAATAACTTTGTTCCATCCGGGTGTCCCTTGACACCTCTCAAGTTTTTAATATTTGTCTAACTATGTAATGTTGTCTGGAAGATATCGCTATCAGCGATAAGAACGCTATTGTGACCACAGAGTAAGCAGTTTTGTAAAACGGTTGTGTATAAAATATGGGTACAAAATAGTACATTATATTTTTCATCTGAAACAGAAAATTTTTGTTAGTACGAAATGGAAGTTTTTCGCGTAACTCGTACTATAGAATTACCACAAAAAGGAGAACTATTCCATTCTTTACCCATTCTGGGCTATTATGAAGTCAGAATCGACTTTCGGAAATAATATTTCCTATTTTATGATCTAGTCTCCTTCATTTTATAGTCATCTGTTGCTTCGGAAACGTGATCGAATTACTAATACGCCATAGACTGTTCTTTCTTTGAAATATTATAAACGAACTTCCAGAGAGTTCTTTTTTTTACAGTTGTCTGAAGATTTATAATTGCATTGAGTGGGTTTCAAACTAAATTAACCTAGAATCCTTATCCTTACTACTATTATAAAAGTAAAGGTGAGTTTGTTTGTTTGTTACCTCTTCACGCCTAAATGGCTAAACCGATTTTGATGAATTTTGGTACAGAGATAGTTGGGACCCTGGAGACGGACATAGGCTATGTTTTTTTTTAAAAAAAGAGTGAAAAATGAGGAAGAAAGAGGGAAAAAAGGGAAAACTTAGCATTGCTATTACAATAAATAAGGCGCTAGGGCAAAAACTACAGGTGGCAGGTACCTGCAAATCAGGAAAGGGGAACTGTCTTATCCCGAATTTAACGCGGGCGAAAGCTAGTCTAAAATAAACTTAAATTACAGACAGCGGTGAAGGAAAACGTCGTGAAGAAACGGAGGTGTTATAATTAAAATTAATCTGAAATCTTGTCTTGAGTAAGTCTTGAGCAAGCGTGGTGATCAACTGTTCTTTCTCTGCACGAGAAGAGGCCTTTGTCCAGTAGTGGGACAGTTAAAGGCTAGTAATTTTAATATTACAACCTATAATCAGACCATTACCCTAGATTATTATTTTTTGATAAATTCTCGACATTTCAGTATAGGTAGTCCGAAACGAAAGATAGTTGTTTGCCTTTTAATACGTACATAATTTAAATAAAGTCGTTTTAAGTACGTTTTTACGGTTTTTAGGGTTCCGTACCTCGAAAGGAAAAAACGGAACCCTTATGTGATCACTTTGTTGTCCGCCTGTATGTCTGTCTGTCTAAACCCTTTATCTCGAAAAACTCAACTCTGTGGCTCCAAAAAATCAACCCTCTAAGTACTACGCAGTCAAAAGATATGGTTGTGTATGTCGCAAGTTTGTACGGAACCGGTACGGATATCTGACTCGCTCTTGGCAGGTTTTATTAATTTTGTTGTTGGTCCTCTTATGTTGAAGATGCCATAGTTGACACCTTAGAGGTTTTAAATAACTACCATAAACATTCCCATACATTCTGATTTACAGTTTAATAAACCCTCTTGAGTAAAACTAAACTTTTTACCCTCCTTGTTAGAGAAATAGCCTTCCAGACAATAGAAAATCTCACAAAGCGAGGAGAGTATGAACTGTGTGATTGTATTTTTCACAAAGAGAAACTATTCTTTGGGATAACGATTCTATATAGTTTTGTCTAGGCTAAGCTAGGCTTAGCCAAAACCAAAAGGTATATGAAACCAATTTGCTTACATGTGTGTTGAAGATTGGCTGCTAGGGAGCTATTTAACAATACTTTTATTTCGCTATTTATTCAGCTTGCTGTTTTCCTTATACAGTTTATGACCCACTATGTTGTGAAGAAAGAGTGCATGTCTTGGGGGATATTAACCTCATAAAGCAATAAAACGTATTGTTACAAAGGTAACGGTGTAAATTATGGTGACGTACAACCTAAAAATTGTTTGGGTTGGTAGTAAAAACAATATAAACAACCAAATTCATTGTTTTGCAAGAGCCTGCATGACAACAAAAACAACGTTATAT
Organism: Ochropleura plecta; assembly: GCA_905475445.1. Lineage (NCBI taxonomy): Eukaryota > Metazoa > Arthropoda > Insecta > Lepidoptera > Noctuidae > Ochropleura > Ochropleura plecta. The sequence continues at coordinate 22,633,414 of FR997722.1, forward strand.
ATACTGTTAACTTATCACAACAAAAGAAACTCAAAGTCAATGAAACAGTCTTATAACTAATAAAGTTATCTGTTGCAAGGTTCATTCCATACATCAGCAAAGAACATTTCTATAAACTTAACCAAACAATATAAAAAGCTATAACCGCACAACATCAATCCGATCGCCCGTAAATTGACACTCCAAAACACCAGATGAGAAAATAAAACAATTAGAAGCAACAACTCTAACTGTATTGCTTTTTTATTACTTGGGGCTGGCAAAAAGGCTGACTTTTAACAGCGGTATCAAGGCTCAAGATTAGTAATTTTCGGTGTAACACCAATTAAGGGTAGACGCCGTTGAGGTTATGACTGCACTCAGCTGTAACTTGACTACTTTGGTCACGACGCTTGAAAATGTGCGGCGAATTAATTTTGGTTTTCGTGTTAGTTTTTGCTGGACTGAATACGAAAATGTACTACGTTTTACTGGGATATTACTTTTATACTTATATTTATTTTTTACTTACTATACTACTGTTACATAAACGTTAATGTTCGTTGACTTCTCAAAGGCCGATGAGATCTTAAAATGTTATTTCAAATTATTCATTTTTAATAGTTTTCAACATGTTATACTTCTGCGTATCGATGATACCGGAGCACAAACTAGCGGCGTCCCAGGGCTTATAATAAAGTAGATACACCCTCGTAGACCGGGATGAAAAGAAAGAAAGGAGTAATAAACATACACTCATAATATAGAAACTTTCACCTTAATATTATATATAATAATATTATATACTAGCTGGCGCCCGCGGCTTCGCCCGTGTGATATCGAAAAAGAAGTATCCTGTGTTATTCTAGATCATAATCTACCACAGAGGTAAATTTAATCAAAATCAGTTAAGTTGTTTTGACGTGAAAGAGTAACAAAGCATACATCTATCTATCCTCACAAACATTCGCATTTATAATATTAGTAAGACGATATACCCTGCCCATTTTTGGTTCCGATCTAACCAGAAACGTTTCAGTTTTTAATATCCAGACCGCAAGTGTCCAAACCACAGTAGTCAGCTCACTCAGCAAATCCGCAAATGCTTGCAAAAATAAATTTAATTCACTATTAAGTTTTAGTAGCGGCAATCCCGAAGAACAATTATTCTTGTCCTTGGGTTCTGTGGCCCGTCACGTTTCGCCAAGGAGGTGTTTTTACGAGCCCCTAAAACATGTTAGCATTAGGTGCTATTAAATTCTCGAAATTATTTTAGTAAAGAAAATATTTAGTACTTAAAATATCAAGTGGAATTAAGGGTGATTTACTTTTATCGTCTTTTAAGGGGACGAAAGATGCAGTGACAGGAAGAAGTGAAAAATTACCTTTTTTACTGCTTGGCCACGATATACACGATCAAGCGAGACGCTTGATGCGACAACGAGTGTTAAGGAAACAGAAGAAAGAAATTGCCTAGAGCATGCGAGCCATCGCAGTGTGAGTTTCAACTCCCGAGGAGTTCACACGGTCCTAACTATCTCTGTACAAAAAATCATCAAAATCGGTTAGGTCATTTAGGCGTGAAGACGTAACAAACAAAGTCACTTTCGCTCTTATAATATTATATATATATATATAGTAACGATTTAAAATTAAAAAAAAATCTATTCCACAGTAATAATAACATTTTTTCTTTTAACAAAATTCTCAAGAGCGCAGTTGATATGTTTGATTTTTGAAGAGTAGCTACCTTTTAATTTTAGTGAAATTAACGCCGCTCGTACTTTATATAATGTGGTTTTATAATCTAGGCAAGGTTCACTATAACGCGGTATAATTAGCACCCTGCAGACACACATATCGGGCCGCATTACTTTTAGCCTTGGAACCCCTACCACCCTACTCGCGAGTGTCATGTTGCAAGTCGCATCCCGTGAAGTTGTGAACGGGTTGTTATTTGTACTGCTGGTCCTTAATTAACTGTTTGCAAAAATAGAAACAAAGTAAAGTATTATGAGTATCCTACTATAATATTATAAATGCGAATGTTTGTTACTATTTCAGGCAAAAACTACTGAATGAAAAGTAATGAAACTTTACAATAATATAGCCTATATATTAGAATAACACACAGGCTACAATTTGTAGAGATATATTGTATATTCTATCACCACGTGAGTGACACCACGGAAGGCGGTTAAAAACAAAAGAAAACAATTTATTATAAGCCAAAGAGTTAGTCAAATTAAATACATAAGTAGTATCAAATTAAATACATAATATCGTTAGTGGATAAATATAATCAGCAATCACTTTGAAAGCATTTCGTAATTTGGCAACGACTAAACAGGATTGGTTAGCTTTGCGGTAATCAATCTAATGTTATCTTCATAATTTTCGCTGATAAACTTCCCTTTGAACTCAGTATTGTACATCTGGCCAAGAGGATTATTTTAAAATAATTAGAATATTCAGGTTAACAAACAAACAAATCTTATTCCCTATAACCGCACCAACTAACTTTCAAATCTATAGTCCAAACTTTACCCGAATACTATCAAAGTGAACTTAAACAAAACCGATACAGCGCTTGGAAATGCAAAATATAGATGTTATAAAGTTACAAAACAAGCAAGCCTTTGCATTTTATGGGCACAGCACATGTGCCGAGACAAAGCAATCGTTCGGCCCGAATCGCTTCGAGAACGATTTCAAATTACATTTTTTACGAACAAGTTGAAAGAGAAAGCGGAGTGTTTGTGAAGTCGTAGATGTGCAGCCATTGGAGAATGGAGAATTATGTGAAGAAGAATCAATCTAAATGATACAGATGAATGAGGGCTATCATATTTGAGCTCACCAGATGGCGCTACTAGAATAAGGTCTGAAAATTTCTAAAAGAAGAACCCAATAACACTGCCCAACCCGGGAATCAAACCTAGGACCTCATGCAACGTTGTTGTAAAACAACACTTAGAGCAGTATTTAGAAAAAGTCGGTCTCAACGTAAGGCGTTGCTCGTAAGATGTTTCTTAATAAATAAATACAGTATCAATCATCTCAGCTCTATACCCAGTCGCACCACGTTTGATACGAATTTATAGACAGCTTGAAATGTGATTTCTATTTTACCACAGATAACATAGAATCTGTCAGATTGATGCTCAACAGACTGAAGGTGGCAGAACCTAGAACGTAATAAAAAAAGTCTGATCCGTCAAAAAACTATTCCGAAAAAAGATTCTGTTAAGAAATTCTTCTATTTTAACTTTAAGATTTTGTTAATTACTTGCGTTTAGACGCGTCGCTTCACAAATTACAAACAGTTTTTTACGTAACGTACACAAACCAACACAAGTCAACCAACAGTCAAACGTGATTTTGTCGAGCATAATATAAGATAAGGTCTACCGTGTCTTGAGACCATCTTAGCCATAGAACCAAAATATTAAACAGTAGTAATTTCACTTGAAAATTGAGTCGCAAACCGAGTTTCATTATTTGTTTATTAATTGGATCGATATTTCAAATGCGGTTTCACGACCGGGTGTCAGAAGTGAGATTTGTTTCTACATACTGCCCTTAGATTCTTGAATAGTTACATTATGCAAATGTATAAATTCATAATCCTTTTTTTATACATATAATAATACTACTACCTACTATGTGATATCAATAGTATATTTTATTTTCAAATATATCGCTTTCGGAAACGAATACGACCCTTTTCCCTAACTTTGATCCAAACTTCTGGAAGTAGATAAAAAAGAGGAAGCATTTCCCCATGCTCAATACACGCGTGCATTCTACTAAGTGCTTTGTCATGCTTACATAGAATTTTGTACATATTGCGACAAACAGTCGATTGGGAAACAAATAAAATAATCTATGTCAATCAATTAATTTACACACACATTATACACAAAATAAAAATAACCTATTTCAAAAACTTTAATTAAGTAAACTACGTACCGATGCGACTTTTTCATATCATATGTAATTTCTGAAATGTTTATCTAAGACATCACAGACATTGTGAGGAAACCTACACTTAAAATAAATATAAGTCTGAAATCGCCAACCCACCTTTTTTTTTTTGGGTGGGAAATCATCCAATGACTTCCCCCTCTCTGGGGGGGCATGTCAGACTTGTACTGACTAAAACCCACCCATGTTCCTTCTATTGCCCTTTACGTTCCGAGGCCGCGGTATCTCTTTCGAACAACCCGCAACCCCGGCAGGCGGAGGCTCTGGCAAGCCCCTCTGCTTTGCTGACTCTCTTTGAGGCGCGCGTGAAACACGAACGCGCCGTCGACACGGCCTGTCGTCAATCGACGGACGGACGGTGAGCTACCCATTGCTCCCCGTCCACAGGCATCGCCAACCCACCTTGAGCAAGCGTGGTGATCAATAGTTGTGCCTTCTCTATATGAGAACAGGCCTTTGCCCAGCGGTGGGACAGTTATAGGCTGGTAATATTATTAATTAAACTACATGACGGAGATTCGTCGTGAGTCGATGGTCGAGATTATCATGGCGGAGGACACGAAATCATACTCGCAAAACTTTTGTTAACATTTGTATTGTCCTTTCACAAAATCAATAAAACAAAATAACTAAAGATGCTAATGATCGATACAGATTTAAATCAGGAACGCGGGAAGTTTAGCGCGGAGTAATGGCTAACCATGTCGCTCGGTGCAAGGTCCAAAAAGAAGTGACCTCCTGTCAAGCTTTTCGCTCCACATCAACATTCCAAGATGGCAACCGAACGAAACCGTCATTCGGTCATTCAATTTCGTCTAGTACTGTCATTACTCTGTACCAACCTTTCCCAAGTCAATACTTGACGTTCCTACACGAACAACAAATTAGTTCACAAAAACAAAGTTAGATGGCGTTAGTTTAAATGTATGCGTCGGCGCTTCGACATACATATAATTTAAACATGTTGTTCGTGTTCCGTTGCGTGGTTTCACGTAGCCGACATTGGAAACATCGATATACGAATAGTTTCGGCCCGAAGTCCTCTTTCTTGAAGGTCTGTAGATGGTGCGTTAAAACTCGTACCACGGACTATTTGAAGTTGATGTCGTGATGCGAATAGCGAGCGCGGACCCAAGATAATTTTTTTTCCGGGATTTTATCAACCTTTATAATCTCGTTGTTGATTACAGCTTTCATCAGGAAATCTTCATTGAATATAAAACACAATACTATTTACTTGTAAAAAAACTTCAGCACCGCGAAAGTTACCAACTTGTACTATTCGGTTATGCATTCAATGCTTAAATGGAAGACGACGTACTTTGACTGGATTTATGGTTTCTTTGAGTATCCTGCTCTTTGATGTGTCGGTACGTGTACCTCAAACTGAACATTAATATGTTTGATAGGTTTTCTGTACATTCATCTTTTGTAAATGTGTAGATACCTGGAAAGGCACAAACGCCGGGACAGCTTTGTAACTTGTATAAAGCACAGGTCCGTTCCTGTATGGAGTATTGCAGCCACCTATGGGATGGCTCGGCAAAATACCAGCTCGCTGCACTCGACTCGGTGGAACGCAGGGCCAAAAGGCTCATAGGCGATGAGATGCTTGTGTCCAAGCTTCACAGCCTGGCGCATAGGCGTAACGTTGCCAGCTTGTCGGTTTTCTACAGATTGTACTTCGGAGAGTGTGCGCTGGAGCTCCATGACCTGATCCCACCATCTCCGTTTTACTACCGGGCTACCAGACGAACGGCAGGGTACCACCCGCACTTCGTCGATATACCGTCTTGTCGTACTAAGCGCTTTTCCTCAACTTTTATTGTGCGCACGGCCAAGGTGTGGAACTCTCTGCCAGCTTCTGTGTTCCCTACCACATACGACCCGTCTGCCTTCAAAACAAGAGTTAATAGGCATCTTCTGGGCTCGCTCGCTCCATCGTAGACCTCATCTGTCGCTTACCATCAGGCGAGATCGAGGTCAAGAGTGAGTTCATTATAAATAAAAAAAAAAAAAAAAAAAACGACTTATCAAAGGTAGCATTTTGGTTTAAAATTTTGCGTTCATCAATATAAAATTAGTATCACCCTTAAATTTAATTATCAATTAGTCTGACCAAAGTAGTTAAGCAGGTAGCACACCATCCGTCCGTCCAGTGACGACAAACCGTGCCAACGGCAAGTTCGTGTTCCACGCGCGCCACAAAGAGATGTCAACAAAGCAGACGGGCCTACCAGGGCCACCGCCTGCCGGGAGATACCACGGCCCCGGATCATAAAGGGTAAAAGAAGGAACATAGATAGGTTTTAGTCTGCAGCAAAAATAAAAACTCTGCAATTCCCTTTCACGCTGCCCAGAGCGAGAGAAGTTATAAGATAATTTCCCTCCCGAAAAAAAAGCTTAGCCCAAAAGCATAGATTACAATTTTATACAAAAGGGCAAATTTCAGCTTTAGAACTCATCATAGCCGGGTGTTCTGTACCCACCAATTGTCGGCAATTCGGCAAAAAGACAAAACCTTACCTTTTTTTTGTTTTTTTTTTTTTTGTTTAAAATGGTATTTAAATTATAAGTCTTTAAAATGCCATGGTTAACTACTAACTTTAAAAAACGTATCTGGGAAAGGGTAGATCGTTTTGTCTACTTATAAACCGAATAACTTTAGTGTATCATTTGTGGTTTTCAACAGGGCTGAAGAATCGGGAACTCAATTCAAATAATAAACATGGTAAATATCCCGTTTCAAATGTTAATAATAACTATATTTTCGAGCCGTTTGGGGTTGAAACTCTGGGACCGTGGGGCCCTTGTGCTCACAGCCTTTTTAAGGAAATATCTAAACGTTTGGTTGACACTTCCCGTGACCCAAGGGCTGCCATACAACGTGGCAACGCGGCCAGTTTATTAGGGACATTGCCAAATGACAGCGTTGAGGACGAATTTTTCGACGCTATTTTTTAAATTATTTATAAGTTAGGTAGTATGTTTAATAATAAAGTTCTTTTTATATTTTAAAATGTTTTTAGTTTCATTTCTTTTTGAAAAAGAAAAATGAAAAAAAATGTACAAAAATGAGTGACAACAAGTTATTCACATTACTACTTTGCTCCGTGCGTTTGTCACCCACAGAACATTAACAGTTTACTTTGGTCAACAGTAAAGTTTGGATACCAAGTATATACCGAATGAACGCCGAAATAAAAAATTATAATAACATGTTACTGTAAATACAAACATGCACGTATAGTAAAAAGATATCTTTTGTATCGTGAAATGCAGTGTAGCGAAGTTTCACAGAATTTGGAAAATGTTGCATCTCTGAATTCTCTTGGATCAACAACAATTTGATGTCGAATTTCTATGTGGGTTTGCAAATAGCATTTTTCTAAAATACCTTGTTGAAATTTGTCTTTTTGCACCACATAAAGACTAAAATATAGTTATTAGTTATGTGTAGTTATATAACAAACTAGCTTTTGCCCTCGGCTTCGCTCGCGTTAAATTCGGTCTAACACAGTTCCCCTTTCCTGATTTGCAGGTACCTGCTACCCTGTGTTTTTGCCCTTGCGCCTTATTTGTTGTAATAGCAAAGCTAAGTTTTCCCTTTTCTTCCCTCTTTCAACCTCATTTCCCACTATCTCTGTACCAAAATTCATCAAAATCGGTTTAGCCATTAAGGCGTGAAGACGTAACAAACAAACTCAATTCCGCTTTTATAATATTAGTAAGGATGCTAATGCATACCTTAAAGTACAATCATTCGTCACCAACAGTTGTTCGTTCAGGTGTAATTTTGTTTATTTATTTAAAAATTCTCTCTTTTAACGTGTAATTTCATGTTAAACAAAAACTTAACCGCAAATAAATATTCTAGAGACTTAAATCAAAATATTTAAAAAACTGTCAAAGTGTGTTAAAAAAGTGTTAAAAGGCTGTCTTCTTTTGGTGATTTATAAGTCTCAAAACAGAAAAAAATAATCATATATTCATGGCGATAACTGCACATCAATGTGTGAGTACACATGTAAGTAAGTATTCACTTCGACTTTTAAAAGACCATTGCCCTCATCGCCCCTACGCTGGCCACTATCACACCATAAAAAAACTATAGTGAACTCCACTTTGTACAGCGTGCAAAACAAACAGGGATATAAAGAGGTCGTTCCACGAACTCATTTCGGCTAATTCCGTCGTCTCAGCCGTAAGTGGCTTTTATATTTAACTATGAAAGTGATAAGCAAGCACTAAATATGCTATAATATTATGAGGGACCTTGAACCTTGTGGCTGTCAGTGCTATGTGCTATTTTATAGTTCAACAAATATTATGCAGGTTTGCACAAGACTCATGCCCTGAATACGAGGAGTTTTCAAAGCTAGGACCTCGATTTATTATCCTGGCTTGGTCACCTGCTTTGTTTTTTTGTTATTTTTGTCCAAGGTGCTACTGCCAGACAATCCTTTAAGTGGTTATATTCACTTGCGCGATTAAGAATATTGATGTTACACATGTAGTTCTCCATATACGGCACAGCGTGACGGTACGGTTGGTGCAGTGGCTGAGCGATTGACTGCTGCGCTTCGTGTCGGGTTCGATTCCCGCACGGAACAAATATTTGTATGGCCTACAACAAATAGTTGTTTCGGTTCTGGCTGTTTGTGTATGTGAGTTTAAATGTTTGTAAACGCACCCACGATACTGGAGGGCTTAGTTTTTCTTTTTAAAGAATAAAAAAAGAGAATGTCATAGATGGCGTGTGTGTGAGTAGTTGACAGTTGTAGTCGACATGCGAATGATTGCAATAAAAAATCTTTTTTTCATAGTGATGAACATATACGTCGCCAAGTTCTGAGCCTGACGTATTCAATGTAAATCTTTTCAAAAATAGGACAAAGATGGAAAAAAACATGTTAACAAGAAATCCCCTTAACATTGCAACTGGCTGACATGCAATAATTTATTTACTGATGGTGTTAAACGTACAAGTTTCTACTTTAAAACGCTTTTTTCCAGCCACGGCCGGTTTGGTCCGGTCCGAATCCTGGTATCATCCATTATAATCCGCTTTGGTGCGGCCCAGTCCGGTTTTGGCAAGTGCTATGCTGGTACCGGATCAGAATTTTTGCTTTTACCCGAGCGTTGTATCCGGAAATCGTAGTGCAAAATCCGGAATATGTGACTTGCAGTCAATGCGCATTAGGGTGTTGGCAGTCGGTACGGTTTTGGTTTGTTTCTTTTTCAGCAACTGAGCACAGTAGTCGAAGAAAATGGATGGCTAATCATTTTCTCTCGTTGAATTTAAAGATGGCCGTCTAGATCGTGAAGCTTAGAACCTTTAATACATTAATACCGAAAATCGAGTCATTTGATTGTTGGGAAGTCTGTACGTATGAACAATTGATTGACATAAGAATCATTATAAAAACAAAAATAGCAAAAGGCCCACATCGTTCATTCTGTTAAAATAATATCAGACGCTTCACTGGAGTGAATGATCATTTTCATAATCACTTTGCGTAAAAGATGACGAACTATCATTTGCCCAATTTGGGACAGCTTCTAGCCTAACCGGTTTCAGATGAACACTTATATTTTATTTAACCCAGTTAATACCCGGAAATAGGAGATCTCTTAGTAAAACCGGTTGTCCGACTTTTGGGCCACTGACTACTTGTAACGACTATCACATATACACTAATGACAGCCAATGCCATCAGCTAAACGTGTCGAGACACGGAGAAAATTTGGTATGTAATGGGTGGCACCCATCAGACCAACCGAGGCATACGACAATGGAACAAATACCTACAACATTTTACGAACGCTGTCTACCCTCCATAAGAACAGTCAAATTCTTAATTTCCGCAACCAAAACAGAACACACCATCTAATATTAAAAAGTCATGTCTAATTCTATACAAAAACGCGTATCATTGCGCTTCCCAGCGGATATCAATCACGAAGGCTCAGAGCGTCGCTCCCAATTTGCCGAGGACATTTGCACGAAATAAGCCACGTTTTTAGCTTTCTACATTGGCACTGCGCCAGTACATTTGTATCTAGGAATATTGTGGAAATGCTGTAAATAACAATGTAAAGTTAAATTGTTTGTCTTTTTGGTTTGATGTAGGTTTAGGTGAGAAAACGGGGGATACACGACTTTAGTTACTTGTGTAGGTCCATTCCATATCACTAAATTTTTTACTGTTTTGTGTCATGGCCATCTAGTTCATTTTCACTACAAGACTTATGCTCCTCTTCCTTTGTTTCAATCTAAAGATCTACTGTAACCTAACCTTTTTCAGCAAAAGAAACCTTCGTACCCGTCTCTTTTTTCTAAATCGAGGTGGAGCCCGCGACAGTATTCATAAACCACTGCAATTTTAGAATCAACAGCAGGAATTTCTCCTGTATCGTGGGTGCGTTTACAAACATTTAAACTCACATACACAAACAGCCAGACCAAACCCGGAACAACTATCTGTAGGCTATACAAATATCTGTTCCGTGCGGGAATCGAACCCGCGACACGCAGCATAGCAATCGATCGCACAGCCACTGTGCTAACCGTGTTTTCAAACAACATTGAAACTCGACGGTATAGCAATTTAACTGTCTTAGATCATGGAATGAAATTAAGTAGAAAAGAATAGTGAAGGCGTAAGAAAACTCTGATTTTCACGACGTTTACAACTGGGATGAGACCAGTTGCCTAGCATCGCAGAGAAATATTATCAGTATGTTATGACTGTGCAACAACGCTTGAACGCACGGAAATTTGGTTAGTTTCTAGAAGGTCAGTTTAGTAAAAAAACCGGATATAACCTGAAATGGTCTGGGCTTTTTTTGCGGATGGGAATTCATTAAATAGCTTCCTCCGCTCTGGACGGAGCGGGGGGAGTTCCAGACTTTTATGGACTAAAACCCTCCCATGTTCCTTCTTTTGCCCTTTATGTTTCGGGGCCACAGTATCTCTCAGTACCTTCGGGCTTCCGAAAATCTACTCCTCCAAGTTCCATTACACCGCACCGGTTTTATGTCCAAATCATACGCAATTTCAACAATAAAGCTCTGGAACGCCCTACCCTTTGGCATTAAAAAAGCTGAAAGTAAACTTACCTTTAAAAGAAAAGTTCGTAACCACTATTTAGGTCCGTCTACCAATTAAAAGTCATAGTAATTACAGTTAGAGTTCTCGTTTTTATTTATTTTTTAATTGTATTTATTAGTTTATTTGATATGTATATGTGTATAAGTATCTGTATAAATATATATGTTTTCATAAACAAATAGTTTTAGATATATATATTTTTGTACCCTATCACAATGTTGTCGTATTTTACCGAAAGGTTGACTGGTAGAGAATGCTTTATGGCATTAAGTCCGCCTATGTACCACTATTGTACATGAAGTTTAAATAAATAAATAAATATCTCTTTTGAACAGCCTGCGAGTGGCGCCGGCAGGCCCCTAACTCCTGGCCTAGGAAGTCATCGAATGCCGTTATTTGAAACTCTTTCTCCAGTTATTTTTCATACCAGAAAGTAGTAAACAATCGACGACGATCGACCTCCCTCATGATTTTGAAAAACTTGAGTACAACACGAACTGCTTTAACACGTTCCCTACGCCATAATTTTCAAAGAACTTTCAGCTGGAGCTTGGAAGCCTAAAAGATCTCGAAACTAACCTAACCTTTTTTTTTTCGGGTGGGAAATCATCCAATGACTTCCCCCGCTCTGGGCGGAGCGGGGGGGCATGTCAGACTTGTACTGACTAAAACCCACCCATGTTCCTTCTATTGCCCTTTACGTTCCGGGGCCGCGGTATCTCTTTCGAACAACCCGCAACCCCGGAACCTACCCTTCAGTGCGTTTGAGACCTAATGAGTCACTTAAAGATACAGGTTTCTCATACTTAAAGAACTTTACACGTTAGATCCTCCCGCAAGGAGTGAAACAACACGATTATATTCAACGCACAATACAAAAGTCCTGCAAGAGATCTGATAGATCTCGTAATGCAACGAATGTGTTAAAACCGTGTTGTTCATTGTTCTTTTACTTCTGATTTTTCACTACAGTGGCCTTTATTCTAGTCAACATAGGGTTCATGTCAGAGGTAACATATGCATGTGTAGTGATACCGTTATTAAAAAGCCGCAAGCAAGATCTATTAACCTGTCTCCATTTCTGACGTTAAGCTGGCACTCGTACTCTGAGCTGCGATGTTGAACTCTTCAACTTATCTGCAAACGTCAAGAGAGGCTAACGAAATACTTAAAACATATGAATGAACGACAAATGTTTCTAATTTTGATTGTAAGCTAGTATTTCTCCTAAAATAACTAACGCCATTCAAGCGCCAAATAATCCTTGTAACCTGTAGTTTCGTAGGGTTCTGCTTCCAAATGGCAATAACAGAACCCGTATAGATTCGTCCTCAGTCCTCTTACGATAGACAAACGAATAGGATGAGTCTATAAGGGACCGTATGTCACGGCCGTTTTATATAATAAATAATTACGTATAAATGAGCGTTAAAAATGCTATTAAATTGATAAGTGCTAAGAAACTTTGTGTAGTACGTGTTGCACTTGGCTGGTTTTTTAAGTGTTTAGCTAATTAAGCTTTTATTTAAGTCACAAGTTTTCAACCGTTTTCAATACAGATCTCTGTACCAATAGAAATATAGACTGAAATGATTCATTTCAGTCTATATTTATAGAAATATATGTAGAACCTTTTTACTAAGACGATACATATTTATTTATTTAAACTTCATGAACAATAGTGGTAAAGTAAGTGGACTTAATGTGATAAGGGATTTTCTACCAGTCAACTTTTAGGTTAAATACGACAATTATGATAGGGTACAAAAAAAAATTATAAAAAGATGCTAAGACACATATACAAATGAAATAAACCAATAAATACATTTGAAAAAAATACCAAAAATAAAAGAAACGAGAAACTTAATAATAATTATTGCTTTTGATAATGACCATTATATTTTACGCAGATAAAAAGTCCTAACCTATATTAGATATTTGTTCAGGCATTATTAGTATGAGCAAAGGACAAGTTAGTAAAGTAATAACCAGCTTCCAGTGAGATCAAACTTAATTTTATTAGTTCATTGATCATTCTAAACTAACTAGTTTTGTAAATTACACAATTTTTCAACAAAACACAAAATTCTGCTTGCCATAACTTAGAGAACATATTAATTAAAATTCTGTTCTTTACAAGAAATTGAGCGTGGAAATGTTCAAGTTAAAATAATAAATTAATTACTCATAAATTTTGTTAAAACATAGCCATTTTATACACAAGTCTGAGTCTGTAAACTGATTCACGGAGTATGGAAATATGGGTCAAGCATATTTACTTTTTGCTCAAGAGTTAAAAGTGCTGAAAGCGACGCATAATTTGGTAACATTATTTGTAGTTCTTATCCGCGGGAATACTTCATTAACACCTATGTAAAACATATTTATATTTTGCTTTTGTAAATGAGGAATCTACTCTTTTCAGATTTCCACAATTTTATCGGCAAAAGTCTTACTGTAATTTTATAAACATTGTTAATTTCATGTGCACATGAGTGCACGACGAGTAAGATAAGTTATAGGTTCCCAAATCAGGATCATAACGATGTTAATGATAACATCGTTATGATCCTGATTTAACCTATAACCTATAACTTATCTTAATTAGAATAATAACGTAAAAAAAACAACATGAACTTTATGAGCTGCTCCCTATAGAGCAATGCAGACGCACAAAGAAATTTAAAAGCGGGAACAAAAATGTATTCACGAAAAAAATTGCAACTTACAAATATTATTAACACATCGAAATGGAGGCGCGTTCGTGTTCCACGCGCGCCTCAATGAGATGTCAGTAAAGCAGAGGCGCCTGTCGAGGTTGCGGGTTGTTCGCAAACAATACTGCGGTCCCGGAACATAAAGGACAGAGGAAAGAACATTGGCGGGTTTTAGTCAGTAAAAGCCTGACATTCTAGAGTTTAGTTAGAGGAAGTTATGATTTCCCATCCTTAAAAAAAGCAATGTTTGTTTTATTTTTTTGTATGTTCGTAGTGCCTGCGGCAAATCCATATTTTTTCTTATTTTCTTTCAGTACAAAAATCACGTAAGCAGAACACGCTATTTATGCAATGAAAGAGACTCACCGCTTCCAGTCCTCTAGTGCCCTGGTACCACAGAGTCGCAGGTGCATCTGGTACCCTCGTCACAGCTCTGCTACTAATCCCGTCAGTTTAGATCCTACTTAATTTCCTTGACGCTGCGACAGCCATAATGCCCACGTTGATTTTAGATGACACTTCATTTGTGTGGTCTGCTCAATTTGGTGGGTAAATCTGAAATATGATTTTGTATTTATAATTGTGTTGCTGTCTTTCAAAATAATTGAACACGTCTAATATCTCGCTTACAATCTCCAAAGAATAAGGCAGAGGTGTAATTAGGTACAACTACATTTATCATTATTATAGGAGCTAGCCTATTTACCTTCAACTGGGCACTAATCAAAACTGAATAGCTGCTACAGAGAAATTTCTGATGGTAAAACCCAATAACACTTTGCCCGACATAGGAACCAAACCCAAGACGTCCTACACAGCAATCGCATTTGCAACCACTTGATCAACGAAGCGGTCAACTGCTACAAATTTTGTAATGAACTAGATATATAATAACTTGTAAAATATTGATACCAGAATAGTCGCATCTTTTACTATTTTAAATCAAATGTTGCCAAGTTTTAAACAAAGATTACGGAGTTCATAATCATTGCTTAAAACTTGGCAACATTTAGGCAAAAACGCTTTTACCAATTTAACAAAAGCATTCCGATTCGTACAGGATGATATTCTTTTTGAAAGATAAATATTGAAAAGGATTCAATTTACAAAGTTTGATCAAACCCAAAATCAAATTATAAACTTTTATTACACTTTTTAGTTTTAAAATAATAGACTTAAGAAGAGTTTTGGTATAACCCAGTACAAAGTTAGAGAGGTTGAGTGAAAAACTATGTTAGATTCTAGTAATAGTTATGATCCCTTTTTTATTTAAGAAAAAACTTCTATCTACAACACTTTACTCTTTGAGCTTCTTTTTCTAACTAAGTACGAATAAGTTCAGAAGACACGCTTTCCTATTTAATACAATCATGTTTATTGGATAGACTTATCAGGTTTTTGAAGATTCCGTACTTCAAAAGGAAAAAAACGGATCACTTTGTTGTCCGTGTGTCTGTCTGTTAGTCTATCTGTCTGTCTGCTAAGACCCTTTATCTTGGAAACGCGTGAAGGTGGTCAAATCTGTGGTTCCTTTGTGCTGTGAAAAAACCAACCCTCTAAGTCTACCCTCAGTGCGCGAGTCTGACTGACTCTTGGCCGGTTTTTTCTTTTACGGATGGGCAATTATCAAATAACTTCCCCTGCTCTGGGTGGAGTGGGGGTTTGTCCGATTTTAGTTACTAAAACCTACCCGTGTTCCTTCTTTTGCCTTTTATGTTTCTTGACCGCGGTACTTCTTTCGAACATCCTGCAACCCCGGCAAGAGATGTTTCTACTTGCCTGTTACTATGAAAACACAGCATTTAAATTTGTCTTGATACATTAAATCCGCCACTGTACTTTGTGCTTATTATTCATAAATAAATATAAAAACCGACTTTAAAAAAAAAAACTTAAAAGTGGAAAATAACTTTACTTCGGACGTCGCTAGCAAAAAAATCAACGAACCCACAAAAGTCACCGCTAAAAATATATTTATTTCAGCATTTTTAGTTATGGTATAATGATATATCACATATTTTTTATCGAGAAGGTTTTAATTTTCCTGTGTTACTAAAAGATTAGCAGATCATCCATATCAAAAGATATGTTTTATAGACGATAACTCATATAGTACCAAAACAATATAAATAAAATTGATATGGGACCACCTATCAAACAAAAAAAAAGAATTTTGCTAATCGGTCCAGGCTTCTTTGAGTAATCGGTGAACATAAATAAAAAGAAAGCTTCCGACGAATTAAGAACCTCCTCCTTTTTTGAAGTCGGTTAAAAAGATGATGTACAATCAATCTAAGCAGCAAAATATAATATTAGACAGCTTTTTGCAACGTTATAGGTACCGCAACTGTCTTAATAACAAATAACACGGCACGACTTTGACGGCACGGTTGGCGCAGTGGCTGAGCGATTGACTGCTGCGCTGCGTGTCGCGAGTTCGATTCCCGCACGGAACAAATATTTGTATGACCTGCAGATAGTTGTTTCGGGTCTGGCCGTTTGTGTATGTGAGTTTAAATGTTTGTAAACGCACCCACGATACAGGAGAAATTCCTAGTGTGGGGCAACGTTTTTCAAAAAAAAAAACTTTATGCCTGTAAGCCCCAAGTGGTTAGACAGAGGTGAACCTAAAGTTCACCCACATTTCACTAGTTATGTTTAAGTCCCAAGTAATATGGGCCGAGCTAATAGCCCTCAACCGGGCACAGATTTAGATTCCATGGGGGTTACTGACAGAGAGGAGCTCGTGGCTAAATAAATAGTAGCCGCTCGGGTCGATCTTTAGGTTAAGCCGCGCTTGCCTAGGTTGGTCTGTGGATGGGTGACCACCCGTTACATACCGAGTTTCCTCCATGCCTCGGAAAGCACGTTAAGCCGTTGGTCCCGGCTGTCATTTGTAGATCTTTGACCGTCGTTACAGGTAGTCAGTGTTCCGAAAGTCTGACAACCAGTCTTACCAAGGGGTATCGTATTAGCCAGTATTAACTAGGTTGTGGAGGTCAGATAGGCAGTCGCTCCATGTAAAATACTGATATTCAGCTGCATCCGGTTAGACTGGAAGCCGACCCCAACATAGTTGGGAAAAGGCTAGGCAGATGATGGGGGTTACTGATAAATTCCTTAGGGAAAAACCACATAACACCTTTCCCGACTCAAGATCGATTTACATCATGCATGTTTCGGCCAAACGCAAGTCTAGTCTATTTTAGCGAGTTTAGTTCGCGCACCGAGGGTTCCTTACAAACCTGCTACATAAACAGCCATATCTTTTGACTGCATTAACGTTGGTTGGAGTATATGGTTTTCATGTCCACTCGATACCTTCACGTGTTTTCAAGATAAAAGGCCTTGACTGATAGACAGACAGACAGCCAATAAAGTGACCCAATAAGACAAAGTCATGCGCAGCAAACGAGCTTGCGACTACTAACGAGAAGTCTTTATAACTGAAACAATAACATATACGACTCCATGTTACAAGACACTCAATCACATTTTAAACAAAACACCCTCCGGAGGCACTCATCCTTAATACCTCTTATCTCTAATGGCTGAACTCCATCACCAAAGCAATCAGTAATTAAAACAAATAAACATCAAACATCAAACTAATTGGCGATAGACAAAGATCTATGAGATGACAGAACTGTCAGAGTAAATCGCCTTGGAGAAGTTGTGGGCACGTTTGGGGCAATGACGAGGTATCTTTAGACATAAGTGCAGGAGTAAATAGACAACAGAGACTATACACAAGAGGGATTCGCTTTCGCTTTGCTTCTTTTGTTTTTTGATAGCATACGGCCCAACCAACACATTAGAGCACACATTTTTTTCTACCATCAGTATCGACAACAAAACAAGACTTTTTCTCAAATATCAATCTGCTAGTTGTCATAAGATTTGACTTTATATTTTTGTATTTTCAACGTTTTGCTAGTTTTTTTTTTCCTATTTTGAGGTTCTTTCCAGTTAACGGACACAATAGATTAAATCTGTTCTACAAAATGTATATTGTGTATCAAACCGCAACACTGAAAAAATATTTTGAAAACCACGTTTAGCAAAGAGAAGCGTGTTTTATTTTTATTTCTCAATCCTGGAATTGTATTCGATACCCCAACGTAAAGCAGTTACACTTGCATTCATTAAAATAAACAAGCATTGAATGCCACCCAGAGCTAATGTATTTCACACGCACACTAATGTGAATATTCCTTTCGAAAACGATAAAATCTTAGTCTCTGGTTTTTTTATCTACTCTGATACAAGAAGCATACATAAAAGCACCCAATATCTTTTGTTATTGGTTTCTATTGTTTCGTTTGCTGGCAATTGTTAAACGATCAATATTGCTGGGGCAGAATGTTATGCTTAAATTGCTTTGAAACGTCATTAGGAGCAAGAGTCGTTTAAAATTAAGTGACTAAGATTGGGTATAGATTACATTGAAACGTAATCAGTGTACTATAGCCAGAGACGATATCCATAATAATCACGACAGCTATAACACGCGGTTTAGACATGCTGTTCTTGTTCTTGTGTTGGTTGAAATTCTCTCTAAATCATTATCCATACTTATTTTTAAACAACTTGTATAGTAGAGCCTATTACATGGGGTATAAACATAACTAGGGGGTTCCCCTAGTGAATCCCTTTAGTTATAAGGGGATCACATGCTTGATAAAATGTGTGTGTATGTTTTAACGTCTTGTTTATTAAACGGCCAACCTGCTGCTAAATGAGATAGAGAATACGATAAAATTGACAAAACGAAGTTTTTAAATTATTGTAAGGATTTGTTAATCTTCCTGCAGATACAGAAAATGTCAAATAAAACAATGAATACCACAAATTAATATATTCTTTATTGGCTCTATATTTTTAGGCTTCCGTACCTCAAAAGGAAAAAACGGAACCCTTATCACTTTGTTGTGCATCTGTAAGTCTGCCAAGACCCGTTATCTCGGGTACGCGTAGAGGTATCGAGTTGAATATACTCAAGTCTTTGGTCCCTTAATGCTGTGAAAAAATCAACCCTCTAAGTTTAGGCAGTCAAAAGATATTCCTTTTTTTTTTGATAGGGCCATTCGCAGTTCAGCTCTCTTGAGCTATTATCTGATTAACCGGACTATCCTGTGGTGACCTTAATGAATTTAAGGCCCCCGGCCAGGGCTAAAAGCTACTAATGATATTCGATGACCGCACTCTAAGGGCACCCCCTTTGGGGTCGAGCCTCGGCTTAGGGGGTCATGAATAAAACGACTATAGAAGGGCCGGGTCGGGTTATTATTTGGGAACTTTTAAAACTACTATCTCAACTCGCGGGTAGGCTATTATAGCAAGGGTCGGACTCTAGTTTTAACATCGGAAAAACGCGGCCTCTGCGGTGAGGCCGGAACGGATGGCAAAGATATTGCCGTTTTGGTCGATTTTTTGTACGGAATCCTCGGTGCGCGAGTCTGACTCGCTCTTAACTGGTTTTTATAGAAAGCGGACCTAATGCCAGCTCACGAACTAAAATGATAACACGACAAACATTCCTTATACGATGAGATTACAAAAAGACGTTCTGGGGTTTCTGTCTATACACACGGAAAAAAACGGTGTGAGTTTATAAACGTATGTACAAACGTAAACGTCACAAATTTATTCCATTACGTCCGTAATCATGGAAAATCCAAATAAAATGCGCGTGAATAATATATGGCTACACATCACACATCCCGTGTCGTGTTTGTCAAACAAAAATATGACTGGAAAAGTCTTCCGAAAATGAGATATTTTTATTGAAATCGCTTATGAAATTATATTTTGATCTGTTAGAAGTTGCTCCACGTATAAAATGTCTAGTAAATTCAATGTATCAACGAATTTACAGCGTCTAGACACATTGGCGATGTAAAACTGTCACCTGGGTAGGGTGACTAGGTGTTGGAAAATTGTGGAAACAGAGTTACAAAATTTTCAGTGAACAGGTGCGGTGGCGGGTGAATGACTCGAATAATAATTAAGGAAGAATTATACAATAATAAGTCATCAAATCTCTATTTAGTAATAACATTATTTAATTATTTTCACCATAGGATACGTAATTCCGATAACAGCTGTGTTTGTTTTCTTTTCAAAATATTGTTACTGTCGGAGGACCCAAATTAAACCAAAATGAATTTTAACTAAGTTTAATTAAAAGGTAAAATTACAATATTCAAAATAGAACTCCGATTTCGATTGATATTAGATACAGAATGAATGCCAAATCTTTACATGGTTACTTATTGCAAAAAAAACACAAGCTCGGTAAACGCGGTCACCGTATGATGAACAAGCGGCGTCAACGCTTTGGTAGTGGAGCTGTTTCTAGGTGCGGTATCTAGGCCGATGCATTCTTGCAGTTTTGGGTGTTGGTACATACTATAACAAACACCATAACAACATCATGTCTGTCGCATACAACAACTGTTGCATATATATAAGTTCAAAACATATTGTATGGATTACCATATATGCAAAAACAGAAAATACAACCATGTTTACCATACAGATTAATTATTTAAAATCATCTAATAACTTCCCCCGCTTGGATACCCTACCACCTCCCGGTAAAGTACGCGTCAAAAAAAGTGGATTTTCTTGAGATACGTTTTATTATCATAAATCGTTTGATTCGTTGGCTGATAAAAATATTGCCTTTTATTTCATATACAGTACACAGATCAATTTTGTAAATGGAATGATTTTTTGAGTACGCATTGTTTAATTAAGGCGGGTGAACTTTAATTATTGCATGTCGTGTTTAAGTTTTCCATGGCCAGAAACCACTGAACGCCACCGGCTAGGATCCTTACATAGAAAGAAAGAACAAATATTTATTAGTCGCAATAACGACAAGCCCTCAAAATAACAAATAAATAAATAAACATCAAACACAAAGCATTACAAACATTTATAAATATATACGGAACAAAGAAACACATATACATATACATAATATGCCTTTTGCCTCGTCCACACACGCCGCCGCGCCGATAGCGGGTACCACACCTGACCTTTCTAAGGAACCTCACCAGTAGGGTCAGTATATGTCCTATAAGGGTATCCCCTCCCGGCGTTACCAATCACATCTGCCTTGTAAATATTATTTGACAAACATTTCGATTTTTAACCGACTTCAAAAAACCAAACGTCAAACGTGTATTTGTTTTTTTGAACCGATTACTCCGCCAACTTTCCAGGTTTTTTTTTTTTTGGAAGTCGGTTTTTTTTGCTAAAAAGGTTTTTATTTCAGCTTTTTTAGGTATTATTGATGGAGGTTGTATATCTACATGACAGTGATTTAATATTCGAGTAAAAACTAATTAGAATGTCACTTGAAACTGTTCCGTCAAGGAGAAAAAGTCGTGGATTATTATATAAGTGTGGTGTTAATAAATGTGTTCGATCCAAATAGCCTCTTGATTTCAATAGGTTATGGGAGCGATGTGTGATGTAATGATGTTAGCTAATATTGTTTTTGATGTGATTTTATTTTGAGTTGTTATGATTTGTAATAGATAATTTTATTTTGTTTGTGTTTAGTAATTTTTGTAATAGAGCTGTGTTATGAACAGACTTAGGTAATAAATATAGATTGTATATCAGTGAACGATAGCTGCAGCTGAATATATTGTGTACTTAGGGTGTGTGCACACTGAGTAGTTTAAGGGTGCGTGCACATGTAGGTAATATGTTATGTAGATACTTAATGTAATCTTGCGCATGCATATGCTATAGATTAAGGGTGCGTGATGGAGGTTGTATATCTACATGACAGTGATTTAATATTCGAGTAAAAACTAATTAGAATATGTCACTTGAAACTGTTCCGTCAAGGAGAAAAAGTCGTGGATTATTATATAAGTGTGGTGTTAATAAATGTGTTCGATCCAAATTGCCTCTTGATTTCAATAATTATATGATGATATATCACATATTTCTTATTCTTCCATATAATATAGTTTGGTTATACTTTACGGAAAAAAATTGTTTATTAGGTTTTTGAAAGGTTTCAAAATGGTTATTCAAATTCATATAATATCCATTTATTGTTTGTCACAAGTGAAAGTTCTTTTATTTATTTTTTAATTATCTCGCTGTAACATACCTTTAAGGTGTACAACATTTAATGTGTCTTTCAATATTCGTTAAACTTTAAAATAATGTATCATTCGAAGTCAACGTCCATCATTCACCATCATCATGCATATAATAATAATACGATACGATACGATACCTACTGCTATTTGGCTCTGTTCATTAGATGCATGTTTATTAAAGCTATCCGATGCCATTTAAATCCTTACTTCCTTTCCTTACTAATATTATAAAAGCGAAAGTGAGTTTGTTTGTTTGTTTGTTACCTCTTCACGCTTTAATGGCTAAACCCATTTTGATGAATTTTGGTACAGAGATAGTTGGGAACCGGGAGACGGACATAGGCTATTATTTTTTTAAAAAGAGTGGGATATGAGGGAGAAAGAGGGAAGAAACGGGAAAACTTAGCGTTGCTATTACAAATCAATAAGGCGCTACCGAATTTAACGCGAGCGAAGCCGCGGGCGAAAGCTAGTATATAATAAAATTGAATTTAGCACGGCAGTACATATTTCATTATTTCACTTATTAGTGAAATTTTATTATAATATTTTTTTTTTATTAATGATTAATATATTAAACACAGCGTCATGATCGACAGCTGTTTGCGATGTTGCCAACTGTCACAAAACTCAATTTAAAAAAACATTTTAAAGCAATTTCATGTAAAAAACTAAAGCCAAACTCTTTTTATTTTACTAACAAAGTTCATAACTAAACTGTCAAGTTAAAAAATGTGTCTTAATCTACAATAATGGTTACTAACAGGGTTCAAATAGGTTTGCATACATTTTGCTGACGTCCAAAGAACTGCTGGTTATATAAAATGAAAGAAGCAAATAATTTCCAGTGCCGGTTGTATTTAAACGCCTAATTGCACCCCGTACACCACTCATCTAGTTAAGGGTAGGATGAAAAATTCTGTGGGAAAAGATTATTTTTTTCCACGATTTCCATCTTTTCATCCCTTTGTATAAGTAGGGGAGTTATTTTGACCACTGTGTAGATTGAAGTACAGTGAGTTTCATTTTAATTGGCTCTGTACACTATTTAAAATTTCTAAATCACAGTTTTTGAAGCTATTCGGCGAAAATGAATCTTACTTTTTTTATGTTCGAATAATGCGTTTGTGAAAATCTGTGGAAAAAGGTTTACAAGTTAGATTGGAGGTAAATAACCATTTCAATAAAAAAAAATACAATCATTTTAACATGATTCAGACTTGACTGGTAAATCTAAAATATATTTCGTATAAAATATACGTAAATGTACTATAAGTACGTTTTACATAAAAAAACCCATGGATATACTTATTTGTAAACTAGCTCATGCCCGCGGCATTGCTAACGTGTAGTTTGGTAAAACAGGAGCATTCTACCCGAATTAAAGATGTTTTATGTGTTGCCGATTATAAACTGACTGTGTACCAAATTGTAAAAATCTACTTAATAAATCTGTTAATTCGATTTTACGTGGAAGAGCAACAACCATTCGGATAATAATACATCATCACAAACCACCCGCGTCCTGCGTTTATAATATTATATATGTAATGCTTTGTTCATACTTGCCATATTATACATACCTTGTTTTACCAATATAATTTACATACATTTTTACCATTTTTCTGATAGGAAATCATCAAATAACTAAAAACTCGGGGGACTCCCCCAGACTTTAAAAATCCATCCATGTTCCTTCTTTTACCTACCTTTTGCGGTTCCGGGGCCAAGATACCCCTTTCGAACAACCCGCAACCCTGGCAAGCCCCTCTGCTTTACTGACATCTCTTTAAGCCACGCGTGGAACACGAACGCGCCGTCGACACGGCCTATCACATTTTTATCTTACATAATTTTCCTTTGTTTTCCTCAAGCAAAACTCAAGGGTGTAACCCACATAGATAATTTAGATCCCTTACCCCTGAGCAAAGATACGGAACCGCACCAAATCAGATTGGTCAACTAGTAACCCTTGGTAATTGGGCCGAATCCTTTGTAAATTGACCTGATTGATTTAATAATCGTTAAGGTGGTCTCAAGGATACTCGGCTTGAATAAAAAATGGGACTCGGACCATGGGTTCTATAAGCGTATTAATTTAAATGGACTCTTGTGTCTGGACCTAAATATGTTTTGAAATAGCGATCCAATACCTTTGCTAAAAGGTTTTTGTCTGAAGTTATTTACTTCAGAAGCTTTGTCGTTTTTTTTGACGACACCTGTTTAAATATCTCTGGTCCGACTGAAGATCTAGAAAGTCTATTCTATCTATAGACTTTATTTTAGTTCAGACACTAAGATTAACAAGCCAACAAGTTTAGTAGCTTTTCGAAACAAAATGTGAACAACAAGGAATCTGCACTTTAATATTATAAAATATATTAGGGTTTTGCTATTTGGTTATATTATAACATCACGCTACGACGACTAGGAACTAAGTAGCGCTGGGCGCTGCTAGTATACATAGATTTAGGTCAATAGTCTCAATATAAACACTTCTGAAGACAAAATAAGGATCTAAGAAAATTTAAGATCAGTAATAAAAACACTACCGTTATATTATTACTAGCATTTGCCCGCGGATTCGCTCGCGTTAAATTCGGTGTAACACAGTTCCCCTAGCGCCTTATTGATTTTTAATAGCAACGCTAAGTTTTCCCTTTTCTTCCCTCTTTCTCCCTCACATCCCACTTTAAAAAATAGCCTATGTCCGTCTCCTGGTTCCCAAGAATCTCTGTACCAAAAATCGTCAATCATCAAAATCGGATTAGCCATTAAAGCGTGAAGAGGTAACAAACAAACTCACTTTCGCTTTTATAATATTAAGTAAGGATAAGGATTTCGAACTCAATTCGAACTCAAGTGATAACATAAAAAAACACTTTTAGACATGTAAACTTTTTAGATTTTTTCTAATTAAAATTGCAAAAAAAATCTTTATTATTGCATAAAGCCTCCCCTTAAGCGTTGCGACATTGGTGCATATAAACAAGCTCTAACGCGGCCGCAGGACTCCAGCCCCTTAATTAAGTAGGAAATGCAAAACCTACAGTATTACAGCACTAACACATAATTATTGCTGCTATACACAAACAGTATTGCTGAAATAGGAGAGGGTTTATTTTTAATTTGTGCAGCTGACGGTAGACGGGATTTGTAATTATGAAACCTGTTTTTTTTTTCTTATTTGTGGCCAGTTTGATGCAGTGGTTGGAAGTGTGGTTAGTAGCCATTATTTCTTAGGTTTGATTCATAACTAGAATAGATTTTTTTTTATTTTAGTATAGAATAGATTTTTATTTTCTCTCAAAAAGGTACATTGTTTGGTTCATGTCATATTATATCAAATCAGATTTGTAACTTTTGTGAGAGCTGGAGTCTATACTAGGTACGGGACCTGTATGACAGATCTCCAGGCTCTCACCCTCTTAAACAATAGTATTGAGTACTAATTTGAACACATCAAGGCCTTCACGTACAGAGAGGAATATTTAAAAACGAAAATAGGGAAATTTTAAAATTAAGCAACAAAGAAACATAACTGACTCAAAGATTTGCTTTTGATTTTTTTTGGTGGTATTCTTAAGTACTAGTCCAAGTATTTAGACTATACAGTACATAACGAATGTTCAAGAATAAACTTTAATTCCAACACGTGCGTGAACTTTAACATCAATAAATGTAATGTCATTTACATTCCAACGCCGTATCTACTTTTGTTTCGATAACATAAATTCCACGACGTATTTATAAACTGATCGACATATTCAGGGCGAACAAAAATAAAATATTTTACACAAAAATATTGTCCCACGCAGACTCATACTGAAAGTAGAAAAGTTATTGCCATGTCATTTACCAGACCGAAATAAAATAAATGTTATGACAATACAGATAATTAAATAATTTTAGAAAGTATATTTTCAATAACGTAATTTATAACATAATATATGTCATAGGTGCATATCTACATTTCTAATGTTATTATTTTTTATACATTTTTACTTTTCAATATTGTTTTTATTTTATTGTTCAGTTTTATTACTGTTGTCAACTGTGACTTTTATACCTATGTGTTTGGTTATGTTTTCGACCGTATGGAACTCGTTGGGCAGCAGCCGAAAATCAGCGTCAGGTGACGGCCTTGTGTTGCCATCCGGCATTATGCTGAGCTGAGGCCCTTTTGGCATTATTTATTTCATTTCGTTTAATGTTAACGTGTCCCTGTGTTTTTTTTATTTTTAATAATGCTGAATAAACGCAATTTTCTTTCTTTCTTTCTCTTTTAAATTCAACCCTTCAGCCATTACAGGCATGATGACTTTTATACATATATTTTTTGTAATTAGGCCAGCGTCCATAGAAAGTAGTAATTTCATGAAAATTAACAAAAAAGCTGAAACTTATAAATTGATGACAGAAATATGACTTCAGAATAACCTCCAGGATAAAAAAGGATTTGTTTGGTAAAATTTTGTTTGTATTTATGTGAGCGAATTAAGCCGCGAGCAATCACATGTATACCGTGGTTAACACAGCCAAATATCTTGTCAATATTTTACAAACTAACATATCCAAAGTAGAATTTTTCGTTTTTTTTGGCAAACATTTTATTTAATACTAGCTATTGCAAATGATGTGGGGTTATATAAAATGATCTTCTGCTGAGTTAAATATGTGTTCTAATATATCTATACTTATATTAATCCTTACTAATAATATTACAAAAGCGAAAGTGAGTTTGTTTGTTACGTCTTCACGCCTAAATGACCGAACCGATTTTGATGAATTTTGGTACAGAGATAGTTGGGACCCTGGAGACAGACATAAGCTAAAAAAAAATTGGAAAAAGGGGAGAAAAGGGAAGATTTTTTTTTTCAATCATCACGCGGGTTAAAGTTAGCATTAACCCAAAGTAACTATGCCACGCGGACGAAGTCGCGGGCGGAAGCTAGTAATATAAAACTGAACAAACGAATTACTGCAAAGTAGATAGGACGATACGAACGACAATCCGACACGCTGTGGAGAGAGACCAGGCGCAGGACTAACAGCTTAACGTGTTTTCCGAGGCACGGGTTCTGACCGCCAACTTCCAAACTCCGAACTGCTACTGTGAAATGAATGATGGAACACCCCAAAATAACTTTTTGCCTGACCCAGGGATCGAATCCAGGTATCCGTGCCAAGAAGTCGCGCTTTCAACCGCGAGACTAACGGAGCACGTCAGCATGTTTTAATATGAAGTTAACGTCGAAAATGTATGTGAAATTTATAGATAGATAGATAGATATTCTTTATTATGTACACCATACAAGTAACAAGAATAACACTAGACAAACTTATAAATAGGGTGACACAATGGGCGGTCTTATCGCTAAAAGCGATCTTTTCAAGACAACCTTTGGATGGATTTAAGAAGAGGAGAAACAGTACTGTAGGTAGTCTGTGGTAATCTGTGTCTGTCTGTGAATTTATAGTTCTTTTTTTAAACTTTGCCCTACACTAGGAATTTATTCTGTATCGTGGGTGCGTTTACAAACATTTAAACTCACATACACAAATAGCCAGACCCAAAACAATTATTTGTAGGCCATACAAATATTTGTTCCGTGCGGGTATCGAACTTGCGGCACGCAGCGTGGCAGCCGAACGCTCAGCCACTGCACCAACCGTGTCGTCAAATTTGCCAATCTTTTTAATAACACTGAACTTTAATTAAAATCTCAATCAAAATACTCAAATCATAAGACTACCCGTCTGATATACCTCATAGAAAGATTTAATATATAAAAAAAATAGAAACCCAAAAAATTACATCAAACAAAACATCAACATCGAAGAAACAGATATAACGAAAAAAAACTCATCTAATTTCAAAACCACGTTGAAATAACGTCTTCCTAATGAACTAATTTACAAAACGCCCCAAAACACGAACCTCACTTGCTTCCTGAAATTAAAAACTTTCAAAAACAAAGAAATCAAAGAAAGACGTTCCATGGGGTTCTAAGAATAATGAAGGTGATTTAAATTAGCTAGGAGGACTTGCTAAAAGTCTTTAAAGGGCAATAATTAGCCTTTTGTCTGATTCGGGGATGAAGTTTCATCTTTTCTCATAAATCATTGATGATAAAGCCCTTTTACCGCTGTTATGATTAGTTACTTAAAAGATTAAGGGATGAACCACATTTAGCCACTGCAATTTTCTACAGGAAGTTATTTTTTGACCCAGTTTATAGAACGGAAGAACTTTATTAAAGGAATGATTCTGTTGAATGAGTATTTGATTATTACAATGAAATCTTTAACTTTACACTTTAAGACAATACACATGAGGTCTTCTTTATTTTTTTCGGACAAGTGCCCTAAAAACTCTCTCTTAACCGACTTAAAAATAAGGAGATATCGATTAATAATCGGTATGAACGACATTATGAGATATTTCAGTAAGTATATAGAGCCGCGTCCGCAATAATTTAGTGCCAGAACATCAAGCCCGTAAAGTCCAAAGGGTTAAACAGAGATATACTCTATATGTATATTTATATATTTAACTATTTATTTACACACAGTAAACTAGACAGGATAAAAAACATATAAAATTTGAGTACAAAGGTACTGCTTATTTCTTAAGAAATTTTGTGCCAGCAGACCTGCGAAAGGAGATTTGAGAACGAAATGTAGACGATAGTGTGTTAGAGAGTTTTAGAAAAATATGTGTGTGTGCCTTAACCTATTATAACTTACATATATAAGTAAATATTAATAAATACTTGTATAAATATATAATGCATAATAATTCCTAACATTTTTTATTGCTCTAGTGTTATCCCGACCAAAGAATAGGTGTGCCACATAATTTTAGTAAACAAAATGTAGCTCAAATAAAGTCCTTTCTTTTGTCAAGCAGCAAAGTCTCAAAAAGCGATAAAATGAAGAAGATAATACATTGTCCTAATTTACTTTCTTTAACCATTTTTTACGCATCCGTCACTCAAGAGTCGAGTGATGATACATTGCTTATTATAATGTAAATTTTTGCCATACAATAACGCTTTGGAAACGCAATCCATCATGTAATGTGTTTTCTACGCGTAATTACTTAGTCACACATTAGTATCTGATGTGGTAGGAAGTTTGTGTTGTTTGTATAGTCAGGGTTTTTATGTCCTCGTCAGTCTTCAGTTGTCAGTTTAAAATACTCTAGTGACTGAGTGATTGGCTGTAGCGTCATGTGTCGTGTGATCGATTCCTGAACAAACATTTGTATGGCAAGTAGTTGTTCAGGATCTGTCTGTTTACTCATGTTATTTTATACTAGCTTTTGCCCGCGGCTTCGCTCGCGTTAAATTCGGGGTAACACAGTTCCTCTTTCCTGATTTGCAAGTACCTGCTACCTGTAGTGTTTGCCCTTGCGCGTTATTTATTGTAATAGCAAAGCTAAGTTTTTCCTTTTCTTCCCTCTTTCTCCCTTATTTCTCTTTAAAAAAAAATAATAGCCTATGTCCGTCTCCAGGGTCCCAACTATCCCTTTACCAAAATTCATCAAAATCGGTTCAGCCATTAAGGCGTGAAGACGTAACAAACAAACAAACTCACTTTCGCTTTTATAATATTAGGGTCCACGTGTTCGAAATTGGTGTCCGTCATGTTGTTATTTTATCAATCAGTGCGCACGACCGGCACAGGCGCTGTCTCGAAAGCAAGAGAGGCTCGAAATATAGACGAACGCACTACTGACAGATACAACTGACTCTGACAGCTACGACATTGACAAGTCCGAAGTCGTCTATGATGTTTGCGCGGAGTTCCTATTTGAATAAATCAATAACCATTAAAATAAGTGGACATCGTATATTCTCGCGCATTATTATCTCTAACACGGCCATTCTGCTAGTCAACGCGCTCTCGCGTTGAGCCTAAACGGCACCATTCTAGGCAAAGCGTTTCAGACGGCTTTCAACCTTCTCATAAGTCAAAAGAACTCAAAGCAAAGCGTGAAAGCTTTCAGCATTAATTAGCAGGCAGTGCTTTCATTAAATCGCAAAACGTCCAAGCTTTCAGCAATACTCATTGACCAATACATGATGCCTCAACTTCACCGCAAAGCGTAGCAACTTTCAACGGTTCATCAGGACAAAGCGATAAAACTTTCAGTCCATTTCTCTGACGAAGCGTCATAGCTTCCAGCGTATTAATAACACATTTTATAAATCAGCAATAGTCGCATATTTATTGCTTCAAATTCGTAATCAACAAAACAATAAACATAGAAGTTCTCCATTTCAACAAAACTTAAAACGTCTCAACAATTCTACAAACAATGTAGCACAAATTTTAATTCAATAATTAGTTACTAATTATCATACCACGCTGCGGCGACAGTACTTAACAAATTGTTTAGCTAAAAGTTAATCATCTTTGGTTTCTACAGGACCAATTCGGACAATTCGGGTAGGCTACCTGGATACTTGCGTAATCTTTCATGACACACATATTGACCCCGTCCCCCAGATAATGGCTCAACCATGTAACGCTCATTCGGACAAACTTTCGTGATTTTACAAGGACCACTAAACTTTTCGCTTAATTTGTTAATAATGCGGGGATTTTTTTTGAACTAGCACTAGGTCGCCTTCTACAAAAGGACGAATCGCGGCTTTATTAGCGTCATAGCGTATTTTATCTTTTTTTTTTGCTTGCTCGTCCATCCTATTCTTAGCTGCTGTTCTTGTTTCTATTAAGTCCTGTTCATTGTGAATATCAAGATCCATCGCGAGATAGTTTAGCCTAGGTAGGGTTTTGTTACAACCAAATAACAACTGGAATGGACTTTTGCCCGTACTTTTGGACACTGTGCAATTCAAAACGAGTTGGACCTCACCGATAACAGACTTCCAAGATTTGTTTTCGTGATTTTCGGCGACTGTGAAACAATTAGTCAGTACGGACATTATCCGTTCTACCTGTCCATTGGCACGGCAAATGCCACTGGCGATTTCATGGAACTCCATTGACCACTCTCTACAACGGTTTTGGAAGTCTTGCCCTGTGAGCGAAATGCCTTGATCGGAAATTATTCGTTTGGGTGTTCCGAATATGTGAACGAAATTTCGAAGACCTTCACAGGCGGATCGGGAAGTTAAGTCTTTAACAGCAGTTAAATAACAAAACTTGGTGAAAGCGTCTCAAACATTGACCGATTTTATTAGAGACTTAGAGTCTTTAGAATCTTTTATTTTTTCTTCTCGTTGCTTCGTGAAACAAACAGATTCGGAAAGCCCAGGTTTATGACAGTAGGAACATCGCATACCAACTGGCTTATCATTAGTTTTATCAGGAGACACCCGAGGTTGGGGGGTACTCTCACTTTTATTCTTATTGCGCAATAGTGAGCAATGTCGTTTCAAATGACCTACTTTATTACAGTAATGACAACGCCGATCTGTAGATTTATCACTAGTTTTAGGACGTTTAAAATTAGAAGATTCATGCTCACTTTTATCAAAATGTCGCTTAAGGCTCTTAATGTTAGGGTAAGTACTTAAATGTCTATCAAGTTCCACAAAATTTGTTGGAGTATTTTTAAGCAACTCTGTGCGTACCTGGATATCCGTGATGCCGTAGATCACCACCTCGATTTTGTTTGACTCATCCCAGCCTGCATCCAGTCGATCTATCAGCGCCAACTTGTTGGTAGAATACTCGATGTACGTAGCCGCCTGGTCGCTCTTGTACTCCACCATATCGCGAAACAGATCGTAGAACCTCCTAGTTGCAACAAACTGTCGAGTAAGCCGTTCCTTTAGCTCTTCCCAGGTCTTGCACAATGGATACGTACACGCAGCCCACTTTTTGGCGCGTCCTTGTAGGTGAGTGAATACAGCGTTCCTAGTTTCATAATCCGTCCACGAGTTGTTTTTCTTATGATGTTCAATCTCTTCGCACCACTGAGCCGCGGTAAACTGACAGTCGCCCGGATCAAACGGCGGTAGATAAATCTCACTTGCCTTCAACTTTCTTAATTCCACGGTGCTCGTAGAGGGTTTCTGATTAGAGTTCTGGAAGCCAGCCATCATATTTTGAAAAAATATCGCCCATGTTTCAGATGTAGGCGCGCCAGGTACGTCGTTTCTTGATGTTGATGGCCCAGCCGCCATATTTTCTTGAGTTTCATACCCCGGCGTAAAATATTCTTGATTTGGAGTAGTTGGCATCGCGGTCGACTCGTAGGGGGATTTTGGAAGCGATCCCACCGCTGCTGTCGCAGATTCAATCAGATTAGGGTCCACGTGTTCGAAATTGGTGTCCGTCATGTTGTTATTTTATCAATCAGTGCGCACGACCGGCACAGGCGCTGTCTCGAAAGCAAGAGAGGCTCGAAATATAGACGAACGCACTACTGACAGATACAACTGACTCTGACAGCTACGACATTGACAAGTCCGAAGTCGTCTATGATGTTTGCGCGGAGTTCCTATTTGAATTAATCAATAACCATTAAAATAAGTGGACATCGTATATTCTCGCGCATTATTATCTCTAACATATATATATATATATATATATATATATGTATATATATATATATATGTATATATATCTAAACTAGATTTGTGAAGACAGAATTATCATTGTTAATATTCCTTACTCTCTCTGTACAACAGTATGAAGCATTAGGTGTTCAAAATCAAGTTTTTCTTGAAAAGTTTTGAAATAAAACTTGGCCACATCTTCAGGAAGTGAAGAGGCGACTATATGAATTCAGAGCTGAACAACTTTCTACGTCGCTTCGTTAAAACGAACTTTGCTTTAGAATTGAACTATATCTATGAATAAGTGAAGTTTATTTTAGTTTTTATTCCGTAAAGTTTAGTCCTATATCTATGTAGGCAAGCATATTATAAGTTGGGGGATTATATTGATGATAAAAATGCTTGGCTCAATGCTGGTCCTGCTCCACAAGAATAGGGGTAAACTCATTGATTGGTATCCGAAGCTATAGTGGAAGCTGCAGAAGATTGAAAGACTATCTTTGCAATGTATAGAATCAATTCTCTAGTATTGTATAATTATTAAGCCCATATGTGAGTGCTATGTATTATTATTGACTTGACGAAGCCCTGGTGGTTGATAGTGTCATGCTCACTTAAATGTCTCGCTGATGGTGGCGGGTGTGTCGGGTCATTTAGCTCCCTTCAAAATGGTCGAGCTGAATGGGGCTGATCCATACGTCATGTTCGTGAACGGGCGCTGTCAGTTGGGACTGGTCCTTTTTTTTAGCTACCACGGTTCATTTTTAACT
This sequence comes from Ochropleura plecta, assembly GCA_905475445.1. Lineage (NCBI taxonomy): Eukaryota > Metazoa > Arthropoda > Insecta > Lepidoptera > Noctuidae > Ochropleura > Ochropleura plecta. The sequence goes on from FR997722.1 coordinate 22,666,651, forward strand.
TATTTAGATTTAAAATTAAATTTTGCTTTTTATTTACTCTGGACGCTCTTACTGTGCACGTCTTTCTACATCGTTCTCACATATTTGTATAATCTCAACATGAATGATGTAAATACAATTTTGTAAAAATATTATAATTTAAAAGAGTGTCCATGGAGTTTCTTGCCCATTCTTCTCCATAGAGATCAACGCTTTGCAATGGGCAACTACAGTACTTTCACTGTTATTATGCCTTGTGACCGGGACTGTAGATTAGTTTTGTTTCTTGACATTCAAAAGTGCCTGTAATGGTCTAATTGAAATAAATGGTTTTGAATTTTGATTTCTTTTTTCTGAAACTTTGATCACTCTGCGCTATTCCCGAATCAATTCACATCATAATCTATATATTTACATAATACATAAAATTTCTTTATAGCTATGGTTTTATTATAAAGACAATAAATAATACTAATAACACTGTGCGACACTAAGGACACAGCGGGTGAAACCGCTGGACATAACTAGTTATCTTCTTTACTAAGGCAATCCAAAACAGTACCCTACCTTAAATATAGGTTTTTTCTTTTTTTTTTTCATGATTTCTTTTTATGCCCATCAAATACTGAACGCTGCCACTGTTTTTTTGACAAAGAGATATTGATCACCATTACGTAATGTAAAACTTTTATTTGAAGAATTTCTGTCCAACAATTCATCAAAGCCAAGTAAGATTATTTTATGGAGGAGCCTGCTCCTATATTTACAACAATGATTCTAAGGAAGATCCAGGCAACAAATCGAATATTCGACTAAATCCATAATTCCAAAATGTTCCTACTACTATTCCATCGATTTTCAAAGACAATATATGCTAACCGTTGTTTCCTAACTCGTTATAACGGACGTATCTTGAATTCATAATTGTTACTGGGTGCGCTCCAGTTTCCATTCATATTTGTTGTTCAATTTTGGATCCCAATTCGCTGAGTAAAGGATATAAAGTCAACAGTCCTATATTTTTGAACTTATGTTAAGCTCAAATTAAATTGATGTAAGTACAACACTTCAAACTTGTGATGAATATCAAATAAAACAAATTAATACCAACAGTTAAAGTGTTCGGAGTTTCAGAGGTATTTTTGTTACCTATTTTTTTCTCATTAGGTATAGATCAATACCCCAGACATGTTTTGTTAGTCAATTGAATATTTTCAGTACATCATAATTTTTTACAATGGGTCATATTACAATAATACTTCTTACTAATATTATAAAAGCGAAATAAGAGGTTGTTTGTTACGTCTTCACGCCTAAATGGCAAAAATTACAGGTAGCAGGTACCTTCAAATCAGGAAAGGGGAACTGTGTTACACCGAATTTAACGTGAGCGAAGCCGCGGACAACAACTAGTACATAATATAATAAAGGCATTGTATATGTGTGAGAATAATTGTAACTCTTTTACGCTCAAACGCCTGGGCCGATATAAATGAAATTTGAAATGTAGATAGCTTATACAATGGGTTAACACAGAACCTTTTACCAGTCTACACGGAAGAAAACGATAGGCGCAGCTAGTATTTATATGTACTGTTTTTTTTTTACAATAAGAATTAGCATGAATATGAATTTTGAATCAATTCCTGATCTGGCAAAACAATCCGAAAGAAAAAACAAATGAATTGTGTGAGGAATGATATGAAAGAAAAAGGAGTAAACGATGCCGTGACGTCTGACAAGAGAGAATGGAAGAAGAAAACGTGTTGCGCCGACACCAAGAAGAATAGGACAAGGGCAGGTAAATGATGATATTAACAAAATCTAAACAAGATCTTGAAGATTCTTAAAGCGTATGGCACTCGTGGGCTGCAGCTGGAAATCAGCGTCAGGAGGCGTCCTTGTGTTGCCATCTGACATTATGCTAAGCTGAGGCCCTTTTGGTATTATTTATTTTATTTAGTTTTATGTTAAGGTGTTCCTGGCCACCCACGGGCCAACCTCGGTAAACGTAAGCCACGTTTACCGAGGTTGGCCCGTGGGACCTAGCTCATTATTAGCGGCAGTTATTTTTTAGCCACAAGCTCCTCCTAGCAGAAAAAAGGGTATAATATTGACGGGCCTGTTGGTCTAGTGGTTAGTGGCCCTGACTGCTGAGCCGGAGGTCGTGGGTTCGATTCCCACCCAGGACAAACTTTGTGTGATGAGCATGATTGTTTGTTCTGTGTCTGGGTGTGATTTATTTATCTATAATATGTATGTATTTATAAATTATATAAGTATGTATATCAGTTGTCTGGTTACCATAACACAAGCTCTGCTTAGCTTGGGATCAGATAGCCGTGTGTGAGTTGTCCCAAGTTATTTATTTATTTATAATATCCAGTTTGAAACAATGATCCCTCTTTTTCCGGGCCCTACATGGTCCCGATGTAGATCAATCAGCGTCCGTAGCCTGGCTACGTTCCGGGGATCTCTTTGGAGAAACCGAGGGTTTTGTCTGTGCAATTATGGATGAAGTTATGATGACAAATAACTACCGGAGATTTATTGTGAAGGACGGCACGGTTGACATATGTCGGGCATGCCACCGTCCGGGTGAATCAATTCGACACATTATCTCCGGTTGTTCTCGTCTAGCTAACGGAGAGTACTTGCATAGACACAACCTTGTAGCCAGGATTATCCATCAACAACTTGCTCTAAAATATAACCTTGTGGAATCGGAAGTGCCGTACTACAGGTATGAGCCCGACCCAGTTCTCGAACATGGCTATATCACATTGTACTGGGATCGATCCATCATCACTGACAGGACTGTTGTTGCCAACAAGCCTGATATAGTGGTGGTGGATCGATCAGAGCGGCGCGCAATGATTGTTGACATAACAGTCCCGCATGATGAGAACCTCGTGAAAGCCGAGAAAGATAAGCAAATCAAGTATATTGACTTGGCTCGCGAGGTTGTCGACATGTGGGATGTGGACTCAGCGATCATTGTGCCGATAGTCGTATCTGCCAATGGCTTAATTGCCAAGAGCCTCGACCAATACCTGAGGAGGCTCTCGTTAGGCAGCTGGATCAAGGGCTTGATACAGAAAGCGGTACTCCTGGACACGGCTCGTATTGTTAGGAAGTTCCTTTCTCTGGAGCCCTGACCGCCGGTAGCTTGGACCCTGTTCCCGATACCGGTGGGCTACTATTTTTATATTTTTAAATGTTTTTTTTTGTTTTTGATAAAAAAATATGTAAAAATATAAAAAATATGTATGTAAATAAATAAATGACAATAATAATAATAATAATATTAGTATAGATTAGCCAATGAATTTCTTATAGTGAACCTTTAAAAACTTAATCAGCAACGACACAAAAGTTCTCATATAACAAGAACACAAGAATCCAGCTCACCTTCGATAAAAATCCAGACAAGGGCGGCCAGGTCGTCGAAAAATGAGTCTATATAGGTTAGACAACCCTTTCAGCGGGGTAGACTAAAACAGGTGCAAGCGACGTGGGTCTACCGCACTTCAGCAACCAATTGTTTTTAAAACCTTATCTTTTTTGCAGTTTATGTGGAGCGTAAGTCTTCAAAGTTAAGGGAGATTTTTCCGTGTTTTAGACCGAAATAAACTTGTAGACACCCTATCTTTTTTTAAGGTCATTGAGAATTAAGTTGACGTGGGGCAGAGTATTGTGTTCAAATAATGATTTGCTTTAATCTTTCTACACCAGTTGTTATGAATATTTTGAAAAGCAGAAATGGGAAAAAGACTTCAAATCTTTTAGGGTATTGTTCTAAAAATAACTAAATTTATGAAATTCAGGAATTAAATTCCTTCATAGTCTTTTTTGTTTTATGACAAGTATTGGTACAGGTAAAGTTTTTTCCCGGACAATTTTTCTCGAGGGTAAAACAGCAAAAGTAGTGACACTTTGCCAATAATTCAGTATTATCGGTGCAATACACACAAGTAACTTAATGTGTCCATTTTCGACGGGCCTGTTGGTCTAGTGGTTAGTGGCCCTGACTGCTGAGCCGGAGGTCGTGGGTTCGATTCCCACCCAGGACAAACTTTGTGTGATGAGCATGATTGTTTGTTCTGTGTCTGGGTGTGATTTATCTATAATATGTATGTATTTATAAATTATATAAGTATGTATATCAGTTGTCTGGTTACCATAACACAAGCTCTGCTTAGCTTGGGATCAGATAGCCGTGTGTGAGTTGTCCCAAGATATTTATTTATATTTATTTATTTATTTTCGTTCTTATTCACTATTTTGTTTCTTACCTCTGTGCCTCAGAAATCTATTTTCTTTACTTAGGTAACCAACAGCGATAATTACAATATATAACAGACTAGCTGGCGCCCGTGGCTTCGCTCGTGTGATATTGGAAAAAATATCTTATGTGTTATTCCAGACTATAATCTACCTCTGTGCCAAATTTCATCAAGATCCGTTCAGTCGTTTTGACGTGAAAGAGTAACAAACATCCATACATCCATCCATCCCCACAAACATTTGCATTTATAATATTAGTAGGATTATAATATTAATATTAGAAGAATAATGTCCTAAAATGTTTTTTTTTCACGTTTCCACCAGCATCGAAGTAATAAAAAATTTCTCGCCACAATCTTTAACCTAAGCTAAAAACTCAAGCTCGCGCAAAGTCGCTAAGTTTAATAAATTAAATCTCCTTTGTGAACAACACTATGAGGTACAAACAACACTAAAAGGTAATAAAAACTATGTCTTTACTTGTTACGGTAATATTCCAGTTACAGAGGTGCTTTAAATATCACAGTTTTTTTTCAAGTTTATACAGTGGGTATTTTTTATCAAATAACTTCCCCCGCTCTGGGCGGAGCGAGGGGAAGTGTCAGACTTGTACTGACTAAAACCCACCCATGTTCCTTCTATTGCCCTTTATGTGCCGGGGCCGCGGTATCTCTTTCGAACAACCCGCAACCCCGGATACAGTGGGTCTAAAACTGCATTTAAGCCCTAGGCATTCTGTATCCGCGGTTGCGGGTTGTTCGAAAGAGATACCGCGGCCCCGGAACATCAAGAGCAAGAAAAGGAACATAAGTGGGTTTTGGTTCAGTAAAGTCTAAAGTTATTTGATGAATTCCTACCCAAAAAGGGCACTCTGTATCGATTTCGTTCGTATTTTTTTCTACTTTTTAATAATCACTGAAATGTTCCTAAACAGATTGATTGGTTGATAGAATTACTGATGTTGTTTGTCATGACACAGGAAACATTAAAAATAAATTTCGTGATATCGCTATCAGCGATCGCCATAACAACATATTTGCAATTTCGTACAACAGTTTTGTTGAAATCTTACTGTACAATCAAGTATATTGCATTATATTTTGTGATCTGTGTAATAATTTCAGTAAATATGGCATTTTTTTTTGCGGATGGGAAATCATCAAATAACTTTTCCCGCTCTGGGCGGAGCGGGGGGGGGGGGAGTGTCGGACTTGTACTGACCAAAACCCACCCATGTTCCTTCTATTGCCTTTTTTATTGCCCTTTTTCAAACAACCCGCAACCCCGGCAGGCGATGGCCCTAACACATCCCAATGTTAATTGGAATGAAATTATTTTGAAACGGCTACTTTCTTGTTTTTAAAATTTGATCTTTCTGTTTTTACTTTTGCTGAATTGCAACGAAGAGAACATTTATCCGCAATGCGTTTAACATCGTTGGAAGCAAACCAATAAATTCTTCGCGTCGCTCATTCTTCGCATATCTTTGAATGGAAATCCTCTCACACGAGCATAACTTCAGCGACATTTTAATATTTCGCAACTCACAACTTGAGGGTAAAGGATATTAAAAATTCCGCCCACCTCTATTTCTTTGCGGACCACGCGGGATGCGGGATGGGCAAGTCTGCTCGTATTATGAATGAAACTGTTTCAGTAAAAATATTTGTTAAGGTTTTTTAGGGTTGACCCTACCCGCCTATAGTAGACTATACGCATTATCCACAAAATTTAGTGAAGAATAACTTAGACACACAAAGAGAGAAAAATACGAATCTAGGCTAATTAATACACAGTCCTAAAACAGTCAGTGAAAGAAAAACTGTTTTCTTCTTTTTTATCCGATAGAGGGTTTTGTTTTTAACCAGAAATTAAGTATGCCAAGTAATCTAATCATCAGAGGGCAATAGATTATTATATTCATAGCGATTCAGCATCATCATCTACCTTGATATTTTGGCTTTCAGTCTAACCAGAATCAGCTGAATACTAGTATTTTACATGCTGTGACTGCCTATCTGATCTCCACAACCCTGTTAGTACTGGGCAATACAATAGCCCTAGTCAGAGCCATTCAGCATATTGATAACAATTCTATAAATGTTCCACCAAAAATTATTGCCTAAAATTGCCAACCGGTAAGCAGAACTTCACAGTCTAGATCTCACAAAGCCTTCTGAATAAACAGAAACATCTTGATAACTAAAGGTACAAAGTTTACACAACAGTCTAAAATTTCCCAGGATCAACCCCTTAGCTGAGCCATTTACATAAATATTGCATGAGACTAAGACTTGAATAGGTATTTAATTCTCATTCAGGCTGCAGCTTGGACCTTTAGAACCAACCGTATTTTTCTGCCCCCAAACCGCTTTACCAACACACATGTTCTTTATATCTTAAGTAGCAAAGACTGGTATAGCTGAGAAAATTTTTGGAGACCCGAAAATGTAACATTGTCGACTTTCGAACAACTATCCCTAATTTGCACTAGGATTTCGGTTGGCGTTTCAAAATGTGCGCTATTATGGAGGTAACAAGGATTGAAACTATGAAAGCAATGTTTTTGGAAGCGTACAGTTATCTTAGCAGACTTATTGTACAGACGCCTGCAGGTCAAGCTACCCGAAACTGTCAATTTTTCCCAATGAACCTTGAACCTTATGCTTTAGAAATAAAGTCGAAAATCTATCAAAGAAATCTGACAGATTGTAGTAGCTTGATGTGCAGGCGTCTGTACAAGAAAGACGGACACAAATAGCGAACGCTGATAGTGTGGCGAAGCAAGATTGCAATGCGCTCGGGTCAAGTTTATTTTGAATCAATTTACATATTGAATCGAAGGGATTACCTAATAGTATTGGTCCTAAATTCTTGAATAATAGAACTTTAGGACAAGGAGGAAACAACGTATTCAAGGTCCCTTCAAATGCTTATTGGTTTTGCTAACCTTATTCAGTTTTACAGACGTTTCCAGTTGACCTATTTTCCATTTTCTTTGTTTCGTTTTGTATGTGGCAAAGGTAAAATTTGAATGCTATCGAAATTGGGGTGTATGAATAAAACTATTGCTGGGGAAGGTCTGAGGGAGGTATGAATGTAATATTTGTGTTTATTCTTATTGGCTCCATTGTTTTGGTATGCTTCTAAGAAATACCCTTTATCAGTAAACAATATCCCACTTTCTACCCATATTTGAGTTTTGATTGCGATAACCTGTTTACAGAAATGTTGACTCCAGCTTACTCTTCCATTTTAAAGTAACGTGTTGATAATAAAATTCAGTTTATCTTATTAATTGGCGATCTCATGCTTGTTTGGCTGATAAATGGTTAATCGAATTATACAGAATCCTTAAGTGGTAGCCATGACAAAAACCCGCCAAAAGTGGACAGATTTAGAAGAAAATACTCAACATGTGGGTGGTAGGTGGAAACTTTGAAAAGAAGAAGAAAAAGAAGAATTATGATGTTTTTCAACAAAGCACAGTAGACTAACATTGGGATCTACATACAAACAATAAACGGGTAAGCTATTCATGCAGTCGCCCGCACATAGACGCATAATGTGGTTTCCATAGTACATATATACCAAGAAATAGTATTTCCAAGGAGCAAGCTAGCCATAAAAGGCAATTTAAAGCCCAACCACAGCACAAGCGGGCATGCTAGACTGCGTATTCCAATATATAATGTTATTTAATACGCAGATTGTTTGCTAATACTACTAAATGGGAACATTTCTTGCAAAACTACAAGGCATACTTTAATGTTAGCTTGTAAAGTCTATTTTTTTGCTACGCTCGTTTTTGTGCAGTCCATTTCCCAGCTAAAAAACTTTCCTTAACAACCCCATTTTAGTTTCGCATCATTTTATGCGCCACGGACAAAACATCCAACAAAAAAGTCATTTCAAGCCTGACAGCACATTTGCACCACTATTTTCAGAAACTCAACATTTAAAACGAAAATGAACACACAAATTTGAAACGAAAAACCAAAATTGGTCTATTTTCGTGCTCGTTGTGTAATCACACAGCTGACGCAGCCCACAACCGTTCATCCGATTGTTAGGAGGCCGTTATACAATTTGCACGACAGTGTAAATGTTGCAATTACACTGTCGAGCAATATTAGCAAGATGCAGGGAACCGCTGCAGTATCGTTATGACTATTCAAGTAGTATTTGAGTACTATCGGTGGACATAATGAGTGCAGTTTCGGTTAGCTAATAGTTTTGCTAGTCATCATCGGTTTATAGCCGCTGGTTTGGCGATACCGGATGGTGACAGTCGTTGGACGGTTTTAGGTACAATGACGACCAGTAACATGTATACAGTTATTGTTGTAAAAACGGTTCTTTCAACTTTGTGATAAGACTTATTTCTTGAATTGGTTGGTTTATTTGGAAGAATGTAAATCATTTGTTGTACAGACGCCTGCACATCAAGCTACTACAATCTGTCAGATTTCTTTGATAGATTTTCGACTTTATTTCTAAAGTATTAGGTTCAAGGTTCATTGGGAAAAATTGTCAGTCGGGTAGCTTGACCTGCAGGCGTCTGTCTGTACATGATGTAATTTTATTGTATTTTTCTGACATCATTTTATTTGATTGAAATGCATGTGTTTGATATCATTATCGGTATTTGAAGGAGTCGTATTGTTATCCTATAATAATACGACTAATAATATTATAAATGCGAATGTTTGTGAGGATGGATGGATTAATGGATGTATGGATGTTTGTACTCTTTCACGTCAAAACAGCTGATCGGATCTTGATGAAATTTGGCACAGAGGTAGATTATAGTCTGGAATAACACAGGATCCTTTTTTATTTCGATGAGCGAAGCCTCGGGCGCCGGCGCCCGAGGCTTCGCTCATCGAAATAAAAAAGGATCCTGTGTTATTCCAGACTAGTTTAAAATAAATAAATTTTAAAAAATAATAAATAAATATAAATAAATATCTTGGGACAACTCACACACGGCTATCTGATCCCAAGCTAAGCAGAGCTTGTGTTATGGTAACCAGACAACTGATATACATACTTATATAATTTATAAATACATACATATTATAGATAAATCACACCCAGACACAGAACAAACAATCATGCTCATCACACAAAGTTTGTCCTGAGTGGGAATCGAACCCACGACCTCCGGCTTAGCAGTCAGGGCCACTAACCACTAGACCAACAGGCCCGTCGTCATATACATAAACGGAGATATCTTTTGACTGCGTAGATTTAGAAGGTTGATTATATCACAGCTCTAAGGGACTATAGACTTAAGTCATCATCATCTGCTTAGCCTTTTCCCAAGTATGTTGGGGTCGGCTTCCAGTCTAACCGGATGCAGCTGAATATCAGTATTTTACATGCATGGAGCGACTGCCTATCTGACCTCCACAACCCAGTTAGTACTGGGTAATGCGATACCCCTTGGTAAGACTGGTTGTCAGATTTTTGGAACACTGACTACCTGTAACGATTGTCAAAGATCTACATGTGACAGCCGGGACCAACGGCTTAACGTGCTTTCCGAGGCACGGAGGAAACTCGGTATGTAACGGGTGGTCACCCATCCACAGACTAACCTAGGCAAGCGCGGCTTAACCTAATGATCGACCCGAGCGGCTGCTATTATTTAGCCACGAGCTCCTCCTCGAGGACTATAAACTTGAGTATACGATTTTAATTTTAACTATCGGGTTTCCGAGACAAAGGATCTTAACACACCGACAGACGGCCAGCAAAGGGTTTCTATAAAGGTTTCTTCCTTTTCAATGTACGGAATTCGAAAAAGAAAAGTTTTGGCATCCATACGTTATTTCCCAGTTAACGGTGGTGAAGGTCAGGTAAGAAGTCAAATCCTTACTAATATTATAAAAGCGAAAGTGAGTTTGTTTTTTTGTTTGTTTGTTACGTCTTCACGCCTAAATGGCTAAACCGATTTTGATGAATTTTGGTACAAAGATAGTTGGGTCCCTGGAGCCGGGCATAGACTAATTTAAAAAAAAAATGAGAGTTATCTCCCCTTTTCTTACCTCTTTCTCCCCCTTGAAGAAAGAGGGAAGAAAAGGGAAGATAAAAATTACTTATTACTAGTAATGTAATAATGGCGAATCTATCGCTGCCAACCGGGACAAATTCAGACCCCACAAGTATACTGCTGATGCTGAAGTATAATTATGAAAATTGCTCTATAATACTGAAACTTTGAAGTCTTTTATATACAATATATGAAAACGAAGGTTGTTAATAGTTCACTCTACCACTATATTGCGAGCTACCTACCACTATCGTGACTTGGTAGGTTGATAAATAATGTAATTTTATAAGTATAGTTTTATGACACAGTGGTGCAATGCTTCAGGTTATACGGGAAGATATTTGGACGACATACACACCACTTAATAAGTTCAGAATTCAATTTGTAAGACTCTTCTTACAAATTGAATTCTGAACTTATTAAGTGTGTGTAAGAGCTCTAAAATTCCGCCCAAGTCTCTACTTGGGCGGAATTTTAGAGCTCTTACACACGAGCGGCATGTTCCCAACGGCAGAGGTAACTGCAGCCGTCGACGCGTGTCGGCGGCAACCGTCGACGCGTCGACGGCAGCAGTCGACCTAAAGCGACACTTGCAGTTGTAGTGTGCCGCGTCCGCCATTTTGTCAGTCGACTGCAAATAGATCAAGAGTGCGTACGCGTCGCAAATTTGTAAAATGAGTTTTACGTACGAAAATGATAATGAATTGCTAATTATGGCAGTAAAGAACAATGAAAAGTATTTGGAATTATATATTGAAAGATTATAGTAATAAAACAATAAAAAACAGAGCATGGATGGCGGTTTGTTAAGAAGTTGTAAATGATTTTAATAATAAATCCATTTTACAACTGACTCCTATACTATGAGAGCAGACGACGGCTGCCGCTGATCTTCGAAGTTGAAATGATGACGGCTGCCGTCAACGCGTCGACGGTTGCCGCCGCCGCGCGTCGACGGCTGCAGTTACCTCTGGCGTTGGGAACATGCCGCTCGTGTGTAAGAGCTCTTACTGATTTGATCAAGCAAGTAATTGGCTTCCGCTACAAAAAAGCTTACAGTTTACCACAATATTAGGTATCACAAAGAGGTATTTGTGATAATATTGTAAACATGGCTTACTGTTTGCGGCGCCAACGTAGCAAAATAACTTGATTTTTTAATCTAATATTCCAATTAAATATTTATTTATTACAACTTTATGCACATATATAAATACACAACAATAGACAATTATCCTGCAGCATTTTAGTTAAAATATTTGAAACAAACACAATTAGTGTCATCTGCAGATACGAATACATTTTTAAAAGTTTAAAAACATCACATGTGAAACAGTATTAGTAAAAATTGTCGTATTTCGTTACGTTGGCGCCGCGAACTCGTGCTAGGACTTCTAAAAGCACAATATTATTGTACTAGCTTTTGCCCATCGCTTGCGTTAAATGCAGGGTAACAAAGTTCCCCTTTCGTGATTTGTAGGTACCTGCTACTTGTAGTTTTTGCCCTTTTTTTTTCGGGTGGAAAATCATCAAATGACTTCCCCCGCTGTGCGGGGGCGGAGGCAATGTCAGACTTTTACTGACTAAAACCCACCCATGTTCCTTCTGTTGCCCTTTACGTTCCGGGGCCGCGGTATCTCTTTCGAACAACCCGCAACCCCGACAGGCGGAGGCCCTGGCAAGCCCCTCTGCTTTGCTGACTCTCTTTGAGGCGCGCGTGGACCACGAACGCGCCGTCGACACGGCCTGTCGTCAATAGACGGACGGACGGTGAGCTACCCATTGCTCACCCGGCCCGCATCTACGGTCGGGCCGGGAGTAGTCTCGCGGCGCCCGGCGCCCGGGGCGTCTCCCGCGGCGGCTGGGTTTGTTCGAGGTTCTCTCCCTCAAACGCCCGGCCACCTCTTTTGTTAGCATTACTGCTTCGCAGAAGGTGATGACCGCTTCCCATTCCCTCTCGCCCCGGACCATGGACTGAACCAGGGCCGGACGCGAGAGATCGCCGCCGCCGATCGCCTCCACGAGGGCACGGTGGTGCTCCGCCCAAGCTGGGCAGATCGCCACTGTGTGCTCCACCGTGTCCTCCGGGCGATCGTCACAATGGTGACACCCGGGCGTTTCCTCCCGCCCGATGATGTGCAGGAACCTCCCGAAACTTCCATGTCCAGTGATGACCTGCGTCAGGCGGTAGGTGAGGACGCCATGACGCCTCACCAGCTACTCCTCAAAGAGGGGACTTACCGCCACTATTGTAGCGTGCCCAGGTACGTGCTACCAGTAGTTTTTGCCCTTGCGCCTTATTTATTGTAATAGCAAAGCTAAGTTTTCCCTTTTTTCCCTCTTTCTCCTTAAATTCTCACTCTTTTAAAAAAAAAACCCAGGTCCGTCTCCAGGGTCCCAACTATCTCTGTACCAAAATTCATCAGAATTGGTTTGGGCATTGAGGCGTGAAGTCGTAACAAATAAACAAGCTCACTTTCGCTTTTATAATATTAGTAAGGATTGCACTTTTTACACGAGGTTGCCAAAGATGAAAAGAGGGATCATTGTGAACATTGTCAACCTGGATATAATACCCTTTTTTCTACTAGGAGGTGTCTGTGGCTACATAACAACTGCCGCTAATAATGAGCTAGGTAAGCCACGTTTACCTAGGTTGGCCCGTGGATGGCCACCAATAGGCTAGTTTAATATATATTTTTTTTAAACTATCTTTTAGATTATTCAAAAATTAGGGACGTGATGTTTACGTGTGACATCACTTGTGGCGAAAAAATGCAGCAACGCGTAACGATTTACGTAATTTGAATGGGCTATATCTTTGTAATTTTTGGTCTAATTTACAAATAAAAAAAAACGTGTCCCTTATTTTTGAATAATTTAAAAGACGGACTAAATATAATGTAATTACTTTACCCTGGAAACTACCCTATTACACACTGAATTTCCTTCGTGTTTCGATAAGCATGTTAAGTTGTTTTGCCCGGCTGTCATTTGTATACCTTACAAAGTCGTTGTATGTAGTCAGTTGCCCGAAAGACTAACATCAAGTCTGGAGTCTCTCACAAATACTTGTTATTTTTTTTAAACATATTATTACCCCTGTAATCCCCGCAGTTATGTTTTTTTTAAATACCGTGTAATTAGGGGCTACCCTATTGCCAACAACTGGGCACAACTTTCCGTGAGATTCATGTGACATTGATTCCGTAGGTCCTGTCGGAGTTGCGGGTTGTTTATGAGAGAGATACTGCGGCTCTTAGAAGAAACATGGTTGGGTTTTAGTCAGTAAAATTCTGACACTTTCTCCCACTCTTCCCAGAGCGGGGGAAGTATTTGATGATCTTAAAAAGACTCCTCAGCTGCTACTGAGAAATTCTTGATAAAAAAACCTAACAATACTTTGCCCAACCCGAGATTCGAACTCAGACACCAACGATGTACTTTACAAATAAAGGCTTTCGTTACAGAAATGCTTGACACAATACTGTTCCTTATACTTCGCTTTATGAACCAACATCAGTAGTTATCTTCCCATAAAACATACGCACTTAGCTTTTACGCTCCATATTTACTGCCACGAAACATTGTCATACAATACTCATACAATGTTGAATGTCTTTTATTTATCATTTGATATTATTCTCTTTTAAGAACGAAATAGTGTTCAACGTGAGATAAGGTAAGTTTTTATTTGCCTTAAACATTATAATAATGGTGTTACAATACTTACAATATATCATATATGGTATATCAATTGTATGTAGGTTATGATAGATCAAAATTATTTTTTAGTAAGTAATTGAAATTAGTAGATCCATTTTATATTCATGGCAAAGAAATTATTTTTATTATAAGTCAAAACGACAATAGTATTAAAATAATTGAAATGAATAGTTAAATTTTCTTATATTTTTGTATCAAAGAAATGTTTAATGTTATATAGAAATTATGTCCACGAGGGAAGTACTCACTACTAGTTACTCCTAGTAGTAGTAGTACATACTACTAGTATTATTTGATATTTTGTAACTATTAGTTTGTATGATATAGGAACATTATCACGTTGAGTCATACCTATAAGAGTCATAACACATGTTAGTTTCATCTTATCTCCTTTCACGAAAAGCACTTTCCCCCAAAATGTTCCTATAAGCACCTTCCTTGTTTACCAAATAACGAACAGGTTACACACTACACAGCCAAAATATGACGTTTCCTCAAATATATTAGCCGCGCGTTGCCAAGCACGGAATATTAACTTGTAGGCCTTTATGTGTAGATTTATTGCGCCGCCATCTTGGATTCTAGCGGCAAAATGGCGGTTATAATTAAAAATTTATGAAATATTCGTGGGAAGTAATTTTTGATTTAATGTTTAGTTAGTAGCGTTTAAATAGATCGAGATCTATTCTGCTGTGATGTGAACTACTGAGATTTCGGTTTTAAATGAATAATTCTCAAGTCGGGCGAAGTGTTGTTAAGTTTTCTTTGTTATAAGATTTTCAAGGTTCTCAATAGCAGTCTTTTGGAATTCATCAAATAATTTCCCCACTATGGGCGGAGTGGGGGAGTGTCAGGCTTTTACTGACTAAAATCTAACAGTTCTTTTGCCCTTAATGTTTCGGGGCCGCGGTAACTCTCTCGAACAACCCGCAGCCCTAGCAGGTACAAACATATATTTCAAAACTGAAGCTAGTAAACACTGTGACAGAGATATGGAGAACACAAGAGACCCCACTCAACATATTTTGCTTCACAAAAAAATCAAACTAAAATAACAGCGATCCCTAAAACCTAACAAAAAACAAGTGCTTCCCAGCTCAAAGTTAAAACCCATTGAGTTTTGCACACAACACCCTCAATTCTGTCCCGGTTTTAACCAGATCGTTCGGAGCCTCTCCATGTTCTGAAGAGATGACTAGAGGCTGACGGCGCAAGAGGCTCGTTTTATCGGCCCTTCGAGACATAAAGAGGCTCTTAGACCGCGTTAAGCCACCCATTAAGGATTGCGGTCTTGCCACTCAATGTTTTGAACACGCTTGACACATTTTTTGGCGTAAGGTGAGCGCCTAATTTCGGAAAATATTTTGTTGGGGAAAAAGTTTGGTTGAATTTTGGGTGTGAACTAATGTTACTTAACACGGTAAGCTAGCTGTTGTTTTGTTGACAATTTCATCCTACTAATATGTCAAATTCAAAAGTTTGTAAAAATATTATAGAATGTGTAATGTGAATAGAAAGAAAGAAAGACAGAAATAATATTTATTAGTCCCAATAACATTGAAATATTTTAAAAAGACATACGGAACAATAAAATAGATAGCTAGATAGATGACGCAAAAACTACAAAACGGATTTAGATGACATTTGGCACATATATAGTTCGTCCCCCAGATTAATTCATAGAATACTTACAAAACTGGTAGAACTACTGCCGAATAATTACCGAAGTTCTGTACGCAGAAAACACCACGGGCGTGAGCTAGATTTAATAATAACTATGGGCTATCCAACTCATTCTCAAAATCGTATTCATAGTTTTGACATGTGAGCTTTTACTCTTTTTTACGCGACTGAAGACTAAGACCTTTTTTTTGACAAACTGTTCAACGAAGCAATTGTTTTATCATCATAAATCCTCTTCCAACCCTTGACCCATGTTACTTAGGGTCGGTTCTACCCGATACGCTATGCTATTCACACCGTTTTCGTTCATATCATTCCTCTACCTTCCATCTATCAACTTAAATATTCATGACTCTTTTAGTCACATGCTGTTTAGTTATTATTTTTATTTTTTTCGTTTGTTCATTCGTATAAATATATTTACATATTTCTAATCAAGACTAAATAAAACAAAAAAACATATTAAAATACAAAAAATAGTAGCCCACCGCTATCGGGAGAGGATCCAAGCTACCGGCAGTCAGGGCTCCAGAGTAAGGGACCTCCTGACAATACGAGCCGTGTCCAGGAGTACCGCTTTCTGTACCAAGACCTTGATCCAGCTGCCTAACGAGAGCCTCCTTAGGTGTTGGTCAAAGCTCTTGGCTATTAAGCCATTAAAAGATACGACTATCGGCACAATGGTCCCTCGAGTCCACATCCCACATGTCGACGATCTCGCGAGCCAAGTCACTACTTGATTTGCCTATTTTTATGAAAATGTGTTATTAATGTAGTGACACAATCTTAAACATTATATTCCTATGTTTGGTGAATAAATATAATTTGGACGCCTATTACGGCAGGGTATGTTGATACTTAAATTTTCTTTGTAATAATATATTTTACACGTGTTTCATACAAGTAAATGCTTTATTTAGTAATTAATATAGTAATTCATAAATTAAAGTAAGATCTTTTTGACCCGGTTAAAACCGTCAAAAAATACAGTCCCCAAAAATCACCCACACAATAATACCCACACTTAAAATAAACAAAACCCACAGCATTCATTCTCAAAAACCACAAAACTCATTCTTTCCCCCATCTAACATTTAAAGCCTTGTTACCCATTTTTCTGGTTCATTACACGCAAGCAAGATGTCGTTAATATTAAAGCGCTCCCAACCTATTAACAACGGAATAGGCTTGTTCCAGACTGTACTTAAGTACGAGCTATTTACTGCAATGCTTGTACATGCTTGTTCTTGAGTCTAGTTTTTATGTAAACCGTTGTAAGTGTAGTTAAGAATGTTGTTTATTTTTACTACTATCTGGCGCCCGCGTCTTCGTTCGCGTGATTTCGAAAAAAAAGTATCTCTCTTTCAGGGTCAATGGTTTTTTTCTGTAAGTTCATGCCATGTAGCGATTATTTCTTGAACTATCATAGAAATACACCTTACACTTGATTTAGTTTAGGCAGTTAGTGGCGCCGATATTCGTTTGTGTTTGTATTGTTCTTATGATAAAAAATCGTTGACAGTGTTTTTGTAACGTGCTCGGAAAAAAAAACAAAAATAAGGTGAGTCTATTATTTTTATGACTATGATTTTGTTTTATCAGACGTATTTAGACATCTTTAGTAGGTATTTGATAAACAATGTATGTATTTTTGCGTTTCTAATGTAATATGACACTCATAATTAGGTGGTTAGAGTAGCTAACCAGCGCGCAGATAGAATGTTTTATTTGTTCTTATAGATGTGACGGAGGTTTTTTGTATATCTTACAGAATGTTTCGTGTGTTAGCTGACGGGGATATTGAAAACTGTTTGGAGGAGATACCCTCCGATGACGACAGTTGCTGTAGTGCGGAATCGGACCAGGAAACTCATGATGCACAACCACCTACCATGCTATTGGGTGATATCGTAGGGGAACGTCTGCAAAGTTACAGTTTTGATGAAGAAGATAGTGAACCCTTGGCGAGTTTGCGCTCTACGCTGCCTCCGGAGGAGGTTGCCACTCCTGTAGCAGAAGAAAGTACCTCCAGTAGTCTTCAAATAAGTAGTCTTCGCCAAAGTGGAAGAAGAACTACTCGCTTTCCCCACCAGGTGAGTTTACTGAGGATGTGGGTGTACCAGCACATACACTGGAGTTGGATGGTATTACGCCTCTCGCACTATACATCAAACGGGGGTATAAAATATGGATGATATGTGCACAATCAGGCTACTGTCTGGATTTTGAACTGAGGCAAACAGGGGAGTGAAGTTGAGAAAGATCTTGGTGGGAGAGTTGTGAGGCAGTTTTGTTCTAGCCTCAGAGGTAAAAACCATAAAGTTTATTTTGATAACGTCTTCAATAGTTATCAATTGCAAATTGATTTACGAGACGGCCAAATACTTGCCTGTGGGACGGTAAACTCAAATAGGAAGCTTTTACCCAAACTAAAAGAAGACAAGGACTTTCAGAGAGGACAGCACGACTATCGGATCAGTGACACTAATGTTAGTATCTTGAAGTGGAGAGACAAAAGATCAGTTTTCATACCGTCCAACTATCACGATCCTAAAAACGTCGGGAACGTGACACGCAGAGAACGTAATGGGGAGACTGTGGAAATATCTTGTCCAGAATGTCAATCAGCGCAGGCATCATTCGGTGGACAGTCCACGCAGTTCAGGAGCGCCTTCTCCAGGTCCGGCCGTAATAAAACGGCATAAACCAACGGTGGCCGACGAGATCTGCCTTGAAAGCAATCGCCATCAGCCGGAGCGAAGCACATCAAGGAGATGCGCCAAGTGCAGTACCAGTAATACTCCCGTACGTACCGTTTGCAAAATGCAAAACCTGCAATGTTCCACTATGTTTGCCTAAAGGAATGTACTGCTTCGAAGATTTTCATAAGAAGTAAACTAAGTCCTGTGTTTTCATGTTTATTTAGCCTGTATTCATGATTAAAAAATTTACTAATTTTCATAGTGTTGTTTTGTTCTACAGCGGCGGTGGTTACCGTAGCTAACCATGTCAGTCCTCAAAAGCCTTCACTTTGATATTTTTTTCAACCATTTTTTCAGTATTCTTTAGCCTAAATATAACTATAAAAAACATAAAAACACGTATATTGTAACGTATATGAAAGTGCCCCTGAAAGAGTTAAGTTGTATATGTGTATATGTTGTAGTATGTTATTCCAGACCATAATCTACCTCTGTGCCAAATTTAATCGGATCCGTTCATCCGTTTTGACATGAAAGAGTAACAAATATCCATACATCCAAACATCTATCCATCCTCACAAACATTCGCATTTATAATAATGAAGTTTCTTGCCCATTCTTCTCCATAGAGATCTACGCTTTGGAATGGGCAACTACAGTACTTTCACAAGTTATTATGTCTTGTGGCTGGGACTGTACCAGCATCTTTTTTGTTTTCATGACATTCAAAAGTGCCTGTTATGGACTTATTGAAAGTAAGAAATAAGATTAGTAAGAAGTAAGATTAGTAAGAAATAAGATTGGAGGCATACCATTTTTAAAGAGTGACGTTTTTTAGGGTTACGTAAATACCTACCTCAAAATAACGGAACCCTTATTGGATCAATTTGTTGTCCATCCGTCTGTCTTTCAAGGCCCTTTATCCCAAGAACACGTGGAGGTATCCAGAACCACATACTCAACTCTGTGGTCCCTTTGTGCTGTAAAAAAATAACCCTGTAAGTCCACGTAGTCAAAAAATATGGCTATTTATGTCGCAAGTTTGTACGGAACCCTTGGTGCGTGAATCTGACTTGCTGAATCTTCTCGCTCTGAATCTTGGCCGGTTTTTTTGTACTTGTTTCAGATACACTTGTTTCCTTTATCATTCAACTAGCCAATAACATCTATGTCGGGGTCAGCTTTCGATTTACCCGGATGCACCTCAATGACAGTAATTTATGGAGTGGCTGCTTTTCTGAAATTCTCGAATTCGTTATTGTGTAACCGTATGCCCGGGCCCCGGGCGTCGGGCGCCGCGAGACGAGTCCCGGCCACCGTAGATGCGGGCCTGTGGACGGTGAGCAATGGGTAGCTCACCGTCCGTCCGTCTATTGACGACAGGCCGTGTCGACGGCGCGTTAGTGTTCCACGCGCGCCTCAAAGAGATGTCAGCAAAGCAGAGGGGCCTTCCAGGGCTACCGCCATCCGGGGTAGCAGGTTGTTTGAAACAGATACCGCGGCCCCGGAACAGAAATGGCAATAGAAGGAACATGGGTGGGTTTTAGTCTGACACTCCCCCCGCTCCGCCCAGAGCAGGGGAAGTTACCTGAGGGTTTTTTTTTACGCGAGTTTAGTGAGATTTGTGGCTACTTATTCCATTTTACAAAATAACTGGCATATAACAATACATTCTTTTTTTTATCAGAGTCTACGAACCACTTTTGTCCTTTTGATGTCACAATGTATTACCAATTAAAAGCTTTGATCACGGCATTTTTAGGGTTCCGTGCCTCAAAATCAAAAAACAGAACCCTTATAGGATTACTTAGTCGTCCGTCTGTTTGTCAAGATAGACAAACAATTAAAAATCAAGTATATGCTCCCTTAGAGCTGTGAAAAAATCAACCTTCTAAGTCTACGCAGTCAAAAGATATGGCCGTTTATGTTGTCAGTTTGTACGGAACCCTTGGTGCGTGAGTCCGACTCGCACTTAACCGGTTTTTAATTTTTTGTTGTAAACAACTGAGCCTCAAATATCACTCAAAACAACACTCTAGTAGAGTGCTGCAGACCCCATCACTAACACTATGAGCCGAGGTTATAAATAGAGGGTTAAAACTACCGAGTTCTTTTTACGCCGCCGAGTCACCGCAAATTAGATAGGGTTGAAATTAGAGTTAAATTTTAATCGACTTTGCTTTAAAACACTAGATTTACCCTCTTTGTAAGCATACTTGACACCTTTTCAAATATGTACCTATTGTTATGTGTTACCTCTTCCTTATCAACTTATTAAGTCATAATCTAAAACTCTAAAACATAATATCCAGTAGGCTAGTCAAAGGACTTTCATTTTCAGCATTTCCTAAATGAGGCTAGACCTACAGGTTAACGACCCCCGCAGTATTAACACTAACCACAACTTGCCAACTCGCTACTACAAAACCTTTGCCAAATTCGTACCTTGAATTTTATTGCCAGATGCGAATTAACTCTCACAAATATTTGTAAATGATATTCTATTTCGATGAAGGAGCTCGTGGCTAAATAAATAGTAGCCGCTCGGGTCGATCTTTAGGTTAAGCCGCGCTTGCCTAGGTTGGTCTGTGGATGAGTGACCACCCGTTACATACCGAGTTTCCTCCGTGCCTCGGAAAGCACGTTAAGCCGTTGGTCCCGGCTGTCATTTGTAGATCTTTGACAGTCGTTACAGGTAGTCAGTGTTCCGAAAGTCTGACAACCAGTCTTACCAAGGGGTATCGTATTACCGAGTATTAACTGGGTTGTGGAGGTCAGATAGGCAGTCGCTCCATGTAAAATACTGATATTCAGCTGCATCCGGTTAGACTGGAAGCCGATCCCAACATAGTTGGGAAAAGGCTAGGCAGATGATGATTCTATTTCGATGAAAATTAAATACTATTTTGTTTGAAAAAGAAGTTAAACATTTTGTATTTGTTTATTTTAGGCTGAGCGATCGATTGCTGCGCTGCGTCTCGTGGGTTGTCGACACTAGATGGTCGGATGGTGAGCTACCCATTGCTCACCGTTCACAAACCCGCATCTAAGGTGGCCGGGTGTCTTCTCGCGGCGCCTGACGCCCGTTGCGTCTCCCACGGCGCCTGGGTTGGTTTGGGCAACCATACATTTCAAGCTCCACAATTCTTCACAATCAGTCGATAACCTTCATTTTGTACCCATTTTTAGTAAGTTCTGATCAGGTATGAGATTTATGTAAAACCTAATTGTACATCAAACGCTGTTTTAAACGTGCTAACAAAATAAACACTGTCTCCCAGCGATCCTGATCCTTACAACAGCCGAAATATCGGGAGCTCAAAATAATGGTGGAGCTCAGTAAAGATATCCCGTGGTGACAGTGTCAAAAAATGTACATCAATGTAAAATGAGCACCAATTAACTTTTGATAATAATCGATTCAAGAATTTGCAATCATTCTAATTCCTCAGTGAAGCAGTTAAAGCGAAACGATTATTCAATTAACTAACTTTGTTTATCCGTAGAAGTTATTCATGTACCTTTTGAAACTTTCTGTCTTAGTTTGTGAACCAAGTCTTTTGAGGATACCCCCACTAAAGTTTTGAGTATTTCAATTATAGCTCTCTAAGTGAATATTTAAATAGAACAGATCTTGGTTGATCGTTTCTTGATTATGCAATAATTAATGTAAAAATATCGTTTGTCACGGGACATCAAGTCTCGAAGATTTATCTGATTAAATGTTTTTTTAGTTACCGTACTCCTCCGAAAAGGCTCGACCGATTCTTATGAAATTTTGGGTACATATTGGGTAGGTCTGGGAATCGGCCAACATCTATTTTTCAAACCCCTAAACCTCAGCGGGTGAAACCGCTGGGCACAGCTAGTGTTATTTTAAAGAAAGCGACCGATAACGATGTGTTGACTTATTCTCGACAAACCCCACTTCAGCTACATACAAATACCGCTTTAAAACGGAATATAAATAAAACATGGCTTCATTCAATTTTAATAGATTGTTCGCGGTCAATTTCTTCCACTTACTTCCTCTGGTAATTCGCTCTTTAATCCCCTCCGTACTGTTTCCTTTCCATTAATTAATCAGCGAGGTTCAGAGCGTCGGCCATATTGCTTTAAGTGTACACTATTAATACTGGAACGTGTTAATTCGATTTGGTTTTCTTGGTCCGAGAAATAATGGGTTTTTTAATGAAGTTTTTATTTTTAATCAAGTTTCAGATGTAACAACTTTTTGTTTCTAACAAAATTGATATTTGAATTTCTTATTTTAAATATTAGGCGGTTTAGCGGTGTCACGCGTTTGTTTCTCCTTCAATTTAATTTCAGATTATTAACAAAAGTACTTTTTGTTTTGTTATTTAATCTCTTTGTAAGTGTGTTGAAAAAGTCTTTTGATTCACGTGAGTATTTGTCACTGTTGTTCTTGGCTCTATAACACCCACGTCTAGAGTCTCGGACGTTAAATCCGCTTCGGCCGCAATGATAAATTTTCTTCACTTGCATCAAAATGTACTTTAGTATGGCATGGTGGGGGCGTTCCGTGTCTGTCTGCATGTGTACGTGAGCTTAAATGTTTATATAGGTAAACATCTACATCGTCTAGGAGAAATCTGTAGTGTAGAGAAATGTAAAAAAAAAACATATTTATCCGCCCTTGATCCATGCGAATTGACAACGCGTTCACGAAAAGCAGACACGGTAAGTGTACTATGCTATAAACTAAACTATTTATAGATAACCTACTAACCCTATCCTATAATCAAACATTATTTTCTCAGCTCCCAACAAAGCTTACATCATCATCATCTGCCTAGCCTTTTCCCAACTATGTTGGGGTCGGCTTCCAGTCTAACCGGATGCAGCTGAATATCAGTATTTTACATGGAGCGACTGCCTATCTGACCTCCACAACCCAGTTAATACTGGGTAATACGATACCCCTTGGTAAGACTGGTTGTCAGACTTTCGGAACACTGACTACCTGTAACGATTGTCAAAGATCTACAAATGACAGCCGGGACCAACGGCTTAACGTGCTTTCCGAGGCACGGAGGAAACTCGGTATGTAACGGGTGGTCACCCATCCACAGACCAACCTAGGCAAGCGCGGCTTAACCTTAAGATCGACCCGAGCGGCTGCTATTATTTAGCCACGAGCTCCTCCAACAAAGCTTACATAATAAACTATATTCCTTTCGCAGTACTACGAAATATAGACAGACAGACAGACTATTATAGTAAAAGCTGAGCATTCATTTCCGCCGGTTTTTAGCAGTGCCTGCCTTTCATCCTTTGAAGGCTGCTAGGTATTTAAACGAACACTATTAGTGACTGTAAGTGGCTGACTCGACATTTCTAGAATTGTAAATTTTAGGTCAGTTGAGTCTGAGTCGGGTTTTATTTTACTGGAAAAGGGCTTAGTTCTGCTGACTGCTCTCGTTTAAGATCTTGTGAAGAAAGTTTTTGAAAGAAAATTGTTCTGTTTGGATTGCATGTGTCGTTTTCGTGAAACCAGGCTACTTAGTGCGATCTCAGAATCTAATAAATAACTATCAAACATACACCTATCTAGATTCTAGGATGTTTCCGACAACTTCTATAAGAATGTTAACATAATTGGTCCAGCCTGGGAATCAAACGCCGGCAGACGAAATCCAGTTAGTACTGCATCATGCAACTCCTCTTGGTAAGACTGGTTGCCGACTTTCGGGACACTGACTATCTGTAACGACTGTCAAAGATCCACAAATGACAGCCGGGACCAACAGCTTAACGTGCTTTTTGAGGCACAGAGGAAACTCTAGGCACAGTCAGATCTATGAGATTTTATTGCAAAATGCAAGATCCTCACTTAACTGCAGTTGATAACAATTTCCTTCAAAAGTAACACAGCTATTCCATTACTTTTTCAACCTTGGCCAACTAAGTTAGAAAAAAGAAAACAAATAAAGAAAAACAGTGCTCAATTTAAATAAAAACTGAAGGGCTACGCTGAAAACAGTCTTCTGTACTATCAAAATAGTAGCATAAAATATAGTTTTTTGAAAGTAGACTGAAATTAAAGCAAGCACAGGAAGTGGGAGTAGCGCAATTTTCTACAACGGATCCTGGGCGGCGGCGACCACAGAAAAATGGACGGTAGAAATATTTGAAGGGATTTGGACATGGTAATGTTTCTACTGTTTTCTTAATCGGTTGGAATATCATCAAATGACTGCTCCTACACTGGGCGGAGCGGAAGGCAGTGTCAAAACCCATATATGTTCCATCTATTTGCCCTTTGTGTTTCGGGGCCACAGTATCTCTATCGAACCACCCGCAACTCCGATGTTCTACTGTTACCGTTAGTTAGCTAACGGTAACCAGGAAGAATTCTTTGCTCCGGCAAAAGAATTTAAAAATATATGCGGTTTTAATTCTTCCAAAACAAGGTTGTTGTCTAACCTCGTTGCTGGGTGAATATCCCAGGCGCTAATTTTACGTGTCCACGTTGAGAATCATGGTGTAAAATGATGGGATGTCTCTTAATTTTTTTTCTAGTGAACTACTTAACTTATTCCACTTAGGGCCACAATTTTTTTTTAAATAGGCTTACCTATGGAGGCTAGGAAAAATAAATAACTTTAAAATTCAAGTTTGGTGGCTTGTCCTAGCTCCATTTTTTGATATAAATGTATTTACCAAAGGAACAATTTAAAGTGATGTAAAAAACAAATTATTTCATTGGTAAATGCATATGACACACTATCTAAAAACATCTAAATCATATTATAAAATTGATGTTAAAAGCACAGGATACTCGATTCAAGTTTGTCCTAGCAAAAATCATAATTTTGGTAGCACTTTTTCAATTTACATTATCATGAAGATTCGTGCGTGTGCGATCAATCGCTTTTTATGTTCTGTATTTCTCAGTCGTGCGCGGGAAGTGGCGCGTAACAGGTCTGTGCTTAGTGCTGTAATTGCTCGCCAAAAACGAAGTATTCATCTTGGGTCGAACAGGGGACAAGAATTTGTCAATTTTGGTGGATCGATTTGCTGGTGATTTTTTAGTGTTTTAATAGTAAGCTACGTATTGTAGGTAGTGATTTGGGTAACTTATTTATCAGTGATATTTATTCTTTTGTATCTTAATAACTGTATTTTTTAAGATATTTTTTATGCCTGGTTTCAATTTTGGTGGTTCAATTTTGGTGGCTTTGGTGGCGATTTTCACCACCAAAATTGAAAATAAGGCACCAAAATTTAAAAATGTACTGTTTATATATTATTTGTACATATAAAGACAGTTTTTCACTACACATTGTTCATTTATATGTATACGTTACTATTCTATTTGTTTCTGTTCTGTTTGTTCTATTTATTAAAGTGCACATGTCATGCTATTTTTCTGCACTACTCTAAGGTCGACTGGCAATGGCTACTGAGACTGCACACCTCTCGGTTATGGAAGGTCTTCGCGTTAAATAGGCCTCGACCCCCGCACTTCCGAGGAATGTACAGTCTGATTACCGATGATCTTGGGTGATGCATCCGGTTTGCGTTTAGCAGTGTATGGACTCTCCTATCCAGGGCATCAAGTTCAGTCTGAGTCCATTTAAGTATGCCGAAAGAGTAGGTACATTAAAACCGTATTATAATTAGTATTATTATCGTTTATTTATTTTTATACATATTTTTTTATATTTTTACATATTTCTTATCAAAAACATATAAAAATAGTACCCCACCGGTATCGGGAACAGTGTCCAAGCTACCGGCAGTCAAGGCTCCAGAGAAAGGAACCTCCTACCAATACGAGCCCTGTCCAGGAGTACCGCTTTCTGTATCAAGCCCTTGATCCAGCTGCCTAACGAGAGCCTTCTCAGGTGTTGGTCGAGGCTCTTGGCAATTAAGCCATTGGCTGTAACGACTATCGGGACAATGATCGCTGAGTCCACGTCCACATGTCGACAACCTCGCGAGCCAAGTCAATATACTTGATTTGTTTATCTTTTTCGGCTTCCACAAGGTTCTCGTCATGTGGGACCGTTATGTCAACAATCATTGCGCGCCGCTCTGATCGATCCACCACCACATCAGGTTTATTTGCTACAATAGTCCTGTCAGTGATGATGGATCGATCCCTATACAATTACGTGTACAATTATAAATACTTATTTAAGTATTAATTATTTTAATATTACATGTTTTTTTGTAATAAAGACGAGACAAGGTTCATGTTTAAAAACTATAATATCTTTTCTTTATATATTTTACGGTTTAATATTGTTATTTCATCATGTTTTATTTTAGAGTTTATTATGTTTTAGTTTCTTAGTTTTGCTGAGAAAAATTTTGTAGTATGGCAGGTAATTTTGTTCAAAATAAAAAGTTTTTTTTTTAAGTCTACCCTCATAGTTCTCATTACGAGTTCATCAGATAAATAATAAATATTGTGGTACTTACTACCGATGACCGCAAGAAAGTATGGCAAGGCAAGGAGCTTCGCGGGCGCTTTTACCGGGCTCTTCATGGGCCCGATGTAAATTTTCTAGCATCCGTATCCTGGCTACGATTCAGCGACCTTTTTGGGGAAACTGTAGATTTTGTCTGTGCGATTATGGACGAAGTTATGTTGACGAAGAACTACCGGAAATATATTATGAAGGATGGGACGGTTGATGTGTGTCGGGCATGCCACCATGTCACCCATCCGGGTGAGTCCATCGGACATATTATTTCTGGTTGTTCTCGTCTAGCTAGGCACAACCAAGTAGCTAGGATTATTCATCAGCAACTTGCCTTGAAATATAATCTTGTGGAATCTGAGGTACCGTACTACAAGTATGTGCCCGACCCAGTTCTCAAGAAAGACCATGTCACGCTGGACTGGGATCGGTCTATCATTACTGACAGGACTATTGTCGCCAATAAGCCTGACATAGTGGTGGCATGACGAGAACCTCGTGAAAGCTGAGAAAGAAAAACAACTAAAAATCTCGACTTGGCACACGAGGTTGTCGACATGTGGAATGTGAACTCGGCTATCATTGTGCCGATTGTCGCAACGGCCAATGGCTTGATTGCCAAGAGCCTCGACGAACATCTGTCGAAGCTCTCCTTAGGCGGTTGGATCAAGGGCCTGATTCTGAAGGCAGTTCACCTCGATACGGCTTGTATTGTGAGGAGGTTCCTGTCTCTGGAACTCTAACCACCGGTAGCTTCGACCCTGTTCCCGATACCGGTGGGCTACTATTTTTTGTATTTTTAAATGTTTCTTTTTTATTTTCTGTTTTTATTTAGAAATATTTAAAAAAAATATTAAAATGTATTTAACTGAATAAACGAAATATTATTAGGTATAACAAGACTGAGTTTTATTAACTGATGGAGTTTTTTGGTCATTGAGCTTTATTAGTGAGATTTAAGTTTGTGACAAAAACTGATTTTTAATGTATTGTTTTAAGCACTTTCAATATTTTGGTGGACCAATATCAATTTTGGTGGACCAATATCAATTTTGGTGGACAATTTTCAATTTTGGTGGCTACACTAATCTTTGAACTCAAATATCTCAAAAAGTTACCAAGATATTTTCGGACCTCATGAAGATTCCTAAAGCTTGAACCTTCTATTTTTGTCCTAGGTCAATAGTTTCACGAAAAGTTAAGAAAAAAAATTGCCACCAAAATTGACAAAAATATGGACTTGTTGATATTCACCCTGCTCTACTTTTCTAAATACGGCTTTGATGTGCTAACGTAAAAATTACTTTATTGCCCTATCATGTACGTGTTTCATTAGTGGCTGCGAAAATATAAAATGACACCAATTTTGGTCACTGGTTTTTATCACTATCCCGTTATCGTATTTAATTGTTTACCAATAAATGCAACTGGTTACTGGATTTATAAATATGTGCGATGCCTTGTGTGTCTATTGTTATTTTGTGTGAATGTCGATTTATTTTTATACATGTTTCCTATTCAAAAACCCACCACACAAGCTATCTGCGGTCAGGGCTACAGGAAAACGAAGATAATAAATCAAAAAGGATATACAGTCTTATAACCGAAGAACGTGGGTGATGCATTCGGTATGCCGTCAACAATGTACGGATCTTCCTATCCAAAGCGTCTAGTTCTGTCTGAGTCCATTTGGGTATGCCAAAAGAGTAGATAGGTACATCAAAACCGGCATGACCCAACCGTTGAAAGCACGCATCTAGTTGCCACCTGATAAAAGACTAATAAATATTTCTCAGGCGGCAAAATTATTCCCTAGCGTTTCCGAAATACCCAAATACTTGTAGATTTCGGTTGCTGAGAGGACTCAAAGAGCTGGGTTCCCCCCGCTTCACATGCATGACCGCACATTTGTCCACACTAAATTCCATCCTGATTTATAGTATTTACGCCTAAAAACGTGATTGTCTAGAGCTTACAGCTAAGCTAGCTTTATAATACCACATCCATAATAACTCTTTAGCACCTGAAAGTGGCCATTACAAAGATCTCGCAGGGAAATTGCTTTCTTGCGCGCTCTTCATTTCTTGTGTAAATTTTATTTTTTAACCGTTCACGTTCCCCAGGTCCGTTTATGTAGCTGTTTACTCTTTTAAAAGCCTTTACTTGGATACTTATAAGGCTTTTAATATGTAAACGAAAGCCAGTTTAGCATGCTTTCTTTGTTTTCGGTTGAAAAAAGAAACTAAATTCGCCCGTTCTGAGTGGAGCGGAGATGGAGTTAAATATCTTTAAATTTAAATATCTTGGGACAACTCACACACGGCTATCTGATCCCAAGCTAAGCAGAGCTTGTGTTATGGTAACCAGACAACTGATATACATACTTATATAATTTATAAATACATACATATTATAGATAAATCACATCCAGACACAGAACAAACAATCATGCTCATCACACAAAGTTTGTCCTGAGTGGGAATCGAACCCACGACCTCCGGCTCAGCAGTCAGGGCCACTAACCACTAGACCAACAGGCCCGTCAAAGTTACACTTTTACTGACTAAAACCCATCCATGTTCGTTCTTTTGCCCTTTGTGTTCCGGGCCATCTCTTTCGAAGAACCTCCAACATTTGGCCCCTCTGTTTTGTTGACAGTTTAACATGATAAGTAAAGTATTAAAACTGTGATCGAGATTCCAATTGTCTTATATTTTTTTTTCAAGTCCGTGTCAAACTGCATATAAAAGTAAATATGAATCGCGACCATAAAGCGTGTGTATTAACAGAGTTATAATCATAATTATCATCAATCATTTAATGATTTATACATGAAATAGTCATTCAATGTTTTATGGTTTATATGATAACAACTCTATAAAAACATGTTTTTTTAGGATCCCGAATCATATTTTGATCTACATACAACTTGACACTAACCTGCAAAATTTAAGAAAATTTAAATTTCGCGTGCTACCCTGCCGCTTTCTCCCTAAGCCATTTGTTCCAACCACAGTTTGTTTCTACTTCACCCAAAGGCTGACTAGTTCGAATGCCATCGGAAGCTCTGCATAATATAAATCCTGCCAGCGTTCAGAAACTGGTTGCGTTCCCATCAAAGGTGAATTTCTTAAATTTAGTATTAATGGCTTATATAGTAATAAATAAATTGTTGTGGAATACTAGCAGACATAATGAAATTTACACAAGTTCTTTTGGCTATATTTTAAATGATGATTTAAATGATGCATTTTCATATTATTATGATTAAAACTAAAATGACCTTAAAACGACGATGACGGCACGGTTGGCGCAGTGGCTGAGCGATTGACTGCTGCGCCGCGTGTTACGGGTTCGATCTCCGCACGGAACAAGTATTTGTATGACCTACAGGTAGTTGTTTCGGGTCTGGCTGTTTGTGTATGTGAGTTTAAATCTTTGTAAACGCACCCACGATACAGGAGAAATTCCTAGAGTGGGGCAAAGTCAATTTAAAAAAAATACAAATTTCAAATAATTTAGATAAAAAATAGGTGGTTCTATTCTTTTTCTAAATGATTTGAGTTTAAAATCCGAATGTCGTAGGTCAATAGACAGCCTATGTAATTGAAGGTTGGATGTAACAAAAAACCTACTCATTTACTATAAAGTGAGAACACAAAAAACATTATGTAAGTAAGACTAATGATCATTTATCTGAATTGCGAAATTACTAACAAAATACAAGCGCTAATTACTGGGGTGTGATCCCAAAAAGGGCACAGACTGTGTCCTATATAAAGCGAACGTCACATCACCACTCATTCTCTACGTACACATACATCACCCCTTTGACTAGCATCTATACCTACAGGCCACAGAGTGTTCAGTTATCAAAATGCTCAAAATGTTATTGGTAATAAATATTATACTCTATAACAAAACAAAAAAAAACGCGCTTAAATAAGGATATAGGATTTTACTATGCTGGAGGTATCATTTCATGGTAAATTAAATAAGGTATTATTTCATAGTAAATTTCAATTTGAATGACATTAATGTATGTTGTTACAATTGCAATGTCATGCTAGCACTTTTAGTACGCAGAGAGATTTTATCTACTTCTTTATACTAACTAGATGATTAAAATGAGCAGCTTGTTTAATATACATTTCTCTCAAAATTAAAAATGTATGCTTTTCATCTTAATCGGACGGGTCAAATTCAACTTCTAAAATTGTTTACAGTTGTTATTTAGTGTCAGGCAAAGCTAATTAAAGCATGTTAAAAAGTGCAGTTGATTTTATTTAAATAAGAGCTTTTGTGTATCTGTTGCTTGATTGCTTATTACTACTGAGAACTATAAAAAAACTGACCATCATAAGGACTATTCTTGCTTGCATCACCGCTGCTGTAGAATCGCGTTTTTATGCTCGTTAACTAATTGCACTGCAGCAGCAATTTTTCTGAGCCCCTTGTTTTTGTGAATTAATTTTTAAAACAAATTAAAACGTAAGAAACATCGCATATTTTTCGGTCTTATTCTGTAGCAATGGATATGGTCATCATGTGCAAGAGATTTTGTTTTTAAAATTAGCAGATCCAACTTTTAGAGATAGTACGTTATCTCTCCATTAGATATCTACTCCGTGACACAGATCCTATTCCTAACTGTCGAAACAAACGTAGCGTGGAAATGCGGCTGTCAGTTTGTTCCAACGCTGTTTCGTTAAAACAGTGTGCTATGGAGTATGAGATTCGTTTTGCTGGAGATATTAGGTGTTGGCTTTGGCAAAGTTTTGTTGGCTCTGTTATTAGCTGTCATTTACTCAGTAAAAGTTATGAACGATAATAACGTTGGTTTCATACTAAAGTTGTTCTAAACGTAAATAAGGCAAGAGTAACTACTTCGCGTGTCACTTAGCGTGCCCAACTTTCGCGGTCATTCAGTTAGCATTGTAAAATGGTTAATTGCGCTGTTATTAATTCAATCGACAATCATTAAATAGACGTCACGTCACTTAATATTGTGTTTGTAACGTCATAGTGAGCAGTAAAAAAAATGCTTGTTTTTCATACAGATTATAACACTTGCTTTATACAGTATGTTAGTTTAAACTAGGGACAACAAACAAACCCACAGTAGTGCATACTTACATGATACTAATAAAAATATGAACAAAAAAAAAACACTAATAAATAAAAGACAGCACCATACCAAAAATTTCGCATAAGTCTCGCAACGTGTATATATCCTTGCGCTAGCGATTTAATACTATCGCAGAACATGTGTGCATGTCAATGACCTTTAGGTATAATCCATTTTCCCTTCATACTTTAAACCTGGCTTAGGACGCCTTTTCGGTAGAATCGGCGCGTAGGTATTTTGCCGCGTGATTTACTTCACTGTTTACAAGTTTACTACTCTCGCGCTCAGTGTTCATGAATAATGTATTTTATTGGACAATTACGTCAGAAATTAAGGTTTTAGGTTTTTTACATATTTGGGACGAGAATCGAATTCTGAATACCCTCCCTCAATAAGTCCCTCGTTTAACCTAACACTGTATATACCTATGTGATTGTTGTTGTTTCGTAAGTCTAGAAAAAATAACTGTCTTACAGCCATATCATCAGCTCATAATGTTTTCACTGCCCGCAGGGAGACGCGCCTCCTCTCTTCCTTCATATGCATATTTAAAAAAAAACGGCACGGAGACACTCGATATGTAATGGATAGTAACCCATCGATAGACCAACCTAGGCAAGCGCGACTTAACCTGATAATCGACGTAAGCGGCTTGTATTATTGAGCTACAGTTTCTTTCTATATTTGAGATATTCCTTGAAAACCTTACGTCGATCATGTTCAGACTCAGTAATCCTATCTTTCCTACTATATCCTACCATAATATTATAAATGCCTATGTTTGTGAGGATGGATGGATGTATGGATGTTTCTTACTCTTTCACGGCTCATCTGATCTTGATGAAATTTAGCAAGTAGATTATAGTCTGGAATAACACATAGGATATATTTTTTTCGATTATCACGCGGGCGAAGCCGCAGGCGCCAGCTAGTTCTTGAAATATAAAAAACTAGCTGCGCCCCGCGGTTTCACTCGCGTGGTGATGGAATATTCAATATTTTTTTTATATTGTAGCTTATGCGTTATTTTGATGTATAAGCTATATTATCGTACAGTTTCATTAAAATCCATTCAGCAGTTTTTGCGTGAAAGAATAACAAACATCCATACATCCATACAAACTTTCGCGTTTATAATATTGGTAGGAAGAAGGATATGAACGCTAAAACCACATGGTTAACAGTATCTACCAGCTTATGTTTGTGACTACGTCATTAGTCGACTGCTCGTCAGAGCGACTGTTAAGCATGAGGTCGTGGGTTCAGTGAGTTCCAGGTTCGGTCAAAGTATGTTTGAGTTTTTCCACCAAGAATTCCTCGTCTGGACCTTGTGCCTTGTTAATGCCATTAGGCTGTTATTACATGGGATTTAATTCATAAATGGTCAAACGTGGGGTACTACAGTTAAAGCTCTGCTTACCCTTTAGAAGTTACACTCGTGGTGTAATGTTATGTAATAACAGTGAATCTAACAATTTCAAACGCGTTAACAATTCCTAATTAATCGTGAAACCTACCAGCTAGCACAGCGTAATTTGCCAATTATTAATAATTTAATTACACTCATCATTATTACTTGTACGTCATGACTAGGCTATGATTAACTTGATTCAATATGTCTATGTATCTCAATAATAATGATCCGATTGCGGAAGTGTATAATACGCCGGATGATTATTGTAATTATATATGCGAATATAATATGTGTGATGATCCACAGATGCGTATGAACTTAATTTACTTAAACTATTTGACTACAGTAGAGTCTACGTAGACGTGGATCAGCCGCGCGGATCAAAATTAAAAGTCATTTATTCAAATTAGGCTGAAAATCAGCACTTTTTGAACGTCACATTACAAGAGACAGTCCCACAAAAACGCCCTGCCCTTCGCCATTTCCTAGTGTTTTAGCTGGGAAGAAGTGGCGGAACAAACTCCCCAGCAACACATCTGTGAATATCAATCTTCGGTATCGATCGCTAAAGCCGTGCTTGCTTGGGTTGGTCTGTGGCTGGGTAACCACCTGCTACATAACGGACGGCACGGTTGGCGCAGTGGCTGAGCGATCGACTGCTGCGTTGCGTATCGCGGGTTCGATCCCCGCAAGGAACAAATATTTGTACGACCTACAGCTAGTTGTTTCGGGTCTGGCTGTTTATGTATGTGAGTTTATGTACATGTTTGTAAACGCACCTACGATACAGGAGAAATTCCTAGTGTGGGGCAACGTTTTAAAAAAAAACTGGTTTCGTCCGTGCCTAGGAAAGTAGATTAAGCCATTGGTCCCTCAGGGTTGCGGGTTGTCCGGGGTTGCGGGTTGTTCGAAAGAGATATTGCGGCCCCGGAACGTAAAGGGCAATAAAAGGAACATGGGTGAGTTTTAGTCAGTAAAAGTCTGACACTGCGCCCCACTCCGCCCAGAGCGGGGGAAGTTATTTGATGATTTCCCAGCCCAAAAAAAAAAGCCATTGGTCCCGGCTAGAATTTTAGATCTTTGACAAAGATCTACATTGGCTCGAAAATCTTACAACCAGTCTTGCCTTGGAGTATTGTATTACCCAGTACTAACTGGGTTGTGGAGGTCAAATAGGCAGTCGCTCCATATAAATCTGATATTCAGCTTAATCTAGTTAGATTAGATGCCGGCCCCTACGTGGTTGGCATAAGGCTAGGCGGGCTCGATTTCTCTCTAACCAGATGCAACTAAATACTAGTATTTAACACGGAGAGATTGTATATCTGGGGGTTATAATATGAATTGTTCATCTTAACATACACTCTCTCTAGGCACACAATACGCACAGAAGTTTAAACTCAAAACATACCTCACTAACATCTGTAGTTTTATTATAAACTAGCTGTTCCCCGCGGTTTCACCCTCGCTGCTCAGCACCTGTTGGTCGTAGCGTGATGTTGTAAAGCCTATGGCCTTCCTCAAGAAATGGACTTTCCAAAACTAAAAGAATTTTCCAATTCCAACCAGTAGTCCCTGAGATTAGCGCGTTCAAACAAACAAACAAACAGACTCTTCAGCTTTATAATATATAAATAATAAATATAATATATATAGTATATAGTATAGATTTATTTTAAAATTATTGTTCAAAATTATAAGTAACATAACTAGTTATAAATGAGGAGCTCGTGGCTAAAAATAGCAGCCGCTCGGGTCGATCTTTAGGTTAAGCCGCGCTTGCCTAGGTTGGTCTGTGGATGGGTGACCACCCGTTACATAGCGAGTTTCCTCCGTGCCTCGGAAAGCACGTTAAACCGTTGGTCCCGGCTGTCATTTGTAGATCTTTGACAGTCGTTACAGGTAGTCAGTGTTCCGAAAATCTGACAACCAGTCTTACCAAGGGGTATCGCATTACCCAGTACTAACTGGGTTGTGGAGGTCAGATAGGCAGTCGCTCCATGTAAAATACTGATATTCAGCTGCATCCGGTAAGACTGGAAGCCGATCCCAACATAGTTGGGAAAAGGCTAGGCAGATGATGATAACTAGTTATAAATGCTAATCTATGAAAGAGCGGAGTCTCCTAACATAGGCCTTATTTGCTTAAAAGGAGGCTTCAAACATTAAGTCCCTTTGTAAACTGAAGTATCAATAAACTTTTTAATTATTTTTATTAATTGTCACTTAGTGACCATTTTATGAATGGTAACTGTTAAGAAGTATGAACGCCTACGCTTAAAAGCAAAGCAATGCTGTACAAATGTCGCTACTAAACTGTGCACGGTCATTGTCCGTTGTAAAATATTATTCGTTCCGATTAGATGGCTTTTACTTTTATTTTATCAGTAACGTAATTCATATCATTTACCTACTAGCTTCCTTTCGCGACTTCGTCCGCGTGGCATAGTTACTTTGGGCTAACACTAACTTTAACCCGCGTGATGATCGAAATTAAAAAAATATCTTTCTCTCCCCTTTTCTTCCCTCTTTCTCCCCCTTTCTCGCTTTTTTTTAAGCCTATGTCCGTCTCCAGGGTCCCAACTATCTCTGTACCAAAATTCATTAAAATCGGTTTGGCCATTTATTTATTTATTAAAACTTTATGCACAAGTAAAAACTGTACAAAGGCGGACTTAATGCCTTAGGCATTTTCTACCAGTCTACCTTAGGGTGATGCAGAGACAAAACACAGTAGGTGCGATAGCAGATAAAAAGGATAGTAGAAAATAATTTAAAAAATAATAATAATATAATATACAACTAAAAATATATATTATATATATACATACGTACAACAAAATAATATAAAGTAACGAGACCGTAACAAGACAACAACCACAACTTAAACACGAGACGAATCTACCAACTTCTTATAAATTTATTCACGAGCTTTCTTTTTGAAAGTAAACGGCCTGGTAACCATCCTGATATTCTGTGGGAGCTCATTCCACAGGAAGACTGCCTGGACGAAGAAAGCAGATTTGATAAAACCAGAGCGGTGAGAAGGACATCGAAGAAGACGATTATTGGTGGACCGAAGATTCTTGGTATGCGCATTTAGGCGTGAAGACGTGTCAAACAAACAAACAAACTCACTTTCGCTTTTATAATATTAGTAAGGATTATGATTCTGATTAAGCCGCCATTATGAACCCATTCATAGACATGTATTTTCATTTAGCCACGAGATGATAGCTGGGTGGTTTTTGTTTCATTCACAGCACTAAAACTTTATTGACCTTAAACAAAACCCAACTAGTCATTACCCTCTCCCAGAACACCTGTAACGCCAACAGAATAGTTCCTAAAAATTTATAAAATCGTTAACACTCCAGCGTTTAGCGCGTAAACAAACTCGCGTAAATTACACATTTTTACGCAAAACTTTTAATGGAATAACATAGTAGTGACCCTGGATGGTTACAAAGTTTTATTACGGGTCCTACGCACTTCGCTGAACAAAATTGTTTGATTACAAGCTGGAACTTGGAGATAGTTTTCGTCTATTAGGACGGTTTTCCTTAATTTGCAGAGGCAGTGATGACTTAATTGAGGCTGCCGCTTTGTCAAATTCTTGCGTATTTAGTCGTCAAAAAAAAAAGTTTTAAGGCAATTTGATTTGATACAGCATATCAAATAATATAAAGACGTTGTCTGTAATAAATAATTAATTCGTAGTATTCGTAGCATTTTGATCTCTAGGGGGAATTTTAAAAGGACATTTACATCCAACATGGAATATTTTTTCTTTCTTTGTATACTCTTTTTTTGGGGATGGGAAATCAACAAATAATTTCCCCCGCTCTGGGCGGAGCGGGCGGGGTCATAGATTTACTGACTAAAACCCACCCATGTTCCATTAAAGAGCAAAATGAAATTAAAAAGGTTTCAATCAGTATAAAAACTTTAGGACGTTAAAAATATTTTAAACCATAAAGTAAATAATTTAGCATTAAGGTTCCTCTAGGGGGAATTTTAAAAAGATATTTACATCCAACATGAAAAAAAACTAATGGATATTTGCCTTCTAGCCAGCTTGTTGTATCGATATGTCCATACACGAATAAAGTGAAATAAAACATATAATAAGGACAAAACAGGGCAAAAAAGTCGTAAACAATCTGTCATCGCGTTTGTTTCTTTATTAACATAATCCGCAGGGTTTTTGATCAGACAATTTTGATGTCAAAAAGAGCAGGGTCCATACCTATTAAACCCTTTTTTTTGTAATTTCGAAATAATATAGAGACTGTTAACATGTGGAGTTATCAATCCCTCGAGGACCAACCCATAATTCCATATTAACTTATTAATCGATTTGGGAATTGAAAATCCTAAACTCGGCATCAAAATGTCGCCCTCCTTAATAATAATGTGAGTTTCAATGACACAAGCCGTAAAAGTACAGCAACAAAAATTTTGCAACCAACAGAAATCAGCTCGAGGTGTGCCCATGGAAATTGATGGTGTTATTTACAAGGATACAAAGTTATACTGGATATCACAAGATGGCCGTCACGGCTTGCAAATTCTAATTTTTTTGTTCCTTTGTATTTATAAATATGTGATGCTCTGTATGTTTATTCGATTTGATTGCTCGTCGTCATTTGCGACTAAGGAATATTTTTTCTTTCTTTGTATACTCTTTTTTTGGGGATGGGAAATCAACAAATAACTTCCCCCGCTCTGGGTGGAGCGGGCGGGGTCAATATTTTACTGACTAAAACCCACCCATGTTCCATTAAAGAGCAAAATGAAATTAAAAAGGTTTCAATCGGTATAAAAACTTTAGGACGTTGAAAATATTTTAAACCATAAAGTAAATAATTTAGCATTAAGCTTCCGCTAGACTCTCTTGATGTGTGTACTTCACATGTGACGTCTTGCTAATTCAACTTCGCGCAAATAAAATTATCGTAACAGTCCGACAACAACCATTAGGCAGAACAACTAGATAACACACGTCTCGTCAAAAAGGATTTTCCACCCTGATCCTTATCTCTTAAGTCTCAAATACCATGCTTCTCAAATCTGTGCAAGCTACATCGACACGTAACCTTATCCTTTGGATAAATGCTATCCAAAGGATACGGTTAAGGACAAGGACACCTATTTGGCTGTATATCTGTTGCGTGTCGCGGGTTCGATCCCCGCACGGAACAAATATTTGTATGACCTACAGGTACTTGTTCCGGGTTGGGCTGTTTGTTTTTGTGAGTTCAAAGTTCTGTGAGACAATGTTTTAGGTTGCGGGTTGTTCTTGCCGAGGTTGCGAGTTGTTCGAAAGAGATACCGCGGCCTCGGAACATAAAGGGCAACAGAGGAACCATGGATTGGTTTTAGTCAGTACAAGTCTGACACTCCACCCCGCTCCCCCAAAGCGGGGGAAGTTATTTGGTGATTTCCCATTCGCAAAAAAAAAACAGGCAACGTTTTATTTAAAAAGAAAGAAAAGAGATTTATTTATTTATTTTCACCTTTTATAATATTTCTAGAACAACAAATTTTTTTAACACTTCCATTAAATCTGCATCCACACATTGATCAGCTTAATGAACTTTTTAAATTAAAAAAGGGTCGTGGCTAACATATTATACGTTGGCACGCACCCCACCTCAGAAACAGTAATTTAATCCAAAGTCCCGTTTTGTCAACCCTATGCGGTTCATTTGGGCCTACTTTTTGCGGTGCGTTTAGCCCTTCGGCATAATTAGGGTTGAGTTTCGGTGTTTTTTGATGATACTTTGTTGTTAACATGGAAGATAATTGTCGAGGTTTTTGAGAAGGTGATTTTCTACTTACTTTTACGGTTCTGAGTAAATTCGTTATTAAAGCTAAAAATAAGAATAACCAGTGTATGAAGTTATGATGACGAATAACTACCGGAGATTTATTGTGAAGAACGGCACGGTTGACATATGTCGGGTATGCCTTCGTCCGGGTGAATCAATTCGACACATTATCTCCGGCTGTTCTCGTCTAGAACGGAGAGTATTTGCATAGACTAAAGCCTTTTAGCCAAGATTATCCATCAGCAACTTGCTATTAAATACAGCCTTGAGGAATCGGAAGTGCCTAAAGATATGTGCTCGACCCAGTTCTTAAACATGGCAATATCACATTGTACTAGGATCAATCCATCTTTACTCACAGGACTATTGTAGCCAATAAGCGTTTTATGCGGATGTGAAATCATCAAATAATTTCTCCCGCTCTGGGCGGAGCAGGTGGGAGTGTCAGACTTGTACTGACTAAAACCCTGCCATGTTCCTTTTATTGCCCTTTATGTTCCGGGGCCGCGGAATCTCTCTCGAACACCCCACAACCCCGGCAGGCGGTGGCCCTGGCAGGCCCCTTGCTGCCGCGCTTGGAACACTAACGCGCCGTCGACACGGCCTGTCGTCAATAGACGGATGGACGGTGAGCTAAACATTGCTCACCGTCCACAGGCCCGCATCTACGGTGGCCGGGAGTCGCCTCGCGGCGCCCGACGCCCGAGGCGTCTCTTGCGGTGGCTGGGTTGGTTTGAGGTTCTCTCCCTCAAATGCCCGGCCATGGTCAATAGGTCCATGTAAATACTGGTATTCAGCTGCATGCGGATGGACAAGAAGCCGAGCCCAATATAATAAGGAAAAGGCTAAGCAGGTAATGATGTGGTCCCTGCATCATTAAAAACTATTTTTAAATACTAAATAGGGTTTTTTTTTTTTTTTTTTTTTTGGGGTGGGAAATCATCCAATGACTTCCCCCGCTCTGGGCGGAGCGGGGGGGCATGTCAGACTTGTACTGACTAAAACCCAACCATGTTCCTTCTATTGCCCTTTACGTTCCGGGGCCGCGGTATCTCTTTCGAACAACCCGCAACCCCGGCAGGCGGAGGCTCTGGCAAGCCCCTCTGCTTTGCTGACTCTCTTTGAGGCGCGCGTGAAACACGAACGCGCCGTCGACACGGCCTGTCGTCAATCGACGGACGGACGGCGAGCTACCCATTGCTCACCGTCCACAGGCCCGCATCTACGGTGGCCGGAAGTCGTCTCGCGGCGCCCGGCGCCATGGGCGTCTCCCGCGGCGGCTGGGTTGGGCAGATGTTCTCTCCCTCAATCGCCCGGCCACCTCCTTCGCTAGCATTACTGCTTCGCAGAAGGTGGTGACCGCTTCCCATTCCCTCTCGCTCCGGACCATGGCCTGAACCAGGGCCGGACGCGAGAGATCTCCGCCGCCGATCGCCTCCACGAGGGCACGGCGGTGCTCCGCCCAAGCTGGGCAGACCGCCACTGTGTGCTCCACCGTGTCCTCCGGGCGATCGTCACAATGGTGACACCCAGGCGCTTCCTCCCGCCCGATGATGTGCAGATACTAAATAGGCTTGCGTTTGACTGCAACTCACCAGATGTTTGAAAGAAAAAAAACGGTAAATAAAGTATTGCAAGGCACATACAAAAACTTTAATGAATAACTAAAATTCGCCCGGTTTTAAAGTTACTTTTACAGACTCATGATTAATATCGTATCTTATCCGTTTGGGAATATATGTGGCAAACATACCAATATAAGCAAAGATTACACAAAATATTAAAACACTATTCACAATGTTTGCAAACTTCATCCAATCTTCATTGCTTGCTTTGCCATCCACTGTAGCATCATCGAAATCCCATCGAGGATACACTAAATACGTTCTGTAGTTACTGTTATACACGAAATCATTAATTAGCTTTACATAATTGTGAGGTGTTGATTTTAACTTACATATTGAAGCAAACAGGAATGTTGAAAGAATGATAATTACGGACAAAACCACTGAGCCACGATAGTACAACAGCAACGTCGGTGTGAAGTGAGATTGGATCGGAATGTCCGCAGCTAACTCCGTCAAGAAATAATAATGACACATCAGGCTGAAGCAGATCATTGATAGTCGTACTCTACGCCTCACATCCAAACACAGCGACAAAATGTTGAGAACGGTTAAAACGAAGGCAGGATAAACAACGATCGCAGACAATCCCACTGCCTCACGCATTAGATAAAGGGACACTTTCGCCTGATTTTTAGTACTCTTATCCTGAACATGTTTAGTATCAATTATGTACCATTCAGCACCATCATAAATAATTAATTCAAATCTGAAGTTAAGTGTATAATTTCTTGCATGCCGAGCCAAATCCATCGATGAGAATACGAAACTGCATTCTTGCACGTCATAGGGCCAGTCTGTAAGTTTGATACTGCACAAGGTATTTTGTAACATATGATGCCGGCAGTGGACGTCTCCAGTACTCTTTAAGTCATAGTGATAATACGACATGTAAGAATCAAATAAGTCTTCGGAATTGATCATTCCCACTCTTGGAGTCCAAATGTAGTAGTTTGTTACATCTGTCTCGTTGATGCCGTGATACTTCGCAGGATCCCAAGTGAGTCGTTCGTCTTTCCACTCAGTTGCCACCCATGCTTGCACCTTCAATACTCCTTCTTTAGTATCAAATTGGAATGATCTTACGGCGAAAGTGACATTAATTGTTGTGAGTTCTTTTGGTGCATGTTGTGCGCTGTAGCCGCATTGTAGGTCTTTCCTGAGTTCTTTTTCCCAAGTGATGTGTTCTGGGGTATTGTTAATTACACAGTCTTCGGCAAAAGTATTATAAAGAAAGATTAGGAGAAAAATGTAAGTGTACAAGGCCATGGTTCCCTCGGTACTGAAAAACTTTATCAGTCGTTAGGATGTTTTGTCACTTTATACGAAAACGCCCACTGCAAATGTTTCGATATCGTGTTACATACATTTTTTTGGCA
Source organism: Ochropleura plecta (assembly GCA_905475445.1). Classification (NCBI taxonomy): domain Eukaryota; kingdom Metazoa; phylum Arthropoda; class Insecta; order Lepidoptera; family Noctuidae; genus Ochropleura; species Ochropleura plecta. The sequence continues at coordinate 22,708,919 of FR997722.1, forward strand.
TTCACAACTTTTTTTTATACAGATGTGCCGAAACAAATGTGGACTAAACATACGTTTCATAATACTAATATCTCCAACTATGAATAGATTTCAATATTTTGTCACGTAATTAAATTAGTGCACTTTGATTAAATTCACAATCTATCGGAACATTCGTAGTGGGCGTTTCCGTATTAAGTGGCATAACCACCTAACAACTGATAAAGTTCACAGTGTCGAATGAACCATGGCTCTGTACACTTCTATTTTTCTGCTACTCTTTCTAAACTATACTATTGCCGAAGACTGTATTATTAACGATACCCCAGAACACATCACTTGGGAAAAACAGCTCATGAAAGACCTTCATTGTGGCTACAGCGCACAACACGCACCAAAAGAAGCCACAATAGTGAATGTCACATTCTTCATAAGATCATTTCACTTTGATGTTCAAGAGGGAATATTGAAAGTGCAAGCATGGGTGGCAACTAAGTGGAAAGACGAACGACTGGCTTGGGATCCTGCGAAGTATTACGGCATCAACGAGACAGATGTAACAAACTTCTACATTTGGAGTCCAATTGTTGGAATGACCAACTCCGAAGACTTATTTGATGCATACACATCGTTGTATCGTTATGACTTGAAGAGTACTGGAGACGTCCACTGCCGGCATCATATGTTACAAGAAACATGGTGCAGTATCAAACTTACAGACTGGCCTTATGACGTGCAAGAATGCAATTTTATATTCTCATCGATGGATTTGACTCGACATGCAAGAAATTATACACTTAACTTTGGGTTTGTGGTGATAGATCCTGAAGGTTCTGAATGGAACATCGTTGATTACAAACATGTGGATGATAAGAGTAATAAAAAACAGGCAAAGGTGTCCCTTTATCTAATGCGTGAGGCATTGGGCTTGTCTGCGATCGTTGTTTATCCTGCCTTCGTTTTAACCGTTCTCAACATTTTGTCGCTGTGTTTGGATGTGCGGCGTAGAGTACGACTATCAATGATCTGCTTCAGCCTGATGTGTCATTATTATTTCTTGACGGAGTTAGCTGTGGACATACCGATCCAATCTCACTTCACACCGACGTTGCTATTGTACTATCGTAGCTCCGTGGTTTTGTCTGTGATCGTCATTCTTTCAACATTCTTGTTTGCTTCAATATGTAAGTTAAAATCAACGCCTCACAATTATATAAAGCTATTCAATGATTTTGTATATGAAAGTAACTACAGAATGTATTTAGTGTATCCTCGATGGGATTTCGACGATGCTACAGTAGATAGTAAAGCAAGCAGTGAAGATTGGATGAAGTTTGCAAACATTGTGAATAGTGTTTTAATATTTTGTGTAATCTTTGCTTATATTGGTATGTTTGCCACATATATTCCTAAACGAACAAATTACGAAATTAATCATAAATATATTAGAGTAACTTTAAAACCGGGCGAATTTTAGAAATCATTAAAAATTGTGTTTACACTTTCCAATTATTAATTTACCTTTTGTTTTTCTATCTTCGAACAAATAAGGTTTAAATGGATATGACACAGTGTAAAACCATATGATTTTAAAAGAGTAACTATGGATTGCCTTGCCGGTTCTTCTCCATAGGAAACGACTGATCTGAACTGTGTACCTTTTTTCGACGTTTTATAAGTGCCCATGTAGGCCCATGTGAAATAAAAATATTTTAATTTAGATTTTTACGGACGCATCGTAAATTCGTAACATAAACTCTCTATGCCTGGACCTACATACAAATAATAGGTAGTTAAGTACACGAATAGCTGGCGTGTGATGTTCCACTAATGTCCTAATTAATCAGAGCCAGTGAGAACGCCTTGTCTTATAATCGCTTATATCGTTACGCACTTTGATTCTAACGATAATTGATGGCACCAGAAATTAGCAAGAATTGCGCAAACTTGCTGAACTTGGAATTTGTGGGTGGTTTAGTTATGAGGCAGATATTCTGTGTTAATTATTGAGTAAATAGTTTATGGTAAAATGATGAGAGATAATTTATGGGTTTATTTAAATGTTATGTTTTAATTTTGCAATGGGAACTAAAGTTGGATGTGTGATGCAGCAACGCCCACAAAAATATCCACATGCAACAAGTGCGAAAAATATAAGCTTGCAGAATACACGCAAACCCTTTCTCAATACATATTTCGCTCGTTGATGCGTAGTTTCATAAGTTGACTGAGTTTCTGTCTAAGTTGAAGAGTTGAATGGTTTTCTAGTGATTTACAGGTAACTAAGATGACAATTAAAAGTAATAAGCTGTTATCTGCCCTGAATGCTGAACACTAATATAACCTGGTAACGCGAATGTGAGCAACAAACACTCTTTTATCACAACACTAGCTTTTGCCCGCGGCTTCGCTCGCGTTAATTTCGGTATAACACAGTACCTGCTACCTGCAGTTTTTACCCTAGCGCCTTATTGATGATGGCAACGCTAAGTTTTCCCTTTTCGTCCCTCTTTCTCCCTCAAATCCCACTTTTTTTTTTCAAAACAATTAGCCTATGTCCGTCTCCTGGTTCCCAACTATCTCTGTACCAAAATTCATCAAAATCGGTTTAGCCATTAAAGCATGAAGAGGTAACGAATAATCAAACTCACTTTCGCTTTTATAATATTACTAGCTTTTGCCCGCGGCTTCGCTCGCGTTAAATTCGGGATAACACAGTTCCCCTTGCGCCTTATTGATTTGTAATAGCAACCATAAGTTTTCCCTTTTCTTCCCTCTTTCTCCCTCACATCCCACTTTTTTTAAATAAAAATTAGCCTATGTCCGTCTCCTGGTTCCCAACTATCTCTGTACCAAAATTCATCGAAATCGGTGTAGCCATTAAAGCGTGAAGAGGTAACGAACAAACAAACTCACTTTCGCTTTTATAATATTAGTAAGGATATTACCAACATAATTTGCTACAACTTGTACCGTTTTCCATAACACAGCTTCACGCCTATAAGCCGAAGGGTAAAGTAGAGGTGCAACAAATAGCACAATAGCTGGTACAAACTGTGCTGAAGTTTTGCAGGAGTTTTGTTTTGTAACCGTTGTCAATTTTCTCTGAATCTTGTCTTGTCAGACAAAATATCTTCTAAACCGTCACGTTTCCACGATTTATAAGTCGTATAAATTATTTTTTTGCCATCAGTTTGTTTAAATCTCGATACACAAGCACACATCAACAGATTCCTCCCTAAAACAAAAGTACTAAAAGAGTGTAGCATTATAATTAATAAAAAGGTCACGTAACACCATAAAAAACTTGTCAAAAGTCCTTCATTTAGATAACCTTTGACGACTAGTGCGGCATTCCGCTTTTACGACGCCCGTAGGAAAAGATAGTGGCCATTACCTTACCCTTTAGTTCACGCAAAGACAATGAAATTAACGTACCGTAAGTACTATCTGTGTAACATGTGGCTTTGATTATAAATACAGGTAAGTATCTTCTTTATCGTGTAGTTATTGCCAAAATTGTTGTCAGAGTTTTGATGCTGGCCATAGGCCTCTGACTTGCCGCCCGTGTCGACCGACGGCGCGTTCGTATTCCACGTGCGCCTCAAAGAGATGTTACAGCAGAGGGGCCTGCCAGGCGCACCGCCTGTCGGTGTTGCGGGTTCTTCGAAAGAGATACTGCGGCCCCGGGACATAAAGAGCAAACGAAGGAACATGGATGGAATTTAGTCAGTAACCCCAGAGCAGGGGAAGTTATTTGATGATTTCCCATCCGCAAAAAAAATTGTCGGAATTCCACCATGATTTGAGTCGGGTTGATGGTAATAGGCTCGCCTTCTGCTGCATGGAACTAAAATAAAATATTTTTTACGCCGTTGGTATTTATACGGTCAATATTCACAAGTACATCTCTGCTTATCCCTTAGGGTTGCTGTACAGGCTTAATGGTCATGTTATATATTTTTTAATTCAATTGAAAAGACCCCATAATACTAACCAACAAACTAAAACCTTCATTATAACAATCGTTGCTTTTAACAACCATACTATTAATCTCTGCCGGTCCCCAAAGACACGTAGCGTGAAATTAATTAGTAAACTCAGTGTCATCAAACCGTATGTTTTATGCACTGTGTTTTTAATTTAAAAGTTAATTATTGGTGTCACAGGGGATCGTGCGCGGTGATAATTTCGCAAAGGGAAGTATCATTTATTTATAGTTGTCAGAAACGAGTACCTAGGGACATGGTTAACACTTGTAGGTTGGCGGTGGTTTTTGAGGTTGTCCTCGTGAAAAATCGTAATGATTAGGTCAAAGGATAGAGAACCTCGTGGAAATTAAGAAAAAGAAACAACTAAAATATCTCGAGTTGGCAAACGAGGTTGTCAACATGTGGAATGTAAACTCTGCTATCATTGTGCCGATTTGTTGTAAAGGCCAATGACCTGATGACCAAGAATTTCGACAAACATCTGTTGCGGCTCTCATAAAACGGTTGAATAAAGGGCCTGATTCAGAAAGCAGTAGGGCTCGACACGGCTCGCGTTGTGTAGAGGTACCTGTCTCTGAAGCCCTAACCAGTGGTAGCTTGGACCTTGGTCCCGATACCAGCGGACTTTTATATTTATACATCTACATTTGAAGTGGGTTAACAGTTGGTCATTTGATAACAGTCTTTTGAGACAAATTTCCAAATTTTAAAGTGATCAACAGCACTATTTTTCTTGTTTTGAACCCATCATAGTTATTAACGAAAAATACAAGAACGACACCTTATGGAAACATTTTTTTATCTTTCTTCGCTATCAAAGTTACTGTGGCGTAGATTTACCCTTAGGCCAGGATATGGCCCCGGGCATTAAACTGATGAGCAGACGTTCCCTTTTTATTTTCTAGCCTGGCACTTCATATTTACTTGATGAAAACAGTATTTAAGCCTGTAGCAGTACCTTAATTAACGTTTAAAAAGAAAAATATAAAATATTCGAACTCGCTTGCTTCATTTTGCATTCTAAAGTCTCTTAGTTTTTTGGAACATCCATGAAAAGTTGATGACCTTCAAAAATATTGACTTTTTACCACATAAACCTCTAAGATTCAAATCAAATCAAAATATTTTTAATTCACGTAGGCCTACATGGGCACTTATAAAACGTCGAGAAAAAGTGAACGGTTCGGGTTGATAGTTTCCTATAGAGAAGAACCGGCAAGAAACTCCATGATCACTCTTTTAAAATGATTCCTGATTATGATTTTCTTTACCGAATCCAATATTGAAATAAAATGCACAAAAAAACATATACTTCCTCTTTTCGGCAGTCGAATAATAAAGCGCCTGTCGGGGTTCGAACCCTCGACCTGCGACTCGTAAGGTTACAACCGTTAGAAGTGGACCAACATTGCTCCTGGTATTCTCAATTACCACGAAACACAACATGTTTAAAGATTATATTGTTAGGGAGACATATCAGGCTTCAAAAGCTTTATACTTTACAAGACGGTACCTGCTTACTGTTTAGAAAATAAAGTATTTATTTTCTAAAGAGTGAGCAGCATTAATTACAATTACTTCAACTCAAAAACATCAAAGGTTAAAACAATGAAATAAAAACATTCAGAAACAACCTTCAAAGAAACAGCGCAAACATGAGTAAAGGGGTAAAAGATGGCGCGGAAAAATCCAACATGGCCGCCGTATTAGGCGCCATTAATATTCTTGTAAAAGTTGACGCAACGTCAAATATTCTATGATTAACGACCAAGTATTGTTTGGTGACCTTATTGTATAGGCACAAAGGTTTGAACTAAAATCGCGGACAAGAGAAATTTTTCGGAGCTTTTTTTAATATCTCCGTTGAAATCCCGTCGCGTGTCACTTTACGTTGGCAGCAAAATGGGAAAGAAATAAGCAAATATTTGTGCTTATTTTTCAGTAAGTGGCCACTAGATTTTTAGGCCACTTTGTATACCTAAGCATAATCTGTTGTAATTAATTTTGTTATCTTCGTGAGTTTAAAAACTTTTCATAGTAATTTTTTTTTGCAAACAGAAAATATTTTAGGGCTGAAACTGCGTTAAACGGGCACCCGCGACGGACACCCGCCGTGTGTCTGCAAGCGTGGGCTCTGTGGGCATGTGAAGGACCCTGTCACAGGTACCTAAAGAGTTCATTCGCCTGACCTCATATGACAGAGCGACACTGCAGTTTCACAATTACTTTTTCTCTGTCGAAATACATTTTCACAAGCTTTTCATCAAGCGTTATTAACTGAACAAGCCCGCGCGTGTTACCGCTGGCGGGCCCCGCGCGTGTCCCCGTGTCGGTTCACTTTTGTACAAAACCACGCGGGTGTCCGTTTAACGCAGTTTCAGCCCTTAATGTATTTATACTAACACTGTTTAAATAGTCATGGTTCATATTATCATCAGTTCAGTCAGTTGGTCCAACCATCGAGTCAAAAGCACAGACTGCAGCTAAAAAGCTGGGCATCCTAAATAGGGTGAGGCGATGCTTCACGCCGGGACAGCTTTGTAACTTGTATAAAGCACAGGTCCGTTCCTGTATGGAGTATTGCAGCCACCTATGGGATGGCTCGGCAAAATACCAGCTCGCTGCACTCGACTCGGTGGAACGCAGGGCCAAAAGGCTCATAGGCGATGAGATGCTTGTGTCCAAGCTTCACAGCCTGGCGCATAGGCGTAACGTTGCCAGCTTGTCGGTTTTCTACAGATTGTACTTCGGAGAGTGTGCGCTGGAGCTCCATGACCTGATCCCACCATCTCCGTTTTACTACCGGGCTACCAGGCGAACGGCAGGGTACCACCCGCACTTGGTTCCTCAACTTTTATTGTGCGCACGGCCAAGGTGTGGAACTCTCTGCCAGCTTCTGTGTTCCCTACCACATACGACCCGTCTGCCTTCAAAACAAGAGTTAATAGGCATCTTCTGGGCTCGCTCGCTCCATCGTAGACCTCATCTGTCGCTTACCATCAGGCGAGATCGAGGTCAAGAGTGAGTTCATTATAAATAAGAAAAAAAAAAAAAAAGTTAGGTTAGGAGATAGTGACTAAATAACTGCAGCCGCTCGGGTCGATCTTTAGGTTTTCCTATGGATGGGTGACCACCCGTTACATACCGAGTTTCCTCTGTGCCTCGGAAGCACGTAAAGATGTTGGTTCCGGCTGTCTTTTGTACATCTTCGACAGTTACAGATAGTCAGTGTCCCGAATGTCTGACAACCTGTCTTACCAAGGTGTATCGTATTACTCAGTATTAGCTGGGTTGTGATCTGATAGATGCAAAATACTGGTATTCAGCTGCATATGGTTAGACTGGAAGCCAACCGCAACAGTTGGGACAGGCTGGGCAGATAATGAATTATCACCAGTGTGACTCTAATAATATCATGTTCTGAACTATGAGCTGATTGAGTCATATTATCTTCTAGGACATCTGCATTCCAGGCGTCTGGATAGAAATCGGGATCTTCCCACAAAATTTTCATATAGACTTTTACACTATTTTTTTGCGAATGGGAAATCTTCAAATACCTTCCCCCGCTCTGGAGAGCGAGGGGGAGTGTCAGACCTGTACTGACTTAAACCCACCCATGTTCCTTCTATTGCCCGTTATGTTCCGGGGCCGCGGTATCTCTTTCGAACAACCCGCAACTCCGGCAGGCGGTGGCCCTGGCAGGCCCCTCTGCTTTGCTGACATCTCTTTGAGGCGCACGTGGAACACGAAGCGGTGAGCAACCCATTGCCATTGCTTTTACACTTTATGCAGTTTTAATCAATAATTATTTACGTGTTAAGTTAGTGTTCGTCTGTTTTGTCAGAGAAATTAGGTTATGACTTTGCTTGCTTGATGCAAGCAAGCAAACTCCGCTGTTTCTTTTTATACATATATGCATTTAAAGCTAAAGTAAAATCTAAACTTTGTTTAAAAGCATATTATTCCATTAATGACTATTTAGACGATAAGCATAGTTGGTCACTGTGTTGAACTCAACACGATTATTATTTTTTTTTTTCTTTCATGTTCTTTCGCCAAATTAGCTTATTGATACGTTACATGTCTTCGTCATGTAATTTTATATTTTACTTTTTTTTTGGTTATACTTGTTTCATTTTGTGTGTTTTTATTTATTGACATGTGGTTAACTAGTGACCTCGAGCATTGACTGAATATAATTATTTATATTTATTGCCCGCAAAAACCGGCAGCAAGTTCGTCATTCTCCCTCAGATGTCATTGCTTGCGGTAGCGTCGTGGGTCGGGCTACCTCCTTCCCTCAAATATGGTGAGGGAGTTAATGGCTGATCTTCGCGTTATGCTCGTGAACGGGTGCTGCTTGTGGTGACTGGTCGTCTTGTTGACCAAGTATTTTTTTTTGTTTTTTTTGTTACTGTTATTGGTAAATCTTTTTTATGCTGAGCTTATATCTTTTGCACTATGGTCCTAGTTTATCACCTGATACTTCTTCACTGCACATGTAAGCGGGCACACCCGTTAGACTGGTGAATTTATTATTTAGACTTGGGTAATTTATTTTTATTTTTATATATAATTGGTGTTTGCTAGCTGACAAGTGACAATGAATGAATAATTTCTTATTTTTTTTTATAATTTCTTGTGATAAACGGAATTGTATAAAATCTGGTTCTTCTAACCTGACAGACAGATGTGTTGCTGGGAAGTTTGTTCCGCCACTTCTTCTTCCCAGCTAAAACACTGGGAAGTGGCGAAGGGCAGGTCGTCTTTGTGGGACTGTCTCTTGTAATCTGACGTTCAAAAAGTGCTGATTATCAGCCTAATTTGAATAAATGACTTTTGATTTTGATTTTAGAGAAGTCGGGTACGACACACCGACCTCATCTAGATAAAATGAACGACGTGTTAAAGTGTTTGTAAAAACCTACTTCCTAAATAAACATCATTTATCATTCATAGTTTACTTCCCCGCTATTTTTAAGGGCCCACCGGGGACATGGTCATGATAAAAGCTAAAGCCTCAATTGCTAACACTACGACGGCGCCGAATGTATCTCACAAATAAAAAAAAATGGTTTACGTTGTTGATGAGATTTCAAGTGAAAAGATCACATCACCGATATATGTTTCAGTATATCACGATCACAAGATTTTATCTTAGACTAGCTTTTGCCCGCGGCAAATTCGGTAGCGCCTTAGTGATTTGTAATAGCAACGCTAAGTTTTCCCTTTTCTTCCCTCTTTCTCCCTCATATCCCACTCTTTTTGAAAAAATAATAGCCTATGTCCGTCTCCTGGTTCCCAACTATCTCTGTACCAAAATTCATCAAAATCGGTTTAGCCATTAAAGCGTGAAGAGGTAACAAACAAACAAACAAACAAACTCACTTTCGCTTTTATAATATTAGTAAGGATAGCCACAAAACGAAACGAAAGAGATTTAGTGACATAGTAGCTTAGCTAAACTAATGCAGGCTTCCACATTCGAGTGGACTAAGGACCCAGCACGTATTTCTTTGAGAGACAAAGTCCACTTACTGTACTATATGCAAAAAATAGGGTTTTCCCAAGATTTACTTTACTCACCTACATTGGCAAACTAAATTACATTGTGTCGAACCATCCAATTCCATGAGGCTATCAGCCAGAAACTATGGAAACATCCTCATTGGTGATACTCTTTAAAATATCGTAGCATTGCCATGAATAAAAAAAATCACAAGATATAATCCTGGCTGGTGGTGTTCTAAAGATCTTGCCTACCCCATGTGAAAATGGCGTTAGTTTATGTAAGTTCTGAAACTCCCCAAACGTTGATACTTGGAATTGTTAACTACTTCCAAGTATCAATGTTCAACATGCAACTTAATCGAGTTTAAACTATCTTACGCATATTCGCGCCACGTTGCTTGGTTTCAAAGGGCAGAAGACAAACATGTAGAAATTATTCCGCCAAACAAGTTCGAGCAGTACTACGGCGAACTAAACTACCAACTCGTAACATTTACGTAAAATATGAGAGTGACGTGGAATAACATAGATGTAGGAATTAAGGAATAAGGAAGCGGTAAGAAAGATGGAGACAGAGAAAAATGAAAAAAAGGAAAAGACATTATCAATTAGACTCGCACTGGACAAAACAATAATACAAAATTTAGTTAGGATGAACAACAACAAAAAATAAGACATTTTGAGATAATGTTAATAAACAAGACTTCTTTAAGTTTGAACTTAATAAACGTTTTCATTAACTAGTTCAGACTAGTTTTACAACGCCATGACAGGTAAGGCATTCAAAGTGACGCCATTTGACGTTACCAATATAAAAGTAAACGGGCAAAGAAAAAATAGCATGAGCCTAGAATTAATTATAAAATTTCATAATAAGACATATACTTAAATTGGTTCTGTACAAAGCGAAAAGGCCAATAGCATCTCAAAATAGTGCTGTACCTTAAAAAAAACTGTCTCTGTGATATTTTGATATAATTATGTCACTAATGACGACAAAATTGACTAATGAAAATGCTCTTCTATTACCTGTACCTAATAAAAACTAACCAAATAAACCAACTATATAGCACTTACACTTGTATCTTTATCAAAAAAGTTTTAAACAAAAAAATTACACAAGTATCATACTTCCCCATTGTAGACAAGTTAGTCAAAGCTCACGACGAGCAAGCTTATTAGTTTTACCAAAAATCTGCCCTAACTATGGCAAAAAATGCTGACATCACAGCTACACAATAAAATATAAACACTCCTAAGAAACTTACACTCATTCAATGTATTTAAAACCCATCTTAGCCTGTGTTTAATTGCAAACCGGATACTACTCGAAGAATGAATGCGTTGGGTGGGTAGAGTTTCAGTTAGTTTTAATTAGTTTGTAACGGATGTTGTCGAACCCAGTTAAGTTTTTAAGTGATAGTTATTGTTCTCAAGTAAATGACATGTTATGTTTTTTATTGAGAATAGATTAGATCAAAATTTACATATCCATATTTATAATTGCTGGAAACTGAGAGTCAGTTGGCGTAGTGGCTGAGCGATCGACTGCTGCGCTGCGTGTCACGGGTTCGATTCCCGCACGGAACAAATATTTGTATGGCCTACAGATAGTTATTCCGGGTCTGGTTGTTTGTGTATGTGAGTTTAAATGTTTATAAACCTAGTCCCCACACTAAGTTTATATTTAAAAAGAAAAAGAAACCCAGCGACGCAGTTGTTCAATGTTAAGTTCAGTGTAATTTTATCAGCGATATTTTAATCTGGAAATTCCAAGCAAGTTCCAGTCAAACTACATCCGTGTCACTCCAAACAAGTTTGCATACCTAGCTTGCAGATTTCACGCTCAACCGGCGAAAGGAACGGTAACCGCCGTACTTAGCTGTGCCGGTTGTCCTGCAACTTGTCCTACAACTTGCTGCAAGCTTGCAGTACTTGCAACGCTTTAGGTAATTAAGTTGTGGGTCCCGGTAATTAAATTGTTTTCCGTTTTAAGTCTTGCTTGCGTGGACTTTGTGGTTCGTTAAATCTGATTTATCTTGTTTTCCGGTTTTGGGTTTAGCTATTACGTAATGAATGCTGATCTTTAAGTGTTTTCAGGGTTCCTTACTTCACAAAGAAAAACGGAACCCCTATAGGATCAGTTTGTTGTCTGTCTGTCTGTCAAGACCCTTTATCTCGGGAACGCGTTGAGTTATTGAGTTGAAATTAAAACCATATACCTACTCAAGTGTGTAGTCTTTTGGAGATGTGGAAAATTCATTCTAATATCTAAGTAGGAGAATCTCTAAGTCTACGTAGTCAAAATATATGGCCATTTTATACGGTACCAATTTTATACGGTAGGTACCCTCGGTTTGCGAGTCCGACTCGCACTTGCCCAGTTTTTTGTTTTCCTTACTTATAGTTCATATCAAATGTTGATAGGTGGTTTGTTTGCGGATCGATGGGAGTGCAATATGATGCGAAGGTGGATGCAGTTCTACGCTGAAAACGAATTTTAATAATTTAAGTTTTATAAAGAGCTTAGGAACAAAATAACTACCACGCGGTGCCGTGACACAGGCAGAAGGTGAAACGGCAAGCTTGGAAGAAGATGGTGAAACGAGAGGTATTGAGTTCAAACTGGAGGAGACACGTGTATGGGCAGTCAGACGGTCACACCGCGCGTTTATGTTCCACGCCTCAAAGGGATATCAGCAAACCAGAGGAGCCTCTCAGGGTCAGGGTTGTGGGTTGTTCGAAAGAGATACCGCAATCCCGAAACACAAAGGTCAAAAGAAGAAACATGTGAATAAAAAAAGTCTACTTTTTCTAACCAAAACACTCCCTCTCGTTCCGCCCAGAGCAAAGAAGTTACTTCGCATCCCCAAAATAAATCACTGCTTTATAAACTTAAGGCATTTTTTTTCAGAGATTTTCCCACAATTTACTTACGCAGCTGGTGCAAACATAATTGTGAATTCTTTTTGCAAATGACCAGTAATGTAATTGATAAAATTCCATCTAGAAAAGAAAACGACAGCGGTAAGTGATATCATAATAATTTACACGAAGACTTTTATCACAAGAAACGGTCCTCCATCAAATATAATGACCGCAGTGATCACCCAAAATCCATCAAAACATTTTTATTGGGAGCAATCAATTTTGTTTTTACAACGGACCACGGTGTCTTTTACAAATAAGACCAATTTGTTATAGTCTTTCGACACAATTGGTTCAAACCCATGACAAATGCTGGCCATTTGATTGAGATGGTAACCGTTGAATCCAAGATGGCGGATGACAAATTGAACCATTAAAATATGTTCTATGAAGATCTTAAGACTTTTCCGGAATTAAGAATTAATTGGACGGAGTTACTGTTTGGAATTGAATGGTTGGAATTAAGGTTTTTTTGATCTTTGAGAATTTTCTAACACTTCACTTCTTAGATAAATTCCTTTTAAAAAGAATTTCACGGAATGAGATAGAATTTGGGAAAAGGTTATAATTTTGTGAAGGGTGGAATGGCAAGCTTATTAAAACTAAAACCTTTTAAGTAATTATAATGATTGATTGAAAAGGTGTAATTTTGGTCAATTTCAAACATTTGGGTCATCACAATATCACATTTATTTTTAAAAGGCGCTATTTTGTAAATATACTTCTGCACGCTCTAACGTATGCACCGATTTGATTTTCACATATTGTATTTTTGTATCTCGGTCTACGCCGGTAAAATGGCGGGGCGCAGCTAGTAAATATCACGCCATTTGATCAAGTCTTCCAAAGAATCAAACAAACAGCACTGACCCATTTTCCAATACTTCGAATATTTTAAATTCATCTACACTAATCTACAGCTAACAATTTTACACTACAAATAGCCCTCAGCCAGGATAAACTAAATATAAAAAGCATAAAACTGGCTCCTTGGAGAAAAAACATTAAGAAAAAAAAAAGTATCAAAGAAAAGTGCGCCTTGGCCGTTAATGAACGCGTCGTGTAAACTAACAACGCTCATTGTTATAAAAGAGTTTGCATTTTTTAAATATCTCAGAAGAAAGCATAAAATTAGCTGGACTATTTAAAATGCCGGGCGACAACGGGAGGCGACATAAAGAGACTGAAAATGGGGAAAAAAAACGATATTACTGCAATCAAAAGAAGTGAAAATGCTGGATAGTGCATATAACAACTATTATTTACAAACTACAAATAAACATGAACTAATAATGAAAACATGTATAAGTACAAAGACAGTAGAATTATTACAGGGCGGCAAAAAAATCGTCGGCATTGCTGTCAATAGGAAAAAAAATGCCCAGAAGGCTGGCAGCATTACTGCGTTGGATGGTAATGCTAATAAATAAAGGCCAATCTTTTTTTAAAGGATGTGAAACCAAATATCTTCCCCCGCTCTGGGCGGAGCGGGGGGGACAAGAGGCAAGAAGAGTCGGCCAACTGCTTGGCGATTTCTCGAAATACTACGAGGGCACTCGGACCCCATTTACTATTTAATCCTTTTGGAGTAGGAATGAAATGGATAATGTTGGGGTACATGAGGTCTTGGTTAGAGATCAAGTTAGTATAGAATCAGGCTAGATGGAGCGATGGTATCCGCAGGCTGACTAGTAGCAGCCCCATGATTATTGCCGAGGATCAAGTATTGAGGATTGAGAAGGAGAGACTTTACTTTGGGATGTCTGTAGTGCACTATTATAATATTATTATTTATTTATTTAGGATCTCCAACAAAGGATGACAATAGTATATGTAATACGAACTTTAAAACGTTGAAATTAGAACGAGCAAGAAACTCAATGGACACTGATTCAAATAAAACATCTTGTTAAAAGGTGCTCTTTACCGCATAAAGCGGGTGAAACTGCGGAGTGCAGCTAGTTACAAACAAAACCTCAATTCAAAGACATAAAGTCAGACATAAAGCCAGGACATAAAGTCTAGCCTATGTGTTAATACAAGGTATGTGCCATCTACATTCCAAATTTCATTCTAATCCATCCAGACGTTTGAGAGTGAAGGAGTTATAAACATACACGCACACACATACATACTTTCCTCTTTAATGATACAGTGTGAAATTACATAATTACGTGTAAAAGTGTTTGTAAAAATCAATTTATTTGTAATCATCATTTATCAGTTATTGAGCAAGCCAAGAATAATCGTTAATTACTGGTTGTATACCGTAGCTTCAAATAAATTAAAGGTTTACTTGTAATAAAGTAGGTGTAAATAATTCGGATTCAATTCTTATTGAATCCGAGCAAATATTACCCGCGTTAATTACATGAAAACAGCAGAAAATGTAAGAAAATAAATTCAGAATTTTAAATAAGAGAAAAATTTAATCTTTCTGCACGTATTTTTTGTTAATACTGGTACAAATTTACAATGACTTATGTTTCCATGGAGGTAACATATCCGCACATACTAGCTTTTGCGTCGTCTCCGTTCACACATTTGGTGCTGAGCATACTTTAGAAGAAGACCAAAGTTTGTGCACTATTAGTTCTTTACTATTCAAGGGTAGTAGGCTTGATGGTATGTTCTGCTTTAGAAATAGTCCAAAATAAAACATAATACTTTCACAGCGCACTACCCCATCCAGTTATCCTATACCAAAGTTAGTTACAGCAGTTAAAGTTTTCCAAGAGGCTTTTTAAGCATTCTTCTCCATTCCCCGAGAGTAGATGCAGAAAGTTAACACTTGCAATTTTGGAGTCGCGCGCACAACTTTTCGGTAACTACAATTCACTTCGCCCATGTTTTTGGTGACTTTTGTTACCTCACCAGGAATTGCTCGTATTTTTGGCGACTTGGTGGCCTAATTTAATTATTTAAATTCGTTCGCTTAGTAAATCAAGTTTTTGCCTTGTTAAAATTAACGCAATTTACGACTGACAGGATTGACATAGAATAGAACAATTTTAACAAGTGAGAAAGAGGTCTATTTCCAGAAGCAAATATACAGGCTAACACCATTTAAACGATCACTTACGGGATATACACTTACGGGGCATAACAAGTAGAAATCACGTAAGATATACGTGATTTCTACTTGTTATGCGCTTCCTATATTTCGACGATGTTGCAAGCGCCATGACCGCGGGAAGACACATACATCATGATACAGGTTAAATGTCACGGACGCCTGGCAATCTTTTAGAGACTGTACTTTGGTGACTGTGCCCAAGAGATCCACGAGCTCATTCCACCATTCTCTCTTTTTCCACCCATACTTTGTTGATATTCCACACATTCGCTATTAGCACTTTTACTATGCGCACAGGGGAGTAGAATTCCATTTCTTTTTTCGGATGGGAAATCAAAAAATCTTCCCCCGCTCTGGGCGGAGTAGAAGGAAGTGTCAGACTTTTACTGACTAAAACCTATCCATGTTCTTTCTTGTACCTTTTGTGTTCCGGGGCCGCAGCATTATCGAACAACCCAGCAGGCAGCGGCCCTGGCCGCCCCTCTGATGACATCTCTTTGAGGAGCGCGTGGGACACGAACTCCATGCGGCCTACGATTGTATTCCCGAGCTAATATAGCTCAGATCTATTTAAGTCGACCGACTTTAAAAAAGGAGACGGTTCTATGTTCGACTTACGACGTATTTTTTATGTTTGTTCACCGGTTAATCCGCAAACTGTGTGTTTATATTGCTTAGGTAGGTAATTTATGAGTTATCGTATACAATGCATATTTTTTCTTCTTAATGGATGATCTGTTAATATCTTTTAGTAACAATGGCTAATGGATAAAAATCGATAAAAAATGTAAGAAATCATCATCACCTTAAGTGAAAAACTTTTTTGCAAAAAAAAATATACGACTTCCAAAAAAAAACTAAAAGGTGAAAATAAAATTACTTTACTTCCGAATGTCAGAAGCAAAAAAGTCAACTAACCAAACAAGAGTCATCCACTTCCGGAAGTAAGGTTATTTTTCACTCTTTTTTTTGATCGAGCTAATCGTTCCATTGTCGATCTCATTTCTGTCCTTGAACTATTCCAAGGGCAGAAAAGAGATCGACTATTAAATTCAAGGGTATATATAAAAAAGCTACCCTGTTATTCACATTATTATACTGGAAATGGTTTTTTTTTAGTAAATATGAACGTAAGGTCATGTCACAAAATGAATTACGTGATCAAATTGTAAAGCAGTTAGAAGGAAATATTTATGAAAATTTTATTCATAACGTAAAATTATAACGTAGAAAAATTGTTAGGCTTAATTCTGTAATACCAACAAATTGGACTTATTATGATAATTTTGTTCGTAAATAGTAAATTGGGTATTAAATTTAAGTCTTTATGGACTATACTTATACATTACTTTATCCTCTATTTTATATAATAGACAGGTTACTGTAAGGAACTGAAAAAGACCAGAAACCACGCGACTACAATTACTTATTGAATCTACGATATTATGCACCAATAGAATATTTCACATTGTTATCGTAAATAAAATTATAGTAGACATTAATAGTTTAGTTTTGTGTTCTCACAAATCAATTTGGATTTTATTGATTTATGCAAATCAAACCGACAGAGGTAACTACATTAGGAATTTCTCCAGTATCGTGGGTGCGTTTACAAATATTTAAACACACATAAACGGCCAGACTCCTGACTGTAGGCTATACAAATTTTTGTTTCGTGCGTATGCACGGAAATATGCATAAATGAATAACTATATTGTAATTAAACTGATCTTGTGTTTTATAATATAAAAAAGCAGTCAAGTGCGAGTCGGGCGCGCACCGAGGGTTTCGTACAAACTTGCGACATAAACGGCCATGTCTTTTGACAGGATGGAATTAAAGGATTAATTTTTGCACAACTCTAAAGGACCCCAGATTTGAGTATAGGATTTTCATTTTTACTCGATAAAACCACGCGTTTTTGAGATGAAAGCTCTTGACAGGCACTCAGACAGACGGACAAAAGAGTGATCCTATAAAAGAGTTCCGTGTTTTCTTTTTGAGATATGGAAATCTTTTAAGATATCGATGAAATTTGTTTTGAAAAGCTACGCCACTTTGAACTGTGCACTAAAAGTGGTAATACTGTAGTGGATTACAGCATTTACTGTCCACTCCATTTTACAGAGAGGAGACTCGTTTCCCAAGAGTGGGAACTTTATACTGATTATGCTATATCTAAATAACGAGACAACTTCAATAACATAGCAACCCTACATAACTAGTGGTCTCAAACGCGACTGCTGAGCAAGAGCTCCTGGGTTCGATTACTAGTTCAAGGTCAAGGAATTTCTTAATATCCTATAGAGTCTGATTTTGTGCCAGGTTAATGGCAATAGGCTCGTCCCATATAACAGTACTATTAGGTACACCTGTGCCTACCCCTTCAGGTACTACAAGCCTGATGTTATGTTATGTCTACATTCACATAGTCATAAAATTTAATCGCCAACAAGACACGTCGCCATTATCCAGCAATTTGACGTCAATCTCAACTCAACACTGAAATGACTGACAATTAACATTTATATGAACAATTAGCGCGAGTTTGAAAGGCAACATGACTCCTCTTTACAAGGGTTATAATGTAAGCAGGTTAAGATATCAACGAGTTTAGGACACTTAACTTGACATCAGTCACGACTGTAGGGTTAAGACATTTTCTTTTTAGGGTTCCTTACGCACAAACAGAACCCTTACAGGATGACATAGTTGTCCATTTGTCTGTCTGTTAAGACCCTTTATCTCGGAAATGCGTAGAGATATCGCGTAGAACAAATCTTTGTTCCCTTGTAGTTTTGATAAAATCAGGAGGAGCTCGTGGCTAAATAATAGCAGCCGCTCGGGTCGATCTTTAGGTTAAGCCGCGCTTGCTTAACCTAAAGATCGACCCGAGCGGCTACTATTTATTTAGCCACGAGCTCCTCTCGTTACTTGTTAAAAAAATGTATAAAGGAGTAATGGGGTTTTTATGTGTTTCTATAGGTTAACCGAAAATTTAACCATTTTAGAACCAATAAGAAATAATTTTAATAGTTTAACGAATTCTAATAATTGTTACGACTGATGTTCTCTATCTTTACAATCACTCGTAGACACCGCTCTAAGCGAAAGCTTCATGACTTTTGTGAGAAACCTAGTGTTTGTGGCACAGTAATCTGTGACCTAGGTATATCCTAAAGTTTGTGCGTTAAGGTTTACTTACATTCTACTTTATGGCCGACCTGTAGTACCTTAGGTCTTGCGCCAAGCTAAGTTACTTAATGTTACTTAAGTGTGTATTCTAGTTTTACTTAAGTCTTACGTGTTGGTCCCATTTCGGTCGACATTTAGAGTTATTTCAAACATGACTTTGAGACTGTGTTTAGAGAATAAACTCACATGTTCTTTTGAGGGTTCTGTACTTTAAAAGGGAAAAACGGTACCCTTATTGGATCACTTTATTGTCCGTTTGTCTAGAACCTTTACCTCGAGAATGCGTAAAGATATTGAGTAGAAATTAAAACCATGTAAGTACTCAAGTTTGTGCTCCCTTTGTGCTGTAAAAATCAAACCACTGATAATAATCAAGCCATTTGCGGATGCCGATTCCCTTTTTCATTTAAAACCATTACTTTAGTTGTTTATAAGAATAGAAAAAAGCAAGTTACATATTGACACAACTGTAAATACAGTTTTGACAATTTATTGCATTTTGATATTCTGGCGATTTCGAGAATAATAGTCGCGTGGTTGCTTTCGGCTGTTGCAAAAGCTAAACGCACTTCGTTTTTGTGAAAACATTGCGATCTTTGAGTTCTTTGCCATGGAAACGTAAAAAGTGTTTTATCTTTAGATTATGAAAACTACCTTAATCGAGATCATGTAACAAAATCGGTGAAATCCACCCTTAGTCTTTGCAATGAAAAAAAAATGGCCGCTTATGTCGCGAGTTTGTACGGAACGCTCGGTGCACGAGTCTGACTAGCTCTTAGCCGTTTTTTTTTTATTTATGAAAACGTTGCCCCACTCTAGAGTGGATTTTTCCTTTATTGTGGGTGCGTTCAGAAACATTTAAACTCCCATACATAAACCGCCAGACTCATGGTTACCTGTAGGGTATACAAATATTTGTAGCGTGCACAAACAATTAGACCCGGAACAAATAACTGTGGGCCATAAAAATATTTGATCCGCTTAGGAATCAAACCCTCGACATGCAGCGCAGCAGTCAATCGCTCAACCACTTTGCCAACCGTGCCATCAAACCCTTACTTAATATTATAAAAGTGAAAGTGAGTTTGTTTGTTACACCTTTTCCGTCTTAATGGCTAAACCGATTTAGATGAATTTAGCTAAAGAGATAGTTAAGGACCCTGGAGACGGACATAGCATAGGGAAAACTTAGCTTTGCTATTACAATCAATAAGGCGCAAGGGCAAAAACTACAGGTAGCAGGTACCTGCAAATCAGGAAAGGGGAACTGTGTTACCCCGAATTTAACGCGAGTGAAGCCGCGGCCAAAAGCTAGTTATAAATAATTAATTGAGACAAGACAAATATTTGCACATCGTAAGGAAGATTTGAGAGTAGAGCAAGACAGCCACGATGGACGGGCTGTATGACAGATGATATGACAAGAAAAGAGGTACCTGAGGAGATGAAGAGTTATTGAGAAGTGAGGGTTATGGAACTATATGTTTGTTTTGGTTTTCGAGCGTATGGCACTCGTGGGTTGCAGCTGAAAATCAGCGTCAGGTAGCGGCCTTGCGTTGCCTTCTGGAATTATGCTGAGCTTAGGCTCTTTTGGCATTATTTATTTTATTTAGTTACAATGTTAAGGTGTTCCTGTTTTTTTTTTTAATGTTGAATAAACGTCTTTTTGCTCTATGGAAGAAGACATTGCTGCGCCAATCAAAGACCATGATAATGAAGCACAGAATTCGGATAGCGTACGTAATGGTACAATCACTCTCTACTAGTCAACTTTCATCATCATCATCATCATCATCAGGCTATATTAGTCCACTGATGGACATAGCCCTCCCCTAATGAGCGCCATAGCGTCCTGTCTTCAGGTTGCCGCATCCAGTCAACTTTGAATGATGCAAATACAGAAAGAAAGAAACAGTGCTATTTCTAAACCGGATAATTAAAGATGACAATAAACCTAAGTAACACAAAGAATCAAAAGTTACCACGATTGACAGGTACATTCACAAACACAGATCACACTTTTAACAAAACCCGTTACCAAGACAACGGTCCAAAACTTCGAACCCAAAACTTTTCTTTCAAAAGCCCGACAAATTAATCTTATTTATTGTAATCCTTTAAGTGAAAACATAACGAAGTTTTCTCTTCGCGATTAATTCCCGACTTGTAACCGGGTAACGGGTAACTCTGGCCGCTTTTACGAAGATTGATGTCCTGTCAAGTGTTACGTTTTATTTCGGGATTTATTTGGTAGTAACATGGGCTGGTAAGATGGCAGAGTTTTGTGTTTTGGTTTGGCGACGTTTGGTATCTTGATTTTTGGGGCGGAACTTGCTAAAAGGGAGGTCTAAATTGAACATTACCAAACATATTGATAATTATGATATTTATAAGTTTTTTGAAAAAATAATGTAAGTTATAAATACGGTGTTTAAAAAATAATCTAAGATACGTACATATGTTGTAGCCAAAAAAGTGGTTGATCCCGTTTTTTTTGTCGTGGTTGCGTATGTAACTTGAACTATAAAAATGAAGAGATTGACACCCCATTAATCAATATCGGTTCAGTATTAGTGATAGACGCAATGGTGAAACATAATTTTGTTACAAACCTACTGGAACTGCAAAAATCAAAACTCTTTAATTTGGCTTTGTCGTAATCGAGCCATAACATTAAAAAGCTACACAGCACCAATTTCATACTTTTACGAAATTAAAAAAGGTTGAAGCAGCTACGCCGTAGCACAGGGCTACGACCTGCTACGGCGTAACCAGTAGAGGTATGACAGCAACGTCGCCTACGCTGTTAGTTGGCTACGCATCTTGTCTTTGATTCTTGATACATTGATTTGATGGTTCTCTATGGCAGTTCAATTAAATACAGTTTAACAAAGATATTCTGTTATGTTCACGCCAACTTGTTGGTACAATGCAAATTCTTAAAACATTTTTTTGTTACGATATATGGTTCATGAGTTTTTAGTTTTTTTTTCACGAGTACTTTACCAACGACCCCTATGAATACCATTCCAGATTCTGTTAGCTTTTCTTCTGAATTATCACGGTTATATCAAACTCTCAAACTCAAAGCATCTGTTTCAATTATACCGTTAAAAGCTCTTGGTTACATCATTTGTATTGAGAATATACATTAAGAGCGTCCAGAGTAAAAGTTTAAATCATCAGTTAAAATACAAATTTGTTAAAATATCTTTTTAAAATAAATTTATGTCGACCTAGAAACTCTATCAATTAGTTAAAAAAATACTGATCAAAACTTTACTCTTAAAATAATCTATTTTAGCTGGGGTAATCAGAAACTTAAAGACTGAGATTTTACCCCGTTAAAATTTAGGGCCAACCTTTTTTTCGACGACCTCCTTTTGGCAAAAGACAAATTCATTTAAAAACTCAAAGAAAACTTTCTTCTAATTACTATTCCTGAACGTTACGGTATCAAGGATATCCTGCTACGTAACAATTTGAATTTAATCCTGCACCTAACTTGTTAATTCTATCGAAACATGGACGACTGAAGTTTTCAGTTTTACTCGTTCAGTATTGAATAAGTTTCAGATTAGTTTGAAGTTTCCCCTTGGTAATGTACTTAGAAGAGTATAATTTGGTTGTACGTATATGTGGATATCGTGCAAGTTTTACTACTTTCTTGTTTCCGGTTAGGAGTGGGTATTTATTGTGGGAATGGATAGAACCGGCCGTTTAAACAACAGAGCCGATAGCTTTTGGAACAAGCGAGTTCTTTGATTGCAAACGCTATTTCTGAGCAAGAGGTCTTGGTTTGATTTCTGGATTTACTTTATTTTATTTATTTGGCTCACCAATACCAGGTGAGAAAAACATCGAATAAATTTATAGACTTGGACGGCACGGTTGGCGCAGTGGCTGAGCGATTGACTGCTGCGGTGCGTGTCGCGGGTTCGATTCTCGCACGGAACAAAAATATTTGTATGGCTAGCAAATAGTTGTTTCGGGTCTGCCTGTTTGTGTATGTCAGTTTAAATGTTTGTGAACGCACCCACGATGCAGGTGAAATCCTAGTGTATAATCGGGGGTAATATTTGATTTTTTTACAAAGTATTTCTCGTTAGCAGTAATGAAGATTTGGATTTAAGCCCAGTTGATGACAATAGGCTCGCATCCTATTACATTACAACAGACGTAACTGGCGAAATGTAGCCGAATTTTTACGCCAATGACAAGCTTAACGTGCTTTCCGAGGCACGACGTAAACTTGACATGTAATAAGTGGTCACCCAATCAGAGATCAACCTAGACAAACACGGCTTAACCTAAAGATCAACCTTAGTAGCTGTTATTATATAACCCCAAACCCTGACAAATAACACTTCCAAAAACAAGTAAACATGACTAAACAACCCGTTCGCACTCCACACACTCGATCAATATACCGACATATGTCTCAAAGTGTCAGATACGCTCATCGCGTTGTCGACAAGCGTGTAATACAAGGCGCGGCAGACAGGTGGCAGCACCTGTTGATGGCGAATCAAACAAGGTTTTATTATAAGAAAATATCGGAAGATAAGGATGAATTTATTGAAGGCTGCGTCAAGAAAACTTTATTTATTTATTTAACTATTTATGTACACACAGTAAACCAGACAGGATAAAAAACATATAAAATTTGAGTACAAAGGTACTGCTTATATCTTAAGAAATTTCTGCCAGCAGACCTGCGAAAGGAGATATGAGAACGAAATGTAGACGATAGTGTGTGAGAGAGTATTAGAAAAATAAGTGATTGTGCCTTAACTTAACTTTCACAATGAAGGTTGGCATTAAGGAAGACAATTCGTTAAATAAGCAGCTAATTCTGGTTTTCGTTATCTTAATGTCGATTTAAACACTGTGGATTTTATATTTTTATTTAATTTTTTAGTAACGTGTAATTTTTTTTTTATTATTTAATAGTTGATTGTATACTCAATTCAATATTCTGTTTCATGTTAAAATATTCATATACAATGTAAATTGTTCCTGAATAAATAAATAAATAAAAAGATTTGAGAAGATCATGATATTTATCGAAGGGACGACGAGGATTGGCATAATAAACCACGCGCGACCATTGTGTTTTGATGGGTATCGTATGTCTTCGAATTTGTAGTTTCAGGACATACCAATTGCCTTTCGACGTTAAGTCCTGATAAATTTTAAGAGCATGTGAAAAAATCTAACTTAAAGTGGGTGCCCCCACTTTGATTGATTGATTTTGTTTTCTTGGTTTGTAACCCAAATCTTAAATCAATCATTAATGACTAAATCGTTAATGACACTGGCTTTTGGCGAATTCGGATAGATATATTACTGGTGAAAATGTAGCAAATTTGCAAAGAAACAAACGGTTTAAACCAAACAAAAGGTCAAAGACACTTCATATTTGTTTTTTATAGTCGCGAGCTTCTGAATTTTCGATTTAACTTTTTTCTCAACACTTCTAGGAATTCAGTTAAAAAGTCCTATGAAAATCTGACCACTACAATTTTCTTTTCACCATTTGGTTATTTTGTGTTTCTAATTTAACTCTGCTAATCATCCAAGATTTTCACTTAACCTCTCGAACGCTCGCGAATATTCACCCAAGAGGCCTCGCGTGTCGAGGCTTTTTTTTTTTTTTTTTTTTTTGGTTTGACGTTGAGAAAAACGCAAATTTCGTGGTTATATTGATAATTATATGCAATAAATTATACCTTCCCGGAAAGCCCATTAGTTTTCCTATCGAACTGTGTAAGATTATAAATAAATGAAACTGACCTGACTTCGTAGCGACGAGATAAATTTGCATTTTGCAAATTTTCTTCCACATGACCTTGAACTTTCTCACATTACACCAAAACCACACACATATTCTCGAAAAAAACACTTGAATACGATAGCCCATACATTTACGCAAAAACAATATTTCTCATATCACATCAAAACACAATAATTACACGACACAATCACTTTTTCCGCAACTCAACAAAAAGCCGCCATTCTTGCCGCATATCCGCTGTCCGTACTATGGGCAATGTTTACGACTTTGGCGCCATTTTTACCGGTTTATTTTCTTTCAACAACGATAATGATAACAATATGGAATTATATCACTTTGTAGTAACTTTATTATGTTCATAGGTAAATAAACTAACAACTTATGTAGATTTTAAAGCATTTCGAGATAAATTTTGCACTAAAACAAGTCGAAATACGACGGCCATGACGGAAAAAAATACGCGTCTTCACAAGTTTCGACACTTTTTCACTGGCAAATTTATTACTTTTCCAAAAACAAACACTTGCAACGTAATCTACACTTATTTCTCAGTAATTCTATATAAATCTTATAAGATTACTCTCCGTTTTCTAATTGGAAACATGATTTTAGTCCGCACGCAACCACACGCAACAATGGCTCGAAAACTGACAGATAGCTGAATGGCGGATCACTTTATTTTTTTCAATCTTCTTCATTCCATGTATCGATATTGCCAATGGAAAATATTTTAATAGAAAGCGAATGAACTATTCTGTTCAATCAAATAAAGAACGGGTTGCAACATGAAAGTATACGTCACAGAAAAAATAGCCAATCGGTGCAAGTCACTCTCGTACACCTGGGTGTACTATTGCGCGTGGGGCACTTAACTCGCTCGTACAGTCGTATGTACGTAAAACACGCGTAAAAATCCAAATAGCATATCCTTGCTAATATTGCAAAAGCGAAAATGAGTTTGTTTGTTACGTCTTCACGCCTAAATGGCCAAAGCGATTTTGATCAATTTTGATAGGTTAATTTTAGGGGGAGAAACAGGAAAGAAAAGAGTTGAGAAAAATATTTTTTTCGATCATCACGCGGCTTAAAGTTAGCGTTAGCCCAAAGTAACTATGCCACGCGGACGAAGTTGCGAGCGGAAGCTAGTTGGCCTATAAAGACTCGTTAACTTTAACTTAATCCAAATAATAATTCTGTTGCCAAATTTTGTAATCTGTGCCATTCATAAACTGATTGCCTGAAATTGCGTGACGTGACGCAATATCATTTTATAGCACGGACATTTCACTCGGATAATATTTACGAGTTTAATGTACTACCTCATTTTAAATGGAAATCGTACGTCGTTATTATAATTAGGGCAGATTGTATACTCGTTTAAAATAGGGTGAATGTGTGATTTTTATTGCATTTCGTAGTAATTGTTATGGAATTTTGCGCGTGGATGTGGCTGAGTGGTTTAATAATGGGTCTATAGTACTTTTTTTGTAAATCAGTGATAAAAATAAAAGGTGCTATTTGCATTTTTTGTTGGTTTATTAATAACATTAATAGTTAAAACGTAGATATGATCAGATTTTCCATCCACATTTTTTCCAAGTTTTATCAATAACTTAGCCTCTATAGGCTTGCTGCTTTAAGATATTGAAAAAAACTTTTAGTATACAGTAAGTTATTTCAGCGTTTTAAGTTATGATATGATGGCATCTTACAAAAATTCTTATCGAGTATTGATTTTCCATTGTTACTAAAAGTTTCTAATAACTTGTGGTTACAATGGATTATATACTATATGTACATATATATATTATACGACCCACATAGACATAGAAGAAAAAAATATGTATTATAGAAGATGAGTCAGGAATGGTTTATTGAAATAAAATGAGTTCACTTCTTCACTCTTTCGATTATAAATTTAACATATTGTCCTCTGTATAACTATGAGTGGTGCAATACTCAAACTTGGAACTTGTTAGTCACTAATCGAAGAAAACAAACCTGGAAATTAAACCCAGAACCATAATATAGTGTTACCAAATAAAAGGTCACGCAGGCCAGTTGTTCTCACATCACATTAACCATCAAAATTTAATAGACCATACATAAAATATTATCCCTCTCAGATAAATATGGATTGTTAAAAACAGTAGATTGATGTTAGTCATTATTTCTGAGGTTTCTGAGTGGCGTCTCTGAGTGTGGAAATTGGGACTTCATTGTTGTATTTGGTTTCTCATCTGTAAAAACGGTGTAAGTGGATTGAATAACAATTAATAAACTTGAAAAAATCGCTTTTAGCGATAAGACCGCCCATTGTGTCACCCTATTTATAAGTTGTATACTGTTGATAAGTATCTCGTAATCGTATTCTTATAATTTTTATGGTGTACATAATAAATCATATTCTCTCTACCTAAACAAAAAGAAGGTTAAAAATCAACCCATTACCGAGAGAACTTGCGTAGTAAATTACAGAAAAAAAATGGTTTCTAATAAATAACCTCCTTCTTTTTATAGAAGTTGGTTTAAAATATGTAATCGCAACGAAAATGGTACGGCTTATATGATGTGTTTAATTACTCAACACTTTACAATTAACATTAACCCTTATCTCACAGAATAGCAAAAACAGGAACAAAAAGACGAGGAGAACCAAAGGTATAAAAAAAAATGGAACATTCTACAAGCCACAGAACAAACATTTTATACCCAAAGAAAACTAAATGAGAAATCCACAGTGTATCGACTATCGCGCAAAGAAAAGAAGTATAATAGTTTCAATATTTATTTGTAGTTATTATTGTTTGTGTTGCCAACTATTTCTGGCCAAGTGAACAAGACAAATCGCAACCGACTGCTTGAGACGCACTAGGTGGAAAAAACGATATCGGTCCCTTAAAAGAAATAAAGAAGGTTTATTTGGCGCTTGCCACAACATAAATAAAAACCTAAGTCTAAACAGTAAAAAAGATAATACTGTGTGTTATATGACTGCAAATAAAAACAACAACATTTAGTTCCGTATTTCCAAATGTATCTAAACTAAAACACAAATCGATCGTGTCCAATACGATTTATTATTGACCCATTCTAGTTTAAAACAAAACATTTCCAAATAGCTTGATTTGGAAGCATTAATCTAAACAAACGCATTGCAGATGTAGATAAAAAATAGTGTACAACTGCCAAGATAATGTGTTTTTGTTGGCAGGCAAACAAATAATGTTTAAATACTAATTTATAGACTTGCCAATAGACGCAACATATTTTTCTAAACCATAGCCAAGGCCTGCGAGAAGTAAGTTGAGTTTTCTGTTAAAAATATGATGCTCCGATTCGCAAAAAAACTTTATAGCAATAAACATAATAATGCCTGAAAAAACTTGCGTGTCTAACATAAGTTAAGATAAATTTTATCTTTAACTGAAAGTCAACGATGTGGTGGAGTACTTCGACGCTATGCATCGTTGTTTATTTAGTCAGTTTATTTGGATATATACTAGCTGTGCCTAGCAGTTTTACCCGCTGCCCAGTTCCTAAGTGTCGCAAATAATGTGGTTTTAAATTTGGTAAAAGATTTTTTAAAATCAGTTCAGTAGATCCAGAGATTACCCCTACAACCTCAATAACTTCATAATTATAATTAACTAGCTTTTGCCTGCGGCTTCGCTCGCGTTAATTTTGAGGTAACACAGTTCCCCTTTCCTGATTTGCAGGTACCTGCTACCTGTAGTTTTTGCGTTCCGTTTTTTTCCCTCTTTCTCCTTAATTTCTCACGGTTTTTTTTTTTAAATAGCCTGTGTCCGTCTCCAGGGTTTCAACTATCTCTGTACCAAAATTCATCAATTTTGGTTTAGCCATTTAGGCGTGAAGACGTAACAAACAAACAAACTCACTTTCGCTTTTATAATATTAGTAAGGATATCATTATACCATAACTAAAACAAACAAAATCACCGACTTCCGGAAGTAAAGTAATTTTCCACTTATTCGTTTTTTTTAGAAGTCGTTTTTATGTTTTACAAAAAAAGTATTTTTTTTTATTACATCACCAAAATATTTTAATCTGCAACATGCAGCCCACAGGCGGGCAGACTGACCTAATATTTACAATGTACCACAATTCATCCGCAGAACTGATTACCGCACCGATCCCTGATTAGTCAATTGTCGCCGTTCCAATGTGATCGAAATGCGTCACATTCGAGCCAATCAACGCTACGTAAATAACAATAGACAGTTTTGATATTTGGCTGGAAATCTGGGGATTTGAGACTGAATCTGATATCGTGTGAGTTCAAGGCTCCTGACTTTATACGCTAGGCTTTTCTGATGGCACGGTTGGCGCAGTAACTAAGCTATTGACTGCTGCGCTGCATGTTGCTGGGTCCATCCCCGCACAGATAAAATATTTATATGGAATACAAATATTTGTTTCGGGTGTGGCTGTTTGTGTATGTGAATTTAATGTTTGTAAACGCACCCACGATACAGGAGAAATTACAAGTATGGGGCAACGATTTTTGGGTTAAGCCACGCTTGCCAAGTTTTGTATGTGGATCGGTGACCACCCGTTACATATAGCGTTTTCTCCCGGCCTTAAAAAAGCACGTTAAGCTGTTGATCCCGGCATTCATAGATCAAGTCATTTATAGATCTTTGGCTGTTGTAAGATATAATAAATGTCCCAAAAGTCTGACAACCAGTCTTACCAAAGGGTATCTATCGTATTAACTGGGTTGTATAGGACAGACTGGCAGTCGTTCCATGGACCATACTGATATTCCGCTAAATCCGATTAGACTAGAAGCCAACCCCAGATAAGTTGAAAAAAGGCTAAACAGATGATGATTATATTATATTATTATTATTATTATATCTTGGGACAACTCACACACGGCTATCTGATCCCAAGCTAAGCAGAGCTTGTGTTATGGTAACCAGACAACTGATATACATACTTATATAATTTATAAATACATACATATTATAGATAAATCACACCCAGACACAGAACAAACAATCATGCTCATCACACAAAGTTTGTCCTGGGTGGGAATCGAACCCACGACCTCCGGCTCAGCAGTCAGGGCCACTAACCACTAGACCAACAGGCCCGTCAATTAAAAAAAAAGTAATGAACAATTTAATATCTGTTCCTAACAACAACGGTTTTCCAACCCAGTGCGGTCCCCGCGCTAATCTAAGACGTTTTACACAAACACCATCAATCAGCCGCATGACAGAGCAATCGGAAACGGATTGTGAGCAACAAATTGAACGACGTCCCTCACAGGGCCTCTTATCACTGCTAGAGGGACTGATATGGGAGGTTTTTTCGTTAATGAAGTTGGTGGGTTGTGTTAGAGTTGGCATGTACTTAAATTTTGTGTCTGTGTAATTTTTCCCTTTCTGTTCCGAGGCCACCACGGCGGTGGTCATGGTGGTACCCGCAACCCCGGCAGCAAGTCTCCTCGGTGGGCCCCTCTGCTTTGATGATATCTCTTTGCGCCGCGTGTGGAACACGAACGAGCCGTCAACACGACCTGTCGTCACTTGTCGGACGAACGGTGAGCTGCCCATTGCTCACCAACCACCGTCCACACACCCGTGGTTATGGTGGCCGGAGGTCGTCTCGCGGCACCGGATACCCGGAGCATCTCCCGCGGCAGGTTTTATCATAATTTACACAAACATAAAACAACTCCAGTAATTTTTAACAAACAAAGAATCCTTTAGCCTTAAAAGGTACACCATAAAGTACAATTCAACATAAGCTCTACCTGTATGTTACAGTCTGAATACAATTTCCACATAACAATCAGACAACACATTCACAAATCTTGGATAGCATTTAATAATATCTGCTAGCGAAGCAAACTCTCGCTAACTACATCTCTAGTTTACCTGCACATTTAATATCTCAAGTAGTGTTGTGCGTGCAATGTCGGGTCATTTTTGAGATTGTTTGAAATTATTTAAAAAATGACATTTGACCTTCAATTACTTTATTAATATCGAATTCTGTTTCAGACTGACATAAAATTTATGTCAAGAATATAATTTACTAGCTTTCGCCCGCGGCTTCGCTCGCGTTAAATTCGGTATAACACACCAAGCAGACCTGCAGTTTTTGCTCTTGCGCCTGATGGTTTTGTAATAGCAACGCTAAGTTTTCCCTTTTCTTCCCTCGTTCTCCCTCATATCCCACTTTTTTTAAATAAAAATTAGCCTATGTCCGTCTCCTGGTTCCCAACTATCTCTGTACCAAAAATCATCCAAATCGGTGTAGCCATTAAAGCGTGAAGAGGTAACAAACAAACAAACAAACAAACAAACAAACAAACAAACTCACTTTCGCTTTTATAATATTAGTAAGGATAGTAAGGATTTCACACAATGACAGAAAATGTGTGTTTATGTCGCAATTATTTTCTTAAATCAAATAGCAGCAATAGAATTCATAACTCTCATTAAATCCTTAATTTTTAAAAATCCACATTATCATTATTTTTCCTATATACTGCGTAGGTAGGATTGTTGCTGAAACATACAAAAACTGTATATTTTCATATGCCATTCTACAAATTTATAATACCAAAATAAATAATCTTAAATTAATAATAGAAACCAACGTCAAACATGACTGTCACAAAGACCGCAAAAAATTCAATCCGACATTCCAATACCCGAAACATATTTCCCATCACTATTCCGACACAAGATAGTGTTGCGCATATTTCTCCCGAATGTGTAAACTTGTCCCGCGCTCGAATAGTTACGCACTTTACACAATGACGGTGATTCTGGTCTGAGATTAATTAATTCAGAGCTGTGCTCGAGATAAATAGATGACAGTGGGCCGTATGTGTAGGCGGGTTGGATTGTTTTTGATTTAATTGAACTGCTTTCAGCACGATTCACGGATTGTGACACGTCTTAAAAATAAATTTCTTTCTTTCTCACTTACGTACGTACGTCAGTGGAAATTACGTATTTCCTCTGTTATTCTTATAATTTAAAAGTTCGTTAAAATGTTTAGATTTAAAATAAATAAACAAATAATAAAATGAATTGTATTCAGGAATTAAAGCCCATATTACAAAACAAAATAATTAATCAAATCAAAATAAAAGCCATTTAAAGACAGTTAAATTGTTTCTCTGGGACTTCATCATCTTGAATTATTTTGGCGTTTTTCTGGTGTTTGCCTGTTTTGGTTTTAGCTTGCAAAGGTTACAGTGGTTTGAGAATTAGTGAAGCGAACTTGTCTCAGCGAAAACAAGATTACAAACATCAAGCAACAATCGTATGCACCCTGTTAATAGCAATATCGTAAATTGTGTTTCAATTTTAGCATACAATAAATTATATTATATTCTCTTCTATAAAGCCCACCCACTGTACTGTATTCTAATACACATTATGTGTATTAGAATTGCTTGTTGAAAATGTGGCTGCAATTAGTGGTCTATCAACTATCTGACTCATCTTCCACGAGAAAGTGTTTTATTTGCCTGTTTCATAAACCATCAAAAAGTGAACTAGTAAAAGTGTTGGTTTCCTAAATAAGTTAAAACGGCAGTTATTATGAGGACGATGTTTTCAAAATAGTTATAACTTTACATAAGAAACTTCTACTTATGTTGTCACCCTATAAAGAGCTCTTTTACGACTTGACACCTTACCATGCGTGTTAATGAAACGCCCCATATTTTTCAACGACCAGGGAGTATTTCTAACATTGACCCAAATTTAAGGCAGTTACATGATATTGCCATAACACCATGGTTTGAAGAATATAATGAAGTCTTGGCCACGAAGTACATGGAAAAGCGAAAAAACAAGACAAGTTAAATTGGTCTTGTACGAGCCCAAGAAGGCATCTATAACAACATAGTGATATCCAACTTGAGGAAAAAAGGTCACGGCGCTGGTATTCAGATAAATCCTAAAAATCAAAGGAAAACAGTAGTTTAGAGCATGCCCATGAATTGAAGTGCCGCCATTGCAGAGCAACTAGTGCTCAACATTAGCAACATTGTCAGTATAAATATGTATCGTTAGTAACATAATAAAACCCTAATTTTACCAAATCCAACAAATATACAATGTGTTCGATCATGGACTAGCGAAATTCTAGATACTTATGTAACGAGTGTTTTAATATACTATTACAATACACACTGGGGTCTAATTCACTTCCCTGCTTTTTGGCATTCTCTATTTGTATACAAAAAATAATCATATCTCTTAAAGTTTTGGTCTTACTGACACGAAAATAGCTTTATTCAGAGGCCAACAATATTGTCTATCGTTTAAATGAAATGATGAGCTTACATTTTCGTAACTTTAGAAAACAAAATTAAAGTCTAAAAAATATGCAAATCAACGAAAGTTTTGTAAACAATGAATTTGAGTACTAAAATGATTGTTATACAACTACATAGAATTTCGCTAGACCGTGACCGGACATATTGTATATTCAATGTTAATCAATCTTATTACTTCAATACAATTTCAATCTAACGTCATAATATGCCAGAACTAATATTATAACATCTATTGTACCATGTTTTTACAAATAAACATTTTTGATTTGATTTAATCTTTCAATTTGGGCATCCTCATCACTACCCTAGCGTATCCACCCGTCTCAACTGCCTTGTAAACACCTCGAGATTTTTATTCTAAGGCGTAAAATATCTGGCCTATGAATAAGGCCCTAAGATGCGTTCGTTTATACGAGCTTAAGTAAATTTCCAGTACTACAGGCCCATTGGCTTAGCGGGAGGTGAAACGGCCTGCGAATATAGCAGTTTTGGGTTCTGTTTTATATATCTTCGCGCTAGTTATCTGCTGGGGTGCGCAGAATATTGTGGATTTCAAAACTTGCTTTATGTTTAGTGAAGGTAGCTTTAGTACCTAACTTTAATTATTTTTCTGTACTTATTTTGCAAATCGCCTGCAAGTTATTATATTTCGTAAGCCACGTTTATTTGGGTTTTGTATCCTGTAAGCACTAAGACATAATTTTAATAATTTACGCATTTAACCAATTTAATGAATGAGAGCCACTTAAAATGTAACTGTCAAGTCTGTGTATGACTGAGAAATTTGACATTTGTGTCAAACTAGCTGAGCCCCGCTGTTTCACTCGCGTGGTGATAGAATATACAATATATCTTTATGAATTGTAACCAATGTGTTATTCCGATATGTAACCTATATTATTGTAAAGTTTCATTCAGTAGTTTTTACGTGAAAATATTATGGATGTTTAACAACATCCATAGAAACTTTCACATTTATAATATTAGTAGGATATTAGGATATAAATAAAAATAAAATAAATAAATAAAAAAGCCTTTTATTTCTTGCGTAATCACATTTCAAATACATTCTTATTATTCCTATGGTTGGTACAATCACTTTTCTGTAATCTTGTAAGTTGATGTTTGTAATTTATTGATTTTAGTATGGTTAGTATTTAATTTATTATGTAATTTATTATTTAATACGATTTCTGATTATAGATATTGGTTGTTAATTTATTCTATAATTAATTTTAATTTATATAATACTAGCTTTCGCCCGCGGCTTCGCTCGCGTTAAATTCGGTATAACACACCAAGCAGACCTGCAGTTTTTGCTCTTGCGCCTGATTGATTTGTAATAGCAACGCTAAGTTTTCCCTTTTCTTCCCTCGTTCTCCCTCACATCCCACTTTTTTTTCATAAAAATTAGCCTATGTCCGTTTCCTGGTTCCCAACTATCTCTGTACCAAAATTCATCAAAATCGGTTTAGCCATTAAAGCGTGAAGAGGTAACAAACAAACAAACTCACTTTCGCTTTTATTATATTAGTAAGGATTATTATTATTGCATTCTCTAATGTTTTCTTAAAACTATGTTTATGCATGCAAGAACCCCTTCTTATGTAAGGGTGAAGGCCTCCTCCAGATTTTTCCACTTGTCCCTATCCTTGGCTTTTGTTTTCCAGTGTTTTCCTGCTATTTTTATTAAATCGTTTTCCCAGCGAGTTGTTGGTCTTCCTCTTTTTCTAATGCCTACAGGGCCCTGCCATGATGTCAGTCTGGTAGTCCAACGGTCGTCATCCATCCTGGCCACGTGTCCTGCCCAGCGCCATTTTAATCTTTGTGAGAATTGAAGTGCATCTATAATGTTAGTCTTATTTCGTATAGTGCTATGTGGGATTTTTTGTATTTTTCTAACATTTGTGATGCTTCTCTCCATGCTTCGTTGACAGGACCTAATCATGTTTTTTATTTTTAGTGTGTACTTCCATGTCTGGCATCCATAGGTAATGGAGGGAAACAAGCAGGTGTCCATGACTTTTTTCTTTAAATTAATAGGCATAGTTCCTTTTAATATTTCCTTTAAACTCCAGAACTTCTTCCATGCGCCTGCAATTCTTCTTTTTACTTCTAATTCATTATTTTGCTTGTCAAAAGAAACTTGTTTTCCTAAGTATATGTAGCTTTCCACGTATTCTAATGAATGTTGGTCTAGATATAAAGGATATTTCATGCTGTTAGTCATGATTTTGGTTTTGTTTAGGTTCATATGCAAGCCTACTTCAACACTCACAGATTTCAGTGAGAGTATCATTGACTGTAGTTCTCTTGCATTTTCAGCTAGAAGAATAATATCGTCAGCGAATCTTAAGTGGCTGATAAACTTTCCGTTGATGTTTAGCCCTGTTCTGTTCCAATTGACTTTGCTGATGGCCATCTCTAGCACCGCTATAAAGATTCTCGGTGACAGGGGGTCCCCTTGCCTTACCCCTCTTTTTATGCTTATTGGTGGTCCTATCGACTCAAGCTTCACTCTACTACTGCAGTTGTTGTATATATACTTAATAACTTCTATGTATTTGTGATCTACGTGCTGTGTGCTTAAAGCTGTCCATATGGAAGAGTGCAGGATTGTGTCGAAGGCTTTCTGGTAGTCAATGAAAGCAACATACAGTGGTCTCTGGTACTCGCTATATTTTTCAATTATTTGTTCAATTGAGTGGATATGATCTATCGTAGAATATCCACTTCTGAAGCCGGCTTGTTCTATCGGTTGGTGTGTTTCTATGCTCTTACTAATCCTTTTTTCGATAATTGATGAAAAAAGTTTGTAGAGTGATGGCAGCAGACTGATGGGGCGATAATTGCCTATATCCTTTGGGTCGCCTTTTTTGTAGAGCAGGATCATGAATGACTCTGACCATTGAAAGGGTGTGGTACTTGACTCAAGTATAGAGTTAAAAAGACATGCCAGAGGGCGTGCAAGAAAGTGACAGCCTTCTTTTATCGCTTCATTTGTAATTCCATCTGGGCCTGGGGACTTTTCAACCTTTAATCTTTTGATTGCTTTTGTAACTTCCAAGTCGTCTATCGTTCCTATTTCAGAGACATCTTCCGTAATATATTGCAAGTTGACATTGTCGATTGTTCCCATATTATCTTTCCCTTGGCAATCATACAGTTTTTTGTAGAAATTTGTAGCAATTTTAATAATATCAGACCTTTTGCTTAAAACTTCATTTGTCTCTTTTAGTTCCTTTATCCATGTCTTATGTATATTGAGCTCTTTAAATGCTTTTTTAACGCTACACGTAGTACTTATATGTTTTTCAAATGTTTTGGATCGATGAAGCGTATAGTCCCTTTTTATGCTTTTACTTATAAGCTTGTATAAAGCTTTTAGTTGGTTTTTCTGAGCTCGTGTTTTATGTTTAGATTCATGTAGTTGTTTTCTCTGAACTATGAGGCTCTTGGTGTATGTTGATAACACTCCAGGGTTGGTGGCGTGTTGTTTGGCATTATGTAGACTTCTTTCTATACTTTGTATGATTTTGTCGTAATTTACTTGGACGGTAGCATCCTCTTGAAATTGAAATTGGTCCTCGTGTTTTTCTAGAAATAGTCTGTAAGTGGCTCTCTCTGAGGCAGTCTTTAGTGGATTTTTTAAATTGTTTCTGTATTTTGTGCGGCTTTTCTTAACGTTTCTTAACTGAAGAGATGCTTTTAGAAGTCTATGATCTGAGGGAAAATTAATATTTAGAACTTGTACATTTTTGACATTTTTATCTCGGTTTGTTAATATATAATCAATTTCGTTTTTAGTGACTCCGTCTGGGGATTTCCAGGTCCATCTCTGGTTTTTGGGTTTCTTAAAAAAGGTGTTCATTATACTCAACTTGTTTTCGTTTGCAAAGTCTATTAGGCGTTCACCTCTACTATTTCTAGCTCCATATCCATAATTTTTCATTATTAAGCGTTCTTCGGCTCTAGGTTGCCCTATTTTTGAGTTAAAATCTCCCATGACTATCACATGTTTTGCACAGTTTTTCAAGGTTTCGCTGACAGTGTTGTAGAAGTAATCTACCTCATCATCATTTGAGGCTTCTGTGGGTGCATAGACCTGGAGTATGTCTAATTGATATCCATTCATGTTAAGTCTTAGGAGCGCTATTCGTTCCGATATTCCACTAAAGCTCACAATGTTTCTTTTCAGGTATTTTTTAACGATGAAACCCACACCGTAAAGTCCGCGTGTCTCTCCTATATAACAGAATATGAAGCTGTCGTATTCCTGGATAGATGTACCGAGACGTCGGACTTCTGAAATACCGATTACATCATATTCTATATTCTTCAGAGAGTTCATCAGTTCCAATAGGCGGTGGCTGCTTGATAACGTCCTAACGTTATATGTTGCTACGTGGAATAGTTCTTCTTTTTCCTTTAATCTGCTGCTGGCCGGTTTTAGTTGATGGTTTAGTTTGGTGTTGTTACTTCTTGGGATTGTGGTATTTTTTGGAGGGTTTTGGTCATGATCCTCCACGGTGACCAACCGGGTTGGAGGATTAGTAATGTTTTTTATGTTGAAATATTGTTGTGTTGAATCTGTTCGGAGAGGGCTAGCTAATTGCTATGTATTGTTTTTGGAGGTTTCTTGGTTAAGTGCACTGTTTTTATTTATTAGGAAGTTCAGCATGCTCGGTTTAATTACTCCTTCTGAGATGCTATTTGATCTTCTCGCCGGGGAGTCATGCTCTTGTGATTTGTTCTTCTTATGTGTTTGTGTGTTACTTTCTTTTGGCATGTCCACAGTAGATTTTGTTGGTGAAGGAGATAGTTTTCTTTTATATGTTTGTTTAAGTATGACCAGTTTGTCATACTTTAGAA
This sequence comes from Ochropleura plecta, assembly GCA_905475445.1. Taxonomy (NCBI): domain Eukaryota; kingdom Metazoa; phylum Arthropoda; class Insecta; order Lepidoptera; family Noctuidae; genus Ochropleura; species Ochropleura plecta. The sequence goes on from FR997722.1 coordinate 22,746,608, forward strand.
AAGCTGTGTTTCCTTTTTCTCTCTCTGTTTTCAACTGTTCTTGCAACTGGTTTCTTTTATCTAAAACGTGTTTAGGGTAGTCTTCTTTCATATAGTAACTTGTATCTTTCAGTGCTCCTTTTTGTTTAAAGATATTGATCTTTATGCCCAGGTTTGAGAAGGATACCACCACTGGGCGTGGTCTTTCACCTTTTTTCCCTAGCCTTCTAACTTCTTGTAAGTCAATATAGGACAGTTTGATTGAGAAATGTTGTTCTAGCCAATTAAGCATATTTTTTTCTAAAGTGTCATATGAAGATTCCAATTCTTCAATGCCGAAGAAAACGATATTTTTTCGTCTCGCCTGCTTTTCTAAAAAGTAAATTGTTTTCTCCTGGTTATCTACTCTTTCTTTTAATTTTTCATGTTTTTCTTCTAATGCAAAAAATTTTTCCTCTAATATCTTATTTATATTTTGTGTGACCTGTTCCGTCACGTTTTTTCCACTTTCTCGAATCTCTTTTTTTTGGTCATCTAGTTCGAGTTGAATCTTTTTAAGAGCTTTCAGAATTTCATCCATGGCTTTTATTTTGTTTTTCCTGTAGTAATAGTTTTTAAAGGTTTACCTGTATATGTCGCCCTCTAGTGGCGTGTCTTGGTATTTTTTGAACTGAGCGTTAGATCGATGCGCTGTCACAGGACCCAAGCAGTGTTGGTAGTTCTTGCGTGTTTCAACAGATGGCGTTACTAGTTGTATAATATTGTTGGATGACTTTGCAAATCGTAGTTCCTTTTAAAAAAGAGGTTATGTAAATATTTAATCCGAAGGGTATTTTAAAGCACTATTGTTCGTTTTTAATTACTTCTGAGCGCTAATTAAATAATCGTACACCGATCCAAATGTCTTATAATGGATAGTAAACACGAAAAGTTCACAAGAAAAAAGTTCACAATCACTGGTGCTTGTTTGTCCTTAAACTTTCTTCAGATTGTGTCTTTGTTGATTTCTTCACTATATCATTAAAGTTATGAAGTTTACTCCACTTCACTTCCACAATAACACTTTACTTTCGTTTAATATATTTTTAAAATATTTTATTTGGATGTTTATAACAGAGTCGATGTAAACCGTGGCACAGTAGCGCCCTCTCTCCTATTAGGATATACCCAAACATAAATAAATAAATAAAGCCCCCAGTCTAACGGGTGTGACCGGTTACACGTGCAGAGAAGAAGTCACAGGTGATAAACTAAGACCAAAGTAAAAAAGACATAGTAGAAACTCCAAGCTGCTACTGTGCCCGGAGGAAACGGTGGAGCACACAGTGGCGGTCTGCCCAGCTTGGGCGGAGCACCGCCGTGCCCTCGTGGAGGCGATCGGCGGCGGCGATCACCTTCTGCGAAGCAGTAATGCTAGCAAAGGAGGTGACCAGGCGTTTGAGGGAGAGAACCTCGAACCAACCCAGCAGCCGCGGGAGACGCCCCGGGCGCCGGGCGCCTCGAGACGGCTCCCGGCCACCGTAGATGCTGGCCTGTGGACGGTGAGCAATGGATTGCTCACCGTCCGTCCGTCTATTGACGACAGGCCGTGTCGACGGCGCGTTCGTATTTCACGCGCGCCTCAAAGAGAGTCAGCAAAGCAGAGGGGCTTGCCAGGGCCTCCGCCTCCCGGGGTTGCGGGTTGTTCGAAAGAGATAGCGCGGCCCCGGAACCTAAAGGGCAATAGAAGGAACATGGGTGGGTTATAGTCAGTACAAGTCTGACATGCCCCTCCGCTCCACCCAGAGCGGGGGAAGTCATTGGATGATTTCCCACCCGAAAAAAAAAAAGCTGCTACTGTGAAAAAACCAATATCACTTTTTGTCCGACCCGGGCAACGAACTCAGGACTCCGTGCTCAGCAGTCGGGCTTTGAACCGCGAGACCAACGTAGCAGTTAACAATAATTACCTACTGTACGTACCTCACAGCTACAAATACATATTAAATCATAGCGCCCATTCACAATAGATGTTCTCTACCCCTATTTGTTCCAACCCTTACTGTACTTAAAACCGTATGCACAAATAAAGTGCGCGTGCATTATAGCAGTAAAGTCAAGAGTACTCAGTTAACGCGACTGTTTGAACTATGAAATTGAGCCGGGTATTCACTGTTTGCGCTGTGACGGGCGGTACAATGTGTACTCTGCTTTATCACGGGGAGTAAGATGTAGAATATTGCTAGATATGTATTTGTGAAGTATTGAGAAGAGTCAACATCATTCTGCCAAGCCTTGCTACAAGTTTGTTGGTATCGGGTTTCAGTCTACCTGGATACAGCTGAATAGTGAATACTAGTATTTTATATAGAGCGACTGCCTATCTGACATTTAAAACCGAGAAAAGCGATACCTCTTCATAAAACTGAAATTGAGTTAAATATCTAGTTTTTTAATAACGTAGACGGTTATCAAGACGCTTATAAATACTATTTACTTAACTATAAAAGGGTTTTTCACTCTATAAAATACGTTCTGAAAATAATTAATACGACCAGCAATCCATTTGCTTAAAACACTTTTTTTTATTCAACATCCATAGCTAATAACGAAATTATATAAGTAATTACTTTTAAAAAAAAGTACGCAATGAATGTGGTTAACCTCAGAAGTTAAGATCAGAAACCCTTATGAGTGAACCATTACGAATCCTTTTTTGTGGATGAGGCAAAATGGAGTGTCAGACTTTCACTGACTAAAACATGACTTCATTCTTTTTGTTCCGGCACCGCGGTATCTCTATCGAATAACCCGCAACCCCGACCGGCCCCTCTCGCTTTGCTGACATCTCATTGAGGCGCGCGTGGAACACGGGCGCGCTGTCAACACAGCCTATAGTGACTAGATGAACGGACGGTGAACTACCCATTGCTCGCCGTCCATAGACCCACGTCTACGATAGGAGCGTCTCCCGTTGCGGCCGGGTTGGTTTGAGGTTCTCTCCCTCAAATGTCCAGCCACCTTCTTCGCTCACATAACTGCTTCGCAGAAAGAGGTGACCCTTTCACATTCCTTCTCGCTCCAGGCCATGGATTGAACCAGGGCCGGATGCAAGAGCTCCGCCGCCGATCGCCTCTACGAATTACGTACCCTTTTTATTGTCAGACTTGTACTGACTAAAACCCACACATGTTCATTCCATTGCCCTTTATGTTTCGGGGCCGCGGTATCTCTTTCGAACAACCCGCAAAACCGGTTACGTACCCTTCAAACTACAAACTAAAGTAATAATTGTGTTCAATAAATAACAGCGCAAATAAGATAAAACTTTTATTTTACAACTGCAACGCCCACTTTTAAAATGAATTTGCTCTCTGAAAATAGTTGTAGTACACACGAACAAGTTTTTGAATTTAACTTTGTAGCACTTTATCTTAGTGATAACCACGGCGATAACGACAAAACTAAGTTCTATGTTGTATATTCTGATAAAGGCAATGATGACATGAGAAAATTAGACGGCAAAACTCTGTGGTTAAAAACACTTAGAAAAATAAATAAGGGTTTCGCGCAACACGTTTTCTTCTTCCATTCTCCCCTGTCACCTCAACCTCGGGGATGACGGACAGATGATGAACCAATCCAGTACTTCTATATCTTCGTTCACCGTCACTTACCGTTAATTATATCCGCAAGACTTGTCTAGCTAAATAAATTTACGAAATAACTCGGTGCATTCACCTCGACGTTAGTTGAACGAAACGCTTCTCGTGTATAATATGCATAAATTAAAAGTTAAAATGGAAAAGTCGAAGGGTTGTTTTATGTGAGTTACTTTAACTATACGGTTATTTAAATATCAATTTGAACAAGGCAAAATAATGCAGCTTTTTCTTTGAACGAGGCACTAAATTAACGTCAACACTTTCAAAATTGAAATGGTTGTTTTATGTAAATTTGATTCATTACTAGTAAAAGGAGTCTACAGAATAACTAGTTAAAATTTAAAAAAAAACTATTATACTAAAGTCTTATAGTTAGTTCTATTAATTTAAAAAATACGAAAGTTTGTGTAGACGTATGGATGTTAGGGTGTTTTTAATATCATGCGGATTTCATCACGTGTGCGGGATTCCATGAAAAAATGGTTCTCGCAGCATGAGATATCCCCGACCACCAATGACCCAAGTGCTTATTCCTCGCATTTCAATAAATACTTATATAAAACAATATTTGCGGAAGTTACGCGTGCGGGGCTATCCCGCATGTGTGATGAAATCCGTACGATATTAAAAGCACCCTTACTCAATCTAATTCAATTCAATTCAATTAATTATATCCTTAAAAACTACTGAAATGTTCAAATGAGCATAAAAGTACGGCACAGTGCAACCTGTTCCCACTATTATTTTTATTGAAGCTAGTATTGAATTACTGAAGCTATTATTTTTTTTAAATTTAACTTTAAACTTAAACGTTGCCCCACACTAAAAATTTACTCTGTATCGTGAGCGAGTGCGTTTACAAAAATTTTAACTCACATACACAAACACAAAATTTTTTGCGGATCAAACTCGCGACACGCAGCGCAACAGTCAATCGCTCAGCCACTGCGCCAACCGTGCCGTCACTAAACTATGAGTTTAGCTACTGTTACAGACGCCCATAAATAAAATCACTTCAAACCATTGTTGTTATAAATAATATGCTATCCTAAAACCAAATGAGACCCTACCCTCAAACTTACAGCCAACTTGCAAGGTATTGAAACAATAAAATGTAATATAACCATTTCGACACGTAGAAGGTTTAATCGTTACCTTTCTGCACCGCACTATTGTTTACCCACCCCAACAAGCGCCGCCGTATCAATTCTCAAAGAAAATGCACCCGTCTCTTAGATCCTTTACTTGCATAAACAGTTTCCACATCGAGGAAATATTCTAGATTTCGCCTCGGCTTGGTTCGCTTGGTGTTCCGAAATAATCATCGCGGGAGCATGCACCGGGATAAAAATGTATCCTATGTTACAAATTCATAAATGATATTTATTTAGCAAGCACATTTTTACAAACACTTTTACATGTCGTTCTGTTCTTATCTGACTTTTCTGAAAAAAAAAACAGTTGAAACAAACTCAGTCGCTTTTAAGGTCCAGGCAAAAATCTTGGTCAACTAACATGAAGACTATGCAGATTAGTGTCTGAAATGGTATTTTTAAGAAAGCACCACACCAATTTGAGTGGCTCTCAAGATTTACCTAGGGGCCTAGTTAGAGCAAATGGCATACTATCAGCATTAAAGATGAAAAGTCAAAATTATATTGGATGAACATAAATTGCCGAAAAGCTTATATCAATGCTTTTGAAAGTCATTGCAGTAATCATCATCTTCCTTAATGCCTTAATCTGATGCAACTAAACACTAATATTTTACATGGAGCGAATGCCTATCTGACTATTACAACCCAGTTAGTACTGGGTACTACGATACCTCTTGGAAAAAAAACTGGTTGTCAGAATCTCAGGCCTCACAATAACAATAACGACTGTCAAAAACTACAAATGACAACCATAATCAGCGGCTTAACGTGCTTTCCGAGGCAGGGTGGGAACTCGGTATGCAATAAGTGGGCACCCATCCACGGACCAACTTAAACAAGCACGGCTTAACCTAAAGATTGATCCTTGTTGTTATACAAAACGTTTTTAAAACAATTGACACTTCTTTAAACCCTCTGTTAGTATTATATCGATGTGATGTTACGGATACCAGCCCGTTATACAATACAAGTATTATAATATCTTCTTTTTATCGACTTGGGCGAGCTTAAATCTTTCACTGCTCTCAGGATTCTCGTCTTAACATAGAGTTTCCTTTTATATCACGCCCCTGCGCCTTTAAGACTTTAAAGTGAGCAGAGAAGGGGCGTGACAAACAACGAAACTCTCTTTCACATTCATAATATTAGTTAGAATTTTAATGGCCGCCGGGTAACATAGTAAAATCGATATTGACTATAAATGTTGTTATGTGTTCATTAAAAGCGAAGCGCACATAACTCTTTACGAGGGACGTATACTTTGTATACATTTCATTATACCAATTTTATATTTTATTACGCTTTGTTTAAGGGAATATTGCTATTTTATGGCGTACCCCTTTTTTCTTGAGGCTAGAGAAAAGGTTTGGGAACACCTGTATTTTGTTTATGACTTTACGGGTTTAGAGGAGCTCGTGGCTAAATAATAGCAGCCGCTCGGGTCGATCTTTAGGTTAAGCCGCGCCTGCCTAGGTTGGTCTGTGGATGGGTGACCACCCGTTACATGCCGAGTTTCCTCCGTACCTTGGAAAGCACGTTAAGTCGTTGGTCCCGGCTGTCATTTGTAGATCTTTGACAGTTGTTACAGGTAGTCAGTGTTCCGAAAATCTGACAACCAGTCTTACCAAGGGGTATCGCATTCCCCAGCACTAACTGGGTTGTGGAGGTCAGATAGGCAGTCGGTCAATGTAAAATACTGATATTCCGCTGCATCCGGTTAGACTGGAAGCCGACCCCAACATAGTTGGGAAAAGGCTAGGCAGATGATGACTGTACGGGTTTACAAATTGGTGGATAGTATTTTCTTAAATAAGTTTAAAGCACGTCACAAAGCTCATGCCTTAATTATGCAGTACTAGCTTTTGCCCGCGGCTTCGCTCGCGTTAAATTCGGTAGCGCCTTATTGATTTGTAATAGCATCGCTAAGTTTTCCAGTTTCTTCCCTCTTTCTCCCTCATATCCCACACTTTTTAAAAAAATTATAGCCTATGTCCGTCTCCTGGTTCCCAACTATCTCTGTACCAAAATTCATCAAAATGGGTTTAGCCATTAAAGCGTGAAGAGGTAACAAACAAACAAACTCACTTTCGCTTTTATGATATTAGTAAGAATAAGGATAAGAACGTCAAATAACATAGGAATTACTAAAAGAGACACAGAAAAGACAAAACACTAGCGAATCGTATACATAATGTGCTTCCAACAGAAATATCGCAGATGTCAAATGATTTATACTCTAGCAGATTGGGCCCAATATTTTTTATAGCTCCATTGACGTTTTGCAATATAATGTCTACCCGAATGAGTGCGACTGAATTATTCATTTTCCCTTGTCTTTTTCAAGTAAGTTTTGTTCATTTGAGATTTTATGAGGTCGTTTGACAAATGTCTGTGTCCAATCGAGGGTGAATTACTTTAAATCGTTTTGTATAATGAGGTGGAAAGTATTTGAGATACGATTGTGAGTGGATATTAGAGTCGTATAATGAAATCTGTTTGCGACTGTCAAAAAGGAATGGTACTGTAGGTAATAATAACCAAATATTTACAAAAAAGTTTGTATTGATAACCTAATTTTTTTAAGTCGTCTAAAAACTAACAAAACACTTTAAAAGGGCATTAAAAAGAAACCCCTCAATAGTGTCAGCTGGTTATATGCCCAAGAGACTAGCGAATTACCTCGGTGTATGGCAACACTTAGCCTCTGACCAAGGTAAAACCCAGCCCTTGGATCACAGAAAGCGTCAATTTATTAACTAATTATGGACCCTACTCCCGATACCGGCGGAAACCTATTTTTCCGCCACTATAGCCATTATAGCATTTTTAAATGTATTTTTTCAAAGAAATATTTATTAACCGTATCAATGGAATGTCGCAGGCTACTTGACCGCAACTTCCTTAACTAAACTAAACGTAGGCACTTGTTATTGCTGCATCTAAAATAGGTATAAAAATTTTGTCGCATTCAAATAAGTCGTTATGCAAACTTAAGACAACTGCGAAAAAGCATTAGCGAACTTTTTTATGACAAAAGAAACATTTCTTTCCTCTCCTTCACTTCTTCTCAAAGTTTCTCACAGAAAAGTCAACTCAAATAAACCCTTTACACTGTAAGACACAAGAATTGTATCAACAAATGTTTAAACAGCAACTAAGAAAATAAAAGGGTGGGATGTTAAACGTGCATCGGTGTATATTCTGTCGAGTGTAGAACACATACACAGGTGATCAAATGTATGTACATACTCGTATAAACAACGGTGTGCGTTTAAATTGAAGATTCTTGTCGCGTTGTACTAAGACGCGTAGAGATGGATAAGAAATAAAAACTAACTAAAATCCCCGAAGGTGTAAGTAGTGGTGTAGAAGACTTTTGCTCAGCAGTCGCAATTGCAACCACTAGGCCAACGAAATGGTATAAAAATCAAATTATGAATCTGCACCCAAAATTCGTTTCCATCAAAGAGACTTTGCAAAGGCCGGTCATATAATTAAGGATCAACCGATGTAAGCTAAGCGAAGGATCTTACACAATAAATCTGTTAAACGGTTTGTATTGTCTACATCACCATATTGTATCCTTGTCCTGCTCCTTTAAATTTATTTTCAAGTTATCAGGCTTAAAATGCACTAAATCTACCATAATATTCATCTTGCTGACACGATTAAACCTTTAATAGCCAAGACATATTTTATCATTATCTGTATCAATTACGATTAGAACGTGATAAGTGTATCGCCCTTATAGTGGATACTATAATCCTTACCTTTTTTCATGTGGTTGGTGCCTAACCCGGTGTCAGAGTTGTTGCGTGTTTTTGTTTGTGGATGGGAAATCATCAAATAACTTCCCCCAACAAAAACCCGCCCATATTCCTTCTATTGCCCTTTATGTTCCGGGGCCGCGGTATCCCTTTCGAAAAACCCGAAACCCCGGGTTGTTGTTGTTGTCTTGGGTTCGAACTTGGGAATTTAACTTTGAAGTCCGATGGCACTAATAGACTATAAATACTTGTTACTAGATTAATACTAGATGATCCCCAACTAATACGAAGCAGATCACCGTCACATGTTGTCGTCAAAAACATAAGCTTATACAAAAAAACAACGAACAAAATAAACGAATAAATATCACGATTTGCTTAGCCTTTTTCCAACTATATTGGAGTTGGCTTCCAGTCTAACCAGATACAGCTGAGTACCAATATTTTATATGGATCGACTGACTATCTGAACTTATAACGCAGTTAGTACTAGATAAACTGTTACACCTTGGTATGACTAGTTGTCAGACTGTCGGGACACTAAGTAGGTACCTGTAACAACTGTAAAAAATCTACAAATAACAGCCGATACAGAGAGATGGACAAGAAAGTGATCCTATAATTTCCGGTTTTTTTCCTTTTACTTCGGTAAAAAAGAACTTCTTATCCTCGTTAAACAGTTCTTGGACAACATGTAAGGCGATGTTTACAACGTTAGAGAGATGCAAATAAACTCCGGTGGCTTAAAATTGACGACGCACCATTCGCACAGTGCCTGTAGTCATTACTCTTGGCTGTAACTGTTGTTTGAGAGCGGCTGTTAATCTTAATGTAGCTACGTACGAAATTAAGGGAAAAATCTGAAGTTAGGAAGATACTAAGTGAAATATGGGACATTTAAAATCGGGTCCTATTTGTACATCACTAGAGCTGATGGATGTTACTACTAAAAGTTCCGAAATTGTTGTAAATTTTAGGCCAAATTTAATAAGATAGAAAAACTTTATTGCAAAAAAAAAAGTGGAAAAGAACTTTACTTCCGGAAGGTAGTGACTTTTTTGAATCATGGATTTTTTAGCCACTGAACTAAAATAAAGAGTTCATCAACTCGATACCCTCACGTGTTTCCGAGATAAAGGTTCTTGACAGACAGACAGACGGACTACAAAGTGAGTGATCCTATAAAGGTTTGTTTATTCCTCTTGAGGTGCGGAAGCCTAAAGTAATTAATTTAAAAAGTCACATTAGAACTTGTCTAGACTTGAACCCACAACCTAGAGATAAGCATGAGAGACGAGACCGTACTTTTATTACACACTAGTGACCCGGGGCTTTAGTCTGCTATTACAATAGTGTTAGAATGGTCGATCACTGATTGCATAATGGTTAATTTTGACAAGTTTGGTAATCTACTACATACTAAACTTGTCAAAATCAACCATTATGCGATCAGTGATCGACCATTCTGACACTATTGTAATAGCAGACTTAGGCCCCTGGTGCAATGTAGATTTTTTTCTGACGACTGTCACACAGTTTATACTAGTATAGTCGTCAACGTAACCTCTTAAAGAAATTGTATTCATTGCCAAACATTACGCATACACATTAGATACTAATAGTTATACTAAATACTAAAATATTATAAATACGAATGTTTGTGAGGATGGATGTATGAATGTTTGTTACTCTTTCACGTCAAAACGGCTTAACGGATCTTGATGAACTTTGGCACAGAGCTAGACTATAGTCTGGAATTACATATAGGATACTATTTTTTTCGATCATCTTGCGGGCGTAGCAGCGGGCGCCAGCTAATATTCTAATAATCCTTCCTCTTGAATGAACTCTAACTACTTAGAAAAACCGTATAAAAATCCGTTGCGTAGTTTTAAAGATAGAGACAGACAGTCAGTGGGGAGAAGTGACTTTGTGTTATAATATACTAGCTTCCGGCCGCGACTTTGTCCGCGTGGCATAGTTACTTTGGGCTAACGCTAACTTTAACCCGCGTGATGATCGAAAAAAATGTATCTTTCTCCTCCCTTTTCTTCCCTCTTTATCCCCCTTTTCTCACTTTTTTTCAAGGTCCGTCTCCAAGGTCCCAACAATATCTGCACCAAAATTCATCAAAATCGGTTTAGCCATTTAGGCGTGAAGACGTAACAAACAAACTCACTTTCGCTTTTATAGTATTAAGTAAGGATGGAGTGATACGCTCCTCTCGCAGCGAAGCACAGCTTAGCTTTTGTTCAGGCATCCTGTTTTTAACATACACATTTTTAAAATGACTAATTAATTAGTTTTTCACAAGCCTTTTAGAGCATGCGAAAAAGTTTAGTACAACAATTTTTGCTTTGACCTAACCATTTTTTACCTGAGTGAATTAATTTAGCTTTTAGTTTTAAATTTTAATATTTTTACTGAAGTTTCAACATCCTGATTAACATGCAAAGAGTACCTCGTGTGGTGGTCACTAAATGGATGCTAGACTCAAACATTGGAGTATTTGCTGGTGTTAGTAAGACACGCTCAGTCACTCGTTGCTTAGGAAACCCATTACAGGTTTCAGTATTTTTATTTCAAAATATGTTTATTTGGCGCACTATGTAAGCATCTTAACGAGTCCAAATGAGTACTTTACCTCCCATACTCTAGTGTTCCTTAAAGGGTTAAAAGCTTAGTTGCAACTCATTATCTTTCCCTGTAATGTTATAGAATTTTCCCAATCAATGTTTAATACCTATCTTATTTGTCTACCACACAACATTAACATATATGTTTAATATATGTGTTTTTATATATTTGAATAAATAACTTTATTTTAATTGTTTCTGTAGTATAAATAGGTACACCATTAACTACCCCCCCGTTATATTTTTTATATTCGAACAGTCCCTCCAAAGGTTGTCTGGAAGATATCGCTATCAGCGATAAGACCGCCATTGTAACCATAGGATGAGAAATTTCTGTTAAACAGTTATGTTGAACTTTTGGTGTGTAATGAAGTATATTCAATTCTATTAAAAGTTTATTAAGAATGTGATATGTTGTCACCAAATATCAGATCCTATCCCTTTTATTGGGGATGGCAAATCATCAAATAATCTCTCGCGCTCTGGGTGGAGCGAGGGGGAGTGTCAGACTTGTACTGACTAAAACCCACCCATGTTCCCCTGCCCTTTATTTTCTGGGGCCACGGTATCTCTTTTGAAAAACCCGCAACCCTGTACCGAACCCTCCGGATATATATTAGTTTGCTAACATAGATAGCATGTTCGTAGTCAAACAATAATTTATCAAAATCTATCGTATAGATGTAGTGACAGACCATTTCCTGTAGGAAACGAGAAATCTACTGATTGTCTCCTACTTCTTCCGTGTTATGGCATTTGGACATTGATGTTAACATTTCTTATTGTATTGTCAGCTATGGTGTTACTATTGTATTTACGTTTTTTTTTCACAGACTAATGACACACCTGTTCCCACAGGTGTGTCATTTGTTGACATGGTGTGACATGGCCGTCGAGCTCATCATGTTTGTGATATGTCTATGGGTCAATCTAACTACCATCTTTTTGTTTCTTAATCTGTATTTCTTTATCTCAGTTTGATTTTTTGTGTTTATTCCTGCATTGTGTCTTTTGTTACATCAAATAAATGATTACAAAACAAAGAGGTTGACGATACGGTTGGCTCAGTGGTTAAGCGTTTGACTGCTGTGCTACGTGTCGCGGGTTTGATCCTCGCACGGAACAAATATTTGTATGACCTACAGATAGTTGTTTCGGGTCTGGTTTTTTGTGTATGTGAGTTCGCGTTGAGAGAAAAAAAGGTTCGGAAGGAGACAGGGGATGGGTTTAAATTTTTCCCCAGCAGTGGCACACGGTTTAGGCTATAGAAAAACGCCTTATGAAACGACTACTCTACGTTATGACGCACGCCCGTCGCTTGCAGCAGTTTCCGTCGCATAAGTACACACGGAGACACATCAAACTATACATTCTCAGTATAATATGGGCTCGCTTTGTATGAGTTTCCAGTACAATGAGAGATCCGCGTAAACTGGTTTGAATAACTTGATTAGTCACCGTGTTTGCGCGCCGCTGTGATTCGTGCATGCTCTAAGCAAGTTCTTGCATTTGTTTTTCCAATAGATATTGCTGCAACATTGATGTATGATGTAGGTTCCGATTGAGTTTATCACATGGACAAATAGCAAACATTCTTCTAAATCGACATCTACACTGATATTATAAACAGGAAATACCTTTTTGTATTTAATGAATAAAACTAAAAACTACTGAACCGATTTTAAAAATGTTTTACTATTAGAAAGCTACAATAACAATGAATAACATGAGCTATACAACATCACGCTACTACCCACGAGAGCGGGGCAGTAACCAAAGACGCGTTTGACAGCTAGTACAATATAAGTTCAATAAGTTCTGTAAAATAAACGTACCAAGTTTGACATATCGACATAAATTTTCATGACAAAGACGCCACATTCAACTCCATACTTTAAGTGACCATACTATAAAAAACGGGCAGCAGTCAGACTCGCGCAACGACGATGGTTGCGTACAAACTTGCGACATAAACGGCCATATCTTTTGACTGCGTAGACCTAGAGGGTTGATTTTTTCACAGCTCCTAGGGACCATAGACTTGAGTATATGGTTTCGATTTCAACTTGATATCTCTACGCGTACCCGAGAAAAAGGGTCTTGACTGACAGACAGACAAACAGTCAAGCGGACATCAAGTGACCAATAAGAGTTCAGTTTTTTTCCTTTTGAGGTATGGAACCCTGAATTCAGAATTATAGTCATTACTTGAAGTATTAAATTGGAATGCTTGTGTTTTGTTACCTAAGATGAGTCGTTTTGTTACTTGAAATAAATGAATAAAAAAATTTAATTGCTGGTGCAAGCCTTAGTTAATAGTTCTTGCTTCTTTGTGACATATCATAATTTTGTTTTAGATTTTTCCATTGACTAAATGACTCATAAATCATTCACCATTTACTAGAAGACACTTTTTAGATAACACAAAAAGAATATTTATCTAACTTACAAAAACTTACAATGGAGTCAAGAACAACAATCAACCTTCTTTGATAAAGTTTCGCTAAAAAAGTTTTGTTTACGAAAACAAGGACAGAGGGGGTGGACTGTGAGGTGCGGAGGGGGGACGCAAAATAAAGCAATCAGTTATCCGTTAGGTTTGTTTTTTGATAAAAACGTTGACTTTGCAATCTTGCGTCTGAAATTAAACGTAAAACGCTACAGAAGTTGGGGATACGGCTTCTATTTAGTTGTTTATTTATTTATTAAGGATCTCCAACAAAAGATGTACACAGATCATGTAACTTAAATTATGGACGACAATAGTATCAAGTAGGTGCACTCCTTCACCTACAGGAGACCACAGCATACACAATATAATCCTTACAAATATTATAAAAGCGAAAGTGAGTTTGTTTGTTACGTCTTCACGCCTAAATGGCCAAACCGATTTTGATGAATTTTGGTACAGAGATAGTTGGGACCCTGGAGACGGACATAGGCTAAAAAAGGTGAGAAAAGAGGAGAAATAGGGAAGAAAAGGGGTGAGAAATACATTTTTGTTTTTCGATCATCACGCGGCGCGGGTTAAAGTTAGCGTTAGCCCAAAGTAACCGACGAAGTCGCGGGCGGAAACTATAAGCTAACTAAATAAACATTTATAATTTTATAGAACATTATGTCATAGAAAATTGTTGTGCACGTATGTTTTGTATATATTTTGAAGAGTTTTTGTTTCTGAAGTATTCGAAGCAAAGGCAATTTTAGTATTCATTGCAACAATCTAAATGGTCAGAGTAAAGAAAAAAGGACAGCAGCATTCGGCATACCAGTGAAAATCCTTACTCTCCTCTTATCCTTTATGAGTTTGTTTGTTTGTTTGTTTGTTACCTCTTCACGCTTTAATGGCTAAACCGATTTTGATGAATTTTGGTACAGAGATAGTTGGGAACCAGGAGACGGACATAGGCTAATTTAAAAAAGTGGGATGTGAGGGAGAAAGAGGGAAGAAAAGGGAAAACTTAGCGTTGCTATTACAAATCAATAAGGCGCTACCGAATTTAACGCGAGCGAAGCCGCGGGCAAAAGCTAGTGTTATAATAAATTATGCCACAGTAGGAAATTAATTAATTAGTAACGGATATACTAGGTGTTAAATTACCGGATCGTGTTCGCAACACAACATTACTGCGCTCCAGGACAAATATGACTGGCCAACTCAAATAGGACTGGGCAGGATATGTTTGGCGTAAACCGGAAAAAATATGGGCAAAAATAGCAGAAAACTAGTGCCCTGATACAGTGCGACGAGGTTCCAACAGGGCACGAAGAACGAACTAGATAGGTTCCATCAGAGCTGGTAGGAGGGAGCGGGTTCATGAAAGGTGAAAGGGGTGGAGGGACAGAGCAGGTTAGAAAAAAAAAGTTAGTGGGACAACACCACAACACGGACTAAAAATAAAAATTATTACAATTATTGTTTATGGCACAATAAACGTGATTGATACATGTTTACCAATAAAAACATACATTCAAAACATTAGTATTTAACTCTTTAAAGCCGCCTTAAAGTCATTGCTCTTGGAAAAAGCTTACCTTAAAGGTAACCTAACCTCAAAAATATAATTATGTATATTATGCTAAACGTTTACGATTAGATATAATTTTAGTTAAAATTGTTTATATTTTGGTTTATGACTATATTAATTATATTAATTAAACGTATATATAGATATACGTTTAATTAATCCTTACTATAATATTATAAAAGCGAAAGTGAGTTTGTTTGTTTGTTTGTTACCTCTTCACGCTTTAATGGCTAAACCGATTTTGATGAATTTTGGTACAGAGATAGTTGGGAACCAGGAGACGGACATAGGCTATAATTTTTATTAAAAAAAAGGAAAACTTAGCGTTGCTATTACAAATCAATCAGGCGCAAGAGCAAAAACTGCAGGTCTGCTTGGTGTGTTATACCGAATTTAACGCTAGCGAAGCCGCGGGCGAAAGCTAGTTTATTATAATTGTCAAAGTTTCTGACGTACGTGATATTAGAATAAGATACTGCAATAAAATTTTATTAGTTTTAAGACTGTTGTATATGTACTCCCTAGTTGGTAAGCCTAGCGTGTAAGTGACGAACGACCGTGTCGATGGCGCGTTGGTGTTCCCCGCGCCTCAAAGAGATGTCAGCAAAACAGAGGGGCCAGCCACGGCCACCGCCTGCCGGAGTTGCGGGTAGTTCGGAAGAGATACCGCGGCCCCGGAACATAAAGTGCAAAAGAAGAAACATGGGTGGGTTTTAATCAGTAAAAGTCTGACAAACCCTCCCCCTTCCCCGCTGCGCCCAGAGCGGGAGGAGTTATTTTATGATGTCCCATTCGCAAAAAAAAAATGTGGACTGCTCGCTCGTCCACTACATTAGTTTCTGCAATTTTTTTTTATAGTTTGACAAACATTTAAAACGGATGTTTTCCTAGTAACATCTCCTATATCAAAACTATTTAGTTGATACACATTTAGAACAACCTACCAGATTTAGTTCCATAAACTCGTATTTACGTGGCGTTGATTGCGAGTTGTACTTTGATTCCTACTCAAACCGGTTAATCAGGAGCGCTACTATGTTCAATTTGTAATGTTTGTCAGTGAGTAGTAGTGATGAAATCCTTACTTCCTTACTAATATTATAAAAGCGAAAGTGACTTTGTTTATTTGTTACGTCTTCACAGTACATTCTTCCCGGTACAGAGATAGTTGGGAACCTAGAGACGGACATAGGCTATTTTTTTAAGTGAAAAATCAGGGAGAAAGAGGAGGGAAAACTTAGCTTTGCTATTACAATAAATAAGGCGCAAGGGCAAAAACTACAGGTAGAAGGTACCTGCAAATCAAAAAAGGAGAACTGTGTTACCCCGAATTTAACACGAGCGAAGCCGCGTTCAAAAGCTAGTAGTTCATAAACTAGTGTTAGAGATTCTAATTATACTAAAATAGTTAGTTAGTCTATGCTTTGGAATGGGCTACTACAGTACTATCACAAGTTATTATGTCTTGTGACTGGGACTGTAGCAGCATCTCTTTTTGTTTTGATGACATTCAAAAGTTCCTGTAATGGTCTAATTGAAATAAATGCTTTGAGTTTGAATTTGAGTCTAGTTTAGCCCATACAAATATTTGTTCCGTGTGGGCGTACCCGCAACACGCAACGCAACAGTCGATCGCACAGCCAAAGCGCCTACCGTGTCATCAAACTTCAACTTTACAACTAGCCTTTTAGCCTTAATACCTTACCTTACCGGAATCAGCTGAATACCAGAATTTGACATAGAGCGACTGCCTATCTGCCTTTCACAAGCCAGTTAATAAGTGGGTAATTCAATACCCCTTGAAAAGACTGGTAGAAGACTCAATAATATTATGTAAGAAATTGCTCGCACACTTAACCCTTTTGTATTTCATACGTAACACTATTTTACTTAATATATTGTGTTACGCGATACCCTTCCCATGTTATATGTAATGGAAGCGAATCGCTAGAGGCTACGAATATTTTAACATGCAGGAAATATTAATGTACAAGCAGTTCGTGAATATAGTGGAGATAATGTCTTTTCTATTTTAGTAGATATTCAGATCATATGCTATTTGTACATTTTACACTATCGTCAAACATACACACTAACACTTCCACTCACACATAAACTCACACATCCACACGACAGCGTATCTTTTAATTTTTACTTTGTTTTTTTGCTTATTTTCTTTATCCTTACTAATATCATAAAAGCGTAAGTGAGTTTGTTTGTTTGTTACGTCTTCACGCCTTAATGGCTAAACCGATTTTGATGAATTTTAGTACAGAGATAGTTGGGACCCTGGAGATGGACATAGGCAATTTTTTTTTAAAGAGAGAATTGAGGGTGAAAGTCGGAAGAAAAGGGAAAACTTAGCATTGCTATTACAATAAATAAGGCGCATGGGCAAAAACTGCAGATCAGGAAAGGGGAACTGTGTTACCCCGAATTTAACGCGAGCGAAGCCGCGGGCAAAAACTAGTATCCTATATTTTTGTTATATCACTCCTTCATCTTTATAATCACTAAAATGGCATGTCTTTTCAATAGCGTTAAGAGTAACTAGTTGAACTTCCTAACACAAGTATTTTTTTTTTACTTGTTATTGAAATAAACATTTTATTTATTTACATTTTCATGTGTCGCTAGCTCAAGGAAACCCTTGAGGTCTCCAGAATTTTCTGGAACGGTTAGTTAACCGTTCCAAGTTTTTAAAAAGTCACCTAACATAGCTTGGCAACCTTTACAGTTGTAAAGGTTGCCAAGCTATGTTAGGTGACTTTTTAAGAAAGTTTTTCCGAAATTACCTGGAAGAGACAGATAGAAAGATAAAAATTCAAGTTTTTTTTTAAATTATAAGTACCGTTTATACTTTCACATGCATTTAGTAAAACGATAATATTATTAAAGAAGGATGGCGGGGATCCATGTACAATGGGACCCACTCTTAGGAGCTTCATATAGTTTAGAAACGTATACCTAGTTGTAGAACTATTTAAAACTAGAATAAAAGCAAATGGGCAGTAAGTCGTAGAGGGTGGGAGAAAAAATAAATTCAAGGTAAAAGATTGTAACCTAAAACGAATTCAAGATTGCGTATTTAACAATACAATATTTTCTTTTTAATCAGATAATAAATATTTACCAACAGTATCATCGTGGTTTTGTATCTTTCTAGCCAAATTTAGGTACATACTTCCCCAATCAAAATAATAAAAATACGTCCGGGAGCTAGGACCTATACTGACTTGGTCATAACGAGATATACTGTTAGCATAGAGTAGATTGATGTAGGGTGAAACCATAATTATTATTGGCAAAAACCTAAGCTGAAAGAAGCGTAAATATCTAGTACAATAATAAATATCAAATACCTAATAACAAACAATTTAATAATACGAAGTAGTTTTGACACTAACAGTCAGCTCAGATTGACAGCATAACGTTTCATTCTACGTTATCATAAATAATCGTAATTATTTTAACTTTGTGCTTTTTTTGTAATAAAAAAATGTGAATGCATGCATAATATTAACGTTTGCACATATTTTTTATATTTTACAAGTATTTTTTATTTAAAAAAATTACAACCGTAAACATCCACTAGCGTGAGAACGTAAATCATATAAAGAGTAGGTTGGAATGTAATTCGAAACACGGTGCGTTCAATAACTGCATGATGACTTATTTTTAAGAATATAAAAATCTTTTCTAACTTTGAATACCTATCCATCATCTAGTCATTCAATATTTTTTAGATAATCTTCTTATAAACTCTTAGTTATAATAAACATAAACTCGCAGATGAACGATACTTCGTTCATTTATAAATAATGTGGGTCCAATCTCGCCGGGATCCTTTCAAATGGGCTTTTAAATTTAATTTGTTTTTTTAATGATTGTCAGTTTTCAACGAAACTAATAAATATTAACTGTAAAAGTAGCAAATGTTTATCAGACTTTCACAACGTTTGTAGAAAGAGGTTAAAAAGCAAAATCTTAAAAAAAAAACTAGCCAAGTGTGAGTCGGACTAGCGCACCGAGGGTTCCGTACAAACTGCAACATAAATGGCTACACAGCAATAGTAATAAAAACAAAAACAGTCAATAGTCACATCATGGGAACAGACCATCACTAGGAACAGTTTACCAAATTGTTATAATACTCTGCTAAATCTTTAGTGATTTTAATCTTACACAGGTATAAAAATAATCCTCCATTTTTGTACCCCATTCGCTTCCTGTACACGAGACGAAAAGAAATTTACATTTTAATTTTGTTTCACGGTGACTGTTAGAAGTTTGAGACGGTCTCAGTAACGGATCTGTTTGCAGCGATACAAACTTTTTGTTTTGCATAATTAACTGACGATGGTACCGTGAAATACTACCTTTATAGTATAGTTAGGAAAAAAGTTAAGTAAAATAGTCTCAGTAGAGCTTTGTTAACTGGTGTTTAAGTATTTTTAAGAGAGATTTATGTATTTTTTTCTGAACTAAAAAACCTTAGTTTAGGGTTTTTTGCGGTTGGGAAATCATCAAATAATTTCCCCCGCTCTGGGCGTAGCGGGGGGAGTGTCAGACGTGTACTGGCTAAAAACCACCAATGTTCCTTCTATTGCCGTTTATGTTCCGGGGCCGCGGTATCTTTTTCAAAGAACCCGCAATCCCGACAGGTTGAACTAAGGCTTAGTTGTAAGAAGTGGCATTCGCGTTTAAAACATTAAGTGAAGATGGTGGTAAGAAAACGTTTGTCTCGCTGTGTGCTACGAAAAGCGCTACGGCGTAGCTGCTACGAAAGTGGGTTCTTTCCACAGGAAAAGTTAAGTGGGTTCTTTTTTTCTAAGGGATTTTTTTTTAAATAAAATGAATTGTCTGATTCCCTCACGTTAGTTTTAATGGTTTTTAATTTCGAGTATTGATCGTATAGATGTAAAAAAAATGAAATTGCTGTTTATCGATCTTTTTTGTTTTTCCATGACGAGTTGGAATAGTGACGAGTTGGGCATAACTGTACATACAAGCTTAATTTTTCTTTATAAGAATACTCTCAAAAATCTTGGTCGCAAAAGAACAGCTGTTCCATACATTTTGACGATTTGCATGATTACAAATTTATAGATAAGCAGATATTTTTTTGGTAATTTCAGTTCGTTAGTATAAAAATCAGTAAAATCCAGTAAAATATGATTGTTCCCTACTCCTTTATCTACGCCTTACAGAAAACAGGTGTAATGTCATAATATCATTTTAATTACACAAATTCCATATTCGGATAGCTATAAGCAAACGTTAAGTGGCACATGTCTTAACCAAAATGAAATTCCAAGGTGACATAGATAATTATCATGAAGTCACATTCAAAATTAGAATGTTACTAACTGGCGCCCGCGGTTTCGCCTGCGTGATATAGAAAAAAAAATATTCCAGACCATAATCTACCTCTGTGCCAAAATTCATCAAGATCTGTTCAGCCGTTTTTACTGGAAAGAGTAACAAACATCCATACATCTATCCATCCTCACAAACATTCGCATTTATAATATTAGTAACATGGTAAGATAATGAAAGTCTCTTTTTGTTGAAAAAAATAATTATTAACTGATGTCAAATCAATATAGTAGTGCATCAATATATTTTGCAATATGTTAAGAATGATAATCTGATATTCTATTTTTCATACAATTGTCTGTAATTGTTTTTTAAAAACTGCCCCACACTAGGTTTTTTCCTGTATCGTGGTTACATTCACAAACATTTGAAATCACATACACCAACAGCCACTCGAAACAACTACCTGTAGGCCATACAAACAAATATATGTCCCGTGTCGGGATCGAACCCGCAACACGCAGCGTAACAGTCAAACGCTCAGCTACTGCGCCAACCGTGCCCTCCAATTTGTAACTACATATAAATATCAATTTCTGCAAACCAGTTATGTTGAACTTTGATGTGCAATAAAGTTTATTCTGTCAAAGATGTCAGTAATGTACCATAACGAATTTTCTTATATCTTTTAATCCTTTCGCAATGTGATTTGAGCATCAGCCAATGCAAAAATGTGTAAAATGTAGATAAACTGAAGGTGTTTTAACATAGGCTTTGTACAATGTTAAATCGAAAATCTTTTAGTAATTTTGCTATATTGTTAGTAACAAATTCAATCAGTATCACACATAGGTACTACAAGTAAATTCTTAAAATTATGACAATATTACGTGAAATGAGTATTTTTAATTTTAAAATTGACTCATTTATGTTACACTAGCTTTCGCCCACGGCTTCGATAGCATTAAATTCGGGGTAACACAGTTCCCCTTTTCTGATTTGCAGGTACCTGCTACCTGTAGTTTTTGCAATTGCGCCTTATTTATTGTAATAGCAAAGCTAAGTTTTCCCTTTTCTTCCCTCTTTCTCCCTCAACTCTCACTTTTTTTAAAAAAAAGGTAGCCTATGTCCGTCTGCAGGGTCCCAACTATCTCTGTACCAAAACTCATCGAAATTGGTTTAGCCATTTAGGCGTAAAGACGTAACAAACAAACAAATATACAAACAGACAAATTCAGTTTCGCTTTTATATTAGTAAGGATTACGTGAAATGAGTATTTTTAATTTTAAAATTGACTTATTTATGTTATATTTACTACGCATGCTCATGCTGGGTCTTCAGATTGTGACAGCAGACTGATTAGTATGCCAACGTCCCTTTAAGTATTGGAATTGCGCGTTTCATTGGTAGTAGTTACCTCTACTGCAGCTATTCTTACGAAAATATAACTGCTCATAATGCCTTCACTTCTTTCTTGAAAAATATCTCTAAAAAAAAAGTTTTTAGTTTTTTTTTTAATAAGAAGTATGTATAAACATAGGTATGTGTTAAAATAAATAAACGGAATAATAATTGAAATATTAAGTTTACAAAGAAAACAGGGGCACAGGAAATTCAGAAGTTGATTTTCACTATTATCAAATAATCAAACTTAACTGGATAGAAACTAGGGTAAGTATAACTTACATGAGCAAAATGTTGCAAAAAAAAGTAATGTAATTGGTACTAATCGTAACATCAGATGTATTTGAACTAAAATATTCAAAACATATACAACGCAATACACAGCTTTCTACATTCAAACATTTAAGCAGTTTTGTAGTTCTTCCGTAACAAGACATTCGACTCCAAACCCTTTATTTATCTACTTTACAAAACACGAATATTCAATTAATACTTACCCATGTAGTACTTTGATCCAATTACTTGTACTTTGTACCAAAGGGACAGAAAACTGTAAAGTAACTATTTTGATACAAGGAACAGCCATTTTGATTGAATTGCTACTCTTCTGTCGACGTCTCTTAGGCTGTTGTTATACTCATGAGCGGTGCGAGTATATGGAACGTGTTTCTCAATAGGAATTGTATTGTATTGTATAACGGGCTGATGTCCGCAAAACCACGTCTGAGGTGCGTATTTTGCGTACGGGTGGGAATATTATCCGATCCACCCCAGCTCTGCGAGAAACGCCAGCAGCGCCTTGGTGTTGCTGACGATCTCGCGAAGAGTACCTGGGTTACCGAAGTACTTTTCCCTGTATGGGGCAACCTCTGGGCAGTTCAGAAGCCCGTGGGCTGCCGTCTCGTCTAACCCCACGCAGGTTCGGCACAGTGTGCTGTCTGTGATTCCTAAGACAAAGTTCTTCAATAGGAAATTGTAGCTATAAAATAACGGTTTTCCTTTGGAATGCGCTCCAGACCTCCAGTCCGTTTACATTTAAGGTAAAAGCTCGCGAACATTTACTTAAGGAATTGGCAGACTCATCTCAAAATTAATGTGTTGTCAGTTTTTCATCATATTTTGTAGTTTTACCTCTCCTTACTTTTGTATATAGTCTATGTATAAATGTATGTTTATTAAATAAAACAAAAATTTTCTGTCACATTGCACCTACTATGTTTTTGTCTCTGCATCACACTGAGGTTTACTGGTAGAAAATGCCCAAGGCATTAAGTCCGCTTTGTTCAAAGTTTTTTTTGACTAGTGCATGAAGTTTTAATAAATAAATAAAATAATAATACTGCCAGCCTATTGCAGTCCCCCTGCGAGGCAAAGGCCTCTTCTCACACAGAGATGGCACCATTACCATACCATGCATTAATCACCACGCCTACTCAAAACGGGTTGGTAAAATTATAGATTCATGTCGATTGCAAGTCCAGGTTTCCTCCTGAGTTATTCCTTCATAAATGTCTATGATGTCCAATATGAAGTTATTTAACAAACATTTTAGTATTCAAATTTATTGTTTTAAAAAAAACTATCATTTTTTTTTTCACAAAAAACTTTCTTGGATTTGCATATTTTTTGGGCTTTAATTTTGTTTTCTCAATTTAAACGATAGACAATATTGTTGCCCTCTGAATAAACAAGTGTGTAATGTAATAGTATATTATAATTAAACGACTCGTTACGTAAGTATCTAAAATATCGGTAGTCCATGACTGGACACATTGTACAAAATATGTCTGGCTGTTTGTGTACGTGAGTATAAATGTTTGTAAACGCGCCCACGATACAGGTGAAATTTCTAGTGTGGGGCAACTTTTTTTTGTAATATATAGGTATATTTATGTATATATATTATTTATTGAAAATATATTGATAATAAAATATGAAAGGCGAGGCCATAACCTCTGGGCCATCACATCACATTGTCGTTGATTTTGGTAATATTAGAGAGTATTTTCCAATTATTGTTGGACTGTGTTTGGTTTCCTATTGCAAAGCCTAGATTTCTAAGTGTCTGTTTACACTTGGTCAGTTACATCTCCCGAAGCTGTGAACGCGACCTTCTACGTTTATAAAAATAATAAAAAAACCTGTGTTTTTCCAGTAAAAAAAATTAAAATACCTGTTTTCTTGACCTAAATATAATGAAGTTAGTAAAGTGATTCTCTGCTAAGTTAACTAATTCTTAAGCAATCACTTGTAGAGGGTAGTCCAGGGTAGTTATTACCCCACTTAATAGTATACAATAATCTGATTTCAAAATTCTCATTTAACATCGACTAGTTAAGCTTCAAATTAAGCTGAAAATTTAAATTGATTGCATGCAATGCGCTAATAGTCGTTGCAAAATGCTAATTGTAAATTGCCACTATGATCACAATATGTATTTAGACTGTTTTTGATAAATCTAGTGGTAAATTAGTAAATTATTCTCTATTCCAAACTGTTTGTTTAATTTCAAAACCAGTTTAATAACTAATGTACTGGTTATGGCGATCCTATTTAAATGTTATCGCTGATTAAAATACGTTTTGTTAACATTTATTACTGACTAGCTTTTGCCCGCGGCTTCGCTCGCGTTAAAGTCGGGGTGACTACCTGTAGTTATTGCCCTTGCGCCTTATTTAATGTAATGGCAAAGCTAAGTTTTCCCTTGTCTTCCCTCTTTCTCCCTCCTTTCCCACTTAAAAAAAAATAGTCTATGTCTGTCTCCAGGGTCTTAACTATCTCTGTCCCGAAATTCATCAAAGACGTAACAAACAAACTAACTTTCGCTTTTATAATATTAGTAAGGATTAATAAGCTAATTCTTAAGTCTAGTGTTTGTAGGAGCGATTGCTATGCTTTAGGAGTTTTGTTCGATTCCTAAACCGAGTTAAGAGTGTTTGGTTATGCTATCTGGAATTTATCAGTAGCAACTGGAAATAAGAATGAATGCACGGCTTCCAATAGATTATTTCCATGGTACACTTGATGACTTATCAAGCTATGTAAAACCATAATATACGCCGTAGTATGTTGGAAGTTCGAAGAAAACGAGGTCAGGTTATAAAATAAATAAACGATTTTTTTCAGATAACAACGACCCTTAAATACATACCTTAACCTTATTATACAAATTATAAAATTTATTTTATTATACATATAATAACTAGCTTCTGCCCGCGACTTCGTCCGCGTGGCATGGTTACTTTGGGCTAACGCTAACATTAACCCACGTGATGATCGAAAAAAATGTATCTTTCTCTCCCCTTTTCTTCCCTCTTTCTCCCCCTTACCTCAGGCTTTTTTTTAAAAGCCATTTGGCCTATGTCCGTCTCCAGGGTCCCAACTATCTCTGTACCAAAATTCATCAAAATCGGGTTGGCCATTTAGGCGTGAAGACGTAACAAACAAGCAAATAAACAAACTCACTTTCGCTTTTATGATATTAGTAAGGATTTAAACTATACTATCACTTTGCTTGCACAATGTTATGAAATAGTTATCAAATCACATTTTAATACAACCTTTGTTCTGAATAGTTACAGTACTGATGGCAGCATCTGTGTCACTTGTTTCATTTAGATTTTTTTGTAATATTTTTCGTATCCTTTGTGAATAAGTGGACATTGTAGGTCTTGTAGATTCCTAGGCGCTTGTTACCTTTTGTTAACTTCTTATCTTATTTTACTTTTTGTAAAGTTAGCAATGACTTATTGACGGGACTACGCTGTCCTCTCATACTTAAGTACTAACGCTGTAACAACAACATTATAAAACCAAATGATTTTAAAACCATGGAGTTTTATGCCGGTTCTTTTCAATAGGAAACGACCAACCCGAACCGTGCACATTTTTTCGACGTTTTAAAAGTGCCCATGTAGGCCAATGGGAAATAAAAATATTTAGATTTTGAATGTTTTTTCCATGTTGTTCCTGTAGATTTTGTCCGCAGAAGCGAAAAATGTACCAAAAACTTCCTTCCAACAACAAATGAAGGTGACACTTTGGTATGCATACCACAAATGCTCCGAAAATAACGTTGCGGGCGGGGATGAATACAATCATAGGATTATTTCTATTCGCTCTCGCTTCCGCCTGTCACTAAAGCCTCACCAATTACGCCCACATACTTGTATTCACAAAAGTTGTAGCTTGTAAACTTTTCGAAGAAGGATCTTTCATTAGAAGAGTTGTTCTCAAGAATTTCGCTCAGTTTCAGTTTCCCTTTATTAATTAGCAGGTACCTACCTGTAATTTTTGCCCTTGCGCCTTATTTATTGTAATAGCAACGCTAAGTTTACCCTTTTCTTTCCGCTTTCTCCCTCAGTACGCACTTTAAAAAAATTGCCTACGTCTCCAGGGTCTCAACTATCTCTGTGCCAAAATTCATCAAAATCGTTTTAGGTATTTAGACGTGAAGACGTAACAAATAAACAAACTCACTTTCGCTTTTATAATATTAGTAAGGATTTCTATATTCTAATCTTATTCTGGGGTCATTGGATGTTATTGCGATTTACTTTAAGCATATTAAGAGTCATGATGATGAAATTTTCACGAAGTAAAGGGCCAGTATTGTTTATTATCTAAGATTTGTATTCAAATTCAAAATTCAAAACCATTTATTTCAATTAGACCATTACAGGCACTTTTGAATGTCAAGAAACAAAATTAATCTACAGCTCCCGGTCACAAGGCATAATAACTTGTGAAAGTACTGTAGTTGCCCATTCCAAAGCGTTGATCTCTATGGAGAAGAATGGGCAAGAAACTCCATGACTACTCCAACTGCATATTGCCAGTAGTTGGTCCTGCGTCTGATGTCTTCCGTCCATTGCGTCTGAGAATGGTCTGTGAATGTCATCATCATTTTTCTGCCGTTATCCCATGATATGAGTAAGTACTGCACAACACGATTTTTTGTTCCATTCTCCCCTGTCAGACGTCACGCTATCATTTATTTCCTTTCGTTCATATATTCCTCTGCCTCTCTATCCATAAATATTTATATTCATCACTCTTTTGGTCACATTTGCTGCATTCCTCCTCATCACAAGTCCATACCAAGACAGACGACTCTCTTTCATCTTTTCTCTAATACTCGCCAATTTTAAACTTGCTCTTGTTTGCTCATTTCTTACTTTATCTATTTCAGTCATTTCACACATCCATCCCAACATTCTCATCTTTACTACATGCAATCGTTTTTTCTAATTTTTGGACAATGAATGTGAAGGACGAAAAACTGCACATGTTTGCACACACACAAGAGCACCCTATAGTTTCATGTTCGCATCTCAATCTAAATCAACATTAAACAGGCTCCCATCATCTGCTTACTTTCAATTCGCCATAGAGCACTTAGGGCTTGCATAGCGCACTGTCGGTGCACGCAAGCGCTACAGTTTATATTTCTGGAATAACTGGAGTGTATCGTAAGTTTTGGATACGGTAGTTTATTTATGTATTTAACGATTTATGTACACATTGAAGTACAGAAAACAGGGATAGAAAAATAGGTACAAAGGTAATGCTTCTACAGATTTCTTTTCTTGCATACCTGCGAAAGGAGAGTGAATAAAAAAAAGAAAAAATTGAATACTGTAGCGCGCATACTCATAATTTGAAATCCCCGCCATGTGGATGTGTAATGTGTATATTTGAATAGCCCGCTTACGCGCTCCGCGTGAGGCGGCCAATCACGGCGCTTGGTGCCGACGCTCGCAAAACGCGGCACCCCGCGCCCCCGCGCAAACGCATTGGCATCGACCAAGCGCACAGCATTTGACGAGAAAAAGCTCTCTCAAATGGACTCTCAGATTTAGCTCAACAGTCTTGCTTATACGTAACTGTAATTTTATTTTGCTTTATGCGAAACCCTAAACACGTGTTTATTATTTTTTATGTAAAGAATCAATAGAATACAAAATTTCAGCAGTATATCATGAAAACTCACAAAGTTATGAGCTTGTTATGTTACCTGGTTGTCGTTGTCAAAAATACGGTCACCGCGCGCGTCTAGTGTCGGTATGACCAGCCGTGACCTGTATTGTGCGCTGTATGACTGCGTATACCAACTGTTACACTACGATATCTTCGTGCTGTATCTACAATCTACATCGCAATCTTATGTTCTTTATCGCACGTTCAATATCTATTAAATGTTTCTACTATCTGTTATCAACACGAAGTCGTTAGTATATAAGATGCACCTTTGGATAATTATAACCAGACTATACTACATCTTTTGTCTCATTTATACCTAGTCATATACTGCCAAGAAGTTTGGCAAATTGGTGACCCCGACGAACGAATACGCAGCAAGAAACATGGCACAATCACCGTGCAAGGCGAACATAAATCAGCAAGGAACACTTGAAGTAGCTGCTGGCACCTCGGTTTTATCCCGCATTCCGGAATTTTGGAAAGACCAACCAAGATTATGGTTCACGCAACTAGAAGCCATATTAGCACCACAGAAGCAAGGAGACGAATACAAATACTGTACAGTAATAGCAAAGTTATCCAAGGAAGAAATACTACAAGTTAGTGACTTAATCACTTCACCACCGACTACAGATAAATACAAAAACATCAAGGAACGTTTAATTGATTGTTACAAAGAAACAGAACAGCGACAGTTTCAAAAATTAATATCAGAGACAGAACTCGGTGATCAAAAACCTTCGCAGTTATTACGTCAAATGCGGGTCCTCGGGAGAGGAAAAATCAGTGACGAAACAATTAAACTACTATGGTTCAGGCTTTTACCAACATCAGTTACTACGGTTCTAGCAGTTACGGAAGACATGGAAATTGACAAACTGAGCCAAATTGCAGACAAAATAATAATGAATTCAAAAGTAACCGAAATATCAGCTGTTAGCAACGACACTTCAAACGACAACAATACAGCATGCATTTTAACCCAGCTAGCAAAATTACAGATAGATATTGACGCAATTCAGCAAGGTCAATATGGCTATCGACCCAACACGCACAAGCATTTCAAGAAACGTCAACAATTCCCGATTATGAGGCCGAGAACAAACTATAGAGGAGCAAATCGATTTTGTTACTACCACGAAAGATTCGGAAAATATGCAAGGAACTGCATTAAACCATGCGGTTGGAAACCAATGACTTACGTACGGAACCAGGGAAACGAATAAGAGCACAGACAACGGCGAAACTCTGTGCAATCCACCCATCCAATCGCCTCACCATTACCGACCGAAAAAGTGGTATGAAGTTTTTGATTGACACGGGCGCAAATATCTCAGTCATTAGCAAGCAACAGAGATATTTAATTTTACAAAATGAACAATACACACTATACGCTGCAAATGGGACTAAAATTAGGACTTACGGCGAGAAGACGCTTACCTTGAATTTAGGACTACAACGATGTTATAAATGGAATTTTATAATCGCCGATGTTACACAACCAATAATTGGAGCAGATTTTCTAGAGCACTATAAACTATTAGTCGACATAGCAGGTCGCAAACTTATCGACAAAGTTACAGAGCTGACAACGCATGTAACTTCAGAAAAAGCGACACAACAAACAATTCGTACTATCGCAGTGGGAACGAATCCACGTATTACGCAACTTTTAAACAAATACGAAGACATCACGAAAGAGTCCTCTCTACGCAATGCGCCCAAACATAAGATTGAACACCACATTATCACTACAGGACCACCCGTCGCAGCTCGGGCAAGACCATTACCTCCAGAAAAATACGACATAGCCAAAAAAGAATTTCAAAATATGATAGAACTCGGAATTTGCCGACCGTCAGATAGCCCATGGGCAAGCCCATTACATATGGTAAAAAAGAAAAATGGCGAATGGAGACCGTGCGGAGACTATCGAATGCTCAATAGCACGACAGTGCCGGACAAATATCCACTACCAAGATTAACTGACTTTACATACATATTAGAAAATAAGAAGATACTAAGCAAGATAGATATACGCAAAGCATACCACTGTATTCCGGTTAAAGATATAGAGAAAACAGCCATCATCACACCTTTCGGACTTTTTGAGTACTTAAGAATGCCTTTCGGATTACGCAATGCGGCACAAACATTTCAACGATTCATGGATTCCTTATTTAGAGATTTAAACTTCGTATTTATATTTGTAGACGATTGTCTCATCGCATCGGACAACGAAGATATGCATTATCAGCATTTAGAAACGGTTTTCAAACGTTTACACGAGAATGGAATAACCATTAATCTCGAAAAATGCGAATTTCTCAGAAGGGAAATAGATTTCTTAGGTTATCATATAACGAGCCAAGGAATACAACCTACCGAAGAAAATTACAAAGCAATCATGGAATTTCCCAAACCGAAAACAATTCAAGAATTAAGAAGATTTTTGGGCATGGTCAATTTCTACAGAAGTATTATTCCACGCGCAGCGGAAAATCAAAGAATTTTAAACGAATATCTACATGGTTCGAAAAAGAACGATAATTCACCTGTTCCTTGGACAACGGAAGCAGACAAAGCTTACGAAAAATGCAAGGAAAGCATGAAAAACGCAGTATTAACAGCGCATCCTTCCCGCAACGCATCACTAGCGCTCATGACCGACGCTAGTGCTACTTGCGTTGGTGGAGTTTTACAACAAAAATCCGGACGCAATTGGGAACCATTAGGATTTTTTTCACAAAAATTGAGCGAAACTCAACAAAAATATTCTACGTTTGACAGAGAGCTGTTAGGAATATACATGGCCGTCAAACATTTTCACAGATTAATCGAGGGAAGAGAATTTACAATATTTACGGATCACCGACCTTTGACATACGCATTCTCCCAAAAACCATCATCAAACGATACACCGCGACGGGTCCGGCAGTTAGATTTCATTTCACAATACAGTACCAACATCCAACACATAAACGGACGTGACAATATTACCGCCGATGCCTTATCTCGAATAGAGGAAATATACGTGCCATCACCTATCGATTACGCTGAATTGGAAAAATGTCAATCAACAGATAATGAACTAAGTAAATTACATGACAATAAAAGATTAAAATTCAAAAACATTACGCTTCCGGGTTCCACAATAAACATCACCTGCGACACGTCTACTGGAAAAAGCCGCCCCTACTTACCAAAGCATTTTCGCAAACAAATTTTCGATACCATTCATGGTATGAGCCATCCAGGAAAAAGAACTACGAGAAAAATGATAACCCAAAGGTATTTATGGCCGTATATGAACAAAGATATCAATAATTGGTGTAGATCATGTATAGCCTGCCAAAAATCAAAAATACAACGACATACGATATCACCTCCTGGTACATTTATGACAGCGCAACGTTTTGAACATTTACATATTGACATCGTCGGACCACTTCCGATTTCACAAGGGAAGAGATATTTAATCACAATCATAGATCGTTGTACGTCATGGCCCGAAGTATTTCCGGTAGAAGATATAACTGCAGAAACAGTAGCCAAGACACTTTTCGAAGGATGGATTACTCGTTTTGGATGTCCATTGCGCATTACTACGGATCAAGGCCGACAGTTTGAATCAAGAATATTTGAGTCACTCTCACAATTTTTGGGAATACATAAAATTAGGACAACACCTTATCATCCGCAATCCAATGGAATGATAGAGAGATTTCATAGAACTTTAAAGGTAGCGTTAATGACAAGAGAATCCAACAAAAATTGGTTAAAAGAAATCCCAACAGTTTTACTCGGGTTGCGGAGTAGCTTGCGAGAAGACACAGGTTATAGTTCAGCAGAGATGACATATGGAACGCCAATACGACTCCCTGGAGGATTTTTTGAGTCATCAGCAGCACAGTTATCAACGTACGAAGAATTTGTAAAACAAATTCAAAAGGACATCACACAAATGACATCAATTCCGAAAAGAAAAAACCATAACCAAGCAATATTTGTGCATCCCGAACTCAAAGAATGCTCACACGTATTTGTTCGGTGTGATAGAATGAAGAAAGCCCTGACACCGCCGTATGAAGGACCCTACCCAGTAATTGGTAAAACAGATAAAACATTTTGCATTAGAATTAGGGATAAAGAGACAGTGATATCAATTGACAGATTGAAACCAGCATTCATGATCAATGACGAATCAAACTACGTGCCAGATTCAAAGGATTGCGACAGACATTCACACACGTACACTACACGATCGGGACGTAAAGTAAAGCCAGTAGTACGTCTATAAAAAATCGCTGATAGAAGCAAGCTATTCGTATATATATTAACATAGATCTTAACATATACCATTAATTCACAACTACTCGTAACAACAAGACATCTAAAATGGGAAATCAAAGTTCTAAGGACCAGATAACATACAATACGGACAGTTGCCTCAATCAAAACGAAGCGGACAAACTCCGTAACCTGATCCAGGAGGACTTACGGTGGACAAGAAATGTTGCAATGGGACAGATTATTTTAACAATCGGTGCGATCCTAATTTACGGCATAATGAAAACACTGGACAGAAGAATGAAGAGTTTAACGGAAAAAAATAATAAACACTCGTGCAACAGCTAAGTCAAAATTACAGACGTCAGCAAATCACACCACAACAGGCGTCATCAAATTCCACCGCGTACAATAGCATTATTATTTATATACATCAGCAAATAGCTAGTAAGGTCTAGATCAAATTTATATTGTAAACACTATTACCATAATATTTATTTTTCTTTTTAAAGGGGGGTGTACTGTTACAGTACGATATCTTCGTGCTGTATCTACAATCTACATCGCAATCTTATGTTCTTTATCGCACGTTCAATATCTATTAAATGTTTCTACTATCTGTTATCAACACGAAGTCGTTAGTATATAAGATGCACCTTTGGATAATTATAACCAGACTATACTACATCTTTTGTCTCATTTATACCTAGTCATATACTGCCAAGAAGTTTGGCAAACCAACTAACTGTCCAACTCGTAAACTTTATAAAATTTTATTTTTATTTTGGGGCAAAATAGTGTAAAACACATTGGAATCGATTCAATTACTTATTCTGTACAAACTATATTCAGTTCCAGCATATAGGTACCTACTAGCAATAATGTTGTATACTTTCACAAAATTAACAACGTAGTTAGCCAAGAGCTAATAATATACCAGCTCCACACATCTTCCATATTCCTAAGCACCAACTGCAGAGCGGTAACGTTACCAGAATAAATTGAAACGTCTTGCCACCAGCGAACGATCTTACGAACATTACACCATACGCGGTCTTACTTCGCGTGAACTATGAGCGAGTAGCAGGTACCAGTGTTTGTTCAAGTAGAGTGATCTACAGACTAGTCTAGATAAGCATTGTGTTAATAGTTCTAGCTGAAACTTTTAAGGGTAAACCATAAAGGAACGATACGGTAGGCGCAGTGGCTAAGCGTTTGACCTCTGCGCTACGTGTCGCGGGTTCCATCCCCACATGGAACAAATATTTTTTATGGCCTACAGGTAGTTGTTCGAGATTTGGCTGTTTGTGTGTGTGAGTTTAAATGTTTGTAAACGCACCCGCGGTGTATTGTAAGGCAACGTTATATTAAAAAAAGAACTCTCTTGCAGCTTTCACAGTGTGTGTTATAAACGTCTTTCTTGATTACTACGAGCCTTCGAATATTTTGCGTATAATCAACTGCCTAGTCATTTTCTAACCATGTTGGACCCCTATTATCGCCTTACAGCCTAATGGGATTCCAGAGCGAGAGGGAATGGGAAGTGGACACTTCTTTCGCTACGGGCGTTGGGCGCCGCGAGACGACTCCTGGCCACCGTACATGCGAGTCTGTGAATGGTGAGCAATGGGTAGCTCGCCGTCCGTCCCTCCAGTGACGACAGGCCGTGTCGACGGCGTATTAGTGTTCCACGCACGCCTCAAAGTTATGTCAGCAAAGCAAAGGGGCCTGCCAGGGCCACCGCCTGCGGGGTTGCGGGTTGTTCGAAAGATATACCACGGCCCCGGAACATAAAGGGAAATAGAAGGAACATGGGTGGGATTTATTCAGTACACGTCTGACACTCCCCTCCGCTCCGCCCAGTGCGGGAAGTGATCAAAGTGATCCAATAAGGGTTCTGTTTTTTTCTTTTTGAGGTAAGGAACCCCAAAAATAAACCTTCTGTAAGTGCCAGTAGTACGCAATAACGCAAAGCAAATCTGAAACCTCGATCAATCCTTACTTCTTTACTATCCTTACTAATATTATAAAAGCTAAAGTGAGTTTGTTTGTTACGTCTTTACGCCTAAATGGCCTAACTGATTTTGATGAATTTTGGTACAGAGATAGTTGAGACCCTGGAGACGAACATAGGCTACTTTTATTTAAAGTGAGAAATAAGGGAGAAAGAGGGAAGGAAAGGGGAAACTGAGCTTTGCTACTACAATCAATAAGGCGCAAGGGCAAAAACTACAGATAGCAGGTACCTGCAAATCAGGAAAGGGAAACTATGTTACCCCGAATTTAATGCGAGCGAAGCCGCGGGCAAAAGCTAGTACTATATAAACCTCTTTAAACCCTTAACTTAACTCAAACGGAACATAAGATCCAAGTACAGCTGAAGTAACCCGAACAATACTTAACCAGTTCATGACCAAACTAACATGAAACAGTTTTCATACATTGTGTAGCATTCAATCCAACGAGCTGTACTGGTAAGAAATGTCGAGAAAGAACATTTTTAGAATGGTAAGCTTTTTGAGTTCTTTTGAAGTGAGTTAAGTTCAAGGACTCGAAAGGTTTCTTTGGCTTTTAGGTATATTATTTATTGATTTAAACTTCATGTATAAATACGTATTTGTATGTAAATGGAGTAATATCTAATAGGTATATATGTCTCTGGCACAATCTGTCATATCCTGCTGTATTATAATATTGGGTGGTGCAGCTAAATCTAAGTTTATACATGAAACGAGAACAACGTGCCGTGATAAAAAAAATATACTTCAAAAGCATGATATACCCTGCTTCAAGTCTATTTGTTTATTTTTTTTAAACTTTCCCCTACACTAGTAATTTCTCCTGTATCGTGAGTGAGTTTACAAATATTTAAACTCACATACACCAACAGCTAGACCCAAAACAACTATCTGTAGGCCATACAAATATTTGTTCCGTGCGGGAATCGAATCCGCGACACGCAGCGCAGCAGTTGATCGCTCAGCCACTGCGCCAACCGGCACGGTTGGCGCAGTGGCTGAACTAAAACAATGTCTATACCAGGATAGTGGATGATTTCTAATAGAAAGTTATTAATTATGTGTACGGTTTAAAAAAAAACATAAGAATCTACCAATTATTATCCAATTAAAACAACAAGAAGACGGAAAGATTTCATAGCACGGGTTCCGAAAACCAAAACAAATTTTGCTGCGTTTC
Organism: Ochropleura plecta; assembly: GCA_905475445.1. Taxonomy (NCBI): domain Eukaryota; kingdom Metazoa; phylum Arthropoda; class Insecta; order Lepidoptera; family Noctuidae; genus Ochropleura; species Ochropleura plecta. Next base: position 22,782,013 of record FR997722.1, read on the forward strand.
AGTACACTATCATGTCAAATAAAAACTTGCTTAAACATAATAAACAATTAAAAGAGTGTAAAATAGATTTAATAAATTGGACAATGACACTAAATCACGCAGACACTTAGGGACTTTTACAACACACGAAATGATACACACACAAAAACATGCACGCACACACACGCATACGCGCGCACAAACACACACAGATGCACCCAAGTATGGTCTTTATATCTAAGATACTGATTAAATGAACTTTGCTGAGGAAGAGCGGAGCCTCTTACTACAGGCATTACTTGTCTTGCTTAAAAGGAGGCTCCAGTCACCGTCTTTTGTAAAACTTTTTGGTACAGAAAAAAAGAATTTGTATTTGTGTGTTCTTTAGCTACTGGTAACTTTAATGCCACATTAAATTCTCTACCAATGGTTAAATTTCCTCCAATCCTTTAGGACAATAGTGTGATAAGTTACAAAACATGATCTAAGAAAATAACTTCTTGTTTTGTAAAAAAATATATACCTATATATGTAGATACTTTTACAAAAAAAAGCAGCACACAAATAAACGAATAGAAATACACACATCAAAAGTATCTAGGGATCAACATATATTTTTGCAAAAACTTTTCTCCTGATTGATATTAATTAAAATTTTCTTTAAGGATTCATCAAATAAAGTGTTTTCGTTTGTCACAGTAACGATAAACCAAGTCAGCTTTGCATTAATAAAGAAATTTGCCATTTTCCTAATAAAGGGATTTTTGACATTTGAACCACTAACATTAAAGTTCGAAAAAAAGACTGAAATAACAGTTTTCTTTAAAATTGTATTGGGTAACTTAAACAATTAATAATCCGTGTTTCTACCGCGAACACTAACAACACAAGAACATCGGTTTGGCATACTCAAAATGAGTTCATCCAAATCACGCTGTGGAATGGCCGCCCATGTTCGTTGCAACAACAAAAAAAGGTCTTCTTGCGACTGGATACCCTCCATATTCGGCAGAGCTCTTCTCTGTAGCATATCCCATGCATGCTCAATCGGGTTCAAGTCTGGCGACTGAGCAGGCCAGGGCAGGACATTGATGTTAGCTGCGGCGAGAGTCTGTCTTACAACTCTTGCGGTGTGCGGTCGTGCATTATCATGCATTAACTGAAATAAGGGACCGATTTGCACTTGTAGAGGAACGATGACGTCTGATACAATCGTCTCAGCATAAATTTGAGCGTTGAGGTTGCCTCTGATCCAAATCAACTCAGTTCTTCCGCCGATCCAAATACCCGCCCATACCATGATGGTTCCACCACTATAAGGATAGACTTCCTGGCAGGATTTTAATCGCTGTTGGCGTCCAGGGGTTCTCCAGTGTCGTATACGTCTTGTATCCGGTCTCATACCAAAACGAGACTCATCAGAAAAGCACACGAAACGCCATTGTTCTTCTGCCCAATTTCTGTGTTCAAGAGCCCATTGATATCGAATCCTACGATTGTGCATTGCTATATGTGGTACCCGTAGCGGTCTTCGGGAATGAAGGTTCACTTCATCGTTCCTCTACAAGTGCAAATCGGTCCCTTATTTCAGTTAATGCATGATAATGCACGACCGCACACCGCAAGAGTTGTAAGACAGACTCTCGCCGCAGCTAACATCAATGTCCTACCCTGGCCTGCTCAGTCGCCAGACTTGAACCCGATTGAGCATGCATGGGATATGCTACAGAGAAGAGCTCTGCCGAATATGGAGGGTATCCAGTCGCAAGAAGACCTTTTTTTGTTGTTGCAACGAACATGGGCGGCCATTCCACAGCGTGATTTGGATGAACTCATTTTGAGTATGCCAAACCGATGTTCTTGTGTTGTTAGTGTTCGCGGTAGAAACACGGATTATTAATTGTTTAAGTTACCCAATAAAATTTTAAAGAAAACTGTTATTTCAGTCTTTTTTCGAACTTTAATGTTAGTGGTTCAAATGTCAAAAATCCCTTTATTAGGAAAATGGCAAATTTCTTTATTAATGCAAAGGTGACTTGGTTTATCGTTACTGTGACAAACGAAAACACTTTATTTGATGAATCCTTAAAGAAAATTTTAATTAATATCAATCAGGAGAAAAGTTATTGCAAAAATATATGTTGATCCCTAGATACTTTTGATGTGTGTAGTTCCAAATAAAAAACGAGGTACCTTCTTTATTACTGTGACTTTTAAATTAGAAAAGCTATTTAAGTGTGGCTTAAAAAGTGTTTTTTTTTAAACAATAAATAAATCGTAAAGTCATTTATTCAAAATATTTTTATTTCACACAGGCCTTCATGTTCAAATGTTCACTTATAAAATGCCGAGTAAAGGTGCACTGTTTGTTTGTTTGTTACCTCTTCACGCTTTAATGGCTAAACCGATTTGGATGAATTTTGGTATAGAGATAGTTGGGAACCAGGAGACCGACATAGGCTAAAAAAAAAGTGAGATGTGAGGGAGAAAGAGGGAAGAAAAGGGAAAACTTAGCGTTGCTATTACAAATCAATAAGGCGCTAGGGGAACTGTGTTACCCCGAATTTAACGCGAGCGAAGCCGCGGGCAAAAGCTAGTATGTTATAAAGAATGTTATGTAATAAAATGAGGTACACTGTATTATAACTAAGTGGGGTTCAGCCACTGCGTCGACGGTCTCATCATTCATTAACATCATCATTCTCTTAACGTTACCCAAACTTAGTTGGGGTACAACGCATAAGTCACCTTCTAGCTTCCCTCTCCTACATTTAATTTAAAAAAAGACCGGCCAAGAGCGAGTCAGACTCGCACACCAAGGGTTCCGTACAAGCTTGCAAAATAAACAGCCATATCTTTTGTCTGCATAAACTTAATAGGTTGATTTCACAGCACAAAAGAACCACAGACGTCAGTATATGGTTTTGATTTCAACTTGATACCTCCACGTGTTACCGAGATAAAGGGCCTTGACTCTTGACATACAGACGAACAACAGAGTGATCCAATAAGGGTTCCATTGTTTCTTTTTGAGGTACGATACCCTAAAAAATACAAAAATAACCTCATCAACCTACACACAAGTTCATAATAAACATTTGATTCAATTCAATAAACTCGAATATATTCGCTGTAATGACACAAAGGAATCTGTGCGATCTAATAAACAAAACTTATGTTACAATACTTGATTATGTCTTTACAAAGGAGGCCGTTGATTTAAAGTTTTATTTGTTTTTTTTTTAGTTAACATTTATAGGTAAAATATAACATCAAGCTTGTATTCTCCGAAGGGTAAACATAGGTGTTAATTTCCATTATTGTGAAAAAAAACCCACTGATACCTTAATAAAAACTTTTATTAGTTCACAATATCACTCTGTTACACTTTGTTTTAAGCTGTACAGGTTACAAGAAGACTGTCCCAGTTTTTTTTTTATTTCATTTAAATATTATTTTTTCATATAGATAGATATGCCATCTTGCATTTCAACCTAGGAGGTTGTCGTCTGCTTAACCGGACAATTCCTGTGGATGCCTTGAAATTAAGGCCTCACTGGGGTACGAGCCTCGGCTTAGGGCATCGCTAAGGGAGAACAGCAAAGGAATAGGTTGGATCTGAGTGTAATGATTTAGGGATTGGTTTGCTCTAGCAAGTGACAAGTAGGGCAAAGACCGGAATGTTGACAAAGCAAATAGAATTAGGTTTACTTATCAGCTTTAAGTTTACCGTACCAAATTGGGAAAGCGCGCCATTTTTAAGCCAATAGGTAGACGAAAATAATACTTATTCGAAACTATTTGCTAGACATATTATTTAAAAGGTTTAAAATTTAGTTTAAGTTAATTTGAAAATATATCACCATAACTTAATATTTAAACAATTTATTAAGTTTTATAGAACTAGATTACTGTTACTAGTCAAATTGCGCACTAATATCATTTGGACTAACAACAAAATCCCGGTACTTCCTCAATCGACATTCAAATTTCTTAATTTCTCTTGCAATTGCTTATAGTTGGGGTCACAGGTTGTGTGTGTAGAACCGGTTTACCGTACCAGGTTACCGGTACCGGTAGTGGTTATTATCAATCTTAGAGTTCATGTCATATGGCGAAATATTTTGTTCTAAATCAGCAGGCAGAAGAGGCCGGGGCAAGAGATAGTGAGAAGCTCTGGAGGGATACCGCGAGGATTGGTTGATGAGGCACGGGAAAACAGCTCATGAGAGAACTTTGCCCAGCTGTGGGACAGCAGGCTAAACCAAAACCTTTCTTCATGATGTAAAACGATTGAAAGGTAATTTATAAAAGGGAGAACGAAAACTCACCGGTCATCTGGCCGCGAGATAGGTAGATGATATTGTTTCTGTAGCAGGTAAAACTTGGATGAGGCTGGCTCAATAATGATATGAAAATGCTTACCTGGATTTGAACCCGCCACGATTAGTACAAAATCATAACCTCTCTTGGGCCATACCATAGATGGTCTATGAAGAGTTTGTTTATATTTAAAACTAGCTGACACCCGCGGCTTCGCCCGCGTGATATATACATAAAAAGTATTCTATGTGTTATTCCAGACTATAATCTACCTCCGTGCCAAATTTCATCAAGATCCATTCAGCCGTTTTGACGTGACAGAGTAACAAACATACAAACATCCTCAGAAACATTCCCATTTATAATATTAAGTAGGATGTAGGATATTAGTAGGAAGAAGGATAATGATTATTTACTATGCCCCATGTTGTATATTTAAATAGCACTCAAACTATAAGAAACAACAAAAACCATTCTTAGAATTCCTAATCGCCATTTAGGTCAAAATGAAAACAATAATAAAACCTTTTTGTGCGAATAAGAACACGGTTAGATTCTAACAAAATATCCGATTCTCTTTTCATAACGACCATTGTAATGTAAATTCAATACTCTCGTCGTTTAGGCACTCTTACACAACATTACCGAATATACATACAATTTGTAAGCACCCGTTATTACCCAGAACTGGGCGTTACCTAGCACTAAATCGCTGAATATTTAGCTCTATCGTTCCCATAAAACTTACCCACATGTTTTAAGTCAACAAATAAACAAACTTTGCAAAAATGTTCACGCAAAGCGTCGTTAAAAAGCTAGTTAATACACATTTTAGTCATAAACTTACCGTCATAATATTAATATAGCGCCCCGAAATAATTTGAGGGAAGTCGTTACCTACCCGCTTTGCGCCACTACACATTTAGGCCGCCGCTTCTGAACTCTTAACTGGAACTACTGGGTGCATTTCACACCGAAACGAACAGTTAGGCTTTGAGAATAATAATGTTACTTTCAAGTTTTCTCTGTTAAAAATTAGGCAGTAACACCATGTAAAATTTAAAAAAAAAACGTTTTCCCACCCTAGGAATTTCTCCTGTATTGTGGGTCCGTTTACAAACATTTAAATTTTAATTCACATACACAAACAGCCAGCCAGACCCGGAACAACTATTTGTTGACCATATAAATATTTGTTTCGTGCGGGGATTGAACCAGCGACACACAGCGTCGATCGCTCAGCCACTGCGCCAACCATGTCGTCACGGTTCACATTATTCAGAATGATTCAGAAAGCAGTACTCTTCAATACACAATGCCCTAGGGCAAAGAGCAAAAATACGTACATGGATGGGTTTTATCCAGTAAAAGACTGACATCCCTCTCCCCGCTCCCGCGCCCTGAGCAGGGGAAGTTAATTGATGATTTCCAAACAAAACTGCAACTGCTAAGCATGAAGTCCTAGGGTCGATTTCCAAGTCGTTCAAAACATGATTGGGTTTTTCATCGAGGATTTGCGCCCGCTGATGGCAATAGGTTAGCACTCTATTACATAGGACTTACACAAAACTAGCGAAATATGAGTATACCATTAGGTATGTTATGTAATGGTAAATTGGCAGTAGAAAATAATTTACTAAAGGCAAGGTTTTAAAAAACTGTGTTTCGTTTACTATACAGAAACACTGCCACCTTTTTCTAGTCCAAATTAAAAGTGAAAAAATTCAAAATGGTGTTCCTAATGGCGTTACATCACGGTGTGACAGGCGGCCTAACTCGGCAAAGGCCACTTCACGGGATCTTTATGGGCATATTATGCAACATTATGCATCTCGCATGCAAAACATATCGCGGCCCATCTTATATAATTTTAGCTCAGAGTCTTAGAGATTTGAGAGCCTTTATGTAGGTAGCTTATTTTGTTGTACTAACGACTAAGTTTGTTTTGTTTATTGTTTCGAATGATAAGAGAGATTAAAGAATTGGTTTTAGCTGAAATTTTGTAGATTAAACATATATTTATATGGGGTTGTGGCATAAATATAGATAGACATGGATAACGCAAGGGTAACTATTTCGCGTGCCACTTCACGGGCCCAACTTACGGTCAAAAATCGCAAGCTGCTACTTTCGCGGTCAGTCTGCATCGGTGTGCCACTAGTTGGACGTCAGATATCAAATTTAAAATGGTTAATTGAGTGTAATAAATTGTAAAAAACTGTCGTCAATCACTAAATTGACGTCACATCACTAAAATATAGTGCATAAGACCACATAGTAGGTAACAAAAAATGGCACGCCGGGTTTTCGTACAGATCGTGATACTTGCGTTATCTATGGCAATCTATATATGTGGGTAGTGGGTTGTTCAAAAGAGATACCGCGGCCCTGAAACACAAAGGGCAATAGAAGGAACTTGGATGGGCTCTAGTTAGTAGGTACAAATCTGAATCTCCGTTCTACTCCACCAAGAACGGGGGATGTTATTTCATATCCGAAAAAAAAAGTAATATTACTTATTTACAAAGAAACCACATAATATAAAAATATTATCCTAAGACACAAATAACAATTTGAGAACAGCTAAGAAGCTGTTCCAAACTAGCTTTCTGCCTCGTTGATCCAGTGGTCACAAGTCCGACTGCAGCTATGCTATTCTGAAACGTTACTTTGCGATCTCACTTCTGAATCCGCAGTGAGCTCATGAGAAATCAACGTTTCGAATTCTGAAATTGAGTGAATTCGACACTAGCGCCACCGAGTGATAACGTCAGTGAGAGGAATTACAACAGGTGAGTATTTTGACGTTTGTCAATAGGATTTCGTATTCTCACACACGTTTTACTCGCTATCTCGAAAGTCATCTCGCATGTCATACACGAATTCATCTGTCAAATGAAAAGTTACTATTTCTTGAGTGAAATTATCTATATTGATTAAATTAATTAATCAAATAGGCTCCAAAAGAAAGGAACAATTAACATAATATATTATTGATTGTCTTGCAGAGAAATTTAAACGGTTAGTATGAACTATGAACTAATATACCGACCATAAAAAACTTCATAACCTCAGTATTTTCATCTATTTCTAACTTTTGTAGATGTCTCCTTCTTTTTTGATACTGAGTTTGCTGAAAGAAACTGATAGTTTAGACGTTGCCGCAAGCCGCCGCCAAGCCTAGAATAATAGAATTTTTTTTTTGAGCCGTGGTCAAACCTATGCATGTGTACAGACTAACATTACATAGGAGCTTAAAGAAATTTAGAACAAGAGCTTAGACCTCTATTACCTGTGACTGCAAAAAAGGGAAGAGGTCTGACCAATAGAATTAAGGTATATAAATGATTTATTATTTACTTTAAAGTTTAAAAAGTACTTAGAACCTGTGTGACTCATTTTCCCATTATGCTACAGACCTACCTATCACTGCACCATTTGAATTTCTTTAAGGACATAAAAGTACTTAATGTGTTTAAAAAAAGGTTTTTTTTCAGATACTCTCTACTCTGTCGTTTCTGGCCAATGGAAACTATCAAAAAATATTAAGTAAAACTGAAAATACTTTTCTCTCGCAAGCTTCAATATCATGCAGCCTATATCAATGGTGATTTAATTAATATATTAAACCACCCTATAATGGCAAAAAAATCATAGGTTTCCACAAAATGCAGCTTAAAAACAAACATTAAAGGAACAGTAAGTATGTTTAATTTTCTATTAGATTCTTCTTTAAAATAATATGATTTGAGATTATAGGCGGCCTAGGTACAAATCACCACTTTAGAGCACCTTTGATCAGTATGTATGGCTTATTGTGCTGACCCAGTATCATTTGGTTTACATGTATTTTTAGTCACTGGTCTCCTTCTCCTTTGCCAGTAAAATAAAAAAAATAATAATTGAAAGCCATTATTTAGATGTACTAGTACTTATTTAAAATGTAATTTTATAGGTTTCATATGAAAACTAACATACCCGGTGTTATAGAATGTATAGATAGCACATTGGTTGCTATGATAAGACCTAAGGAGAATGAAGGAAGATATTACTGGCAAAGGATATCATGCAAGAAATGTTCTATTGGTAAGTTCAGTGAAAGAAACACATGCTTATTTTTTTATCTGTTTATTTGGATATCAAACTGTATAATATCAAATTACATTTAGAACATTTAAAAACATCATTTATGTTATATTAAGATACCAGCAACAAAATAAACCAATTTATTATTTTACTTTAAACAAAGTGTAAGTAATAAGTATTTATTTACTCTAATTGCAGATAACAGATGCAGATTTAAATATAATACATGTGGATGCAAATATAATACATGTGGATGCTTCATAAGGTGGATCATGTCACGATAAGCAGCCTGGCACATCAATTAAATATTCATCAATATCCTGAAACAATTAATTTTTAATGTCAAAACTTACATAGTATTAAACCAATATAAATCATTGAGCTTGTTGTATTTGTCAGTTTAAGCCCGTCCTGAAGCTCCCTGTGCATGGGAGTGTATGTATACAATGTAAACAAATTATGTAAGTCATTGATCTCAGCTGTTGTTAGAAGATGACAATAATTAAGCAAAGTCAATGGGCTGCAGCCCGCTTGAAAACACTGACCTCTGCCTAGCCAGAAGCAGCATGATGAAGTAAGCTTGAAGACTTGATATTTTTATAATACTTAGGTATAAATATACAAATGACTCACTAGTGTATTTGTGCAAGTGCCAAATACCTGAACGTACCTGATAAGTTTTTTTTTTATAAATAATTAACTTAAAAGAAAGACTGGGTCAGTAGATTCCAAAAAATGATAATGAGTTAGTAACAGAATGGGCTTATTAACTACCTTTATAAATAACATACATTAAATGGTTGTATTTGTAAATGTGTGTCGCCTGTAGCAAAACCTTCACCTCCCATTAACATTACTATGCGTTCTTCTATATTTGATAGCTTTGGTATGCCACCATCCACTATTCCTAAACCTGTGGTATATCCAAAAGCTGCGCGTGTAGTTTCTTTTTCACTGCACTTTTTTTGCCAGACCAATACTGTAATGAGAAATACAGAATTAATAATTATTTCACACTGTATGATTAGCAAAGACGCAAATAGCACAACACACAATGAAATAAATGAAGTATGCTTTGTAAATAAGATAACTGAAATTACCAACTAACCTTAATTCATTTTTTTGCAGTCTTCACCGTACCTCCACCCATACTGTATAGTTTTACAGTTATTTGATCCCAATCCTTATTAGCAGCCTGCTTGGCGCTTTGACTTTTGGAAAATCCGTTTGCCAAGCTAGGTTTTCGACTCCACTTGGGCCGCAGATAGATGGGAAGTACGCTCGCCACAGTCGGCACTGAAGTAGAGAATTAATAATTAAATATGAATTATACCGACACCGGCTGTTACTAATTACCTAAGAAATCGTACTTACTTCATTTTTTTAAACTCTTCACTGAGAAAACTTGAGGAAATAAAAATAATACTTTGCTTGTAAACAAAGAACACTTAAGACGATCGCGATTGACATTAATGACATCACGTGATGATTTTTTTTTTAATACACAGGCTTCTCATCGAACCACGAAGCAACGGCAACACCGCATTCAGCCTAGTTATTTAATTCTTGATCTCAAATAAGACTTGTAAATATTAAAATGTACAAAATAATGCATTTACATTGCATTTAAGGCCAGAATAAACTATAAACTATTAATATAGAGCGCATATTCTGCTAATTTAGTGTGTCGATATAAATTTTAGTAAGACACAATTCAGCGTCACTCCCTATTACCATAGAGAAATCTCACTTAAGTTTTCGGAAGTCACTTCACTTCGCTTGACCGTGATCTATATTTGTGAATACGTAAACTTTTACAGGTGAGGAGAGATGTGAAGCGAGTGTGATTTTCGAGATAGCTTGCGAGGCGAGTTCTAAAGTGAATCACTATTTACAGAATAGCACCGCAGAGCATAAGGTCTTGTGTTGGATTCTCAGTTCAGGTAAACTATTGTTGGGTTTCTCCAACAGGAATTTCTCGGTAGCAGCCACGTAGTCTACATTATTATATCCTCCGTTGAAGGCAAACATAACTCGCAAAATAATAAATAAATAATAAATATCTTGGGACAACTCACACACGGCTATCTGATCCCAAGCTAAGCAGAGCTTGTGTTATGGTAACCAGACAACTGATATACATACTTATATAATTTATAAATACATACATATCATAGATAAATCACACCCAGACACAGAACAAACAATCATGCTCATCACACAAAGTTTGTCCTGGGTGGGAATCGAACCCACGACCTCCGGCTCAGCAGTCAGGGCCACTAACCACTAGACCAACAGGCCCGTCAAAATGTGAGTTCGACGCCGTCACAGTTGGCGCAGTGGCTGAGCGAATGAATGCTGCGCTGCGTGTCGCAGGTTCGATCCCCGCACGGAATAAATATTTGTATAGCCTACAGATGGTTGTGTCGGGCCTGGTTGTTTGTGTATGAGGGTTTAAATGTTTGTAAACGCACCCACGATACAGGAGAGATGCCTAATGCAAAGTTTAAAAAAAACATAACCTTCAGCTCTGCCTGAGCCTTCGGGGATTACAGCCGTGATATTTGTTAAAGCCATTTTATTAGGAACCGCGACCTCCATTTAATTACCTGCATCTTTAATCAATTGAATTAACACAACACATCCAATTACGGTGCAACACGGGCGCATGTGCCGGTCCGAACCGGTTACAAGTAGTTACGGCCGGTCGAAACCAGTAATATCCAGTCTAAACGGCTGGTAATGGTCCGGTTAATCGGCTTAAGTTGTATTTATCGCACGAATCCATGTGGCTAGGCCGTTCCTGTGAGTTATCGGATATTGTGAAAGGACAATGGCTATTGTGAGATGATTGTGTGGTCGTAATATATTGATGACAGTTGGAATTGGTTTGTGTGTTTGCGTAAACAATTGAGTTATAATCAGAATCTTATCGGTTTCTTCTAAGTAAGCGTGCGTCACCCTGGGCCGTATATCCTTTTACATCAAGCGATGTGCGACCAAACACAAGCCTAATTCCTGATCATCTGCTTATTTTTTCCCAAGTAGATTGAGTAGATACCAGTATTTTACCTTAAGTGACTGCCAATCTGTCCTCCACAACCCAGCCAGGTTATACGATACCCCTTGGTAAGACTGGTTTTCAGACTTTCGGGATACTGACTTTCTGTAACGACTGTCAAAGATCTACAAATGACAGCTAGGAACCAACAGCTTAACGTGCTTTTCGAGGTACGGAGGAAACTCGTAAGAAAGGAAAGATCGACCCGAGTGGCTATTACCATGAAGCCACAAAGTTCTCAAAAAAAAAACGCAAACATATTTGGTAAAGAAAAATATGAGTTCGGAAGATTTTAAGGTAATATCTAAAAAAAATATTATTACTCAAATATTATCCAGGATATTCTATGGTTATGGTACCAATGATCTGAACAATATAAAATGCTATGTTTAAACCAATCTGTTAAGTTCACTGCCGGCCGACGAATCTTTGTGTCCCAATCATTATGGTTTAGATCCCTTCAAAGTTATTTAAACTTCATGTACAATAGGCGTAGTAGTACAATAACTTCATACCAGTCAATCTTTAGGTTAAATATATAAGGTACAAAAATATATATAAAAACAAAAAATTAACTTGTATTTGTTTCAGTAAACTTTATATTTTACTCAAATAGATGCTAATATTCGACCTTTTTTTTTTCGGTTGGTAAATCATCCAATGACTTCCCCTGCTCTGGGCAGAGCGGGGGGGCATGTCAGACTTGTCCTGACTAAAACCCACCCATGTTCCTTCTATTGCCCTTTACTTTCCGGGGCCGCGGTATCTCTTTCGAACAACCCGCAACCCCGGCAGGCGGAGGCCCTGGCAAGCCCCTCTGCTTTGCTGACTCTCTTTGAGGCGCGCGTGAAACACGAACGCGCCGTCGACACGGCCTGTCGTCGGCGTGACTAATAGACGGACGGACGGTGAGCTACCCATTGCTCAGCCGTCCACAGGCCCGCATCTACGGTGGCCGGGAGTCGTCTCGCGGCGCCCGGCGCCCTGGGCGTCTCCCGCGGCGGCTGGGTTGGCCTGATGTTCTCTCCCTCAAACGACCGGCCTCCTCCTTTGCTAGCATTACTGCTTCGCAGAAGGAGGTGACCGCTTCCCATTCCCTCTCGCTCCGGACCATAGCCTGAACCAGGGCCGGACGCGAGAGATCGCCGCCGCCGATCGCCTCCACGAGGGATAAATCGACCTTTAGCCTAAGTCGCACTTGCCTAAGTTGGATGGGCTGTGGATGGGTGACCACCCGTTACATACCAAGTTTCCTCCGTGCCTCGGAAAGCACGTTAAGCCGTTGGTCCCGGCTGTCATTTGTAGATCTTTGACAGCCGTTACAGGTAGTCAGTGTTCCGAAAGTCTGACAACCAGTCTTACCAAGGGGTATCACATTACCCAGTACTAACTGGGTTGTGGAGGTCAGATAGGCAGTCGCTCCATGTAAAATACTGATATTCAGCTGCATCCGGTTAGACTGGAAGCCAACCCCAACATAGTTGGGAAAAGGCTAGGCAGATAAAAAAATAGATGCTAATAAATATATATAAATGAAATAAATTCAGAAATCCATTTTTAAACGAATAAATTAACAGTAATTACCATTACTTTTGATTGGGAGTTGAACCTAAATAGTGATTACGAACTTATCTTTTAAAAGTTCATTTTCTTTCAGCTAAGTTCGAATGAATCGGTAAGTTCCAACTGGGCACCCTGGGCCGCATCATCGCTTCACATTAAGCCAATTGCGAGCTACCGCAAGCCTAGTGTAAAGTGTAAGTATTGAACAGGTCACGATGAGTTTTCTAAAGCGCGAAGACAAGGGGAGGAATCTATAAAGCTTAAATCCGGGACTTTGCTCTATTTCCAAGAGAACGCTCAGCAATCCCACGGGGTTGTCAGGTTTATCGTCCCCAAATCCCTTGTGAGCGATTTGGTGGTGAAGATCAAAAGTGTATCCACTAGGGTGGAAAATATATTGCTTAACTGAAAAGAGAGCTGTAGGTGGCATTATAAAATACACTTGCGCACCGAGGGTTCCGTACAAATTTCCGACATTAACAGTCATATATTTTGACTAGACTTAGAGATTTGTTTTTTTTTTCACAAGGGACCACGGAGTCCACGCGTTTCCGTGATAAACACATAGATGGACACTAATGGACAGCAAAGTGAGGGTTCCAAAAAACAAAATTCCGTACGTCAAAAGGGTTTCCTTTTGACGTACGGCCTTGTAGATTCTTAGACGCTTGTTAACTTTTGTTAACGTATTATTTTATTTTACTTTTTGTAAAGTTAGCAATGACTTATTGTCGGGCCTACGCTGTCCTCTCATACTTAAGTGCTAACGCTGTAACAACAACAACATTGTAAAACTAAATGATTTTAAAAGAGTAACCATGGAGTTTCTTGCCGGTTCTTCTCCATAGGAAACGACCAACCCGAACCGTGCATCTTTTCTCGACGTTTTATAAGTGCCCATGTAGGCCTATGTAAAATAAAAATATTTTGAATTTTGACGTACGGAATTTTGTTTGTCAGAACCCTAAAAAACACGCTAAAACTGTTACAATTAGGTAATACGGAACTAGTTGTAACATACGACAAGATTTTTTTAAATTGTCCCCTGATTAAATATTTCTAATGATTTTCTAAATATAAATTTATGGCAAGCTAGATAGATAATCTTAGAAGAGACAGTGTAATGAGCCGCTGGGCTTCCCGCTTGCTGGCTGTGGGTGAGTAAGAGTCGGGCCGCTGGTTTCAGGTGCTACCGTCACCTAACATAGGTACTCTGCTAGGTGACCGGCCGTCTCACTACGTGTCTGCGATTGGGCTTTGGGGGGCTCCACATCGTTGTCAATGTAGAGAAGCAGTCGACTGCCTCGGACACTGAGTTTCGTTCTGTTCTGTTGACGGCAATGCGGACGAATTTTCGACGCCCTGTAATTGTGTTACCATTTTTTACTTGTACATATGTATTTCTATTATTAGTTTATGTCTATTTGTATTTTGTTAATCTTGGAAGATTCGTTATTGCAATTGTTACGGCCCCGGCACTATCACCGGGACTTCAGCCTGCCGTGCGCTCGCGTAGCCATGCAAACTCTATGGCCGCGCGGGCGCGCCGCCCGGGCGTCCCACCACGCAGACCAGTCGCTGCCCGTGCGCCGGAGCGAATCCACGCTCGTCGCACGCGCCAGCAGCGCACTCAAGCATCAGCCATGTTTATTTTAAATTATAAAGTACAGATTACAGATGTATTACTTAGCAGAATAGTATTATTTCACTATCACCTGACCTCAAGACCGCAAGCAGTCATCACAGCGCTAACAGTGGTCCTTCTACCGTCTTCAAGAACCAGAAAAAACAGAAAATCAAGCAGCGTCGAAGTCGCGCCATCTTGTGGAACGCCACGCGGCGCGGCGGCGGTGAACAAAAGAAAGGGACTGGTATTGAGTGAGTTCGTTCCAATCCTTGCTATTTTCCTTTCCTACAATTTCCAGCGTCTATTTGTGCTAGGTGGGTTGTGCATTTTCGTGTTTTTTGGGTGCTTTACCGGCTTTACTGCAGATACCTAAGTACCTACTTCACGCTAAACGCACGTGGTCAGAAAAATGTCTGAAGCACGTTATAAGCAACTAATAGCAGCACGTGGCAGCCTAAAAGCTAAGCTCACCCATTTTGCAACCCATTTAAAAGCTATAACTTCAGAATCCAAATCATCGTTAACAGAAATTCAGATAGCAGAGCTTGAATGTCGCTTGTCTAAACTTGATGCTACCTCCACTCAATTTGATACTATCCAAACAGAGATCGAGTCACTGGCCGCTGAGGAGCACGATGAGTACGAGCAGCGCGAGCAATTTGATAATCGCTTGTACTCGCTGCACGCTGAAGCCACTGCGCTGGTCAAGTATGCGCGGGCTCGGGCGGCGGCGCGTAACGGGCTCGAGGAGGGCAGGCGCGACGCCAGCGACGGCGTGCATCAAGGTTTCGTGAGGCTACCCAAAATCAACCTGCCTCAATTCGACGGCAACTTTCAGGACTGGCTAGCATTTAAAGATACGTATATCTCACTCATACACAACAACAAATCAGTAAACCAAATCAATAAATTTCATTATCTTCGTGCTGCTCTTAAAGGCAGCGCGGCCTTAGTTATACAAAGCTTAGATTGCACATCAGAAAACTACAACATAGCATGGAGTTTGCTCACCAGTAGGTTTGACAATGAGCGCTTGTTAATCAGTAACCATATGAATGCTCTTTTTGATTCCGAACAAGCACAGAAGGAATCCAGTGCATTCTTAAGAAACATAATTGACTCATCCAATAAAAACCTGTCTGCTCTTTCCTCTCTTGGCTTACCTACTAACAACTGGGATGACGTAGTCATTCATTTTATGATTAAGAGATTAGATTACAAAACATTCCGGGAATGGGAAGAGCATCGCAGTTCCATCAAAGGCCGTCCAACTCTTGAGCAATTCCTTACATTTTTAACAAACAGAGCAGACTTGTTGGACACCATACAGCAAGAAACATTACACAAAAACAGTAAACAGAACATTCAGAAGTCAGATAGTAATAAAACTAAAACTTCATTAACCTCTAATTCAAATGATTCATCTACTATTACATGTCCTATGTGTAAAAAGAATCATGAGCTTTTTAGCTGTCAGGATTTCAGAAACTTGGATGTTATCACCCGCAATCAGAAAATAACACATTTTAAAGTTTGTAAAAATTGTTTGCGGTCAGGTCACACAGAAAAGTATTGCAAATTATCACATTGCAAATACTGTACAAACAGACACAACACACTTTTACATATGGACAAAGAGACAGAAACACCAGTTCCTGTCGCTCTGTCAGCAGAGATTCAGACTGACAAAACTTGCATCCTGCTTTCCACAGCGCTAGTGAAGGTGGCAGACTCCACGGGAAGACTTCGCACAGCTCGAGTCCTTCTAGACAACGGCAGCACTTCCCACTTCATCACGCAGCACTTCAGTGAGAAACTAGGTCTTAATGCATACAGCGCAGGCTCTATGGTATCAGGCATCAATAATCAATATTCCTATAGTGCAGAGTCTTGTGACATAACCATACAATCATTCTCAGGCGACTATGTAGCAAAACTTAGTTGTTATGTGTTACCTAGAATAACAAAGTCTTTGCCTGCGTCATTTATTGACATCAAAGACTTGCCTATTCCTACGGGCATTGTTCTAGCAGATCCCTCTTTTAATGTTCCCTCCACCATAGACATATTAGTTGGGGCAGAAATCTTTTGGGATATCCTAACTTCCAACTTCATTGATTTAGGAAGCCAACGTCCTAAGTTGCAGCAAACTAAATTAGGTTGGTTAGTATCAGGCAGAATCAACATAAACAAACATACAAACAGAAACACAGATATTCAGACAAACAGAAAATCAGACATTCAGACAAACAGAGAATCAGACATTCAGACAAACAGAAAATCAGACATTCAGACAAACAGAAAATCAGACATTCAGACAAACAGAAAATCAGACATTCAGACAAACAGAAAATCAGACATTCAGACAAACAGAAAATCAGACATTCAGACAAACGGAAACACATACATTCAGACAAACAGAAACACAGACATTCAGACAAACATAAACATTCAGAATAATAATCAGAAAAACAAACACACAGAACAACATAAATGTTATTTCACACAGAATGAAGATTCACAGCTTACCCGGTTCTGGGAGCTAGAATCAGTGTCTCCAAAGCACAATTTATCTCAGGAGGAACGAGCTTGTGAGCAGAGCTTTGCAGAGAATACTCGTCGAGATGATGAAGGTAGGTTTGTAGTATGTATACCATTAAAAGAGCCACCTGAAGTTCTTGGAGACTCCTACGCAATGGCAAAGCAACGTTTCCTTTCCTTAGAACGCAGATTGCTACGTGACTCAAAACTTAAAGAGAAGTACTTACATTTTATGTCAGAGTATCAATCCCTGGGTCACATGACAGAAAATAAACAGCACACAGAACAGAAGGTCAGTTATTACCTACCTCATCATGGAGTCATACGTGAGGCGAGTACCACCACTAAGTTAAGAGCCGTCTTCGACGCTTCGGCCGTAACAACAACAGGTAAATCATTTAATGATATTCAGATGGTTGGACCAGTAGTTCAAGACGACCTGCTGTCTATACTACTCAGATTCAGACAACACAAATTCGTTATCACAGGCGACATAGAAAAAATGTACAGAGCTATATTAGTGACACCATCGCAACGTTCATTACAACAAATTTTGTTCAGATTTAGCCCTTCAGAACCAATAAAATCATACACTCTCAATACAGTCACTTATGGCACGGCATCAGCGCCGTATTTAGCCACTAAATGTTTAGTCTCCTTAGCAGAACAATGCTCAAATCCAGATGCAAAGCAAGCTATTACTCGGGATTTCTACGTCGACGACCTCCTTACTGGTGGCGAGACTATTCCAGCAGTAATAGATTTATGTCAGAATATTATAACAACACTAAGTGCTGCTAATTTTAATCTAAGAAAATGGCAGTCTAATAGTTCAGATATCTTGCAAGCTATTTGCCCTAATTCAGAAACAGAAATAAATCAAAAAACATTAGATTTACATGAATCACTACCTAATAAAACGTTAGGCTTACATTGGGATTCAAGCGTAGATAACTTACTGTTTTGCATAAACATTGAGTTAAACAGAAAAATAGTCACAAAAAGAGTGATATTATCATTAATCAGTCAAGTCTTCGATCCCTTAGGGTTGCTAGGGCCATGTACAGTTGAGGCAAAAATGCTTATGCAGACATTATGGCTAGACAAATGCAGCTGGGATGACGAAGTGTCACTTAATATCAAAACCAGATTTCAGGCCTTTGTTCAGTCACTTTCACACCTAAATTCACTACGCATACCTCGTTGGGTTTGTTGTGAAAGTGCTGTTCAATTTGAATTACATATATTTACAGACGCCTCAGAACGTGCGTATGGTGCATGTGTGTACGTCAGAACAGTTAGCACAGAAGGTAAAACCTGTGTCAGACTGCTAGCCTCCAAAAATAAGGTAGCACCTTTGAAACCAGTAACTATTCCTAGGCTAGAGCTGTGTGGAGCATTATTGGGTACAAGACTTTGCACTAAAATCCTAAAATCACTTACAATAAAATTTAATCAATGCTACTATTGGACTGATTCCATGATTGTCCTGGGCTGGTTAAACACTTCAACCAGCAGCTTGAAAACCTTTGTACGTAACAGGGTAGGTGAAATTCAGGATACCACCTGTGGTTGTAAATGGAGCTATGTACCTTCTAAAGACAATCCTGCAGACCTAGTTTCTCGCGGAGTAAAAGCTGATGTCATCACTGAGTCAATGCTGTGGTGGCACGGACCAGGCTTTCTTAATCAGACACCCATCAATTTTCCTAAAATACCAGTTACACATACACAGGCATCTCTTCCAGAAATATCACTACACACAGTAGTCACAGACAGTTTAAATGATAACAGAATTCTAAAACTTATTTATAATAAAAGCAATTATAACAAGTTAATCAGAACAGTAGCTTACATCAAAAGATTCATTCAGAATTCTAGAAGTCCTGGCAGCGAAAGCTTAGGTATTCTAACATTAACAGAACTTCAATGTGCAGAAAACATTGTGATAAATATCTCACAATGTGACATGTTCCCTGAGGAATATCACATAATTAAAACAGGTCAGTCTCTACCCAAAAAACACAGATTAAATTCATTATCTCCTTTTATTGATAACAACAACATTTTACGCGTCGGTGGACGCCTAACTAATTCAAATTATGAATACAATGTCAAACATCCTATTCTACTAAGTAGCAAGCATCATCTTACACAGATCATCTTTTACAAACAACACAGAGATTTATTACATGCAGGCCCTCAATTGCTACTGTCACACATCAGACAATCTTACTGGCCAGTGGGGGGGAGGAACCTCGCGAGGCGTACCGTACACAACTGTGTACGTTGCTCCAGATTTAAACCTAAGCCGGTTCAACCTGTAATGGGTAACTTGCCGCATGACAGGACGCATTTAGAGTTTCCTTTCCTACACACAGGTATCGATTATGCTGGGCCAGTTCTGATATCAGATCGAAAAGGCAGAGGTAGTAGACTCACGAAATCTTATATTTGTGTTTTTGTGTGTTTCGCAGTAAAAGCTTTACACCTTGAGCTCGTCACCGACCTTACCAAAGAGGCGTTCATCGCTGCTCTTCATCGGTTCATGAGTCGCCGTGGCAAGCCACAGACCATTTCATCTGACAATGCAACAACCTTTGTCGGAGCTAGTAACGATATTCATTCATTTTTTAAAACTTATTCAGATGATATTCAGTCAGACATGTCCAGTCAGGGTATAGATTTTAAATTTATTCCACCCTATACTCCACACTTTGGTGGGTTGTGGGAATCAGCAGTCAAGTCGGTCAAGCATCATCTCAGGAGAATACTCTCTCTGACTCACCTCACATATGAGGAGATGTCGACTTGCCTGGCACAGATAGAGGCCATCCTAAACTCCAGGCCCCTTACTCCTTTGTCTACAGACCCTTCAGACCTCACCTGCCTTACGCCATCCCATTTCCTTATTGGACGAACCCTCACAGCAGTACCCCATTCTTCAGTCGCAGAAGTCAACATTAACCGACTGCAGCGCTATGAGCGAATAGAAAAACTTAAACAACATTTTTGGATGAGGTTTTCTCAAGATTACATTACTCTGCTACAGCACAAGACCAAGTGGCAATCTTCAGGTGAAGACCTCAAGCTGGGGTCCTTGGTCCTCATCAGAGACCGGCACCAGCCTCCTCTTCTATGGCTGCTGGGACGAGTCGTCGAGCTGCATCCCGGACCAGACAGCACAAGCAGGGTGGCAGACATCCGCACCTCCAAGGGTGTCATACAGAGGGCATACAACAACATATGCCCTCTCCCCATCACAGCATCAACTTGAAGCAAGCTTCAACCCCGGGAGCCTGTTACGGCCCCGGCACTATCACCGGGACTTCAGCCTGCCGTGCGCTCGCGTAGCCATGCAAACTCTATGGCCGCGCGGGCGCGCCGCCCGGGCGTCCCACCACGCAGACCAGTCGCTGCCCGTGCGCCGGAGCGAATCCACGCTCGTCGCACGCGCCAGCAGCGCACTCAAGCATCAGCCATGTTTATTTTTAACCCCCGACGCTAAAACGACGGGGTGTTATAAGTTTGACGTGTCTGTGTGTGTGTGTAAATGTGTATGTGTCTGTCTGTGGCATCGTAGCTGCCAAACGGATGATCCGATTTGAATGCGGTTTTTTTTGTTTGAAAGGTATATCAGTCGAGAGTGTTCTTAGCTATGTTTGGTGGAAATCGGTTTAGGTCTTCAAGGTCATCAGGTCGTTTGTTAGGTGTGATAGGAATGTTCCACGCTCAGTTTACTTGCGAGCATATGTAGGATCTGACATTTGAAACATTGATGTCTTCTGGAACCACTGAGCTGGTCTGCTGTTAGGGCTCGAAGATAGGAGACGTAACCCTGGACTGCCTTTTAGTAAACCCATCGAGTTTGGGCTCGTTCAATTGGTCTTAACTAGTTCTCTTTATGTTTCTAATTGACGAGGACCTGGTGCTGGAAATCTGGAACCTCTGAGCTGGTCTGGTGATAGGGCTCGAAGGTAGGAAATGTAAACCTGGACTGCCTTTTAGTAAACCCATCGAGTTTGGGCTCGTTGAATTTGTCTTGACTAGTTCTCTTCATATTTCTAATTGATGAGGACCTGATGCTGGAAATGGGATGTGGCGGATGAAACCCGACACGACAAAATTTAATCAAAAATTGCATACGTACGGTCAACAGCAGGCCAAGATAACCATTTGCAGTTCAAAATTAGCGGTTATGCCTCCGACATAAAGGTGGCACAAAGTCCCGAGTAGATAGTCTGACAAGCTTTAGTTGGTACTTACGTAGTGTTAAAAGTTTTTTTTTTTGCTTTTTTAAATTGTAAAGTACAGATTACAGATGTATTACTTAGCAGAATAGTATTATTTCACTATCACCTGACCTCAAGACCGCAAGCAGTCATCACAGCGCTAACACAATGAAGAATTACTTTATAGTTTTTCTTTCACACATTTTTTTCTTTAAACTGCTACAAGTGGCCCGCTACCGGTTATTTATTTATTTATTTGGATCTCCAAGAAAGGATACACAGATACATTTTAATACACAATATAATAGGTTATTCTAAGAGTATTCCTTTAATTATAGGACACCGCACCATGTAATTTACACATGATGTCAACACAGAAAGAAAACAATATTTTATTTTTCTTTTAATATAAGATAATATAATAAGAATATTTAAAAAATATAATTTATAACAATTCGGAGATGAACATAATCTAAATAAAACCACAATGCAAACCAATTAGTAATAGTAGTATTTATGTATTTATTTTTTGCAATGGTCAAATTATTTTTGTATTTAGTAATCTTATCAAAGAATTTCCATGTATTAAGGAGCGAACTTATTGCAATTAAGCCAGCTCAAATTCAGACTCCGCGCTTCAACCAACTTCTTTGAAAAATGCCTCCTGTAATTAGTTTTAATTTCTAAAACATCTTTAATTAATGTAGTGACGACCCAGAGGTTAAGCGGCTCGCCTCTCATGCATGAGTTTGTGGGTTCAAATCCGGGCAAGTACCAATGTGACTTTTTAACTCATATGTACTCTAAAGTTTATCTATCACATCACATACATCGGTGAAGAAAAACATCGTGAGGTAACGTGGACTTATAATTAATCGTCTTGAGTAAGCCAATGCTGGTGCCTTCTCCGTATGAGACCAAGCTTTTGCTCAGCAGATTAATTAATTTTAAGTATGACTATACAACTTCCTACTAATATCCTACATATATCCTTAGCTGCCACAAAGTCTGAATATGTGCCAATAATGTGGTTAGCAAAATGTACTATCAAATCGTGTATTCGCATAGAATGTAGACCTGAGTTTTGGTAAAAATTAAACATGTCAATATTATCATGACGAAATAAAAGAATAAGGTTCATTCAAAAATGTCATAGCGAATAATAACAGTTTTGTATCATAAGAGCCTTAAGTTTATTTTTAAATTGTTGAAGGCTAGTTTAAGGTTATTTCAATAATCATGCCTTTATTTTCATACTAGCTTTCGCCCGCGGCTTCGCTCGCGTTAAATTCGGTATAACACACCAAACAGACCTGCAGTTTTTGCTCTTGCGCCTGATGGATTTGTAATAGCAACGCTAAGTTTTCTCTTTTCTTCCCTCGTTCTTCCTCATATCCCACTTTTTTTTAATAAAAGTTAGCCTATGTCCGTCTCCTGGTTCCCAACTATCTCTGTACCAAAATTCATCAAAATCGGTTTAGCCATTAAAGCGTGAAGAGGTAACAAACAAACAAACAAACAAACTCACTTTCGCTTTTATAATATTAGTAAGGATCATATGAGAGTCATAAGACAAAATGTAACAAAGCTCCAACCACGTACATTTTAAATTATTCATGTCTGAATGTAGGAAACTACCAAGGTAAATAACGTTTCAAACGTTTGTTAATTATGAATTTAATGTATGTGTTAATCGCTTAGAATGTAATATTAATTAAATTTTCAGTACACTGCCTTAGCAAAACTATGAGGTAATTTGGCTTATACATTTGGCTAAATTTCAATTCATAGACAAAATTCGTAATTAATATTGGTATGTTGTAATTAAAGTTCTTAGAAACTAATAAATTTTCAACTGTTTCTGACAGCCTCTACAACTTTTAAAATTTAACTCGGCGTAACAAATTATTGCTTTGAAATGACTTTTATTCGGGTTGAAAAATCACGCTTTGCGGAAGAACTCAAAGATTGTGCTGATGAATGCATTGAATAGTACCGCAGTCGGAAAGGTATTTAAAGTAAAGTTATATGACTCTCAAAAATTGGATTTAAAAAATAAACTTGTGAATGAATTGAAACTTTAACCCCAAATCTCCGTAACTAAAAAAATCCCAGGTATGGTCTAGAATAAAAAAATATTGTAATACCGTTATTAATACGTGGGAATACGTGATTTTCGAATTAGTTAAGAGTATTATAATTAACACTTGAAACGGGATATACCATGTTTGTTACTTTTAAAAAATTTAGTTTAAAAAATAATAACATACATGGTAAATATCCTGTTTCAAGTGTTAATTATAATATTAGTAACCATGTCAGTTTAAAGACTCATGTAGTTAAGAGTACTTTTACACTCATTATTAACTACGTCTGCGAGCGTTTTACGAATTTTAACATGATTCATCTTCTAATCTAATCTAATATATAAAATTCTCGTGTCACAGTTTTCGTTCCCATACTCCTCCGAAACGGCTGGACCGATTTAAACGAAATTTTGTGTACATATCGGGTAGGTCTGAGAATCGGCCAACATCTATTTTTCATACCCCTAAGTGAGCAGCGGGTGAAACCGCTGGGCACAGCTAGTACCTATATAAAATTCTCGTGTCACAATTCGTTCCCATACTCCTCCGAAACGGTTAGACCGATTCTTATGATATTTTTTATGCATTTTCAGTAAGTCTGAGAATCGGCTACTATCTATCTTTCGAACCCCAAATTGATAAGGGGGACCTGAGCAGCGAGTGAAACCGCTGTGCACAGCTAGTATTATTATCCCATTATGGTTCTGATAAGAGGTCTTTGATCCCCAGTAGCGATAATAGTTTCTTCACTACTTGGGGTCTAAAAAGCTACACAAGGTGAAGTGCCTGCGTTGTTTCACACCTATTATGTACTTAAGATGTATGTATACGGGGTTATTTGTAAAACCCGGCAACCTCTCAGGACCATGTTACTTACATTATAATCAACAACTTCTTTCTTTCGTTCTCTGAAATTTAAACATCCTTACTAATATTATAAAAGCGAAAGTGAGTTTGTTTGTTACCTCTTCACGCTTTAATGGCTAAACCGATTTTGATGAATTTTGGTACAGAAGTAGTGAGAGAGATAGAGACGGACATAGGCTATATTTTTTTAAATAAGTGGGATGTGATTGAGAAAGAGGGAAGAAAAGGGAAAACTTAGCGTTGCTATTACAAATCAATAAGGCGCAAGGGGAGCTGTGTTACCCCGAATTTAACGCGATCGAAGCCGCGGGCAAAAGCTAGTTTATCATATTTTCAAACAAAAATAAAAATATTTTAACTGAACGCTCTAAATGTTACAAAATCTATGCGAAGCAAACGTAGGTACCTAAGCAATAGCGAAGCCCAAAGTATCACTACGAAGACAGTGCGCGGCAGGTGTAGGTATGTAGGAACAGCAAAGTATGGAGTTAAAATGTGTTAGATAGGACAACGAAATCTTGAAGATTAGTTTTTGGAAAATGTATAAAATTTTGAAAAAAATCATAGAACAAAAGTTGTTGCTTATGATGATAGTAATACAGTCCTGCAAGGTTGTCGGTGTTTTGCAAATAACCCTGTATATTTTACGTTAGAGCTATTTTATATAACAACGTTTTTAATTATATTTATTTTAAAGAGTTTTCTGTCGATTTTTACGGCCAACCTGATTTGTACACTATGTCTCGACGTTTTATTAGTGCCCATGTATGTGAAAGTTGCGGGTTGTTCGAAAGAGATACCGCGGCCCGAAAGTTGCGGGTTGTTCGAAAGAGATACCGCGGCCCCGGAACATAAAAGGCAATAGAAGGAACATGGGTGGTAGTCAGTTCAAGTCTGACACTGCCCCCGACGGGGGAAGTTATTTGATGATTTCCCACCCGCAAAAAACAGTCTATGTTAAAGAAAATAATTTGATGATTTTGTTTTCACACATTTTCACCAAACACCTTTAGCATATTGAACGAAATTAAAGATCTCTTTGGCACGATATCCACTCAGAAGAAATGCTTACTTTTCACTACAGTCCCTCTCAATCAGATCTGCAGTAAAATTCTGCTGTACGCGCGTGCCATCGCAAAAAAAAACCTCTTCCACAAACGTCCAGATTCAGTGCAAATACCTATGGGCCGAGAAGATTTTTTTCCAATGGGAAAATTGAATCCAACAACAGACTTTCCGAACAAGAATATAAAAGCGACGCTGATTTTTTGTTAGCTTTATGAAATTGTAGTTTCATTGTTTTGTTTGGACTCCTTTGAATGGAGCCTGCGTCATATAATGAGAGTTGTAGGTTTTAATTTTATATACTGCTATAGTTCTTTTTTTTGTTTCAATAAAAAAAAACCCCGACACGAAGAATACCTCTATAAATATAAAAGGGAAAACCACTCATCACGAAATCTCAAAAACTAACTAAGAAGAGGTGTACCACGAGGCAGCGTTCGTGGGCCACCCCTTTTCTTAACTTATATCAATGATTTGCCACGACATGTTGATAATCCAATGGTATTATTTGCCGATGACAGTACTGCATTGGTAGAATGTAAACATCCGGATTGTTATGAACAGGGCATAAATAAGACCCTAGAAGATATCGTAAATTGGCTTGTCAAAAACAACTTGGTATCTAATAAATTTACAAAAAACTAACATAATGCATTCCCATCAACGCACAATTTTAAAAGAGGTATCCGTAGAGTATAATAAGCAAAAAATTAACCTAGTTGAAGTAGCAAAATTTTTAAGGGATCTATATTGACAGACAATTAAATTGGCAATCACAAGCTGAGGAAATTTGCAAAAGGATGAATACAGCGGCATGTCCTTTCAAAGTTGTCCAAAAAAGTAAACATTCAAACTACATTATTAGCTTATCATGGCCTGGTTGCATCAGTAGGTACTAAGATTTGGAATTATTTTCTACATTGCTGATGTGCACAATCAAAATATTCAATATTAGTTTAAACATATATTATGTCCCTTATTTTAATTATTTTTAATTTTAATCTATATAACTTTAAATTTGTCATTTTTCTATATTAATTAATTTAAGTATAATTTGTCATTTTTCCATATTAATTAATTTAAGTATATTTCGGCTGGAGCCAGGACTTGGTGAAGGCAAGTCGCCTCATGAGGTCATCCGGGCAGGACCTTGACCGATTCTCGGACATGTTGTATCAAAAACCTCAGTATATTGTTGATAACTGATTTATTAATACAAAATTACAATCAACTAATCGTTTCACTAATAAACTTTCACAATAAATTGTATTTATGACTCAGGTGTGATCCGCATCACAATTCCGAGGTGTTGACACTGCGACTGCTTCGGTAAAACTGACTTGTGCCCGCTAGCGCGCCGCCTTATATTACTCGTCCCCCACCTCGCCTGACTCATGGAGTGGTACGATGATGTCACATTGCGCACGTGCACGACGCACGTGCGCCGTTGCAGCTGTGTTTGTCTTCTCAGCGCCGACACGGCCATTCTGCACAAAGGTCGCCCTCGACCTTAAACAAAGAAAAACTGCGCAGAATATCAAGGTTCAACTATGTCACACATTACAAACGTAAGGAGGCTCCCGTCCTCATCTCACATACGATACACATTGGGAAGTAAGGAGGCCCCTGTCCTCAACTTACGGATAAAGCATACTTGCAAACATAAGGAGGCCCCTGTCCTCAACTTACGTCCAGTACATACCACAAAGTAAGGAGGCCCCTGTCCTCAACTTACACTCAACACACATACTTGCAAACATAAGGAGGCCCCTGTCCTCAACTTACGTCCAGTATACACCACAAAGTAAGGAGGCCCCTGTCCTCAACTTACACTCAACACACATACTGCAACCATAAGGAGGCCCCTGTCCTCAACTTACGTCCAGTATATACCACAAAGTAAGGAGGCCCCTGTCCTCAACTTACGCTCAACACACATACTGCAACCATAAGGAGGCCCCTGTCCTCAACTTACGTCCAGTATATATCACAAAGTAAGGAGGCCCCTGTCCTCAACTTACGTTTAATACATATCGCAAAGTAAGGAGGCCCCTGTCCTCAACTTACGTCCAATATATATTGCAAAAATAAGGAGGCAACTGTCCTTAAGTTATATTATTATTATGAACAAGTTATGCAATACTTTTAGAACAGTTATGGAGTAATGAAGTTTTTTACCTTTACTACTGTAGACTTTCCTCCAGAAGTTGAGTCGAAGTTAGCAATAAGACTGCCAAGACTGACAGAGTTGGACGGTGTAGTCTGTCTACACTCGGTTGTTCCGCTAGTTACTAGTTAGCTGCACCCCTTCTACGAGCGTGTCCAAGCGCGCGCGCGAAGACGAATTCTTAGATGGCGCTGTTTGCATTGTGCCATCAATCCACGACACGGCCATCCCTGACTAGCACCCGTCCTCGGATGTAGTTCCTGTGGACAAAATATGCTCAAAGAGTAATCTAGCTCGGCTTTCCTGCCAATAAAAACAAAAGGTATCTGGGTATAGTTATCAACTTTAATGGTTTTACTATGCCCTGTCACAGTACTCCCTGCTCCACATAATTCATTGAAAAGAAATCCGATCAACAAGTTACAAAACAAAGTATCTAACAATTTTATTACTTTTTATCATAGTTCATAAGCAACGCATACTCAAATCTAATTCTCGAGAAACTTTGTGATCGGGGATCTCCCTCACACGATCATGAAGGTATTTGTATATTTGCTTAGAGTCAAGCGCCTTTAGTCGGTATCTATCCCCGTCTAACACTTCAATGATCTCGAATGGGCCTTTGAATTTAGGAACTAATTTTGTTGGAGTCTTTTCCCTCAATTTAATTAAAATAATCATTAACAACTAATTTAGAAACGTGAACCTTATTTTTATGAAATCGTTTTTATCGTAATAAAATTCTGTGTCGCATGCCCTCTCATCTCATCTAAATTAACGTCAGTCACGTCATTATCAACGGTCACTACGCCAAGAGGACGTGCTACCCTACGATCATTAACTCAAAAGGGCCAGATTCAGTCACCCTATTAATAGTGGAGTAAATGGCCAACTGAACCTCTCCCAATGGTTCCTGCCAAGAGCCGTCACGACTAGTCTTTACAGCTGTCAACATAATTTTAACATAATCTTTGATGAGAGAGCATTCGGCACCAGAATCGTAATAAAAATGGATACGACTCACCAGAATTCATCAGCGTACCGCTGGCATTACTGACTTGCTGTACCACCATCACAGAATGCTGCAAAGCTACTGGCGTTAATACCTCCTCCCGCTCCTCGGCCAAATTAACCCTCTCAGCCTCATCTGCCATCCTCCCGAAGCAGGACGACTCAACATGTCCAGTCCCGCCACAGCAATTACCCCCGGGCTCCGGACGCTCTGCGCGGCTCAAGGACTCGCTGGAACCAACGGCCCAAGACCGCCCGACCGCGTCCTCCCACCGCCCCTGCCACAATGTGCCCGTACATGTCCTGGCTTAGTCACAATAAATGAGACCACAAGAGCCATTGTAGCGAAGGGCTGCCCTCTAGGGGGCGTCCTCTCGCCCCTACTATGGAACCTAATAGCGGATAGCCTAATCCGATGCCTAAACGCCGAAGGCTTTTACACCATAGGCTACGCCGACGACATCGCTACCTGATGCGCCAAGCCCTAAGAATAATGGAAAAATGGTACGAAGAATACGAGCTAACCGTAAACCCCTCCAAAACCGAACTAGTCCTTTTTACTAGAAGAGGAAACTGACAACACTACAGCTGCCGATTTTCTTCGGCACCACGCTAAGCCTAGCAACTGAAACCAAGTACCTGGTCGTTTATCTGGACAAACAACTAAATTGGGCAACACACGGACTATATCACCACCAAAGCTAGCATATCCCTATAGCAGTACAAAAGACTACTCGGCAGGAATTGGGGTATAAGCCCCAAAATTATGCACAGGCTGTACCCCACAGTCATCAGACCCATAATAACATACGGCTGATGATGATGGCCCAGAACAGAACTGAGCACGACCCAAAAAGACCTAGAAAAACTGCAACGCCTTGCCCGTGTAGCGATCACCAGTAGCATGGGAAACCGCACCAACAGCAGCCCTACAAACAATGCTAGGGCTCTCGCCCCTACATCTCACGGTACAGGAGGAAGCGGCTCTTGCGGCTTCAGACTAGAAGTCTCTGGCACACTGAGTAATGACTCCAGGATAAAGCACACCAAAATCAAAGCAGGAGCCGTCTAAAGGCAACCTCTGTAAGCAGCACCGACCGATAAGATCACCAAGATACATTGCCTCCAAAAACATTACGACATACAGCTCACGGAGGAACCATGAGAATACACGGGATCAAACAAACTGAGAATATAATACAGATGGCTCGAAAACCAGAACGGGAACAAGGGTTGGGGTCTTCTCCTACGACCTAAACATTAAAATTTCTAAACCACTCGGAACGCTCAACACAGTCTACCAGGCTGAATGTATGGGCATTATGCAGGCCGTCGTAGCCATCGAGGCCAGAGGAGTCGCGGACACCAACAACCGAATACTCTCCGACAGTGCCTCTGTTCTTCAGTCCCTAAACAATAGCTGCTTCAACACAGCTCTAATATACGAATGCCACAACCTACTAGAACGAATGACCGCACACAACCGCAATAC
The DNA here is from genome assembly GCA_905475445.1 of Ochropleura plecta. Taxonomy (NCBI): domain Eukaryota; kingdom Metazoa; phylum Arthropoda; class Insecta; order Lepidoptera; family Noctuidae; genus Ochropleura; species Ochropleura plecta. Next base: position 22,812,114 of record FR997722.1, read on the forward strand.
ATTAACCTTACAATGGATTAAAGGACACAGTGGCTCCCTAGGCAACGACGCAGCGAATGAACTCGTCAGACGGGCGTCCATCTCTCCAGCACTAGGACCGGAGCCAATTGAACCCATCCCTTTCAGCCAGATACGCAGCTGGCTGAAGGAACACACCTTTTCGAATGTACAGGAATCACTGAAATCCGGAAAGTGACACTGGATATACTAGGGTCACTTGCGGACGCCCTCAAGAACCCATCTGCTTCTGGAAGGAGGTGGGCTGGCTAGAGTATGCGTAGAGTAGCGGCCATCAGGTGCATGGCATACGCACAATGGTCCATTGCAAGGACTAGGTGTGGAAACCGGACCCCCCTCCAAGAAGCGGATTCCACATGAAGAAAAAGAAGATGTCCTGCTTCCTACACCCAAAACAAAGCATATGACCGTCTCCAATGCTTCTCAATCCCGGTCGCTTTGCAGGGGTTTCATCCCGTCGAAGCTCTCGTTGTTCGACTGCAGCCGCCACCGAAACCAATTCGGGAACTGAGGAACATTAACCAGACAACAAACGCAATCTAAGGAACTCATCGTTGACGCAGCCAATCATGGCCCCCACAGCATCCCCGTCCTTGTCACCATCAATGACCCGTCTCCAGATAGGGGCCCGGTTGTCGCCAAAGGCACCGGTACCCTCCTCCATGTGAGCACTCGGAGCCGAGGAAGCTCCGAGGTCCATCCCGCTTCTGATTTCGGCTGGAGCCAGGACTTGGTGAAGGCAAGTCGCCTCATGAGGTCATCCGGGCAGGACCTTGACCGATTCTCGGACATGTTGTATCAAAAACCTCAGTATATTGTTGATAACTGATTTATTAATACAAAATTACAATCAACTAATCGTTTCACTAATAAACTTTCACAATAAATTGTATTTATGACTCAGGTGTGATCCGCATCACAATTCCGAGGTGTTGACACTGCGACTGCTTCGGTAAAACTGACTTGTGCCCGCTAGCGCGCCGCCTTATATTACTCGTCCCCCACCTCGCCTGACTCATGGAGTGGTACGATGATGTCACATTGCGCACGTGCACGACGCACGTGCGCCGTTGCAGCTGTGTTTGTCTTCTCAGCGCCGACATATAATTTGTATTTTTTTTTATTAATTAATTTAAGTATAATTTGTAATTTTTCAATTTAAATCTTAATAACTGTGACACTTAATTTGTAATTTTTTAATAGATTTAAAATATTTGCATGCCTATTTTCAGGCAGAATGTGCATGGCTCACTCCTATTTCTCCATCTGTATTTTAATGTAACCCACTTTCGATACAAATAAATAAATGATTTGATTTGAAGAGTTATACATATATCTCAAATATTCCATAGAGGATCTTTTTAGGACGTAGATGCTGAATAATGTGGGATTTTACAAATTTCAACCCTTATGGGGGTGAAACAGGGTGGAAAAGTTTATATGGGAGAACTCGATTTCTTAAATGGATTGACTTGAAATTTTGCAGGGGCATTATTTCACTAAATTTATGGACATTTTGCCAAACTTCTTGGCAGTATATGATTAGGTATAAATGAGACAAAAGATGTAGTATAGTCTGGTTATAATTATCCAAAGGTGCATCTTATATACTAACGACTTCGTGTTGATAACAGATAGTAGAAACATTTAATAGATATTGAACGTGCGATAAAGAACATAAGATTGCGATGTAGATTGTAGATACAGCACGAAGATATCGTACTGTAACAGTACACCCCCCTTTAAAAAGAAAAATAAATATTATGGTAATAGTGTTTACAATATAAATTTGATCTAGACCTTACTAGCTATTTGCTGATGTATATAAATAATAATGCTATTGTACGCGGTGGAATTTGATGACGCCTGTTGTGGTGTGATTTGCTGACGTCTGTAGTTTTGACTTAGCTGTTTTTTTATAGACGTACTACTGGCTTTACTTTACGTCCCGATCGTGTAGTGTACGCGTGTGAATGTCTGTCGCAATCCTTTGAATCTGGCACGTAGTTTGATTCGTCATTGATCATGAATGCTGGTTTCAATCTGTCAATTGATATCACTGTCTCTTTATCCTTAATTCTAATGCAAAATGTTTTATCTGTTTTACTAATTACTGGGTAGGGTCCTTCATACGGCGGTGTCAGGGCTTTCTTCATTCTATCACACCGAACAAATACGTGTGAGCATTCTTTGAGTTCGGGATGCACAAATATAGCTTGGTTATGGTTTTTTCTTTTCGGAATTGATGTCGTTTGTGTGATGTCCTTTTGAATTTGTTTTACAAATTCTTCGTACGTTGATAACTGTGCTGCTGATGACTCAAAAAATCCTCCAGGGAGTCGTATTGGCGTTCCATATGTCATCTCTGCTGAACTATAACCTGTGTCTTCTCGCAAGCTACTCCGCAACCCGAGTAAAACTGTTGGGATTTCTTTTAACCAATTTTCGTTGGATTCTCTTGTCATTAACGCTACCTTTAAAGTTCTATGAAATCTCTCTATCATTCTATTGGATTGCGGATGATAAGGTGTTGTCCTAATTTTATGTATTCCCAAAAATTGTGAGAGTGACTCAAATATTCTTGATTCAAACTGTCGGCCTTGATCCGTAGTAATGCGCAATGGACATCCAAAACGAGTAATCCATCCTTCGAAAAGTGTCTTGGCTACTGTTTCTGCAGTTATATCTTCTACCGGAAATACTTCGGGCCATGACGTACAACGATCTATGATTGTGATTAAATATCTCTTCCCTTGTGAAATCGGAAGTGGTCCGACGATGTCAATATGTAAATGTTCAAAACGTTGCGCTGTCATAAATGTACCAGGAGGTGATATCGTATATCGTTGTATTTTTGATTTTTGGCAGGCTATACATGATCTACACCAATTATTGATATCTTTGTTCATATACGGCCATAAATACCTTTGGGTTATCATTTTTCTCGTAGTTCTTTTTCCTGGATGGCTCATACCATGAATGGTATCGAAAATTTGTTTGCGAAAATGCTTTGGTAAGTAGGGGCGGCTTTTTCCAGTAGACGTGTCGCAGGTGATGTTTATTGTGGACCCCGGAAGCGTAATGTTTTTGAATTTTAATCTTTTATTGTCAAGTAATTTACTTAGTTCATTATCTGTTGATTGACATTTTTCCAATTCAGCGTAATCGATAGGTGATGGCACGTATATTTCCTCTATTCGAGATAAGGCATCGGCGGTAATATTGTCACGTCCGTTTATGTGTTGGATGTTGGTACTGTATTGTGAAATGAAATCTAACTGCCGGACCCGTCGCGGTGTATCGTTTGATGATGGTTTTTGGGAGAATGCGTATGTCAAAGGTCGGTGATCCGTAAATATTGTAAATTCTCTTCCCTCGATTAATCTGTGAAAATGTTTGACGGCCATGTATATTCCTAACAGCTCTCTGTCAAACGTAGAATATTTTTGTTGAGTTTCGCTCAATTTTTGTGAAAAAAATCCTAATGGTTCCCAATTGCGTCCGGATTTTTGTTGTAAAACTCCACCAACGCAAGTAGCACTAGCGTCGGTCATGAGCGCTAGTGATGCGTTGCGGGAAGGATGCGCTGTTAATACTGCGTTTTTCATGCTTTCCTTGCATTTTTCGTAAGCTTTGTCTGCTTCCGTTGTCCAAGGAACAGGTGAATTATCGTTCTTTTTTGAACCATGTAGATATTCGTTTAAAATTCTTTGATTTTCCGCTGCGCGTGGAATATTACTTCTGTAGAAATTGACCATGCCCAAAAATCTTCTTAATTCTTGAATTGTTTTCGGTTTGGGAAATTCCATGATTGCTTTGTAATTTTCCTCGGTAGGTTGTATTCCTTGGCTCGTTATATGATAACCTAAGAAATCTATTTCCCTTCTGAGAAATTCGCATTTTTCGAGATTAATGGTTATTCCATTCTCGTGTAAACGTTTGAAAACCGTTTCTAAATGCTGATAATGCATATCTTCGTTGTCCGATGCGATGAGACAATCGTCTACAAATATAAAAACGAAGTTTAAATCTCTAAATAAGGAATCCATGAATCGTTGAAATGTTTGTGCCGCATTGCGTAATCCGAAAGGCATTCTTAAGTACTCAAAAAGTCCGAAAGGTGTGATGATGGCTGTTTTCTCTATATCTTTAACAGGAATACAGTGGTATGCTTTGCGTATATCTATCTTGCTTAGTATCTTCTTATTTTCTAATATGTATGTAAAGTCAGTTAATCTTGGTAGTGGGTATTTGTCCGGCACTGTCGTGCTATTGAGCATTCGATAGTCTCCGCACGGTCTCCATTCGCCATTTTTCTTTTTTACCATATGTAATGGGCTTGCCCATGGGCTATCTGACGGTCGGCAAATTCCGAGTTCTATCATATTTTGAAATTCCTTTTTGGCTATGTCGTATTTTTCTGGAGGTAATGGTCTTGCCCGAGCTGCGACGGGTGGTCCTGTAGTGATAATGTGGTGTTCAATCTTATGTTTGGGCGCATTGCGTAGAGAGGACTCTTTCGTGATGTCTTCGTATTTGTTTAAAAGTTGCGTAATACGTGGATTCGTTCCCACTGCGATAGTACGAATTGTTTGTTGTGTCGCTTTTTCTGAAGTTACATGCGTTGTCAGCTCTGTAACTTTGTCGATAAGTTTGCGACCTGCTATGTCGACTAATAGTTTATAGTGCTCTAGAAAATCTGCTCCAATTATTGGTTGTGTAACATCGGCGATTATAAAATTCCATTTATAACATCGTTGTAGTCCTAAATTCAAGGTAAGCGTCTTCTCGCCGTAAGTCCTAATTTTAGTCCCATTTGCAGCGTATAGTGTGTATTGTTCATTTTGTAAAATTGAATATCTCTGTTGCTTGCTAATGACTGAGATATTTGCGCCCGTGTCAATCAAAAACTTCATACCACTTTTTCGGTCGGTAATGGTGAGGCGATTGGATGGGTGGATTGCACAGAGTTTCGCCGTTGTCTGTGCTCTTATTCGTTTCCCTGGTTCCGTACGTAAGTCATTGGTTTCCAACCGCATGGTTTAATGCAGTTCCTTGCATATTTTCCGAATCTTTCGTGGTAGTAACAAAATCGATTTGCTCCTCTATAGTTTGTTCTCGGCCACATAATCGGGAATTGTTGACGTTTCTTGAAATGATTGTGCGTGTTGGGTCGATAGCCATATTGACCTTGCTGAATTGCGTCAATATCTATCTGTAATTTTGCTAGCTGGGTTAAAATGCATGCTGTATTGTTGTCGTTTGAAGTGTCGTTGCTAACAGCTGATATTTCGGTTACTTTTGAATTCATTATTATTTTGTCTGCAATTTGGCTCAGTTTGTCAATTTCCATGTCTTCCGTAACTGCTAGAACCGTAGTAACTGATGTTGGTAAAAGCCTGAACCATAGTAGTTTAATTGTTTCGTCACTGATTTTCCCTCTCCCGAGGACTCGCATTTGACGTAATAACTGCGAAGGTTTTTGATCACCGAGTTCTGTCTCTGATATTAATTTTTGAAACTGTCGCTGTTCTGTTTCTTCGTAACAATCAATTAAACGTTCCTTGATGTTTTTGTATTTATCTGTAGTCGGTGGTGAAGTGATTAGGTCACTAACTTGTAGTATTTCTTCCTTGGATAACTTTGCTATTACTGTACAGTATTTGTATTCGTCTCCTTGCTTCTGTGGTGCTATGGCTTCTAGTTGCGTGAACCATAATCTTGTTTGGTCTTTCCAAAATTCCGGAATGCGGGATAAAACCGAGGTGCCAGCAGCTACTTCAAGTGTTCCTTGCTGATTTATGTTCGCCTTGCACGGTGATTGTGCCATGTTTCTTGCTGCGTATTCGTTCGTCGGGTCACCAATTTGCCAAACTTCTTGGCAGTATATGATTAGGTATAAATGAGACAAAAGATGTAGTATAGTCTGGTTATAATTATCCAAAGGTGCATCTTATATACTAACGACTTCGTGTTGATAACAGATAGTAGAAACATTTAATAGATATTGAACGTGCGATAAAGAACATAAGATTGCGATGTAGATTGTAGATACAGCACGAAGATATCGTACTGTAACAGACATCAATAGAATGGAATGGATATAACATCACGCTAAAACACTTGAGCAGCGGGTGAAACGGGTCAGAGCTCATTCGTCCCCTAAAATTCGTCCCCCAGCATAAAAGTTGTGGATTCGGCCCCTATATAGGTGCCCATTGGTCTCCTGGTAGGGGACCAATTAATATTTTAATAAACAATATTATTTTTAAGGTACCCATTCGTCCCCTCTAATATATATACAATATAAGTTAAAGATTCGGCACCGATTCAGGTGCCTATTGGTCCCCTGAGATAAAATTAGCTATATTTTACATAAGAAACGGTTAACATAGTACACTTGTGAACAGTTTATTAACGGAATTAATTTAATAAATCATAACAGATCATTGAAAAAAGAGCTACGATGAATGATAATCCGTCATGATAATAATATAACCTGTCGATAGGCTTACGATGTAATATTTGTCTCTCTACGAATGGCTTGTTAAAAAAACGGGTTACAAAATAGATAAGGTGTTTTGTTTGTATGATATGGCTGCCTCGGTGACATATTGGTTCTTGAAAGTGACTGTGAATACGAGTCTGTTCAATATGTCTTTGGTCTTTTATTAAATGAAGTTCGCCCAACGAAATAAACAATACTGTTAATATTATAATAATAATATTTTTAACATAATTGAATCGAATTATCTCATTTGAATCCTGGAATATTTTAGGTATTCATATTATTTATTATATATATTTATATAAGGAGACTAGTATTATTATTGATGCTAATTCACTTTATGGTGTTATATTGGTATTGATATTTGGTTATTTGTTTGTACACTGGATGTAAATTAATCTAAAATTCAGTTATTACTGGGATTTTATTTAAATAGTTACAAAGTTTTTATTTTACTGCATGAAGATATTATAGTTATCATATATTTTGCTAAATATTTACAAATGTCCAAGAAACCAAAAGTTAATTAATTATTTTGAAGACTGACTTAATGCCTAGAGCCTAGAGGCATTTTATTAAACTTAATCTTATTTGAAATAAACATGATTTCTACCGAATTACTATGTTTTTTATTTTACCCTTTTCTGCGCAACTGTACCAGGACTACCCAGTTGCAATATACACATCTACATGTACTTATATTAGAAGAATGAATAAAAATAAATATTCTTCAGGGGACGAATGGGCCCCTCAAAAGTTCCAGGGGACGAGTGGGCACAGGGTGCGAATCTTAGGGGACGAATGGGCTCTGACCCTTCTAACCGCCTGGCACATCTAGTATGTATATAAAATGCTAGCTGTTACCTGCGACTCACCATGTCCAATATATGAGCTATAAGACCATTAAATAAAACTGTATTTTGCAAATTTAAAAAGAAGGTGAATTCGGCTTATATACCTACTCGTTTTGATTCTACTAACGCGGGATTTATCATACATTAAAAAGTTTTATTTGAAAAGGAGCTCAACATAATTAACAAAGTTTTGTCAGTGGCCAGTTATTTTTTTTTTATTTAGCCATTTTGTCTTAGTACAAAAATCATAAAATCTTCAAGCCAGAATCCCTCAAAGCATAAACAAATGAAATAGCAATAAATATAAATAAACAAATAAAGTAGTCGTTAAATAAAATGGCGACTAGACTTGAGCGTAAAGTTGAAATTAAAACAACACAACCTCAAAGGAATAGATGGTTACTGCTCGCATTTAAACTTTATTATAAATTTACTTTATGGGCGAAGTACGTTAACCGCTCATTGTTGGGAATAACCGGCTAAAAGTAATAAGGCAAGGACATTAAACTTACAATCCGACTTTTTTTAAATCGCAGTTTGTCTATGGGTGTAATTGAATTTTTTTTACAGAGGCCCTTTTTTGGATGGGAAATCATCAAATAACTTCCCCCGCTCTGGGCGGAGCGGTACGGGGTGTCTTTTACTGACTAAAACCCATCCATTCCTTTAGTTGCCCCCCGGGTTCAGGGGCCGCGGTATCTCTTTCGAACAATCTACAACCCCGGCAGGATAACTAGTCTTAAGGTCTTGACTGGGAACGAAAACCAAAGTCCATAGTGACTGATTACTTTGACCTAACTTGTCTACTAGCAGCACCTATTCCGATCACCCTTTTTTTGGTGGTGGGAAATCATCAAATAACTTCCCCCGCTATAGGCGGAGCGGGAGGAAGTGCTAGACTTGTACTGACTAAAACCCTGGGTGGGTTTTTACTCCTTCCATTGCCCTTTATGTTCCGGGGCCGCGTATCTCTTTTGAACAACCCGCAACCCCGGCAGGCCTCTCGCTTTGCTGACATCTCTTTGAGGCGCGTGTGAAACACTAACGCGCCGTCGACACAGCCTGTCGGACGGACTGCGAGCTGCCCATTGCTCACCATCCACAGGCCCGCATCTACGGTGGCCGGGAGTCGTCTCGCGGCGCCCGACGCCCGGGGCGTCTCCCGCGGCGGCTGGGTTGGTTTGAGGTTCTCTCCCCCAAGCGCCCGGCCACCTCCTTCGCTAGATTCTGATCACCCTTGACTCAGTTTAAATACAAACGTCCTTATATGAATCTGCGGAATAAGCTGTAGTAGATCAGTATTCAGTGCAGCGACAGTTACCGACGTTCATTAATGCTCTACAGCTGCAATGCAGAACCAACTTTGTGCTTTATGTTTGTTGATGGAATTGTCTTTTCTGCTTAGAAAACTGTTTTGTGAGATCACTAGAGTTGTTTATGTCTCGCTAGGTGTTGCCCGCGGCTTCACTCTCCATCGCATCCATCGTTTTTTAGGCTTCCTCTTCCTCACCATCATCCTTACTATAATATTATAAAAGCGAAAGTAAGTTTGTTTGTTTGTTCCGTCTTCATGCCTAAATGGCTAAACCGATTTTGATGTACAGAGATAGTTGAGACCCTGGAGACGGATGTAAGCTATTTTTTTTAAAGTGAGTAATGAGGGAGATTAAGGGAAGAAAAGGGAAAACTTAGCTTTGCTATTACAATAAATAAGGCGCAAGGGCAAAAACTACAGGTAGCAGGTACCTGCGAATCAGGAAAAGGGAACTGTGCTACCCCGACTTTAACGCGAGCGAAGCCGCGGGAAAAAGCTAGTCATTTATATTCAAGGCGGTACTTTCATACAAGAATAAAAGCTTGTATTGTCTTTATAGCCTACTACTCTTTAAGATATTAGGGTTTCTGAACAGTCAGCTTGCCTTATGGGCTGGTTGTATTGCTATGGAGTATTAGTTATTTTGTTATTTAACAAATTAACTAATAGTCCATGTAATAGGGGGCGAGCCTATTGACATCAACCAGGCACTCATCCACGCCGTAGCTGTTACTGATAAATTCCTGAATAATCCCAATAACATTTTACCCGACCGGGGACCTAAACCCCCATTACATGGGAATGAACCATAACTGTTCAAAAGTAAACATTGTTTAAGCTTTCACGGTTAATAGCTATTTCTAAACTGTCAATTAATTATCTTCTGTCAGTTCAAACTTCAACCATTTTATAATGGCGAAAAGTAGGTATACGACTCTGCCTTACCCTTCCGGAATTAAAGGCGTATTGTTTTAATAACTCTGCTCATCCAAAATCCTTAACAAATTAAAGTGTGAAAGTCCCGTCAACACCCTACAATGGTATTTAATGTGCGAACATAAAACAAGCCTAATTACGTACGGCGGCGCTGCGAGAAAACTCACCTGCTTTCGTTAATATTACACACTTGAGCAAGGTCTATTAATTATTTAAATTCATACGGAATCGTGTGAACTTATTGTAAGCCTGTTTAATGAAACATTATGGAAGTAGAAAATGCTTAGGTAACTGGGTAAATTATAACGCTTTTCATTTTGACAAGGTTCAACAAACTGCCATCTTTCCTCGTCGTTGAGGGCCGTTGCCGACATTCCTGTTAAAACACTCGCCTTTTTTTCATATGGGAAATTATCTTGGCTCCCATAGCACTGCACCTATGCTGAGTGGTGACCTACCTGTCGCAGTCACGTGCAAGCTTTTTTTATTTTGTCTCATGTGTATTTGTAAATGTTTGTGATGCTTTGAATGTTTAATGTTTTTATTATTATTATTTTATGTGCTCGTCGTCATTCGCGACAAATAAATGTTTTTTCTTTCACATGTTGGTTTTCAAATAATTTCATTTATTTTCATTGGACTTTTGAAAATAGCCCAAAAATGTATGAAAGGTGGGTTATCTAATTTCAATTCACTCGAAATCTATAAACCAAGGAGGGTTTCAATGGCTCACAATCACAGTATGAGCTTTAATACCGAGTGGCTTCACTCATAATGCACCCCGCGTTATCTCCGTATTCACACCCATGACTCGGAAATAGATATTTATGATTGGGAGAAATAGGATCGATCCACTAACTATAGATACTAATCAATAGGATGAAATGGAAGATAAATGAAAGCAATTGCGTTTCTAAAGCTTTGCTGAATCCATCTAATAATGTATATATAAAAAAAAAACTTGAGAGGTGTCAAGGGACACTCAGATGGAACGAAGTTATTATTTATTATGTACACACTCAACAAAAATAATCGTCACGACACCACACTGTTCAATGCGAAATAGAAAGACGAAACTAAATAACTGGCTTGCTTTCTATGAGAGAGAAACAGAGAGAGAGAGACAGAGAAACACGCGCACGCCGCACGGCTTACAACTATAGCAAAAAGTGTCGTTACAACCTTTGGTCTTAATCTTTTCCGTCTAGCCCCCTTTCGCAACGCGCGATAAGGAACTTCGTTCCAATTTTCGTGTCACAATATTCGTTCCCATACATCCTCCGAAACGGCTTGATCGATTCATAAGAAAATTTTTATGCATAATTAGTAAGTCTGAGATTCGGCTACTATCTATTTTTCATACCCCTAAGTGATAAGGGGGACTTGAATTTAATTCTTCAATTCAATTCTGAAACCAATCAAAAAAACTACTCTTTCGATCTTCAAACTCAAACAAAGCATTCGCTACAGAGAAATAAAAATTTAAAATCAGCCAGTCTGTGAAGTTTAAGGATGTCTATGGCATTGACAGTCAACTTACTTAGATCTTTAGCAGAGACAATGACCTAACTAATCTAGGTATTAAGATGTAATGCGATACTGTGCTAGTAAATTGTCCGAAACACAAATGTTGAGCAATATGAAATCCAAAAGTCGGACTTACCCACGAAACTCCGTAGAAACTTGCGGTATAAACGGCCATAATCATCTTTTGACTGCGTAGACTAAGTGTTAATTTTTTATTGCTCCAGGTGATAACAGACTTGAGAATTTGTTTTTAATTTCAACTTGTTACCTCCACGCTTTCCCGAGATAAATGGTCTTGACAGACAGACATACAGACAACAAAGTCCTACTAATTCTACTATAATAATATAATATTATAAAAGCAAATGTTTGTGAGGATGTATGGATGTTTGTTACTCTTTCACGTCAAAACGGCTAAACGGATCTTGATGAAATTTGGCACAGAGGTAGATTATAGTCTGGAATAACACATATAATACTTTTTTTCGATATCACGCGGGCGAAGCCGCGGGCGCCAGCTAGAGATCATATAAGGGTAGGTACGGAACCTTAAAAGGTTTAAATTGTATTTACATACAAATAGGAATACGATTTTGTATAGATGATTTGGAGGTGGAAACTACGAGTATAGATAAATATCTGTGTTTAAATTGAAGAGGGCTTACTAAGCTTTTGGTAGGGTCACTGTCTGTCTTGTTCTTTGAACATACATAACACCTGTAATCTTCAATGGGTTAAACAGAGTATACACGTGTGCGTTGTCCTTTACTTAATAAGTTTTTAACCCTGAAAATATGCCGTCATCAAGTTGTTAACCTTATTAATATATTCGCAGAAGCGTCCTCTAGTTGTGTAACATACGGTGTATCTAATTAACAAACTCGACTAGGGACTAGTTTGTAACTGTGGGCTTTAGAGGGCGACCTGTAGTTACTTTAAAATGCTAACAATAATTACGGTTTTATATTAAACTAAAACTTAATTATGAATTAAACTATTCTGTTTTAATTAACCGCTATAATTATTAACGTATTTAAATAATGAAGTTATAATCTGATTATCTTTACCCAACTACGGTGAGGTAGGCTTCCATTCGAAACGAATGCAGCTGAAAAGCAGTATTTTAATTAGAGCGACTAGAGTGCCTATCTGACCTCCACAACTGTTAAGAAGTATGAACGCCTACACTTTTACATATAGCAATGCTGTTCAAACGTCGCACGATAGCGGCTTTAGCTGAAGGCACCCTCTCTCGCCACTAAACTGTGCGCGGTCATTGTCCGTTGTCAAATAGTATTTGTTATAAATATATAGTTTAATTAATCCAGTTAGAACTAGGTAACGCGATACCTTTTGGTAAGACTGGATGGATTTTCAAGATACTGACTACCTTCTACTAAGTAGGATACGACTGTCTAAGACTTTCGAGGCATTGAGGAGAATCGGTACGTAAAAAATGGTCACCATGCACAGACCAAATTTGGCAAGCGTTGAGTAACTGTGATGATCGACCCATGATGTTATTATTTATCCAAAAGCTCCATTCTACTTAATACTAGCTAGCAGTTTCTCCCTCGTGATGATCGAAAAAAAGTATCCTATGTGTTATTCCAGACTATAATTTACCTCTGTGCCAAATTTCATCAAGATCCGTTCAGCCGTTTTGACGTGAAGGAGTAACAAACATCCAAACATCCATCCTCACAAACATTTGCATTTATAACATTAGTAGGTTGTATGGGCTAATCAAGACACTCATTTTTAAACACAATCCCCTATTCTTTTTTCCAAACCGATCTACAACGCCGAGCCAAGAAATGCAGGTCGTAAGCCAAGCATAGCCTCCCAATACGTATTTCACAGACAGTTTCAATAGGCCCCGGAGTTGCAATATGTGCACCGGTATATAATCCGGGCATAAATCTGCATGCCCGGGTAATATCCGCAGAGATACTGCTGCTAAGATTATTAGCTAGATATTAAGGGTAGATTGAAATTTTGGCTGGATGCTGGATATTGTATGCTTGAGTGTGGAATGTGATTTTCGGTGAATGTTTGTCTTCGAATTCAGATTCAGATATATTTATTTGCAAGAATGTAGGTACAGGTATAAGTTGATACATAGTTGAGCTGGACCCACGGCTTTACGTGCTTACCTAAACACGGAGGAAACTCCGTATGTAAAACGTGCTCACCCAACCACGGACTAACCTAGGCAAGCGCAGCTTAACCTCAAGGTCAACTTTAGGTGCAGTTATTATTTACACGAGCTCCTCAACTATATAAACGGAAAACTGCTCACCATCTCATTCTAGGCGTTTGGAGTCCCTAGTTTGGAGTACCACCCCACGCACACATTCGGATTCACACACTACACCACAGTACATACACGACACCCTCTACACCACACCCACACTTCTTTCATACAACACAATTATTTTTTAATAGTTTTTTTTTCTTAATTTTATTATTTTCTTACTTATGTTTTTAATCCTACAAGATATACAAATACAGTTGTGATTAACAATCCAATCCAAATTCAAGCTCTGCGAGGGGGCCAGGAGTCCATTACAAAGGGTGTCCTAGTTTTGATTCCTGACTCCCAAAAAACCTTTGTACATACCTCTAATATTTGCATGTTGATTTTGTACTTTGTGGGAGAATTTAATTATCTGTGAAATATAGTATGGTTTTAAAATAAATTAAAAACCATCTACAAGCAAATCAAAAATGTAACTCTTATCTTCAAATTAATGCCACCTTTCATCTCACTCAACTATCATCGTAATAATACAATAATTTATCAAGTTAACACAATAAACTTAAATTATACATTAAGTTTGCAAAGATTTTATAAATTAAATAAGCCTTTCAAAATTACTAAAGTTATTTCAAAGTCTCCTCTTAGACTGACTTCGTAATTGAATAAAATTATTGACTTTTAAGAGATTTAGAGAAGAAGCGAAGCAAACGCGCGTCGGATCGCTATTGTGTCGATAAAAACGCGCGACTGTTACTGACGACATCGAGGTAACGAAAAATGGAGCACGGATGCATTTAGAAAAAAAGAAGATACATTTATCTATTAGATGCCAAAATTATATAATATATTATGACTGCACAAAATCTACTTGAACTTCAACTCTTCATTAATGGCTTTTGTGGACGAGAGATACCACAATTTTGCCAAAGTTACTGTAGAGACTTCTATGTTTTTTTTAAGAAGTAACTGGCACATAATAATTAAAGGAATTTCAATTAAATAGAGTATAGTAATCTTTCAGACTTGTCATGTGTACCTTGAATCCTTACTTCCTTACTAATATTATAAAAGCGAAAGTGAGTTTGTTTGTTACCTCTTCACGCTTTAATGGCTACACCGATTTTGATGAATTTTGGTACAGAGATAGTTGGGAACCAAGAGACGGACATAATTTTTATTTAAAAAAAGTGGGATGTGAGGGAGAAAGAGGGAATAAAAGGGAAAACTTAGCGTTGCTATTACAAATTAATAAGGCGCTACCGAATTTAACGCGAGCGAACCCGCGGGCAAAAGCTAGTATTAATATAAAGTCTGGTTCATCAAACCTATCAGACAGTTGTGTTGCTGGGGAGTTTGTTCCGCTACTTCTTTCTAGCGAAAACACTAGGAAGTGGCGAAGGGTGGGCGTTTTGGGGGACAGACTGTCTTGTGTACTGACGTTCAAAAAGTACTGATCATCAGTGTGAATAAATGAATTTTGATATGACTTTAGATTTGACTTTAGATTTGACTTTTGATTTGACTTTTGATTTGACTTTTGATTTGGCTTTTGATTTGACTTTTGATTTGATTGCTAAGTTTTATTGAATTGGAAAATAGTGTATAGTGCCTGGGTTTTGACTTCGACTTCAACTACAATGCATAAATCTATTTACTAAAGTGGAATTTTAATTATTATGCTACAATGAAAAATATGAGTATAATAATATAAAGGATATCTGGCAAGAATGAGACCCATACGTTCTTGAAGTTGATTGAAAGAAAATCTTTTTTTAGGTTTTGGCGCTTAAAAAATCCTATTATTGTATTTTTTCTAAATGTCTCGATTTTTAATTTAAATCGAGGTTCTACTGTTTTTATAGCATCGCCCTAGGCAAAGAGGTGTCAAAAAAGATGTTTTTGATAAATGTAAGTGTTTCACTCTTTGATAGAAAGCCTAGATGGTTAACATCGCATCTATTAAGGTATACGAAGATTAGTAAGCTTGTGTGAACGCGCATGAATGTATTGTATCGGTGTGTATGTAAGGTGGATTTGTGCATGCTGTCAGTCCCAAAGAAAAATGGTTGTCGCTAGCCGCGTTTAAACTGTTGTGTACATTTAATATCAATAAACTATAGTTAAAGTGATTAAAACCTGTGTTTTTACTTATGCCCTAACAAATATCAATAATATGTTTAAAAGTAAATTATTAACCTCTAGAGCCCCAGCGGCACAAAAACGTGCCAGTAAACAAGTACTACCGTTGAGCCTCGCTGGCAGAAATTTGTGCACCAAACCCCGACCGATTTAAAACTGTATTTGTAGTAAAGATAAGTCTTTTAAACAGATTACGCTTACGATAAGAGCCCGCCCGGCGGTGCTTGACGGATAGTTGACGTAAATAATGGCGTTCCTTGAGAGATAAAAGTCTTTTGCTCTAAAATATCTTTATTTGGTTCACTCCCAGGCAACAGTATCGCGACTGCAACGCAGCCATTTTGCGTTTGCCTCGCTATATTAAGTCACCGTGAGCGAAGACCTACTCTATGAATCAAAATGAAGTGTACATTTGGTACGAACAAAATTAGGTAATATCTTGTCTTCTAACATAATATTACAAGAATATTTTTATCACAATCTCTTACTCAATTCAATAACATAGGTACTTTTTTATTTTATGTTGGAATTTTTCAGGCTTCTTTTATAACATCTTAGGCAAGTTGTATCTAGGGTTGCAGATTTTTTGAAAAATATATCGCGGCCCCGAAACACTAAAAGCAAAAGATGGTACATGGATGGTCCATCCATCCATGTACCATATGGAAGAATTTATTGTACATGTACAATAAATTCTTCCGCTCTGGGCGGATCGGAACTGAGTTGACACTCACTTCCGCTCCGCCCAGAGTGGAAGAATTTATTTATAAATTTTCTTGACATTCTAAAGTGCCTGTAATGGTCTAATTAAAATCAATGCTTTTGAGTTTGATGTTTGAGTTTGTGTTTGAGTTTGAGTTTTGCGTTGCGTTTTGAGTTTGAGTTTTTGTGATAATTTTCTGATTATAAAAACGAATGTGAGTTTGTTTGTTTGTTTGTTACGTCTTCACGCCTTAATGGCCAAACCGTTTTTGATGATATTTGGTACAGATAGTTGGGACCCTGGAGACGAACATAGGCTAAAAAAGTGAGAAAAGGGGGAGTAAGAGGGAAAAAAGGAAAGAGAAAGATATTTTTGTTCGATCATCACGTGGGTTAAAGTTAGCGTTAGCCCAAAGTAACTATGCCAAGCTTACGAAGTCGCGGGCGGAATCTAGCGAAAAATGAAGATTGCTGCATCCCATTAAACTGGATACCGACCCCAAAATAGTTGGTAAAAGGCTAGCAAAGGTAAAACCCACTCAAAGACATTAAAGACGGTAACCTTTAAAACAACAATATTTAACATTCACCGATGTGATCCTCAAACGGCGTTGTGACATGTTACAAAGCATTCTGATCTTACTTGAAACTGTTGAGCGATACAAGCGCACAAATCCCTCAAAGCTTCAGTAGTGTAACGTTTAAGCGCTTCTCTTCTGTACCAGTATGGAATCTTACGTGGAACTACAGGAAAGAATACAACCAAGGACTACTTTTTAGACCCACTGAGTTTTAAGTGCCATTGAACTGATATCATACCACAAGTGGTAAATAAGTAGCAATGGGTAGCTCACCGTCCGTCCGTCTGTTGACGACAGGCCGTGTCGACGGTGCGTTAGTGTTCAAAGAGATGTCAGCAAAGCAGAGAGGCCTGCCAGGACCACCGCCTGCCGGGGTTGCGGAAACAGATACCGCGGCCCCGGAACATAAAGGGCAAAAGAAGGAACATGGGTGGGTTTTAGTCAGTAAAACTCTGACACTCCTCCCCGCTCCGTCCAGAGCGGGAAACGTTATTTGATTAGTTCCCATTAGAAAAAAAGTATATAAGTATTTTACAAAACAACAAAAGACTTATAAGTTTAGTTCCGGAAGTAGGTGGCAATAAAATCGATGATTCAAACTAAAGTCAGAAGTGAATTTAACCGGTCGGATTTTTGCAAAAAATGTTTTTTTTTTTTCAGCCGTTTTTTTGGTGTGTTAGAAGGATGGTATTTAAAAGTACTTAAATTTATTCCCATTTCATTTACCTAATTAATTTTGCCTGTGTTCCACCAAATATACTGAATGTGCACCAAAATATGTTAATTAAAATATGTCATAACGAGCATCTATTTAACAACTGTTGCAAATTTGTAAAAATAGTAATACACCTAATTTTAAAAACAAGCATATTATTTTTTTAGTTTTACTTCAGTGTTATATCTTGGTGTTAATTTGGAATTTCATCCATTTTCTATTAATGCAAGTCGTTACTGGTCACGTAGGGGGTCACAGTTTTAACCTAACCTACGCATTAGCGAAAAACCAACACAAAAAAATAAATCCAACTTGAAAAGTTTATTTTTTCAAAATCAATAAAATCATTCAAACAACAATTGGCAATTATGGATAGGGCGGGCAGGCTTCCGGTTGTCAAACAAAAGGTTTTGGCGCATTGCGGCCATGACACCTGCCTCGAATCGTTTCCGATCACAATGGATATACCCCGGAACCTGAAAACCATACTACAGAAAACCATTGATTACATTTTTACTGGATATCAGTGCTGTTTCTGAACAGTATTTTTATTTATATTTTTAATCCACGTTGCTTCACATTAGGAATTTCTCGTGTATTTTGGGTGCTTTTACAAACATTTAAACTCACATACACAAACAGCCAGACCCGAAACAACTATCTGCAGGTCAAATATATTTGTTCCGTGCGGGGATCGAACTAGCGACATACAGCGTAGTAGTCGATCGCTCAGCCACTGCGCCAACCGTGTCATCATTATAAACCACGATGTTGTCTGTATGTTGTCTACACTGTTGTTTGCACTTAAATTCCAAGTTATTAATTCTATATTACCCATCACATGCTGAGTAAACGACTCTCTTTCAAAATCAAAATATTATTTATTTTACATAGGCCTACATAACCACTTATAAAACATCGAGAAAAGGTGCACGGATCGTGTTGGTTTCCTATGGAGAAGAACCGGAAAGAAACTCCATGGTTCCTCTTTTAAAATCTCTTGATTTTACAATGTTGTTGTTACAGTGTTGGAACCTGCCGGGATTGCGGGTTGTTCGGAAGGGATACTGCGGCCCCGGAACGTAAAGAGCAATAGAAGAAACAAGGGTGGGTTTTAGTTAATACAAATCTGACACTCCCCCCCGCTCCGCCCAGAGCGGGGGAAGTTATTTGATGATTTCCCATCCGCAAAAAAAAACCTTAGCCAGGATTTCCTCACAATATTACCAAGACATCTGCCCATTTCACCTAATAAAAACCAACATCATTAAAACAATAAAGCCAATTAATACCCACTCCAATTTAACAAACAAAAACAATAACTAGCGAACCTGTGAACAGCCAGAATCCTCATACAAAGTGCCTAATAATGCCGAACATACGGCTAGAGACACTACATTTTAACGTAGCTATTAATATGAAAAGTTTGATCAAAAGCCAAACTTTGCCAATCGCTGTCTGCCTTTTGTTTTCCGCGTGAATTAATGGCGGGTGGGAAACAAGAGGTTCTTACATTGTGCACGGGAAGTATTGAGCAGCCGCGGAGGTAATGTTTTTACATCATTTACAGGTAGTTGTACTTACAGAGCGGACGTCCTGTGTGTTCGTTACCGAAATATTATTTATTACTTTCGAGAATGTCGTTAAATTGCAGTGGTTGTGGTGTGAACTTAACTGGCCTGCCATTTATTGAGTGTTCCAAAAAAAAAAAAACTTGCAACAAAGTGTATGAACTAAAGTGCCTTGGAATTACTACGGAAAACTTTGTAACGTACTCCCAGGAATATAAAGATCAATGGGTATGTCCTGAGTGTGTCTGTTCACAACGCAAGCCAAATCGCAATGCTGATACACCAGTGAGTAGAATATCTGGCCAAGCAAGCACTACTCCAATATACAGCAATGTCAACACTCAGCGAGGCAGCCGCATAAAAATTGCACAATCACCGATGGCGGAACAAAAATCCAACTTGCAAGAAGAGATTAAGAGTTTTCGATTAGAGGTAATGGCACGCTTAGATAGCCAAACCAGTATCATGGAAAAGATGCAGGAATTATTTGATTGCACGAAGAATGAGTTGCAAGAATTACGTTTATACGTGAAGGTACTTGAACAAAAAGTTGATCAAGTTTTTGCCCTAGAAAATCAAATTAAAGAACTCAGTACGCGTAATCAATATCTAGAACACCAACTAAATGTCTCCACAACTTTATATTCATCAAAGGAGACTGTGACATGTCCTGAACCATTGAAATATTCCGAAACGATTTGTAAACAACCCACATCAGCTGTTACATCAAGTGTGGCCATGAAAACAGTGGAAAAACCAAGATCGAGCGAAGTATTGCAAACCAAGGAGCAGTATTTACCAGCTTCAGAGGCTGAAATGAACCACAAAGCAGTCAGTAATGATGGGTGGAATGTAGTCCAAAAGAAGAATAAAAGGAAATTTCAAAATAAAGATGTTAAACGAGGGCAAAACTTGAGTCTCAAAGATATTCAAGCAATGGAGCGTAAGAAACATCTACACGTTTGGCGCCTTCATCCGGAAACTACTGTCGAAAACTTGACCACTCATGTAAAACAAGTTTGTGGATCTGAAATCAATGTCAAAATTGAAAAAATTAAGCATAAGACAGCGAGAGATTACTCTTCATTTATTGTTGGAATCTCAGAGGGAGTTTACCACAAATTATGTGAACCAGAGGTATGGCCTCTGAATGCAGAATTTGCCGAATGGATTTGGTTTCGGAGACCAACAAATAAACCAAACGACGGAGAGTAGAAATATTGGAATTTATTATCAAAACGCAAGAGGTCTGCGTACAAAGCTAGACGTGTTTTGTAATAATTTAGAAACTGTTGGAGCTGATCTAATTGCAATAACAGAAACAGGCTGCAATCATTCAATAGAAGATGCCGAAATTATACCACAAGGGTATCAAATCTTACGATGCGACCGAATGGACGGAAGAAAACAAGGAGGAGCGTTTCTCGTGGCCACACGCGGTTTCGAGCTACGTAAAGTAACGGTACCTGGTGACGTCAGTGTCGATGCCTGCGCTTTTGAACTAATTTGTGCTACCGTACAAAAGCGTTACAGATATTTGTTTTTGTGTTGTGTAGTTTATATTCCTCCAAGCAGTAGTGAAAATGATTATATGACTTTGTTTAGAATGATTGAACAATTATGTGTTAAATATAGGGACGTTGTTGTTGTAGGAGATTTTAATTTACATTCTTGTAATAATAATGTGATCAATTGTTATGAATATTTTATTTCTTTTTGTGAATTCATGCAGAGAAATCAGGTGACAAATTGCAATAACCGTCAATTAGATTTAGTGTTATGTTCACGGAGTGTGGGTGAAGTGCGCGTGAGTGCGGCGGACGACGCGCTGGTGCCAGTGGACCCCTACCACCCGCCGCTCGTAATAAGCGTGCCCAGAGGTAAGTGCGCGCGTTCGGACACCAAATCCACTAATCACTCGCCTTCAGACCATTCATTGACAGAATCGAGTCACATGTCTCCGCAGTGGAATTTTGCCAAAGCTAATTATGATTCATTATACTCATTGCTATTGTCAAACGATTGGGGTCAGATGTATGGCATACATGACCCAGAGGCGGCGGTTCAATATTTTTATAACACCATAAATGACACTATTGATAGGTGCGTTCCACGGAAAAGGAAAGTATGTGTAAATTCTAGGTATAGCTACCCAGAGTGGTATACTGGTGAAATAATTCATTTTATTAGAAAAAAGGCGAGCTTACATAAGAGGTTCAAAGAAACTGGGGTAGGCAGTGATTACGGAGTGTTCTCTCGGTGTAGGGCGGCATTAAAGAAGATGATAGTGCGTGCCCATTGTCAGCACCAGGAGTGGATTCAAGATCATTTTTCAAAAGATCCTAGATCTTTTTGGGATTATATGAGGTCTAAGAAAGCAACTGGGAACCGTAAAAATATCATCAAGGACGGCAATATTTTATCAAACCCAGAGTGCGCTACTGAGTTTGCGCAGTATTTTTATTCTGTTTACAATAGTGAGCAGCCGCGTCTCGACGTAAACGCAGCGGTAACTTCAAGCGGCGGTAACAGCTCCCGTGTTCACATAGATTGCCTTACTTTGAGTCAAATAACCGATGCCCTTACTAGGCTTAAACCAAAACGGTCAGCAGGGCCCGACGGAATACCTGCTTTTGTTTTCAGAGATTGCCGAGCTGTATTAGCAAATCCACTCTTACACCTTTTTAATCTGTGCATTGAGTCTTCATGTTTTCCTGAATGTTGGAAAATCACGCGAGTGATTCCAATACCTAAGGGGGGGATGGATACAGACGTGTGTGGTTATAGGCCGGTGGCAATTCTGTCAACTCCAGCAAAAGTTTTTGAGTCGACTATACAGAGGTGTATATTGGACCAAGTATCCAGTTCACTATCGGACGCCCAACACGGATTTCGACCGGCGTGTAGCACAGCCAGCAATTTACTGAACTTTATGACATACGTGGTTCCAAATGTTG
This sequence comes from Ochropleura plecta, assembly GCA_905475445.1. Lineage (NCBI taxonomy): Eukaryota > Metazoa > Arthropoda > Insecta > Lepidoptera > Noctuidae > Ochropleura > Ochropleura plecta. The sequence goes on from FR997722.1 coordinate 22,834,200, forward strand.
ATGCTGGAGTGCAAGTCGACGCTGCCTACTTTGACTTCAAAAAAGCTTTCGACTTAGTTGATAATGACATATTATTAGAAAAGCTGGCAGCGGTCGGATGTACTCCTAAATTGCTTCAGTTCTTTGCTAACTACATGAGGGATCGACGACAGTTCGTAGAATATGCTGGTTGTAAATCTGAGCCTTACTATACTCGATCAGGAGTAAGCCAGGGCAGTAATGTGGGTCCGATGAGTTTTATTATTATGATTAATGATCTGCCTGAAGCTGTCAGGGCTGCCACCTGTCTGTTATTCGCAGATGATCTTAAGTTGCTCATGGCCATTAAGAATAAAAGTGACTGTGCACGATTGCAGCAAGATATAGACTGTGTAGCTGAGTGGAGTAGGAAAAATAAACTGCAGTTTAACGTCCAGAAATGCTCAGTCCTCACTTTTAGCAGAATGAGAGATCCATATCATCACGAGTACAAGTTAGAGAACACATCGATGGAGCGAGTAAAAACGGTACGCGACCTGGGTGTACGTCTGAACACCGAGTTAACATTTCGTGATCATATTGTCAATGTTTGTAAAAAATCATACAGAAGTCTAGGTTTCGTTCTTCGACGGGCATCAAGTTTTACAAACATTAAAGCTATTGCAGCATTGTATAATGCGCTCATACGATCTCAGCTTGAGTACAATTCTGTCATATGGGCTCCACATGAGACTAAATATAGTCTCATGTTGGAGCGCATACAAAACAAATTTACCAGATTTCTGTACATGAAACTTTATGGTGTGTATCCGTTCTATCCGTTGATGTACCCAACTTTGTTTGTCATCGGTATGGTCGGGTATAACAAACTCGAAACAAGGAGGGACTTAGCGATAACAACATATGTATTTAAAGTATTACGTGGTAAGACCCATAATTCCGGTGTTTTACAAGAGATACGTCTGAATGTGCCTGACAACTACGTGTTGAGGCGCCGGAAACCACGGCTACTAGCGGTGCCACACGCACGCACCAACTTGCTCAGCAAGGCGCCACTGACGCGCGCCTTACACGCACTGAATGACACTGCTGACAGGATCGATATATTTTCCTGTTCTCTGAATGAATTCACAAAAACAATGTTGTATGTGTTATGTTATTTAGGATAGTTATATATTTAAGTTAGTTTAATTAAGGACCACGCTACCGCATTAGGATTTTTTCCTGTAAAGTTAGCAGTGTTGTTATAAATAAATAAATAAATAAATAAATAAAATAAATCATTTTTGGTAAGAGAATGGTGGTGACATCATGTTTTAAAGTTTTAATAGGTTGATGTTTACCATCGTTTTTGTTCCACCGGTGTAATATGAATTATTCCACCATTCAACCAATCTTACCAGTCTGCCTAGACTTTTCTCAAATACATAGGGGTCGTTAAAAATACCCGTTGCACTTAATATGATGTTTTCATCATTTATTCATATCTTCAGACGAAACTGGTCTATACTTCTATACTATATTATTTATTTTCTCTCATATATAAAATTCTCGTGTCGCGGTGTCTGTAACCAAACTCTTCTGAAACGGCTCGACCGATTTGTATGAAATTTTGTGTGCATATCGGGTAGGTCTGAGAATCGGCCAATTTCTATTTTTCATACCCCTAAATGATAAGGGTTGCCCGAGCAGCTGCTGAAAACACTAAACATAGCTTATCCTTACTAATATTATAAAAACGAGATTGAGTTTGTTTGTTACGTCTTCACGCTTTAAGGCGCTACCTGTACAAAGCAAACACTTCGTAAAACGTCTAGATTTTCGTCGCAAAGTTAGCCGTATCTGTACATGCCACTAGCCAAAAAAAACTACCGTGTATAGTTAAATACATAAAGTAAAGACAAACAAAATCAGTTTACAAAAGTGGTCTAGTACTATGAAAAAAAAATGTTTAAAAAGACCACGAAAAAATTTTTTTCGTCTCGAAATTCTCAATTTTTTCGGCGATAACCATTATATTTTTTATATCTAAGTATAACAAAGGAAATTTTATAGACTAAAGAGATATCTACAATTTTTCAAACACGGAACTGTATTTTTTTTTTTTTTATATTCAATTAAAACTGCAAAATGACCTACATTTTCGCGGACATGATATTCAAATAAAATCAAACACCGAAATATTTTCTACCTTATTTCTATTCTTTCGATGCAATACTGTCGTGTACTTGTGTCAGACCATGCCCAGTCTGCAGCTAGCCTCACTTCCGCGAATACCTAAAGATTAGCTTGTTACCGCGCCCTAATGGCTAAACCGATTTTGATGAGTACAGAGATAGTTGGGACCCTGGAGCCGGACATAGGCTGAGAAATAAGGGAGAAAGAGGGAAGAAAAGGGGAAACTAAGCATTTTATTAAAATAAATAAGGCGCAAGGGCAAAAACTACAGGTAGCAGGTACCTGCAAATCAGGAAAGGGGAACTGTGTTACCCCGAATTTAACGCGAGCGAAGCCGCGGGCAAATGCTAGTCTATTGTATTGTATAACGGGCTGGTGTCCGCAACTCCACGTCTGAGGCGCGTATTTTGCGTTGACACCATGTGCTAGTCTAATATAATTATACAATTCTCGTGTCACAATTTTGGTTGCCAAACTCATCTGAAGCGGCTTGACCGACTTTATATAAAATTTAGAATGTGTTATATTCAGTAGGTCTTATAATCGGTATTTTTTTTATTTTGGTGGAGCAGCAGTTGAAACCGCTGGAGACAGCTTATTCCAAATAACGTAAATAATATGCTTAAATGTTTACTTTAAATCACATACGTGCTGAGACCTTATATCCAGAACTAAACAAAATCGCATCAACGGGAACAACATGTGCATCTCGGCTTTAGAAAGGGTCTTTCTACACCATCTAGAATCTAGAGGTTAAAATAAGGTAGGCCATCTGTAAGAAACCACATCACACTAAAAATATGAGGTACATAATGCTGTGATATCAACGGACGAATTAGTATCATAAAAAAACCAAACTTCCATCACGCGTCGCTCTGTGACACAAAATAAAAAAGTCGATGTTCTGAACCAATAGAAAAACTCCCACAAAATCCAAATTGATCGTACTAATCAAATATAATCTATAAATGCTCATAATTCGATTTATATCACAGTTGGGCAGTTACCACGCATTGGTGTAATGTCTCGGAAACAATGACCGCTCTTTCATTGTTGTTACATAGCGATCTTAAGGAGCGTTTAGGTTTAAGACAGTAAGTCGTCTAATATACGGTCGAGCAACGGCCTGTGCCTGTGGCCGATTGATAATGCTTTGGGGTACTGAAAATTAGTTCTAATAGGTAGTGTGATATACAATTTCCAAATAAATTATACTTAAACCCGTCATACACGGAGTAACAAGGTTAGATAATAATAATGATAATTGTCTTTTTGGGAGCTCGTGGCTAAATAAATAGTAGCCGCTCGGGTCGATCTTTAGGTTAAGCCGCGCTTGCCTAGGTTGGTCTGTGGATGGGTGACCACCCGTTACATACCGAGTTTCCTCCGTGCCTCGGAAAGCACGTTAAGCCGTTGGTCACAGCTGTTATTTGTATATCTTTGACAGTCGTTACAGGTAGTCAGTGTTCCGAAAGTCTGACAACCAGTCTTACCAAGGGGTATCGTATTACCCAGTATTAACTGGGTTGTGGAGGTCAGATAGGCAGTCGCTCCATGTAAAATACTGATATTCAGCTGCATCCGGTTAGACTGGAAGCCGACCCCAACATAGTTGGGAAAAGGCTAGGCAGATGATGATGTCTTTTTGGGCTTCTGTACCTCAAAAGGAAAAATTCAACCCTATGGGATCACTTTGTTGTCCATCAGTATTTCTGTCTGTCAAAACACTTTATCTGGAGAACACGTAAAGGTATCGAGTTGAAAATAAACCATATACTGTGGTTGCTTGGAGCTGTAAAAAATCATCCCACTAAGTCTATGCAGTGCGCAAGTTCGAGTCTCACTTGGCCGGTTTTTTGTTTTAAAACCAACTTCACAATTTGCACGATTTCTAATCCCGTTCAAAATATCGGTAAGATCGTAGCGGTTAAATCTTAGTTGCGGCAGCCAATTTAGGAGCTTTAGTCAGGATTACATCCAAGCCACTGAGCTGCGCTTTTCATAGTAGCTACTACGAAGCTAATAAAAATAAAGGTATTTTCGAATAGTACTCTACCTCCCAACTAGCTTAATTACTTGCCTAAATCTAAACGGAGCACCGTGATCTAATGAGCGATAAAACTGTGTTTATCCTTATGTTTCTGTATTTTTCTTTGCAACTTTTATAGGTCAAGATAAAAACAAGATTATAGTTGTGGACTTAATAACGGTTGTTTTTCTGATTTGTGTAACTTGCTTGTTCTTTGAATCTGTTAAACATTGGAATTTTCTCTTCTATCTAGGTTTTATCTATTATTCTCCACGGATCTTTTCATATTTTGTTATAACAATAATTCAAAGTACCTACATGTGCAAAATAGGTACAACAGTAGCGTCGGAGAACGTGAACTCATCCGACAACCAATAGATAAATGATGTTTATTTTGCAAACGTAGGTTTTCACAACAGTTTTCAGAGGTCATAGTCTCTTTTAAAGTCCAGACAAAAAAATCTTGGTCAACTTCCATGAGGACTATGCAGATTAGTGTCTGAAGTGGTCTTTTTAAGAAAGCACCACACAGATTGAGTAGACCTGTCCAGTCAGTGCAAGCATTTGTCAGTTATCGTGTAGCTCGACTCATAACCCAAGGAGCTCAACGAAACGACGAACAATACCAAAAAAAGGACATTAGTGTAGGTCCCTAATAGTACTCAACTGCCAGACAATCGTCCAAAAACAAACAAAGTAAATAAAAGTTATGATCCACATAGTCCTCACATTCACAATAAACAACTACAGGCTAATTATGTAAGTGACAGCCGGAGGACTTTAAAAAAAACCAATTTACTTATAATAGAATTTAATCCTAAGATGGTTTTACAAAACTAACTTAAAACTAAACTTATGTCTATGTTCGGACGATGCTAGTACCGAAGTGGTTGGTCTCTTTTCTTACGAGAAAATGCAGTTTCGTGGATTGAAAAACGTGCATGCTAATTCAGCATAACGTGAGGTGGACAGCGGTGGCACGAAGCGTTGAATCAGCAATGTCCCTGACCTGCAGTTTTATGTTGAAACATCCGTAATTCGTAAGTAGAACATGATGTCGCTATTCAGCTGATATGGTGTAGGCAGGGTACGTAACACCTCCCCCCTCAGAACAGCAACTATTTGAGCAATTTTAGCGAGAAGGTTGCTGGTACATTTTTCTTGATTATGGAACTTCGTATTGATGATTTTCAGCGCTTTCATCTGGTGATTGCGGCTTCCTGAGCTTTGTGCATACATTATCCGACGTATGGTGCGGGTAACGCTCAGTACAGTTGCACCAAATAATACGACGTATAGTGGGATAGTCGTATGGTATATCGATTGGTCTGGGTTTGTGCATTTAAGATTTCATCTTCAATTTCATGTAGACTTTTCAGGTGTAGTGAATTTAACTTTAGGTGCGGGATAGATTCGTTGGCAATGTCCAGGTTCATGGGTATTTCGGTGATTTCCAGCTGCTGTTCCTTGATTGGATGATTCGTGTTGATGATAGTGAACTGCTCGGTGCGTAGTAAGCATTTTTGCGGTATGGTGGCGAGATAACTCCCGTGTTTTTTGAATTTTTGACGTTCGCATTGTAACTCGGTTCGGGTTGCTTTGCTGCGTGAGTTTAGTGGGCTGGCACGACTTCTGCAGGGATTGCTTGAAAATGAGCAATTGGATGCAGCCTAGATGTCCTCTCGTCGGTTGATGGTTGATTTTGTCCTCGCAGAGATGAATTTATTGAACTTCGGGCATTCAGCCTCTATGTACTTGAACATTTTCCTATTGGTTGCAATTAATGGGTAAGGAAGAATAAGGGTGTACATCAACTTATTGGGTACTATTGCTATTGCTAATCTATATAATTCGAATTTGCCAGGGGATATTATTGGAACTTTAAATATGAAACCTACCCTTTTTCCCGTATAGTAGTAAAAAGGTTTGATGACTGTATACTATTCTCTTAGATCTGCCTCTAGTAATTGATCTGGACCGTATATAGATCTTAATCGTTTAGTCATTTTTCCTAAATTATCTACGCTTAAACTACTATGATGAGTGCTTGATGCACGAAAATCTAATGTATCATCTCTAAAGATGAATAATCTATGTTATCGCTAATTATAGTTAACAACTGAGAAAACTTTGCGAATCTAATAAGATGATCTTTAGCAGAAGCTTTCTCGTCTAAAATTAAATTTAAGGTGTTTTTTTTTTATTTTTTTTAAATATTTGAGAGTATGTATCTAGTCATCCATACTTTGTTAAAACTTATATGCTCGTTTAACTCCGATAATATCTTGTCAACGTTAATATCTAAAAGTTGAATGGCATTATTGAAGGATTGAACATCCGATTGATCTAAGCTTTATCTTTAGTGCCAGTGTTGTGTGTACGATCATCGTAGTATCCTGTAGCAATTTGCAGGTCTTACGGATACGCTTGAGACAGGATTTCGCGATAGGACCTTTCTTCCTAGATGTGTATTTATGAATCGAAAGGTCAGCTAGCACAGTGTCATGAGTGTAGCGCGGTGCTAGTTTTTCTCGACTAGCTACTAGGTTACTAATGAAGACTTACTGTCCTGGTTGGTATTCTATTTTGGCCGTTCGGTCAGTAAGTGTAAAGTCGTTAATGAGGTCAAATACAGTTTTCATCTGGTATCGATGAGTGAGGATGTATTGTTACATAAAATGTTCGGTCATGTTAACGTCAAGTGAGTCTCTTGGATCAAAATGTCCTCTTATAATGTCATGTGGTCTACACTTTGTGAAACTATGAATTGCGCTATTCTGACGTAGTCGACCAATAATTCCGTTATAGTTAGGGGAGTGAGCTAGTGTTATATGGTGATTAATTTTGTTTGTTAAAGTAAGCGGCTCTCCCTCAGCATAAAATACGTCAGCAAAACGGGCACATAATGTCTCTAAGTTAGTTTTTTCCTCGATATTAAAATGGTCTGTACGCAATTGGGATAAAACTACTTTACTGCGCATAGGATTTTGTTTGGTGCTAATGCACTCAGTATTAAATATTTCGGTTTGTAAAAGACAGTCAAATGTAATAGTCAGGTCGTCTTTCGTCGGGTTTTCGATTTTTACAATTCCCACGCAGTCAGTTACGCGAGCAATGCACTCGTGAATTATGTAATTACTATGAATTTGCTGAGGTATCGAAACGTCGCCGTCTGGTTTATGGGGATATACCTACGCTAGTTTTGATGTGTTAGCGGGATTGGTTTCTTGTTTATTTGACCTTTTACATTGATAAAAACGCAAAGGAATAGTTATAAAGTCTGTAATTAGTTTTTTTTTATCAATCTGTGCTTCGTCAAGTAAATCTAAACCTAATAGACCATCAAACTAATTATGGAATTTATAGATAAAAAATTTACATCCGTGGAATTTTTAAATTTAGCAAAGTTCGCAATGTAATAGAATGTTCGTGCGTAGTAGTTACACGTGCGTTGGTTACCTCGAAGGGGTCAAAGTTTAGAGGAACATGTGAAAAATATTGTTCGATTGCCTCGGGGCTAATAAAAGACTGATTAGCTCCGGTATCTACTAATCTGGTTTAGATAAGTGGTGGATGTGATATCTGAATGGAACGAGATTTAATTGTAATTTAAGTAGCTGACGGCTGTGCTTCTAAGTATTTAACGTTATTCACTTGATCCGTTACATTTGATTCAACTTCGGGGTTAACCTACTAATAGCCATAGAGGTCATAAAAGTCGTAAGGCTCAGTCATAGCAACAGTCAGGTTGTTCGTAGTAATAGTCGGGATGATAGTAAATGTCATGGTAGTCAGTCATTTCGTTGAAGTTCATTTCACCCGTTTTGAAGTAGTTGCTAGGTGGTGAGTTACCTGATCTACGCCAATCGTGCACTGGTAATAGTGGTCTCGGTACGTAGTGACTAACACCGCTCATCGGTTTCGGACCGTTATTCTGCGCTTGAGGGTTCCTATGTGTTAACTTAAATGCGTCATTTTAGGGATTATGGTTCGGCGGGGACACACGAAGTATCTATTAAATACGGCTAAACATATTAGGGGCCTGTTGAGGTACCTGATTATGCTGGGATGGTGGCCTCCCCTGCTGCTGCGGTGGCATAGGCATAAGCTTAAGCCTTCCAGGGCCTGGGCTAGGGAAGTTGAAAGATTTTGGAGCCATAAAGTCCGCGGGTGGCATTCTCTGAATAGCTTGCGGTTGCTGTGTAGTCGTATTGCGTCGCTCGGGAATACTATCATTACGTTGCTCTAAATACATGACATTCAGTTCTTGTTGAACAAATTCCAGAGCCTTTTCTATCGCGTCTCGGATTCCTTGCCAATTTTCTGGTTTTCCATTGGAATTAATAGTGGAAGCTGCTAGTCCGGTGATTTTATTTAGAATGCCGTTTAGGAGACATAAGTTAGTTAACTCGTGTCATTTCTAACGTATTGTATTACGAGCTGATCACATATTTTAATGAAACGTGTTAGAACATTCGGAATGCCTTCGAAATTTGGAACTGCGCGCAAAGCGTTGTGGATAGTATCGGGGTTAACTGCCATACTGTTATTATAAAAAAAATTACTTAATCTAAACTATCAGAATGTATAAACCTATTAGAATCTAATTCCCTGCTTCCACTTATTTGTCTAGAACTCTAGATTTATTCCTAGTTTCCCTTGGCTGAAATATTTGGGTAAAAGGAAGGACAAGGAAGCAACACTTAAGGAAAGTTTCAAGGACTTACATATACATGGTTTTTCTCGGTGTATCGATGTCTGGATACGTCCTCAGCTGCATCTTCTTAAGTTCGGATATTCGACGAGGTACTTGGAAATACCGACAGCGACTATCGGAGTCAGCAGATTAACGATTTTTGGAAATCTATACCGCGCCACGCACTGCCTCGAATATCCTACCGACTGCGCCAATTATGTAAGTGACAGCCGGAGGACTTTAAAAAAACCAATTTACTTATAATAGAATTTAATCCTAAGTTGTATTTACAAAACTAACTTAAAACTAAACTTATGTCTATGTTCGGACGATGCTAGTACCGAAGTGGTTGGTCTCTTTTCTTACGAGAAAATGCAGTTTCGTGGATTGAAAAACGTGCATGCTAATTCAGCATAACGTGAGGTGGACAGCGGTGGCACGAAGCGTTGAATCAGCAATGTCCCTGACCTGCAGTTTTATGTTGAAACATCCGTAATTCGTAAGTAGAACATGATGTCGCTATTCAGCTGATATGGTGTAGGCAGGGTACGTAACAGGCTAGAAAATATTTACAAAATAAATTAATGAGATCATAATGAAATCATAAAATGTCATAATAAAAAAAATGTAAAATTAAATTAAAAAAAAATAATAAAATATAAAACAAAGTAAATATTAATGTCAAATCATTAAATGTCAGTGTATAAAATAAAGGAATAAACAATAAATAAATGAAACAAAGAAAAATTTTGACACTCACTGAGTAAATTAAATTGGAGCAGCTTAATCCCAAGCCTTTTTATCTTCAAGGTAATAATTAATATTATAGTAAGATTTAAGAGCTAACTTACGTTTTACAAAACCTTTAAATTTATTGAGGCTTAGTGTTTGAACGTCGTTTGGGAGTTTGTTATAAAAACGTATACATTGGCATGTGAACGTACCCCCTATTTTTTTGAGCCTCGTTGCCGGGACAACAAATTTGTGTTTGTTCCTCGTAAAATAAAAATAACTATGGCAAATGAACCAACAAGTATTTGACACCTACACGTTTTAATAACCTCGACTGTTTTAGAAAGGATAATACAAGAATGTGTAAACAAGTATTTAGCGGGTCCCTACAAAAAAGTTTGAAAATATACGTTTTTCAAATGGTACGTATAGCTTAAAAGGCATAAAAATCACAGTAACAAATATAATTATGCAATACTTTGATTCATGTTCTTTAATTTTGCAGTTTTTTTTTTATGAATTTATTGTTTATTGAAATAAATACAGTCAATTCAAAACATACTGACTCACTTGTCACGTAATCTCAGAAACTACAAGTGTCAAGAGAAAGAAGAGTCTAGTTTGCATGACATGCAGACGGGATTTTACAAAAATTCAACCCCTAAAGGAGTGAAGCAGGGTGGCAAAGTTTGTATGAGAGAACGCGGTTTCTTGGCCGGCTTGACTTGAAACTTTGCACAGATATAATTTCACTAAACTAATAGACTATGTAACATCACAATTTTGTTCCGTGAGAGAATAGAACCCGCGACAAGCAGCACAGTAGTCAATCGCTCAGCCACTGCGCCAACCGTGCCGTCAATAAAAGGTGTTCAAGTACCCTTAACAAATACGAATAGCACTTGTACTTAAAGACCATACCTAGGAAAATTCTAGAAATATTGGGGTTCAAATTTCCATTTTTTTCTCTTTTTTTTAAACCAGTTTGTGGTGTTTAAGCTTTACTTTAAATACTCGTTTTATTGAATACACCATGTTTTGAAAGCTTATTAAACCTTAAACATGGTTTTTACATGTTTTTTTTTTAATAAATATCTTAATATTTTTTGCGTAGAGTTACTTACCTCCATGTACAGAATGGTTGACGTCTTCGTGAACGAAAACGAACCCTTCGTTTTCACCCTGTATTTAATACTAAATTGTGAACACAGTACAGTACATATCTATGCTAATTTAGTCTCACATAAATATCTGAGTGAACAATTGAGTGCAGAGCTCGCTAATCCTGCTCCAAGCCCGGGTATGTAGACCCGAGTCAGGTACGTTCAATTTGCACCAATATGCACCTGTAACCGAGCATAGAGTAATGTAGGGAAACAGAGACTACTAATGTTTTCATAACATAAGTTCAACCCTGTGATTCCCCAAAGATTCGGTAGAACTGTACCTACCTAATTTTTTTTATTTATTTGGCTCACCCACAATAAATAGAATACATGTGTACACACGACGACACATCAACCTATACAAAACCAGTTTATGCGGATTTCTCATCGTACGAGAAATCCACGGTGAACGATCCGTTGTTAAGAGATCAGAATAAGCTGGTTTTGTATAGGTTGATATGTCTTCGTGTGTACAAGGTTAGGATATGCGTCAAATATTTTTTTCTTTAAAAAAACGTTGCCCTACAATAGGAATTAAAAAAAAAATCTCCTGTTTCGTGGGTGCGTTTACAAACATTTAAATTCACATAAACAAACACCCAGACCCGAAACAATTATCTGCAGGTCATACAAATATGTGTTCCGTGCGGGAACCGAACCCGCGACACGCAGCGCAGCAGTCGATCGCTCAGCCACTGAGCCAACCGTGCCGTCTAAATTTATAGACTAGTGTACCAATTTCTTACAGGAAAGCATATCATGCATTACATTAATGTTGATTGAAGCTGAGTGCATACCCGTGTCGACGGCGCGTTAGTGTTCCACGCGCGGCTCAAAGAGATGTCAGCAAAGCAAAGGGGCCTACCAGGGCCATCGCCTGCCGGGGTTGCAGGTTGTTCGAAACAGATACCACGGCCCCGGAACATAAAAGGCAATAGAAGGCACATGGGTGGGTTTTAGTCAGTATAAGTCTGACACTTCCCCCCGCTCCGCCCGGAGCAGAGGAAGTTATTTGATGAGTTCCTATCCGCAAAAAAAAAGCTAAGTGTATAGGTACTTAAAATTAAATGAGTTCAAAGTTACTCACCAAGCATAATTATGACCTAAAACTAGATTGTTTAAAGTTTAAATTCATAATTCATAATCATTTATTTGCTAATATGGGTAATTACATAAAGTTGTTAATGAAATAGTACAGACCAACCATATTAAACCTTGCGGCATGCAAAACACAAGCTTTATTACACTCAAATAATAATAATGTCACCAGAAGTCTGTCGTAAATTTAAGGAAAATGTCAGATACATTATATTGTGAATAAGTGATGAAATAAGAATAATAATTGAGAAGCAAATCAATATAATAATGTCAATAGGTAATTGATTGAGAATGTCAAGATCTATTGTAAAAGAATGTCAAAGTAATAATATTAATAATTAAATTAGTGCACCAACAATAACCAGTTACATCAACAATGTCTTTACATCCTCCATCAAATAATCCTGAATATTATAATAGCATTTACACAACAAGAATTTTTTTAGTTTTATTTTAAATTCATCGATGGATGTAGTTTCTAGTATGGACTTTGGCAGGTGATTGTATAAACGCGGCGCCATACTAAAAACGCTTTTGGCATATAAGGCAGTCTTGTTAGATTTGCAAGAAATTTTGACAATATGTCGCTTGCTTCTGTATTTATCAAAAAGATGTTTATTAGCTCTTGCAAAGCTAGCAATCTCATAAATGTAGACACACGGCAATGTTAATATATTATGCTTAATAAAATATGGTCTGCAGCTATCAGTCTGGCTGATATTAAACATCCCTCTAATACACCGCTTTTGTGCCTTGAATGCCATATCCTTATTGGTGGAGTTACCCCAGAATATAATGCCATACTTTATCAAGGATCCCACGTAGCCATGGTATGCTGCAAGTACAGCAGAGGTGTTCACCGTTTTTGCCAGCATATGTAGGGCGTATGATTGCTTATTTAATTTTTGATTTAAGGTATCAACATGTGTCTTCCAATTTAAATTATAATCAATTGACATGCCTAAGAATTTTGTAGTTGCTGTCTCATTTATTTTGTTCCCTGCATAATTTATATTAATGTCAGTAAATTTTGCTTTACGATTGCGAAATATCATTATTTTTGTTTTGTCAAAGTTCATTTTCAAATTATTATCATTTAACCATTTTATAATGTCATTTAGAGTGCTGTTTATGTTCTGTTCCAGGGATACCTTGTCCTTACTTGTAAAAACAACAGTACTGTCATCAGCAAAAAGTATTGTGGGATGATTGGTTACTTTTGGAAGATCGTTTATATAGATGATGAATAGCAGAGGACCCAAAACACTTCCTTGTGGGACGCCCTGTTTGGTTTCTCTGTATTCCGATGCGTAATTAATTTCTTTTCTTGTTTTGGTGCAGACACGAGTTACTAATGTGGACTGTTTTCTATTGGTAAGATATGATTTTATCAGTTCTAATGAGGTACCCCGAATTCCATACCTGTATAATTTATTTAACAAAATTTTATGATCCACGTAATCAAACGCTTTGCTTAGATCCATATAATTAAATTAACATGTAAGCTTTAACAGTACAGTAGTTATGTTTGAGTCTCATGTAATACGGGGTGAGCCTATTGCCATCAACCGAACATAAGTCCAGACTCCGAGGCTGCTACTGAGAAATTCTCGAAAAACCCAATAACACTTTGCCCTACCAGGGAATCGAACCGAGAGCCTCATGCTGAGCAGTCGCGCTTACGACCGCTTAACCAGCGAGGCAGTTTTTATATGTATATGTTATTATATCTCGGTATTACGAATGGGGACAATTACTAAACTACATAAGGGTGAAACCGCGAGAATAAACTAGTTGGAAATAAATACAGGTAATGGAACAACTATGTAAAAAAAACAAAGTAGAGTGTATGTAGAACCCCGTGATCATGGCGCTCGCAAAAGCTAAGAAAAATCGGGAGCTCAAAATAATAAATAATAAAAACCGGACAAACTTGCGGCCATATCTTTTAACTGGATAAGCTTAGAGGGTTGATTTTGACTGCTCTAAGGGACCACAGACTTGAGGATATGGTTTTCATTTCAACTTGGTACCTCCACGCGTTCCCGAGATAATGGGTTGACAACAAAATTAGCCAAAAAGGGTTCCTGTTTATTTTTCTTTTTTTAGGTACAGAACCCTAATAGTCACGGAAGATGTCCCCTAACAATGTTAGAACAAAATCATTTAATATTTCAAGATGACTTAGAATATAATATTCCATAATATTCAAGAATATAATATAAGTGAGCAAAATATTGTAGGTCCCAGTCTATCGGACCATAAATCTACGCACGTAGACTATTCCAATCTGATTTCAGAATTCCTTTTCTCAAAGGCCCTATGACAAAATCTAGTTCTACGAATCTATATCATATCCCTTTCTGTATATATTTTTAGATGTGATGAATGTGAAGGTTGAAAGGCATGCCTACCAAGGGCGGATCCAGCTTTTATATCAGGGGGGGGTCACCATGTCGCATACAGCTTGTCTCCGTAGTCTAGTTCGGATAGATATAGCTATACTTAATATTATAACGGAACTTGAAAGTGTGTTTGTCAATTTTTCACGTTGAATGAAACCGCTAAACGGATAGGATTTCATGGGGTCGATTGCATTGGTCTTCCACTGCAGCGGAGTTACCTAGTCGCAGACGGAGTCACCGTCAAATTCTATTTTAATTTAATTGGTGCACACTGAAGAACATTACAAACTTATATGATGAAATGTATTCTTCGTTTGTGTCGTCTCGCAAAACGCCTTATAAGTTCCTCGTCATCTATATTTATTGACTTGTGAACGTGCAAAAGAGCTAAGCCCGTCAGGCGGTCTTCTGCCAAGCCAAGTTTTGTCCCTTCTTAGTGTGTAAAAAGACCTTTCCGCCGTTGCAACACTAACGGGTAGTGTCGCCAGGATACACAAATAAAACTTCTTATGTTGGGATCAAGTCTTTATCACAAGTTCAAGTTCAAGTTACGAGGGTCGAAATGGCCAGCGGAATGTTTTGATTTCGCTGCCATTTCACTTTGCAAAGCTGGTACTCATTTATAATCATTGACACGAGTAGTCTAGTAATCCTTACTAATATTATAAAAGTGAAAGTGAGTTTGTTTGTTACGTCTCATTCATTGTTATTCATCAAAATTGGTTTAGACATTCACGCCTAAATGTCTAAACCAATTTTGATGAATTTTGGTACAGAGTTAGCTGGGACCCTGGAGACGAACATAGGCGAATAGGATTTACTTTTTAAATCGAAAAATGAGGGAGAAAGAGGGGGCGCGTTCTTTAGGGCGGCGCACCGCCCACTACCTGAACGCGCCCCAAAAGGTGGTAGCCATTAGGCTGATCCGGGGCTACCGCACGATCTCCGGCGAGGCAGCGAGCCTCCTTGCCGGATCTGGAGGCGATAGTCCTCGCGCGCCTGTTTGAGTGGCGCGCGGAGGCACTACACCGGGGGGAAACTCCTCTACCGTGGCAAATTGCCGCTTGGCGGACAGACTTCCGGTGCGATCTCATGGTGGCATGGAGAGAGCGACTGTCGCAACCCCGTGCAGGGTACGCCACAATAGTGGCGGTAAGTCCCCTCTTTGAGGAGTGGCTGGAGAGGCGCCATGGCGTCCTCACCTACCGCCTGACGCAGGTCCTCACCGGACACGGAAGTTTCGGGAGGTTCCTGCACATAATTGGGCGGGAGGAAACGCCCGGGTGTCACCATTGTTATGATCGATAATCACACAGTGGCGGTCTGCCCAGCTTGGACGGAGCACCGCCGTGCCCTTGTAGATGCGATCGGCGGCGGCGTTCTCTCGCGTCCGGCCCTGGTTCAGTCCATGGTCCGGAGCGAGAGGGAATGGGAAGCGGTCACCTCCTTCTGCGAAGCAGTGATGCTAGTCAAGGAGGAGGCCGGGCGTTTGAGGAAGAGAACCTCAAGCCAACCGCCGCCGCGGGAGACGCCCCGGGCGCCGGGCGCAGCGAGACGACTCTCGATGCGGGCCTGTGGACGGTGAGCAATGGGTAGCTCACCGTCCGTCCGTCGATTGACGACAGGCCGTGTCGACGGCGCGTTCGTGTTTCACGCGCGCCTCAAAGAGATGTCAGCAAAGCAGAGGGGCTTGCCAGAGCCTCCGCCTGCCGGGGTTGCGGGTTGTTCGAAAGAGATACCGCGGCCCCGGAACGTAAAGGGCTATAGAAGGAACATGGGTGGGTTTTAGTCAGTAAAAGTCTGACACGCCCCCCCATCCGCCCAGAGCGGGGGAAGTTATTTGATGATTTCCCAACCCAAAAAAAAAGGGAGAAAGAGGGAAGAAAAGGAAAAACTTAGCTTTGCTATTACAATAAATAAGGCGCTAGGGCAAAAACTACAAGTAGCAGGTACCTACAAATCAGAAAAGGGGAACTGTGTTAGTTTATAAAAGTTAACACTTTTCTATTTTTTTACGAGTTATTACAACTTCAATCAATCCTCCCGCGTCCGAATTTGTTCGCCATTTGATAAACAGAGCGGGCGCTCGGGTAGAGGGGTTGGCTCGCGTGACTCGCTGGTGCGCGATAGAACAATAGGCACAGGGGCCACCATTTGTTTTTTTGAAAATATATAAGCATTTCTGGAACAAACATGTGGAATAAGATTGAAAAACTATTTTTATTCTCATTCTTCAAAATTATGAGCTTTCAGTGCAAAAATCCTTTAATTTTTTTCAGAAATTCAATCCAGTGAAACAAAAAAACGGCTGGCTGGATTAATTTGGCTCTTCGTAGGGTTTTTGTGGACATATTGAACTGAAAAAGGCACACTTAACTTTCGTGGTTTCCTCAATATTTTCGAGCCAGTGCTTGACTTTCCAAAAAACCACCAAAAGCCGTTTTTTTTTGTTGCAGTGTCAAATTCAGGTGACAGAAAAAAAAATTGGCTATTCTTAGAAAATTCATTAAAAATCTTAAAACCCACCTTTAACTTAAAAAAATCTAAAAAAAAAGGTTTTTTTTCTGGCTGTTATAATCCAAAAATTAGACACTTGGAGCTACAATTTCCTATTTTTTGGTTTCCCGTACGACAATTTTTCTCGAAGTTAGGAGGCCTGTTCAAAATGTCCAAAAATTTGGTTTTTTTTTTATCCCTTATAATGTAACCAATAACAAGCACAGTATTGTATTATTATGATTATGTGCGTCTTTCGCCTATAATTTGTTTACGTTTACCTATAGATAAAATTAGATAAAATTGCATTGCCTACCTATGACCCAGGGTCATGACCCCCATGACCCCCCCCCTGGATCCGCCGTTGATGCCTACTCTGAGAAGAAATACCCGAAACAAACTCAGAGGTAGCACACAGATTGAATGGACCTGTCCAGTCAGTGCAAGCATTTGTCAGTTATCGTGTAGTTCGACTCATAACTCGAGTAACTCAACGACTATAATATTGGTATAGATTTTATACACAGTTGCAGTCTCTGTTTAATAAAAGCAGGTGGCTACTCTATGCGTACGTGCCAGAGACTATCCGGAATAAGCATACGATTTTCTGCAGCGCCTCTTCTAATAAAAATATAGCTCGGATTCAATCGACTCGAGATCTGGGCGTGGGTTACATTATAATCAGCTCCGATATCGAGAAGGAAATCATTCCATGGGTAATCTCTACTTTGTTTATGTAATGGGGAAAATATTGGTATTTTGAGGAAAAATTAAGATGTGGCATGGAATACTGATTTGTCACGTTGCTATGAGAAAAGATGGTGTTTTTTCTGAGTTACGCAAGAGAGGATTTCTTTTACAGATAAGGTATGGTCACAGAGTAGTCTGTTTTACTGACCTATTTTACCGTACATGTTTGTATTCGGCGGTGATGGTTGTAGTGACTGATCCGTTTCGTCGTATCGAAAATGCGCGGTGTACGCGAACATGGCTGAATGCAGCAGTAGCGTTATGACATGAACAGCCATTTCTTAGATTGTGAATATATTTTCAGTAAAATTTGTATCAAGGATATTGTAATCTGTAATCTAATTTGTATCAGATCGTTTCTGTATTTAATACTGTATAGTTTTATTGAGGACGATTTCCTATCAACCAAAATATTTCTTCGATCAGGTTGCAAATCACGAAATCCGTTCTCAAAAAGCAATCGTGAGTTTTCCACTGTTGTACAGCCAATTCAAACACGATTGCAGGCCACATTTTGCCCCGTAAGCCTGGATTTGGGCAACCTTGGAGGCAACTGGTATTGAGATTTTCATCAGAGATTCTTTAGTAGCATTCCAGAGAATAATAGACTCGCTCGTATTATCCTTACTAATATTATGAAAGCGAAAGTGAGTTTGTTTGTTACGTCTTCACGCCTAAATGGCCAACCCGATTTTGATAAATTTTGGTACCGAGATGGTTGGGACTCTGGAGACGGACACATGCTAAAAAAAGTGAAAAAAGGTGGAGAAAGAGGGAAGAAAAGGGTAGAGAAAGATATTTTTTTTTCGATCATCACACGGGTTAAAGTTAGCGTTAGCCCAAAGTAACTATGCCACGCGAACGAAGTCGCGGGCGGAAGCTAGTTATATCAAAAAAACCGGCCAAGAGCAAGTCAGACTCGCGCACTCGGCTCTGTTGGTACCGTACAAACTTACGACATAAACAGCCATTTCTTACACTTTACAGCACAAAAGACCACAGACTTAAATATTGTTTTAATGTCAACTCGATAACTTCACACGTTCCCGAAATAAAAGGTCTTAACAGACGGATAACAGACTGATCCAATAAGGGTTCCGTTTTTTGCCTTTTAAGGTACGGAACTATAAAAATGTGAGTGTACCTGCACCTATGTCAAACCTTTTTGAGAATACAGGCGCGTAACGCCTGTATTCATCATCATCATCTGCTCAGCCATTTCCCAACTATGCTGGGGTCGGTCCAGTCTTACCGGATGCAGCTGAATACTAGTATTTTACATGGAGCGACTGCCTATCTGACCTCGATAACCCACTTAGTTAAACTAAAGATTGACCCGGCTACTTTGATTTGGCCTTGACAAAATGCCTTGCTACATTTACCATGAAAAAAATAACATCGCATATTTCGTTACCCTTGATATTTTCTCACCCCTCATTTTTCCCCACACATACCACTATCCTGTTTTCTAAGCAAAACCTATACATATACACCTGCCTACATAGAAGCGAAGTTACGGAATCTCACCTACCCGATCCGAATAGATTGAACTGGAAAATATCCAATGCAAATATACTCCAGTGTTCTTCGTAAATAATAATGGATGCGGCATCTTGGACGAACAAAGTGAACTGCTCACGAACAAATCTCCGATTCAGCAACCCAGTACCAATAACTACATACTAAGAAGTGTGTACTTTCTGACTTTGGCATTTGGCTGGTAGAATGATTAATTGCTAAGCTATCTGCCATTTTAAACCCCCGCCCAAAAAAGAGGGGTTTGATGCGTGTATCTGCATGTAGCATCATATCTCCTGAACGGATGAATCGATTTTGAATATTTCGGGAGTGTCAGACTTGTACTGACTAAAACCCACCCATGTTCCTTCTTTTGCCCTTTATGTTCCGGAGCCGCGGTATCGGCAACAGCAAGTGGTGATCCTGGCGGGCGCCTCTGTTTTGCTGACATCTCTTTGAAGCGCGTAATACCTAAACTGGAGTAGCTTCAAAACTTTACACCCAACATAGACGAAGCAAGAAAGGCGTTTTACTTGAAAGTCTCCTTGGACGAGACACTTCAAGCGCTGTCTGCTGAAAACTGAATAATTTATCATCGCACCTTCTTCCCTGTTTCGTAGCTCCGAAGTAATTGCGAGCTAGCGCCCTGGACGTAGAGAAAGGGGTGAAATTTGAGTCACGCGCCAACTAAACGTAGGGAGTCCTCATAAATATTGTAATCAGGCCAACGCAGTGTACCTTTCCACTGAAATTTATTTAAATTCACCCACTTACGTATTCCTCAGTTTTTATAGAACCTATGCTAAGTATTCTTTCTTATATGGATAATCGTAAGATTGAGGGTGGTTTCTTAAAAGATTTCTTTCAAACCGATCGTATATGATAAACGGCTTGTGGCTTTTTGTCGAACAGTTGAGTAAATTTCTTTTCTCTTTTAAGAAGAAACGAGAACTCAACATCACACTAATACTGTTTTTGCGGTAGCATGGTGCTGGTGGCATTAGAAGAAAATACATGTTTTGTGATGGGATAGATTATTTTTAAAAAAAAACTTTGCCCCACGTTAGAAATTTCTCCTGTATCGTGAGTGCACTTACATACATTTCAACTCGCATACACAAACAGCCAGACCCGAAACTACTATCTGCAGATCATACAAATACATTGCGCCCACGGAGTCGTCAGATTGCTACGATGAGTACTCCTTTACGGTTATGATATTCAGGGTAAAGCTTATAATCACGTTATGATAATCCCATATAATCCTCCTATATAATAATAATAATCACCCTATAATAACGTTCCAGATGAAAGAGGAATGGTTAATTTAACTAATGTCAACTGCATCATGCTACGTACCTACAGCGAAAATAGTATAGCTGTAGACCATTGCCCAAGTTTCTTTTGGATGTTAACCCTCACAAAGTATCTGTGAAAAATAATTATGGTTGCCGAGCTAAAGTGGAAGTAGGCTGTCAAAGGATCGGCTGTCGATAGAGCAAAGGAATAGGTTATCTGCTCTGACCGAGTTTTAACCATCATCAACCATCAACGCAAGTCTTCGGAGCAGGGGGGAGTGTCAGACTAAAACCCACCCATGTTCCTTCTATTGCCTTTTATGTTCCGGGGCCGCGGTATCTCTTTCGAACAACCCGTAACCCCGGCAGGTATCAACGTAAGTCTCTAACTTAATTTAACCCCATTAAATGACTTGTTCATGACAAAGTTTTCTAGACCTTCCTCTTGGGTTCTTCCTTTTGGGTGGTTTACCCAAGCTGCGCAGAGAAGCAGGCAAGAGCCACCCTGGTGCTTTCTCCTTAAGATGATTTGCCCCCTGCAAAGACCACAGATCGCCAGCAAGATAGGCCAACGGCCTTAAAAAGGTGGCTAGAATAGATGAGATACAGAAGACTGATGATACGGTGCTGTGACATAGTTTAAGGGAGGTGTTTGCCCTGACGTGGTCTGCCACATGTATATACTATATTTTGGAGGTCAGAAAGGCAGTTGCTCCATGTAAAATACTTGCATTCAGCTGCATCATGTAAGACTTAAAACCGACCCTAACATCGTTAGGGAAAGGCTAAGCAGATGACGATGATGATTCTACAAGAGACGCGTTATTTCGTTCCCATAATTTCAGCATACCTGGTATTATTGAATTCACAAATTATAGTTATCTCCTCATAAATCCTGGTTCTACATGAACACGCACTTAACATTTAAAATGTACAACAGTACTGTAAAATGTAGCTAATTTCATTAGAAACATTTGTGCTAGTTTCTTTAGTATATAATATCAAGTGCTAAGTTAGGGTATGACTACATGGTCGTTAGAAGGAGGACAAGGCATCCGTGCTGATCCTGAAACTAACCGCTTCGGGAGACCTGTGGAGTGGTTAGCTCACCGTCTGTCCGTCTAGTGACGACAGGCCGTGTGGACGACGAGTTCGCGTTCCCCGCGCGCCTCAAATAGATGACTGCAAAGCAGCGGACCCTGCCAGAGCCACTGCCTGCTGGAGTTGCGGGTTGTTCGAAAGAGATACCACGGCCCCGGAACAGTAGGGCAAAAGAAGTAACATGGATAGGTTTTTTCTCAGTAAACTTCTCACACTCCCACTCCACTTAGAGCGAGGGAAGTTATTTGATGAATTCCTATCCGAAAAAAAGGGTATGACTATACGTTCAGGGTTGACCGACTCCTTCAGAATTATAATTGAGGTAGATGATTATATATATATATGCCTATATAAGCTACAGCACAACCATCTCCTCCGAGATCTGTATCCAATCTATCCCATCTTTGTATCCCAGTCAGCTTTTTAAGGTCGTTGGAACAACTGGTTGGCGATCTGACCTCCACAACTCGGATCCGCCCCCCTCCTCCCCCCCCCCCACCAACCGAAGTCTACCTTTTCAGAAATACATCTACCTTTTTCATTTTCACTCACTGGTGTCCTGAAATACAGGATTGCAGGCACAGGTCTCCCACAATTATAAAGTTAGATACTTATTAAAACATATTAAAATAATGTTGTGAGAAAATATTTGCAGAATTACCACCAGCATTCTAATCGCAGCCTTAGTCTGTCTCCTTAGAAGCGTATTCTAAACTATGTTCGAGAGTTCCACATACACATTTATTGTATTTCAAACGTGTTCCGCGTAGTTTTCAAGATTCACACAAGTACCTATATAATTGAAGTACGAGGACTGTGACATGGAATAACGTTTTGCTTTGTGTCATTGTTGTAAGGTATTTAAACGTAATCTGTTTCGAATTTCTAGACAATAAGGCGAAAGTTAGATAGTTAGCAGTTCTGTGATTGTTTAAACAAATTGTTTAAACGGAAATAACTAAATGGAAAAGTAAGAAATGAGCATATTTTATTTATTTTAGACATTATTATAAGTCCATAGATACACATAGATTTAAACTATAAATGACTAGCTGGCGCCCACGGCTTCGACCGCGTGATATCGAAAAAAAAAATATGCTATGTGTTATTCCAGACTATAATCTACCTCTGTGCTAAATTTCATCAAGATACTTTCAGCCGTTTTGACATGAAAGAGGTTACTCTTTCAAAACTACTGCTGTCAAAACGGCTAAACGTAAACATCAATACATCCTCACAAATATTCGCATTTATAATAATTAAAAATAGGAAGTAGGATAAAATGATTATTTACAGACACTTTTACACGTCGTTTTGTTTTTGTAAAAAACTAAATGAGGCCAGTGTTTCGTACCCGACTACTCTGAGAAGAAACAGCCAAAACAATCGACCTCTCAAGGTCATAGTCTCTAGGGCACTCCTTGAGAAGAGACTGGAGAGCCGCCAAACCGCGGCGCGGCGTCCTCACCTACCGCTTCAGAGAGAAGCTCAATCCAACCCAGCCGCCGCCGCCGCCGCCGCGGGAGACGCTTTGGGGGTCGGGCACCGCGAGACGACTCCCGGCCACCGTAGCTGCGGGCCTGTGGACGATGAGCAATGGGTAGGTCACCGCCCGTCCGTCTAGTGACGACAGGTCTTGTCGACGGCGCCAAAGTTTGTAAGGAAGAGGTGTAGTCGAAAAATGTCTAGAATTTCCACCACTAGGTACCTATTAGGTACTTACATTATAATTCAGAATGTAATGGCGCAATGAACATACTTTTCTACGTTATTAGCGAAATAATATGGTAATCATATTCGGATTGTATACCTATAGTGTACCTAACGGTATTCAGAAAAAGAAATTTATTTTTTCTGAAAGTTACATAGGCAAAGTTATCCTAAAAATATTGCCATAGGAGCCAACGTATTTCAGACCCAGGTACGTCTGATTAAATTCGGTGCCCACCAGCACAATGACAAAATTCCTTTGCCCAAAAAATATAAAGTCTTATAATATTCCGCTCAAATAGGTACACAAACCCTACTAGACAGTTCAATAGAGCCCGAAGGGACTACATGAAAGGGATTATTTCATATAATCACAAATTAATAGGTCACTCTACCAAATGTCGGTAAAGCAGTTAAAAGTGGCTTTGGAAATTGGGACGGCTTGGCATTAAAACCGTCATGGCGGTGGAGGTCAAAATTTCATTTTCCCTAATGAATAATATCCTCGCATTGCGGTCATATATCTCAGGATTCGTGAAATAATATCCACTTTGTGATCCGTTTGAACGAGCTAGTGGTTAGACGAGTATAGTGAAGGGAATGGCTAGGCAAGATAAAGGAATTAGTATAGAATTAAATTAGTTCTTAGCTGCTAGATAACTCATAAGTTTAAACTCAAATTGCTTTAACTTTGAGCGGTTTTAGTTCAGATGTTTGGTTAATCTTCAACCCTATTTTTTGATGAATGAAACCAGTTTGACAACCTCTTACAAAGAAGCTAGGACATTTCAAAGGTCCACGCATAACTTATTATTTAATAATAACTGAAGGTTTTATTCTTCAAACAACATTGGCGGTTATAATTCGCTGTCCAAAAATAAATCCTTAAAAAGTTACCTACCTTGTGCCCACTTGCTCACAGTATTTTTTATTGGGCAAGCACTAAGCTCGTGCAAACGGGTCTAAAGTGAGACTAATGTTTCGTATCTTAATAGGAATCTCGGTCTCATAATGTCCAAGTCATCAGCGTTTTCCGAAAATATCCTTCTTAAACACCAGCACCCCAGTTTTTGCTGATTGCTTCATTTTTTTAATAACCTCTCTTCGTTTCTATTTGAATTGAGTTCCATAATTGGGTGAAAACTGAGAACGTACCTAAATGTTCACTTGGAATTTAAGTAGGTACCCTGGAGTGATGTTTAGGTTTCCCCTTGTGAATTAACAAGATCAAAGTTAATTAAAGACAAATTAAATTGGTCTCTTCAAGTAGGTATAGGTTTATGGGGAGCTTAGGTATACCATTTTTGTTTTTATCTGGGTAGCGCGTAGCTATTAACAAAAGCCACTCGGCCACAACACGTCACGTCAATAAAGGTTAAGCTTCGCTTGTGTCAGTTGATTCGCCGAAGGGTAAACATCCATTTAAATCTATTTAGGTCTTTAAAAAATCTTTTAAATCTAATTTAATATGACTTTGATGGTACCCATCTGAGTAAGCACCGGTTGTCTTTTGTAAATCGTTACACTATTGTAGTTGACACAATCAATCAATTGATATATTTTTTATGACCTATCAAAACTTGACCAATAGATTTTCCAAAAGCAATAGTGAATTGTGACGTCAGTCATTTTTCAACTCAATGACTCAATTATTTATTGATTTCTATGCAACTTACAATCATTTATCAGATTTTCAATACCAACTAAAATAAAGTTTTTTTTGGAATCATTGGTTATGAGAGTCAAATACCAATTAGGAATCTAGGTACAACACGACAGCCTGTCTTACACCGGGCGATATCGGGTAACCCAGTTACTGTAGAGAAATATTACAGACCTATCTATTAAAGGCTAGGCTTTACTAAATAATATATAATACGATATATATAAAATTTATATGAAGAAAGTGCTTTACCTCGCAGCTGGCATAAAATAAACAAGAAGAGTAAAATTTTCTATTTTATAAATTTAATATGAAACGATATGTAGGTATTAATAAAAAGAATCTTTAATTTTAAAAATAATGTATAACCATATGCAAGTTTTGCATAGTTCCAGACATTTATGATACACAGACGGACTTATGGATTATAGGAAACCCCGCGTTCGGAACCCTAAATTTTTTCTCAGTACCATCTTTGAAATATTATATAGGCGTCAGTTTTATTGACTTTGATTCCTTTGTTCTGGAATTGTTCTCAATAATTGTTTGTAGATGGCGGTTAATACACAACATTATTTTTTTTATAAGAACAAATCTTACGTAGTATAGAATTATAGCTACTTGAATTTCTTTTAATTTCAAGACCAAATACTTTTTGAAATAGTTTTGAATTATTTATTAACAGCCACGTTTCTCCAAATTTTTATCTGTGGAAGTCGGTAAAACAGTGATCACATGGTTTTTGTAACTGGGGTAAATGACATCTATTGCATTTAAAACAAACTAATGAAACTATAATCAAACAATCAGCTGCTAGAAACACTAAAATGAAAACAAAGTTTTCTTTATGTTATATCCTAAATTGAAACAATTTTAAAAAGTACTATATAGATATCATATTTCCTTAAAATTTTAAGGTTTTGTTTACGTTCTTTCACGTCATTTTGTGAAAATGTTCGTCTGCAACTAGCGACATCTTTTAAATCAGTAACAAAGTTTTAGCTGTCTTCTATGGGAAAATGTTGTCAACGGTGGATTTAGTTCACATTCCATCCGGGGCGCTCACAACCCAAACAATGAATACCAACATGGTGGCAATGTGCTACACAGTTTGAAAATGCAGGTCGTGTCATGCTTTGAAAAAAATCATTTTATACTCGAATTTGGTGGAAAATGTCGGACCCTAAACGTGCTACTCTTATAACAGTGGGTGCTCCTAAAAGTGCAAAGAATAACGTGAACAAAACAGTGAGATTAACTATAAATTTGGATGAAAGCAACGAAAGTAAATATCCGGAGCTGAATTACAAGGAACTAGTCATTGCAGAAGAGGTAAGTTATAACAGAAAATCATAGCAATTTACGCAACCATACTGGTTTTCCAGCTCTTTGTAGTGCAGGGCATCTGCTAAAAAAAATTCAAAGCCTAATGATTGACAGGGCATCGGCCGCGGCCAGTTTCATGGGGTCCAGTTGAAATCGTTTTAGGATATTTTTTGCTTACGTTACACGGTTTTGTATTAGGTTTGTGACATGAATTTGCGTCCACGGGCTGCTCGAGAAGCTCAGATAGCGGTCGCCATGTTTGCAACAATCATAGAAGTTCGTTGTCGGCTTAGAACATCATTTTACGAGAGCAATGTTTTGATCGCTAACACGATATGATAAAAGTTGTTTTTGCTCCAATATAATTAATTTTTACATTGTTATGCCATATAAATAACTTGTATAATGAATGCTGACGATAATGCATTGCGTGCGATATCATTATAGCACGCGAAAGTCTCGATTTCAATGACCTAGGATAACCTACCAATTGTATACAGTATCCGGTAAAAGCAAGGTACACTTTTAGGTTACATTTTAAGATTTAATTAAAATTTATTGTAAATGAAAGTATGAACATATGTTTGCAATTTGAGTGTACATAAGCTGTATATAGATAGGTATGTTTATCATAATATGAGATAGAGGATGCGTGTAGGGAACAGGTATACTACTTTGCGTATCGTCGTACTGTTCTAACGCAATATTAGGATAATGGGATTTATTTTAACCGATAGAAAGGGTTATTTATTATGTATTGAATGCGTATATAGAATGTTTGGTTATGTATTTGTTTGCAAACTTGATCTGCAATGTTGCCAAGTGAGTTTCGCTTGCAAAATGAACCCGTTGGCAGATAGTATCTAGACCTTTGCTTCTTTGTGAGCTTTTTTATGTTCATATGCCTCTATTCTCGATCGATAACCGTTTTTAGAGTATATAACGTGCATAGGTTATGTACTGTAAGCGTCTTATATACTTTTGCGTGTGTGAGTGTGTGTAAAGATAGTGTTTTGGGTTGATTGTGTTGCAGATTTTGGAATGTTTTTTTTTCTATGAGTGGTTTTTCATTGCGTGTGGGACGGGACGTACTTATGTAGACATAGTCGTTTTTTTGCGCTTTGGTACCTATTGTTATTTTTAGTTGGCGGTAAGTTGTATCATTTCATGAAACAGGTTTGATTCGAATTGTGTGTAAGTAATTTTTTTTCACAACGCGCGTGCTATTTTGTCTTGCGCGCTTTCTGCCAATTATGGCGCGCTTTTATAGCTGTTATGTCAGTGCAGTAAAGTCTATTATTGAATAACTATTAATTATTGACAGATGGTTGTTGTTCTTTTTTGTAAATAAACACTTTTTTTTTTGATGTTTTGTGTGCAATAGTAGGTAATGCGAATTCGTTGGTAGTAACGGCGGGTTTTTACGAGTTTAAGGATGGTTTTCAGTAGTTTAGTTACTTTCGTGTTTAATAAAATCTGAATGATGTTGAAATATTCAAACACTAGTTTTTTTTTATTTAAGATTCTTATCAAAACAGTGATTTCTGCCTAGATTATTTAAATCATAATGACGTAACCACAATGATTCATACGTATTTGCGACGGTAACATTTAGACGAAATTTTCTACTTATCAAGGTTTTTATTAATTAACGCCTTTATTCAGTGCGTTCGGCCGCGGCTTAGGTTAACTGGTGTCATTATCATGGCCATTCATAACTCATTCAAAATAAGAATTCCCTATCGCTATTCACTGTCTTGAACAAGACTGCATTACTTTAATAATTTTAAGAAAACATAATTTTTTTTTTTTAAAACTGGTCTTTATTGAAATGGCAATAGAGTTGAAACTTTAATGTGAAGTTGAGGCGCATTGTATAATTGTCATTGTCTAGTAAAAACTGTCTTTTCAATATAAACAACACTTTCTCTTTGATCACATTAATCTTTTGGATAAAGACAATAGTCAACTTAATTGATGCAATGTTTGATTACATTGTTCAAACATTGGTCTTAAATAAATTAGGTATTCTATTGATGTAACTAAATGCAAAACAAATGATGCACAAATATTGGTGGTGCATCATTGGGCCAACCTATTGTATAGAATAATGTGTCTATGCCTTTATCAGTTTCCTAATAAAATTCTTTCCTTTCCTTTGTTAAGCACTGAGCAAAGGAAAATAGACCTTACAGCATTGATCATGTTTTGCGGTGACTACCTAATGCAGCATGTAAGATCAGATAAGTGTGTCCATATTTAAGGGTGTGGCCAGGAACAGTCTGACTTCTCTGAACCCACTGCTTGGTAAGACCTGGTGATGACCAGCTCCAAAATTTTACTGCCTATTGGACCCAAATGTTGGTCCCATACAAAAAGTTGATCTGTTTGATTGCCTGTACCATATCATTAGGGACCTCCACTGCTATGTAGCGGCCGCCAATATGGGTTGAAGACGCTCTGAAAATCAGGAAAAAGTTTGGTTGGAAATAGAGGCCGGTCTGAACAAAAATCGTGGTTGCTGCCACATACTGCACAAGGACCCATTTAAGGGATGTAAATTACCCTTTTTGCAGCTGAAAGACACTGGTTCTCCTTGTCATAGAAATTTTTTTTGTAGTCCTACCTAAGTCCCTTCCAGTTATGGAAATATTGGGGGTCAGAGTATCATATTTCTGATGTTTAAAAAACCAATTGACTGCATATTTTTCCAAACCAATTAATCATCAAATCACTAACACACATGTCAAGATAATAATAATCTGTAACTTTCCTTCTGTAAATAGACCGAGGCAAAATTTTATGCAAATTTTGACCAATCAGAGCATGCTGATGGCTGTCGCAAACATTCCTATTGGCTGAAAATTGTGACACTCATTGTTTTAAATGTCTATAAAAATAAATAAACCACTGCTGCACGGCATACACACAATGGTCCACTGCAAGGACTAAGTGCAGAAACCGGACCCCCAAGAAGCGGGGTCCACACCGTCCACATGAACAAGAAGAACAAAAAGCTATTATGTACAATTTTGCATAGAATTCAGGTTTAGACTTGCAAATTATGATGTTTTTTTTCTTCGCTTTATCAATTGTTATCAGTAGGTATTTATGTAAGTAGTTATTTAATGCACAAAAACATAGTTGTGAAGTGTTATCATTCTATGATTGATTCCATTTAAACACCTTTGTTAGTTTGGAGTTTTGTTTGTACTTTCAATTTCACATCTACAATTTAAATTTGAAATATTTTCAATCAAAACTTATTCTTATAGCCCGTAAGGGGTATTTAACTTTCATTACTTTTTTTTTATATGTTAATGAAAGAGGTAAAAACTAAATAAATCTTAATTTAGATATTAAATTCCCTATATTATAAACACTGATAGAGGTCTGGGGGACCATAAGATAATGACCTCTTTAGCTTTAGCAGAATCATAATTACGTGACAATTCCTAAAATAGTCACAAAGTGACAATTCAGTGTCTGGGACCATTTTTTTTATTCATATTATTATCCTATTATGATTCTACAAAGTGGCCAGTTATAGTAAGCCCACAGATAAATCTCGAAAAAGTTTTACCAATACAATTAATTAATACTCAACCTAGATAATGAGTTCCAATTTTAACATCATGAATTATGCACCTTTTATTTTCAGGAGTCGACGGCCCACAGTGTGTTAGTATAAAACCTTAAACGGGGGATATTCACAGTTATATTCTGGTACAAACAGTATTTCAATACAACATTATATTTTACTGCACCGGTAATTACCAATCATAACAATGTTCATAATAATTGGTTTATTTTCGCAGCCCAAATAAATCTAATGAGGCTAATCAAAATCCAATCGGAGCAGAAAAAGGTTGAAATCATCATTTAGTTGGACACAAACAGTGACTTCAAAAACTATTTTTACTAATCCTTCTTGTAATTAATAATAGCTTTTTTTTTGGGGTGGGAAATCATCAAATAACTTCTCCGCTCTGGGGGGAGTGTCAGACTTTTACTGACTAAAACCCACCCATGTTCCTTCTATTGCCCTTTACGTTCCGGGGCCGCGGTATCTCTTTCGAACAACCCGCAACCCCGGCAGGATTAATAATAGCTTAAGTGGAATTTATGATAACTTACAAAATCCATAAACAGCATAGTGGTTTAAAAGTAATAATGCAATTATTTACCTGCATAGAGGACTTATCTCTTTGGGCCACTACGCAAGCATAATCCGTGGGTATAGTAACAATTATGTCTACTAATAAATATTGACTTGGCTTGCGAGGTTGTCGACATGTGGGATATTTATGAACTCAGCGATCAATGTGCCGATAGTCGTTACAGCCAATGGCTTCATTGCCAGGAGCCTCGATCAATACCTGAGCAGGCTTTCGTTAGACACCTGCATCAAGGGCTCGATTCAGAAAGCGGAACTCCTGGATGCGGCTCGTATTATTGAGAGGTTCCTCTCTCTGGAGCTCTGACTGCCGGTAGCTTGGACCCTGAAAACGGTGTATGGAATAATGGGCCTCGCCTCGAATGGGTTTTTGCTTTTAGTTTTTCCATTGGGGCCTTTTTATAGATATTTATAACTTGTTCAATTGGGAATTTCTCATTAGTAACTCACAAGGTGTACCACACGTCTACATAAAATAAGGCCAACTAGCAGCGATACGAAAGGTCATCTCTTTCCATCTTGTGCCTTTGTCGTAATGTCTCGTTCTCCCGGCAAAAACATGACAACGTTAAGACGGGTTCGCCAACATTCGGGCGGCCATTTTAGATGGGGTTTTAGCATGGGTTTTGTTTACATTTGGTATCGCTTCTCGTTGGCCGTACTTTAGTCGTTCGGGAATTAAAGGTACCTATAATGTTATGATCATGTTACGATTCCCATACTCATTATCTACCTAGAATTGACAATATTCTGTTGCATCTATAAATGTATGTTGTATGCGATTCCCACGTCATTTACACTGCACATGTTTGTATGTATGTGTCGGTCATCATAAATGGCTGAGCTCTTGACCTACTAGTTGTAACTGTATTATTATACATGTACTTAGTCTGTGAATGATCAATAGGTGCTGGTTGCTGCATACTTACTTTGTGCATGGTTAATTAATTTGTCTGATAGGTAATTAACCTACCAGAATAATATTAATATTATCAACAGCAACACTTTAGTTTACTTTAGTGTAATACTTTATCTCGACATTTTGTAAGCCCATGAAACACAAATTTTCTTTCATGGAAATTTAATTCTATAAGATTAAATTAACTTGGATTTTAATTGTTATTATTTCGTCAAGCCATATTTGCCACCAAAGGAGCATAAAATATAACGCAGGCTACCCTGGAGTTTTCACAATCAGGTAGAAGCGGTATACCTCCCAGGTGGTCCCATATAAATTTTATTAATATTGCTGAGATAGTTTAAGTTATCGTCTATAAAAAATATTTCTTTCTCCATGTCTATGTATGGAACTGCTAATCTTTTAGTAACAATGTAAAATGAATACAATAAATGGACGAAATAATTAATGTGATAATATTATTATTCCATAAGTAACTAAAAATGCTTAAATAAAAAACTTTTTTGTAAAAACTTAAACCAACTTCCAATAAAAAAAAAACTAATAAGTAAATGGAAAGTAACTTTACTTCCGGAAGTAATATTATTTATTTATTATTTTTTTAAGTTTGTTTTATTTTTTTCTCTCATCAGCTACCCTACCATGACGTCTTAAAACAGAACTTATTCCAGTGATGGAAAGAGACAGAGCTATACAGGGTGTCTAGCACCATCTCTTTCTCACACAGGAATAAGTACTGCTATAAGATGTCATGGTAACTATTCACTTCCTGCACAGCAACAAATATTATAATATCTAGGTACAAATGGCGCACTAAGTCCAATTCTAACATAAAATAAAATTTAAAAATATAAATATCTTGGGACAACTCACACACGGCTATCTGATCCCAAGCTAAGCAGAGCTTGTGTTATGGTAACCAGACAACTGATATACATACTTATATAATTTATAAATACATACATATTATAGATAAATCACACCCAGACACAGAACAAACAATCATACTCATCACACAAAGTTTGTCCTGGGTAGGAATCGAACCCACGACCTCCGGCTCAGCAGTCAGGGCCACTAACCACTAGACCAACAGGC
Organism: Ochropleura plecta; assembly: GCA_905475445.1. Taxonomy (NCBI): domain Eukaryota; kingdom Metazoa; phylum Arthropoda; class Insecta; order Lepidoptera; family Noctuidae; genus Ochropleura; species Ochropleura plecta. The sequence goes on from FR997722.1 coordinate 22,866,536, forward strand.
CCGTCAAACACACGTCAAACATATACCTTTTCATGTTTCAGAGAAAGAAGAGATTAGAGAGAGAGAATGGCAAGACAGCAGGGTTGGATCCCTTTTCAGAGAACAACGATGACGTACTGCGTGTTGCCAGACAGTTTGAACAGAAATACGTGAGTTATTTGCCTATAATTATGAAATAAGCATCTCCAGTACATAAGACTTTACCCAATTAACGAAATGTTTCTCTGTCTAACCCTTCGGATATTACAAGCGAGATGTTTAATAGTTAATTAAGTATGAGAACTTTTCAAAAAAATATCAAAGTAGTCACATTCTATTTAAAACATGGTGAGGTATCTGAAGCATGAATCAAGTCTTTGAAGACGTGGATCTTCCACCAATCCTTGCAGGCCTGGTCAGAATTACTGCCTACTCCCTCACAAGTAGACTATCACAGTATAGACTAAAGGCGCGTTTTTAGTCTGATCACAGTCGGCCATTCAATCATGTTTAAATGGGCACGAAATTTTACTTGTTTGGTTTATTGATAATCAAATTCGTATTGATTTAAACATTTTGTATAGTCAAAAAATATCCTTACCATTACTAAAATGCGCGTTTGGTTATTTTTCCTCATTTCGACTACAGCGCCCACATAAGTAATAATACATAGGTACAATGCTTGTATTTCTTACACACATTATTTTGTTATTGGTTGGCGCAGTGGTTGAGCGATCGATTGCTGCGCTGTGTGTCGTGGGTTCGATCCCCGCACGGAACAAATATTTGTATGACCTGCAGATAGTTGTTTCGGGTCTAGGTGTTTGTGTATGTGAGTATAAATTTTTGTAAACGCACCTACGATGCAGGAGAAAATCCTAGTGTGGGGCAACGTTTTTCTTAAAAAAAAAATGTGGATTTGGTGCTAAGGTACATAATTTAAATCACGAAACAGCCAAACTACAAAAAAATTATCACCACACTTTGGCGTACTGGGCACTGTTCACTGACATTTTTACCTCAGAACCTCTGTTTTGAAGTTCATGACGATACGGGGTGAGATACATTCCTCGTTACTTCCAAATAATGTATATTAAACTTACTCTGTGATGATGCAGGGCGGCAAGAGCACATACGGCCGCAAAGGAAGGTCGAAGCATGATGACTTCGCAGACATTGGTGCCGGATACGATGAAAATGACTCCTTCATCGACAACACACATGGGGTAAGTCAATTGACAACGCGTTTGGCGCTTTAGCTAAGATTTTGACTGCTGCGCTACGTGTCGCGGGTTCGATCCCCGCACGTATCAAATATTTGTATGACCTACAGATAATTGTTCCGGGTCTGGCTGTTTGTGTATGTGAGTTTGGATGTTTGTAAACGCACCCACGATACAGGAGAAATTCCTAGGGTGGGGCAACGTTTCTTTAAAAATATATCACTCTATAAAAAAGGAACCCTTATAGAAGCACTTTGCTGTCCGTCTGTCTGTCTGTCAAGACCCTTTATGTCGGTAACGCGTGGAGATATCGAGTTAAAATTAAAAACATATACTCAAATCTATGGTCTCTTGGAGCTGCGAAAAAATCAATTTCTCTAAGTCTACGCAGTCAAGAGATATGGCCGTTTATGTCCAAAGTTTTTACGGTACCCTCGATGCGCGAGTCCAACTCGCACTTGCCCGGTTTATTTTACAATGTGGTGTGATTTTCAATGAAATAGTAAATAAGTGCCAGACGGAGTTCCGAGGGTTCCTTACAAACTTGTAGATCCTTACTAATATTATAAAAGCGAAAGTGAGTTTGTTTGTTACCTCTTCACGCTTTAATGGCTAAACCAATTTTGATGAATTTTGGTACAGAGATAGTTGGGAACCAGGAGACGGACATGGCTATATTTTTTTTTAAATAAAAGTGGGATGTGAGGGGGGAGAAAGGGGGAAGAAAAGGGAAAACTTAGCGTTGCTATTACAAATCAATAAGGCGCAAGGGGAACTGTGTTACCCCGAATTTAACACGAGCGAAGCCGCGGGCAAAAGCTAGTAGCTAATAAAAGTACCGAACAATGCTCTAACGAAAAGGGCACAAACTAGCGGCATAAACGGTTATATCTTTTCATTGCATAAGTAGACTTAAAAGGGTTTTTTACAGCTTGAAGGGACCACAGACTTGAATACCTATATGGTTTTAATTTCAACTCGATACCTCCATAAGTTCCACAGATAAAGGGACAGAAACTCCATGGTTACTCTTTTAAAATTATTCCTTTTATCACCCCACATACGAAGGTGTATTTAAAGCAACGACAATTAAGTGCTAGGCCAAATCTGTTCTATCTGGGTCACACGGTATTTTAGAATAGGGACTGTCGCGGAAAACAATCGAATGTTTTGTAGAAGAATGCCTGCTTTAGCAATAGGTCAGTTATACGTTTACGACACCGTTCGAAAATAAACTAACTTATAGGATCGATACCGATTTAAGGAGCTCGTGGCTAAATAATAGCAGCCGCTCGGGTCAATCTTTAGGTTAAGCCGCGCTTGCCTAGGTTGGTCTGTGGATGGGTGACCACCCGTTACATACCGAGTTTCCTCCGTGCCTCGGAAAGCACGTTAAGCCGTTGGTCCCGGCTGTCATTTGTAGATCTTTGACAGTCGTTACAGGTAGTCAGTGTCCCGAAAGTCTGACAACCAGTCTTACCAAGGGGTATCGTATAACCCAGTACTAACTGGGTTGTGGAGGTTAGATAGGCAGTCGCTCCATATAAAATACTGATATTCAGCTGCATCCGGTTAGACTGGAAGCCGACCCCAACATACTTGGGAAAAGGCTAGGCAGATGATGACCGATTTAAGGCTCCACCATATTTTATCACATCAGAAGACCGTTTGGTACATTTCCGTCCGAGATGAGCGAGGTGGCGTAGCTAAGGGCTGAAACTGCGTTAAACGGACACCCGCGCGGTTTCATACAAATGTGAACCGACACGGGGACACGCGTGAGGCCCGCCAGCGGTATCACGCGCGGGCTTATTCAGTCAATAACGCTTGTGAAAATGTCTTTCGACAGAGAAAGGGTCATTGTGAAACTGCAGTGTCGCTGTCATATGAGGCCAAGCGAATGAACTCTTTAGGTACCTGTGACAGGGTCCTTCACATACCCACAGAGCCCAAGCTTGCATGCAGACACGCGGCGGGTGTCGTTCCCGTTTAACGCAGTTTCAGCCCTAAGGTTTTTTGCGTACGGGTGCGAATATCACTCGATCAACCCCAGCTCCCCGAGAAATGCCAGCAGCGCCTGGGTGTTGCTGACGATCTCGCAAAGAGTACCTGAGTGACAAAAGTACTTTGCCCTGTATGGGGCTACCTCTGGGCAGTGCAGAAGCACGTAGGCTGATGTCTCGTCTACCTTCATGCAGGCTCGGCACAGTGGGCTGTCTGTGACTTCTATGAAATTTTGCATTTGCTTACTAAACTAACGCGTCGGTATATTGGTAGCAACCTTGAGTATAAGCGGGGTCCTGAGTTCACTCCATAAAGATCAAACTGTATTTAAAAAAATTGTAACTAATAATATTTCATTAGATGTTAGCTACCGCAAAGTGCGCCTATGCGAGGTCGGGGTCTATTTAGAACTTTTAAATAAATCATTTGATTGATTATTAATTTCAAGGGGGGGGGGGGGGTGTTTGTAATAAAAGAAACATACAACACTTTTTGACTATGTTTTATAATATCATTTTACAAATACATAGATATAACATAATTGCCAAACTATTCTCTTATTTAGTTCTTTTTATTAATTCTCTATTTAAAACAACTTGATTATTGGGACGTCATTGCTATTGTAACATGACTATGCGTATGGTGAGTATATTAGGATATACCATTCGCCTTTTCGGGGTTTCCACTAACAGTCGTTAGTATATTAGTAATAAGTATATGATTCAGCTAATCCTTCTAGAGTACATTTTGATTGAAATGAGGAAACTTTGTCATTGCGAACGTTTTCGCGTTGTCACGGCTGAACAGCAGTGACAAATTCTCACGTGAATCAAACGACGTTTTCCAATACACTTATTGAGAAATTAAATAACAGAAAAAAGTACTTTTGTCATTAATCAATATGAAACTATGGTTTAACCTCTAGACCCCCAGCGGCACAAAAACGTGCCAGTAAACAAGTATTACCATTGAGCCCCACTGGTACAAATTTGTGCCACCAAACCCCGACGGATTTAAAACTGTATTTGTAGTAAAGATAAGTCTTAAAATCAGATTACGCTCACGATAAGAGCCCGCCCGGCGGTGCTTGACGGATAGTTGACGTAAATTATGGCGGTTATTGAGAGGTTAATTAATTTTTCCTGCTTTTTGTCTTCTCAGACTGAAGGAGAAACAAAGGTATAGCGCTAAACAGCCTGATAATAAAAATAAGAAATTCATATATTTTAGAATATTACTCAAATAAGTGTCAATTTATAAGCAAATAATTTTATAAATGATCATGTTTATTTGTTACTTTCCTTTAAAAAAATACGCTGCCGGCTATAGGGATTTGAACAGTTGTTTAATTGTTATCCGTGAAAACAAAAAATTAAGATAAATGAGAAAAAGCACGCGTTTTAAATACATTGCATGTTGAACCTAATCGTTGTGCAATAAGAGCCAGTTTTCAAAGAAGTTTTTAGAAAAACTAACTGGCGCCCGCGGCTTCTCCCGCGTCATATCGAAAAAAAGCTAAAGCTGTCCAAACAAATGTTGCTTTAAGATCTTGTGATGAGTATTTATTTTAACTGCATTTAATTATTTCAGTATGATGAGATGATCCCGCCAGAATGCGACACTTTACACGGCGGTTTCTACATCAACTGTGGCTCGCTGGAGTTCAAGAGCGTGGCGAACAACCAGTCGGCGACATCCGACGCGGAGCCGAGCGGCAGTCGCAAGAATAAGGTGAGCTTATATGCAATGCTATTTCAGACTTCAAGTTTGTGATTTCGAAAGTATGTATGTATAGAGAGTGTTAGGTTAAACGAGGGACTTATTGAGGGAGGGTATTCAGTATTCGATTCTCGTCCCAAATATGTAAAAAACCTATAACCTTAATTTCTGACGTAATTGTCCAATAAAATACATTATTCATGAACACTGAGCGCGAGAGAAGTAAACTTGTAAACAGTGAAGTAAATCACGCGGCAAAATACCTACGCGCCGATTCTACCGAAAAGGCGTCTGGTTCTGTCTTTTATTTATTAGTTTTTTTTTTTGTTCATATTTTTATTAGTATCATGTAAGTATGCACTATTGTGGGTTTGAATACGTCCCGCGTTTAAACTAACATACTGTATATTGATAGGCACACGCTAGAAAGTAATGAAAAAAAATCCACTGTTACAGCGGTCCCGTATATCTTCAAGCGAGAGCAGCGAGGATGACTCCTCAGACGGCAGCTCCTCAGAGTCGAGTCAGGACGAGAAGGAGCCCAAAGCAATGGCGAACGGCGACGTGGATCTGCACAAGACTGAACACCGGAAGAAGGTAGGCAGGGATACTTCCTACTAGTTTCTTTACTTTATTAATAAAATAAGGGGTTCAACACGTATGTTCGGTTCGGCCTGATTTGGAGAAGCCTGGTGGCAATACATTAGATCTTGGCTTCGATGCCTTTTTGTCTGACATAATCCGAACTATCTCGAACTGAATTTTGGAATTTAATCTTGATCCAAATTTTTACTTCGCGCGTTCCGTACAAACTTGTGAAATTAACTGTCATATCTTTTGACTGCGTAGATTTAGAGGGTTGAATTTTCAAACCACCAAGGGATTTTAATGTCAACTCGATACCTCTACGCGTTTTCGAGATAAAGGGTCTTGACAGAAAGTGTACAAGGCTTCCGTTATTTCTTTTGAGGTAACCCCAAAAACGGTGAGTTTGGTTTAACTCACCATTTTTAGGTTAACCTCTCCTCTACCTTAAACCGAAAACGTTACCCACATAGGGGTTTCAATTGGGTTATTTTTTAGGGTTAGGTGAAAATTTCAAGAGTTAAGAGTTAATCTCCCTTAGTCTGAAGGTCTGAATGTCGAAAGTCTTTATTGTATAAGAAGTAAGGTACTGTCATTCCAGCGAATCCCACTGACATTAACAACATTATTTGCAACCTTAATCAATTTATTAAAATATTGTTATCGCAAAAGATAAAAATAGTAGGGATTTCCTTACCAAAAGTTATTGACTTTTGCTTAAATATAAAGATAAAACTACTTACGTTCCTATGCAGATAAGATAATTGTATGACTTATTTCCTTTTTGCAGAAAAATAAAAAGATTGATAAGAAAAAAGCTAAGAAGGTCCGGCGTACTGACTCATCAGCGGCTACATCTGGGAAACAAACTTCTGATGGTATGTTATCAGTAGACTTATCGTAACGTACTCCACTGTTGAGCATAGGTTTTAAAAAAAAACTTTGCCCCACACTGGGAATTTCTCCTGTATCGTTGGTGGGTTTACAAACATCTAAACTCACAAACACCAACAGCCAGGCCCGAACCAACGTCCTATAGGCCATACAAAGATTTGTTCCGTTCGGGGATTGAACCCGCTACACGCGACGCAGCAGTCGATCGTTCAGATACTGTGCCAGCCATACCGTCAAGGTATCTTCCGAGTTTAATCCATGTTCATAGAGGCGATTCTGTAACCCCGATTGCTTGACACCTTACCACCCTCAGTATGGCATTGCTGTTTGCAAAATTAGCTACAGTAGGCGCGGATATTGATTGCAGAGCTTAACACGTTGAACGCCGTAAAGGACAAGTGACTTGCCAGCATACTTCACCCGGGCTCACACTAATAAATAGAGAATCCTTTAATAATTATTGCGGTGTTTGTTTTTTTTTTTTGCAGATATTGATAGTATTTTGTTTTTTTTTAAATCGGCCAAGAACAAGAGACGATGATTTGTGCCGCGGTCCAGTACTTAATTAGTTTATGATAATTAACAGTGATTTTTTTTTCATCAGATAATGCTCACGGTGACGGCGAGAGCGCAGACTCGCGCACTTCCCAGTCAGACTCGCTCACGTCCAAGCCGGCGCCCAGCTCGGAGAATGCTATCACGTCTGATAGCTCCAGGTAACGGACTCTTTATGACAGCACTAGCTTACGACCGTGGCTTCGTCCGCGTGGCATAGATACTTTGGGCTAACACTAACTTTAACCCGCGTGATGATTAAAAAAAATATCTTTCTCCACCTTTTCTCACTTCAAAAAAGAAAATAGCCCATTTCCGCCTTCAGGGCCCCAACTATCTCCGTACCAAAATTCATCAAAATCGATTTTGCCATTTAGGCGTGAAGACGTAACAAACAAACAAACTCACTTTCGCTTTTACAATATTAGTAAGGATTTATGGAAACTAAGTTTAATTATATTTTCCTCGCATTAACAAGTACTGTCTCCGCAGGGATTTGGAGACGAAGATGGAAGTGAAGCTGCCGGCGCCAGTGGTTCAAGTGCTGGAGTCGCTCGAGCAGTTCGTGAGCAAACAGCTCAAGCTGAACCCCAACATGCCGCGCAAGCAACTGTTGGCGCAGGCTGACGAGTACACTACCAGGTAATGTACTGCTAATTAAAGAGGTACCAGGCATGCCTTGCAATCTTCAATTGAAAATGTAATAGATTAAGGATCAAGAACAAAATCATATCGCTAAAGTGACCGACAATGCTAAACATAAAGATTATATAAAATATTATTAACTTCAGTAAAACTTCTACCCTTGAATATTGTTTGCATTACATATATTTGATTCCTTAATATATTTGACCTTCTGTCATTGAAGAGCAGGTTATTATTATTAATAAACTGCTATCCAATGACATGCAATGAGACAATGATAGCAGGTAAAAGCAATAAATAAAACAATTTTGTATAATATTTATTAAAAAAATAACACTATATTTCTGAGCAATAAGGTTCTATATTAAACATTAATCATTGGTGCTTAATCTAATTTTAAACTAGAGTTTAAAATTTGATTGAGTTGCAAATTTTTTTTTTATAGCCAGTCACATTTTATATTGGTTTTAAACCTAACTTGTAAATTCTAATGATTGATTTTTAATTCATTCATTGCGCTTGAACACTTGGCTACACACAATACTTTTTCCTAAAGTTCTTACATGTAGAGGTTATTTATTACCTTGTTTCAAGAAAATAAAATACACACATCAAAAGTATCTAGGGATCAACATATATTTTTGCAATAACTTTTCTCCTGATTGATATTAATTAAAATTTTCTTTAAGGATTCATCAAATAAAGTGTTTTCGTTTGTCACAGTAACGATAAACCAAGTCACCTTTGCATTAATAAAGAAATTTGCCATTTTCCTAATAAAGGGATTTTTGACATTTGAACCACTAACATTAAAGTTCGAAAAAAAGACTGAAATAACAGTTTTCTTTAAAATTTTATTGGGTAACTTAAACAATTAATAATCCGTGTTTCTACCGCGAACACTAACAACACAAGAACATCGGTTTGGCATACTCAAAATGAGTTCATCCAAATCACGCTGTGGAATGGCCGCCCATGTTCGTTGCAACAACAAAAAAAGGTCTTCTTGCGACTGGATACCCTCCATATTCGGCAGAGCTCTTCTCTGTAGCATATCCCATGCATGCTCAATCGGGTTCAAGTCTGGCGACTGAGCAGGCCAGGGCAGGACATTGATGTTAGCTGCGGCGAGAGTCTGTCTTACAACTCTTGCGGTGTGCGGTCGTGCATTATCATGCATTAACTGAAATAAGGGACCGATTTGCACTTGTAGAGGAACGATGACGTCTGATACAATCGTCTCAGCATAAATTTGAGCGTTGAGGTTGCCTCTGATCCAAATCAACTCAGTTCTTCCGCCGATCCAAATACCCGCCCATACCATGATGGTTCCACCACTATAAGGATGGACTTCCTGGCAGGATTTTAATCGCTGTTGGCGTCCAGGGGTTCTCCTGTGTCGTATACGTCTTGTATCCGGTCTCATACCAAAACGAGACTCATCAAAAAAGCACACGAAACGCCATTGTTCTTCTGCCCAATTTCTGTGTTCAAGAGCCCATTGATATCGAATCCTACGATTGTGCATTGCTATAGGTGGTACCCGTAGCGGTCTTCGGGAATGAAGGTTCACTTCATGCAAGCGGTTTCTGACTGTTTGGTCGCTAATTAAGTTCCCTGAAGAGTGATGAAGCCTCACGGCTAACATCATGGCGGTTATTGTTGGAGCTCTTCGAGTTAAGATTTGAATGTATCGGTCTTGTCTCCGAGTGGTGCAGCGATACCGTCCTCCATGGCGCTCAGCCACGGTACCAGTGCTTCGGTAACGTGTCCAAAGTCGACTGATAACACTCTGACTTGTATTCAGAGCTAAAGCTACAGTACGTTGCCGGGAACCAGCTTCTATCATTCCCACGGCTCTGAGCATTTCTTCCCTGCTTAAATGACGTCGCCGCTCCATAATAACGTTGGTTTTAATCAGTAGTAGGGAAACAGTAGCACTAATAATGTCTTCAATGCGTTGTATGTTTTTATAGGGAAAATATTGACAGCTTATTTTCATCTTTTACTCGAATTTGATTGAGAGTTCCTGATTCAAATTATGAAATGCACCAAAAAGGATCCATATAAATTTATAAAATCATAAATGTATTACAAAGCCACATCTCAATCCGCATAAAAATGCTTGATCCCTAGACACTTTTGATGTGTGTAATTTAATAATAAACATAGCAACGTAAAATGATAACACGATTAGCGGCTCGCCAAAATGCACGCCTTCCACCTCCGGACTCGTCGCTCAGCTCCGCCTCGCCGCCGCCGGAACCCAGCATCAGCGTGAGCGCTGTGACACCGGCCGTGCCAGCTGCGACGAGTATTGTCCACCACCTGCACGCGACGGGGAGGACGCCGGCCGCCGGACGGCTTAGGACTTCGAGGCCCACCGGCCTCTGATAGGGTCCCAGCTGTCGGCGGAACTGTGCAGCGCATGCGATGGACTAGTTCCATCAACGAAAATGCCACGCGCTCATACTATGGGGCTACAGAGGGGGGAAACAACCTGACTGCGTACCGGGGTCGGATGCTCTCTGTTTCAGGTGCTTGAGCCAGCTGTCAACGTGTCAGCACAACGACTGTCGGATCAGGTGCGGGTAATCCAGCGTTATCGTATGTTGGATGACACCGTACTTGATCGCTTGCGAACTGAAATGTAGAGTAGCCAAGTCATTGCCCCTCAGTCGCAGGCTGTGGTTTAACCACAGTTCAACCAAATTGTTAATCGCGCTGACGAGGTGAGTAATGACATGGCTACTAATGTAAGTACCCAGTGCAGTGAGGAAATGAGGAGTACTTTGGAGAGTGCGATTCGACTTACATGTCGCCCGAACTTAGACCACGCTTACCTCGTTTGCCCATGCATAATAAAAATAGGGCGCTGGTGGCTGTTCTGGATTCGCAGTTATCAAACTAATTTGAGAGCTGCGAAAACCTCGCTGATGCTCACTCACTCCTGTAATGTGCGGCTGTAGCGGCATGTCGTGTAGCTCGCGTCAAATTTCCTGATGACAGAGCTACACGACCGAAACCAGCTGTACCAGTCTGACCTGTCAGACCTTGAGTGATGCACTTTGTGAGGCGGGCATTTGCAGGGACTGATATTAGTCCTTTAGATTACATGTCCCGCATCACAGAGCGCATCGACTTCTTGAAGCAGAAAGTGTATGCATGGGCAAACCGTATTCGTAGGTATAAGCGGAGGGTGGAACGATACACTTTGAAGCGCACATTCCAAAGCTATGAAAGGTGGGTCAAGAGCATGGAAGCGACCGGACCAAGGTGTGTCTGACATGCGCCTACCGGAAGATGACGCCATGTGTTCGTTTTGGCGCAGCATCTGGTCGGTGCCTGTCAGTCATATCGAGGGTGAATGGACTCGGGAGGTCGAGCAAGCGTGCGATCCAATACCTGAAATGGGGGCAATAACAATAAGCCCCCATGACGTAGCTTATGCAGTTTGCCCGTTGCCTAATTGGAAATCTTCAGGATCAGACGGACTGTACAACTTCTGGATTAAATGGAACCAAAGGTTGCACGCTCGTTTGGCGACCCTATTCCAGTCAGTCTTAGAGTCAGGGTCGCTGCCCGAGCTCTTGACGACTGGAATAATCCATAAATTAAATAGTACGGCGGAACCCAAAAATTATAGACCAATAAAAAGTTCTTACATCCATTTTGAGAGCTAAAATCACTAAACACATCGATGACAATTCTATCATGTCTGTTTCTCAAAATGGATGTAGGAACGGGTCCCGCGATACTAAGGAGTTGCTCCTCATTGATATGGCCATTAGTCAACAGGTTCGCCGTTCCCGAAGGCATCTGTCGACATGTTGGATAGACTATAAGAAGGCCTATGACTCCGTGCCACATACATGGCTCATGAGGGTGCTAGAGTTGTATAAAGTCGATGCAACTCTGCGCACCTTCCTGATCTCGTGTATGAGGCAATGGAATACAGTCCTTCGCTATCCAGGACGTCTGTGGCGAGGTATATTCCAGGGCGATAGTTTTAATAAGTTCACTTTGGTTCTGCTTAGCCTTGAATCCTCTAAGCACGTTGCTGGAGAATTCAGGTCTGGGCTTTCGATTGAGGAGAGGTGGTCAGGTTATATCTCGCTTTCTTTACATGGATGACCTGAAACTCTTTGCCCCCAATGATTTGCAGCTGATGGAGCTACTGAAGGTAACTAAAACTTTCAGTAGCGCCATAAAGATGAAAATTGGTGTGGATAATGTGTGGTCATGCATGTAAAGCGAGGGGAAATTGTGGAATCTGTGTTAACCCAACTTTCAGATTCCATAAAACTTAGATCTCTCTCAGCAACCGAAACCTACATTCCAGTGATGCTGATAGGCCCTGCCTAGGGTGAGATGCCCAGTGCTTCCGACATTCCCAAATACTTATTTGGGAATTTCGGAAGCACTGGGCATCAATGTTGCTGACATGAAGCAATCGTTAAAGAAGCGCTTCTTTGGCCGCCTGAGAAAAGTATTTAATAGTCTTTTTTCAGGCGGAAACTAGGTGCGTGCTTTCAATGGTTGGGTCATGCCGGTATTGATGTACTCTTTCGGCATACTCAAATGGAGTCAAACAGAACTGGACGCCCTGGATAGGAAGGTCCGTACATTGTTAATTTGTGCATAACCCACGTTCGTCAGTTATGAGACTGTATATCCCGCGAGTTGTGGAGGTCGAGGCTTTTTAAACGCCAAGACTCTCCACAATCGCGAGATATGCAGTCTTAGAGAATATTTCCTAGAAACCGACGTGGGAGTGGTGTGGTTGCAGTGGACAAAGGCCCTACCCCGCTCTCTTTGGCTAAAGAGATCTGGCGCAAACCTGTCGTGCTTGACAATAACGACCGCAGGGAGGTATGGCAGAGTAAGGAGCTTCACGGACGCTTTTTATGGGCCCTACATGGACCCGATGTAGATCAATCAGCTTCCGTAGCCTGACTACGTTCCGGGGATCTCTTTGGAGATTTTTTTGTATGTGCAATCATGGATGAAGTTATGATGACGAATAACTACCGGAGATTTATTGTGAAGGACGGCACGATTGACAAATGGCGGGCATGCCACCGTCCGGGTGAATCAATTCGTCACATTATCTCCGGTTGTTCTCGTCTAGCTAACGGAAAGTAGATGCATAGGTACATAACCATGTAGCCAGGACAAATGCAGGATCCATCAGCAACTTGGCCATAAATACAGCCTTGTGGAATCGGAAGTGCCGTACTACAGGTATGTTCCCGACCCAGTTCTCGAACATGGCAATATCACATTGTACTGGGATCGATCCATCACCACTGACAGGACTAAATAAATAAATAACGGGCCCGCATGACGACAACCTCGTACAAGCTGAGAAAGATAAGCAAATCAAGTATATTGATTTGGCTCGCGAGGTTGTCGACATGTGGGATGTGGACTCAGCGATCATTGTGCCTATAGTCGTATCTGCCAATGCCTTAATTGCCAAGAGCCACTACCAATACCTAAGGAGGCTCTCGTTGGGCAGTTCGATCAAGGGCTTGATACAGAAAGCGGTACTCCTGGACACGGCTCGTATTGTTAGGAGGTTTCTTTCTCTAGAGGCCTGACCGGGTAGCTTGGACCCTGTTCCCGATACCGCTTTTTTGAGTAATGTATATTAATAAACGAAGAGACTTGATAAACACTCACAGCAGCCGCACACAATCTACCTGAAAGACTCGGAAAGTGTCCACCATCCTTTTCTAAGCCCAACGCTGTTTTGCGTAACATTGAAACCCATGCATTATGCAGCATATTTGAGGGCTAATGCCCATGAATGCGTCTTGTACTCGTAACTAGCACCTCAAATACTACACTCAACCGCGTTAAAATTATTTTTCATGATACCCCACAAACTTTCTGTGTTTAAACATATTCTTACTTTTTACGAAAACCAGCCAATCTTTATGTTTGTAATAGCCAAACTGATACAGAGGGCAAAATCCCAGAGAAATCATATGCTGCAGCCATGAAAGGTAACCATATAGAACCAAACACAACAATCACTGAACAACAACACCTGTCAGACATTTTCCAGACCTTTAATATCTCAATACAGACTCTCATGTCCCAAATGTTAAAGATGACTCAAATGATAACAGAACTCATGTCAAGATTACCGTTGCATTCAATACGCTAAAGCTTTGTGTATGGAATGCCAACGGTCTGTCAAACCACTCAAATGAGTTAAAATTTTTCCTAAGAACACATAAAATTGATATCTTGCTAATTTCTGAAACACATTTCACTTCCAAGAGCTTTTTCAAAATTCCGAATTATTCGATATACCATACAATGCATCCGGATGGTAAAGCACATGGTGGTTCTGCCGTCCTAATCAAATCAAACATCAGACATCATCAATCTGAAACATACTGCAAGGACCACATCCAAGCAACGAGCGTAGTTGTGTTTGATTGGATAAGTGATATCACAATATCGGCCCTTTATTGTCCACCGAGACACACTATTAAAGAGGAACAGTTCAATGACTACTTCAAAACCCTTGGAAAGCGTTTCATAGCGGCTGGTGATTATAACGCCAAACATACCTTCTGGGGATCCAGACTAACCTTACCAAGAGGTCGCGAACTGCTCAAATGCGTACAAGCGGGGAACCTAATAGTAACTTCTACAGGACAACCAACATACTGGCCTTCTGATGAAGGAAAAATCCCAGATATTATAGATTTTTGCATATCCAAAGGTATATCGAAAAACAACATCTCTTGCCATAGCTGCTGGGACTTATCCTCAGACCATTCACCTATTCTGTTGGAATTGGGAACGCAAGTCACAGAAACTGTTAAAAAATGTACATTACACAACAAACAAACGAACTGGCCCCTATTTCGTGCTCTGATTGATAATTCATTTGATGAATCTACTGCACTTGCACTACAAACAGAATCCGACATTATCAATTCAATTAATTTCTTCACTACCAGCATCCAAAGTGCAGCATGGAATTCGACCCCAATAACTCAAAAGAAGTTTGCTGACCAACACATACCTTCAAGCATTCTCGATAAAATCAGTGAGAAAAGAGCCCTCCGCAAGCAATGGCAAAAAAACAGAAGTCCCGATACAAAAAATCTCTTAAACTTTAAAACAGTACAGCTAAAGCGTATTCTTGAGCAAGATAGAAACGCAGAGTTTCAGGCATACCTAGAGAGTCTTGATGCCACCGCCGCTACTGACTACTCTTTGGAAAGCGACGAAAAAAATTAAGCGACCCATAACTGTTTCCTCACCAATTAGAAAACCGGACAATAGCTGGGCACGTAGCGATCAGGAAAAAGCAAACACATTTGCTGCTCACCTGACAGATGTCTTTCAACCCCACCCCTATGAAGGTCCACCAGAACACAAAAGAATGGTGTTGCTACATCTCGAAGCAATAGACTCTGATGAAACGATGCCAATGAGATTCACTACGAAAGAAGTCAGAAGAGTAATACAAAAAGCCAATCCAAAGAAATCACCAGGATATGACCTAATAACTAACAAGATCCTCCAGGAGCTGCCTGACTCTGGAATCAAAATACTCACAGCAATATATAATGCGATATCCAGACTTCAATTCATCCCACCACATTGGAAAACTGCACAAATAATAATGATATTAAAGCCGGGAAAACAACCGGAGGATCCTAAGTCATACCGACCGATTAGTCTTCTGCCCATCCTGTCGAAAATATACGAGTCATTATTGTTACTACGAATATTACCCTTAGTAGAACAACAAAGACTGATTCCTGATCATCAGTTTGGGTTTCGCAGAAAGCACTCTACTATTGACCAGATACACAGACTAATGAACGAAATAAACAGAACCTTCGAAGCCAAAAAGTACTGCGCCAGTGTCTTTCTTGATATATCCCAAGCATTCGACAGAGTATGGCATAAGGGGTTATTATTTAAAATAAAATCTCTCCTGCCCAACTATGCATACGAAATCTTGAAGTCTTTCTTAATGAACAGACACTTCTTTGTGCAATATGGTAATGCATTCTCAGGTCTTTATAGAATAAACGCAGGAGTCCCACAGGGTAGCGTACTAGGGCCGCTACTCTATCTTATATTCACCTCGGACTTGCCAACCTCAGACTGTATAACAACCGGAACATTCGCTGATGATACTGCAATCCTTGCTTCCCATAAGGACCCAACAGAGGCGACTAGAATCCTGCAAAATGGCCTAAACGAGATATCGGACTGGCTCAGAAAGTGGAGAATCAAAGCGAATGAAACCAAATCAGCCAATATTACCTTCACCTTGAAAAGGGGTACCTGCCCGAGAGTAACGCTCAACAACCTTGAGATTCCTCAAACCGATCATATACGGTACTTGGGCTTACATCTAGATAAGCGACTCACGTGGAAAACACACATATTCACCAAACGCAAACAACTGGGACTACAAATACGCAAACTCTACTGGTTAATAGGTCGGCGATCACAACTATCATTGACTAGCAAACTCCTCCTGTATAAGGCAATACTTAAACCTATCTGGACATATGGTATACAGTTATGGGGGACAGCCTCACATTCTAACATCGAAATCATACAAAGATTTCAGAACAAAATGCTAAGAATGATAACCAACGCACCCTGGTTTGTCACAAACGAACAATTACATCACGACCTACGAGTCAATACAGTCAAGCAGGAAATTCTACACCATACGAAATGTTATAAAAAACGAATTACCAACCATCCCAACCCCTTGGCGAAAGCACTGATGGAAGAAACCCGGACAAACCGTAGACTGAAAAGGAAAACACCGCAGGATATACTTAAATCCTCATAATATAAAGTAGGATGTGACACTTACGTCACATACTGAGCATGACCTCCACAGACCAACAAACATACTATTTATTGTTCCAGCCCGGTAACAGATTGTAGTAAAAAAAAAAAAAAATCTTTATGTTGGATCATTGTGCATCTTCATCTTCATCATGTGATCTTTAGGCTGGAGCTGGCGCTGTGCAGTGCGTCGGTAGAGCCGGCCGCGTCCCGCGCCGCCTGCGCCCGCGCCGCGCGCCTGCTGCACACCACGCGCGCCAAGCTGCTGCAGCGCCGCAGGGGCCGCCCCGACAGGAACACACGTAAGTAGGCCGCGAGGAGGCACTACACCGTGCAGTGCGTCGGTAGAGCCGGCCGCGTCCTGCTGCACACCACGCGCGCCAAGCTGCTGCAGCGCCGCAGGGGCCGCCCCGACAGGAACACACGTAAGTAGGCCGCGAGGAGGCACTACACCGTGCAGTGCGTCGGTAGAGCCGGCCGCGTCCTGCTGCACACCACGCGCGCCAAGCTGCTGCAGCGCCGCAGGGGCCGCCCCGACAGGAACACACGTAAGTAGGCCGCGAGGAGGCACTACACCGTGCAGTGCGTCGGTAGAGCCGGCCGCGTCCTGCTGCACACCACGCGCGCCAAGCTGCTGCAGCGCCGCAGGGGCCGCCCCGACAGGAACACACGTAAGTAGGCCGCGAGGAGGCACTACACCGTGCAGTGCGTCGGTAGAGCCGGCCGCGTCCTGCTGCACACCACGCGCGCCAAGCTGCTGCAGCGCCGCAGGGGCCGCCCCGACAGGAACACACGTAAGTAGGCCGCGAGGAGGCACTACACCGTGCAGTGCGTCGGTAGAGCCGGCCGCGTCCTGCTGCACACCACGCGCGCCAAGCTGCTGCAGCGCCGCAGGGGCCGCCCCGACAGGAACACACGTAAGTAGGCCGCGAGGAGGCACTACACCGTGCAGTGCGTCGGTAGAGCCGGCCGCGTCCTGCTGCACACCACGCGCGCCAAGCTGCTGCAGCGCCGCAGGGGCCGCCCCGACAGGAACACACGTAAGTAGGCCGCGAGGAGGCACTACACCGTGCAGTGCGTCGGTAGAGCCGGCCGCGTCCTGCTGCACACCACGCGCGCCAAGCTGCTGCAGCGCCGCAGGGGCCGCCCCGACAGGAACACACGTAAGTAGGCCGCGAGGAGGCACTACACCGTGCAGTGCGTCGGTAGAGCCGGCCGCGTCCTGCTGCACACCACGCGCGCCAAGCTGCTGCAGCGCCGCAGGGGCCGCCCCGACAGGAACACACGTAAGTAGGCCGCGAGGAGGCACTACACCGTGCAGTGCGTCGGTAGAGCCGGCCGCGTCCTGCTGCACACCACGCGCGCCAAGCTGCTGCAGCGCCGCAGGGGCCGCCCCGACAGGAACACACGTAAGTAGGCCGCGAGGAGGCACTACACCGTGCAGTGCGTCGGTAGAGCCGGCCGCGTCCTGCTGCACACCACGCGCGCCAAGCTGCTGCAGCGCCGCAGGGGCCGCCCCGACAGGAACACACGTAAGTAGGCCGCGAGGAGGCACTACACCGTGCAGTGCGTCGGTAGAGCCGGCCGCGTCCTGCTGCACACCACGCGCGCCAAGCTGCTGCAGCGCCGCAGGGGCCGCCCCGACAGGAACACACGTAAGTAGGCCGCGAGGAGGCACTACACCGTGCAGTGCGTCGGTAGAGCCGGCCGCGTCCTGCTGCACACCACGCGCGCCAAGCTGCTGCAGCGCCGCAGGGGCCGCCCCGACAGGAACACACGTAAGTAGGCCGCGAGGAGGCACTACACCGTGCAGTGCGTCGGTAGAGCCGGCCGCGTCCTGCTGCACACCACGCGCGCCAAGCTGCTGCAGCGCCGCAGGGGCCGCCCCGACAGGAACACACGTAAGTAGGCCGCGAGGAGGCACTACACCGTGCAGTGCGTCGGTAGAGCCGGCCGCGTCCTGCTGCACACCACGCGCGCCAAGCTGCTGCAGCGCCGCAGGGGCCGCCCCGACAGGAACACACGTAAGTAGGCCGCGAGGAGGCACTACACCGTGCAGTGCGTCGGTAGAGCCGGCCGCGTCCTGCTGCACACCACGCGCGCCAAGCTGCTGCAGCGCCGCAGGGGCCGCCCCGACAGGAACACACGTAAGTAGGCCGCGAGGAGGCACTACACCGTGCAGTGCGTCGGTAGAGCCGGCCGCGTCCTGCTGCACACCACGCGCGCCAAGCTGCTGCAGCGCCGCAGGGGCCGCCCCGACAGGAACACACGTAAGTAGGCCGCGAGGAGGCACTACACCGTGCAGTGCGTCGGTAGAGCCGGCCGCGTCCTGCTGCACACCACGCGCGCCAAGCTGCTGCAGCGCCGCAGGGGCCGCCCCGACAGGAACACACGTAAGTAGGCCGCGAGGAGGCACTACACCGTGCAGTGCGTCGGTAGAGCCGGCCGCGTCCTGCTGCACACCACGCGCGCCAAGCTGCTGCAGCGCCGCAGGGGCCGCCCCGACAGGAACACACGTAAGTAGGCCGCGAGGAGGCACTACACCGTGCAGTGCGTCGGTAGAGCCGGCCGCGTCCTGCTGCACACCACGCGCGCCAAGCTGCTGCAGCGCCGCAGGGGCCGCCCCGACAGGAACACACGTAAGTAGGCCGCGAGGAGGCACTACACCGTGCAGTGCGTCGGTAGAGCCGGCCGCGTCCTGCTGCACACCACGCGCGCCAAGCTGCTGCAGCGCCGCAGGGGCCGCCCCGACAGGAACACACGTAAGTAGGCCGCGAGGAGGCACTACACCGTGCAGTGCGTCGGTAGAGCCGGCCGCGTCCTGCTGCACACCACGCGCGCCAAGCTGCTGCAGCGCCGCAGGGGCCGCCCCGACAGGAACACACGTAAGTAGGCCGCGAGGAGGCACTACACCGTGCAGTGCGTCGGTAGAGCCGGCCGCGTCCTGCTGCACACCACGCGCGCCAAGCTGCTGCAGCGCCGCAGGGGCCGCCCCGACAGGAACACACGTAAGTAGGCCGCGAGGAGGCACTACACCGTGCAGTGCGTCGGTAGAGCCGGCCGCGTCCTGCTGCACACCACGCGCGCCAAGCTGCTGCAGCGCCGCAGGGGCCGCCCCGACAGGAACACACGTAAGTAGGCCGCGAGGAGGCACTACACCGTGCAGTGCGTCGGTAGAGCCGGCCGCGTCCTGCTGCACACCACGCGCGCCAAGCTGCTGCAGCGCCGCAGGGGCCGCCCCGACAGGAACACACGTAAGTAGGCCGCGAGGAGGCACTACACCGTGCAGTGCGTCGGTAGAGCCGGCCGCGTCCTGCTGCACACCACGCGCGCCAAGCTGCTGCAGCGCCGCAGGGGCCGCCCCGACAGGAACACACGTAAGTAGGCCGCGAGGAGGCACTACACCGTGCAGTGCGTCGGTAGAGCCGGCCGCGTCCTGCTGCACACCACGCGCGCCAAGCTGCTGCAGCGCCGCAGGGGCCGCCCCGACAGGAACACACGTAAGTAGGCCGCGAGGAGGCACTACACCGTGCAGTGCGTCGGTAGAGCCGGCCGCGTCCCGCGCCGCCTTCGACTGCCTGGAGGACACGTGGCCTGCGGGCGTCTGGGTCGCCCAGCGCGGCCTGAGCACCGCTGTGCAGACGCCTCCAGGCGTCAGACGTCTGTCTCTCCAGTGACGACAGGCCATGTTGACGGCGCGTTAGTGTTCCATTCGCGCCTCGAAAGATATGTCAACAAAGCAGGAGGGGGGACTGCCGGAGTGAAGGGTTGTTTCCAAAGAGATAACCGACTCCAGAACATAAAAGGCAAACGCAGGAACGTGGGTGGGTTGACACTCCCCTTATTAGATGATTTCCCATCCACATAAAAAAAACTACTCTTTAAGCACTCGAGCGCCCAGTAGGCCAGTACTAACTGAATAGTTGGAGGTCAGATAAGCAGTCGCTCCATATGAAATACTGGTTTAAAACTGCATCCGGTTAAACAAGAAACCGACCCAACATAATTGGAAAAAGTCTAAATTTTTGCCAAGATTTGTATAACAACTCACCAAAAATATAACATTTCACAGAAACACCAGCCACAACAATTGCTCAACCCACAACTGCCACTGCCACAGAGAACACTGCCCCAACAACAGCGCTGACGTCATCTACAACGACAGCAACAACTAACAATAAGCGCAAGGTCGACGATGACCTTGAAGACTTCGATCCTGATAAACTGACTGAGGACGAGAGAGAAGCTATGATTGTTGAAACTTTGCGCAGGTATGTTAACAAAACTAGCTTCCTACATCAGCTTTTCAATAGTGAAGGAATTTTAGACATCGGAACGACTAGTTTCACAAGTTGTCCAACATCGAAAATTTACCTCTTTCTCTTTCTTGTTTAACACTCGCTGTCTTACGCGGTTTCACCTGCGTCTTTACTTGCTGCCCCGCTCCCGTGGGTACCCAGTCGCATGATGTTGTTATGCTATATGATAGCCTATATATATACACTTCTGGACACATCTATTGGCCCACCTTAGAGTTTAGGTTTCGATGGCCCCTACCGAAATATGATTGCTAGATTGAACAAAAACTGTTGATGCAGTTTTAAACCTGATACATTTTACCATCTTTTTCGATCGTATTGTTTTAAATTTGAATTCAGAATACCATACGACATGGAGCTACGCCTAACAAGTCGGATATGCGCCTTGTTAAAGGCAATTGATTTTTGAATAAAAAACATGTTTTATCAAATAAAGGTTTAATTTAATAACGCGTGTTGCCTCCATGGGCATCTACCACAGCTCTCATACGATTAGGCATAGAGTTTATCAACCGCTCTATGAAATTTTGAGGGATCATCTCCCATTCCTCTTCTATGGCAGTTTTCAACTCCTGCATCGTCTGGGCAACTGGCTGACGAGCCCTAACACGTCTTTTTAGCTCGTCCCACATGTGCTCAATAGGGTTCATGTCTGGGCTTCTGGCTGGCCAGTCCATAACTGTGATGTTCACATCCCGAAGATATTCCCTGACGATGCCGGCCGCATGGGCTCTTGCATTATCATGCATAAAAAGGAAATTTGGGCCCACATAGTCCGCGTATGGCATCACGTGAGGTTCTAAGCACTTACGAATGTACCTTTCAGCATTTAATGTTGGCAGCCGTGGTCCTGTAACAACCTCAAGTTGAGTTTTGCCGCTCGCGGATATACCGCCCCAGACAGTCCATGAGCCACCGCCATAAGCAACCCTCTCTTCAAAGCAGCATTGTGCGAAACGCTCTCCCTTACGTCGGTAGACCTTCTTCCTTCCATCATTGCCATGTAACACAATTTTAGACTCATCAGAAAAGAGTACACGGCTCCAATCTTGCTGTGTCCAATTTAAATGACTGCGTGCGAAATGAAGGCGCGCTGTTCGGTGGGCTCGCGTTAGTTTGGGCCCATTAGCTGGCTTGTGTGGTACCATATCGCGTTCTTTTAACCTTCTCCGAACAGTTCGAGCGCTTACAGATACTCCGTGGAAGTCGCGAAGTTGGTTTTGTATCTCAATGGAGGTAAGGTGACGATTTCTCAAGCTGGTCGTCACGATGAATCGATCCTGCCTTTCAGTTGTGACCCGAGATCGTGGCCTTCCTTGGCGACGAACAAAGCCGCCAGTCTCTAGGTACCTCCGATAAACATTTCGGACCGCAGATCGACTTAAATTAAGTTGAGCACTCACGTTTCTTTGGCTGTGTCCGGCCTGAATAAGTGCCACAGCTTGGGCGGCAATTTCAGGTGAAGTATCCATAGATTATTGATAGAACCTCACCTTAATGTTAAGAATAAGTAATGTTTGTTGCAAAACCAAAGATATCAATCACTTTTTCAAGAATTAAATCCAAGTAAACCAATAAAACCTGATTTTCTTAGTATTCGATTGTTTGATATCAACAAACAGGCTCCAAATTGTCTTTTGTTTCTTTAAATTCTGTGTTCGAAATTCAAAAAAAGACTATTGAATGAAATTGTGAATGTGCCAGGTTAAAAACTGCATAAAAACTTTTTGCTCGACCTAATATAAAATTTTAGCTAGGACCAAACGAAACTGAAAATACAAGGTGGGCCAATAGATGAGTCCAGAAGTGTATTATGTTATATGATACCCTATATCACTTCCTGATCATGTAGCTTCCTATTACTGAAAAAATGTCTTGTGCCGTCGTTCTCGAATGTTCCGCACATCCATCAATTGAACACAAATCCAGACTCCGTGGCTGCTGCTAACAAATTCATGATGTGGATCCCAATAACAGTGCCAGACTCAGGTCTGGCTAAATAAAGGCTTCAACTTTCAGAAGTTGAAGCCTTTATCTCTTGCTTAGCAGTCAGTGGGACTTTACCAAGGGATATGGTAAAGCTATAAATATTACCGACGCCGGCGCGGGCGCCTCAGTATTCGATGCGTGCGCTCCGCGCGCGGTCGTCGATGAGGCTCACGTATGCTGTCTGGTACAGGACCATTAAACAAAAGGAAAGCCGATAAGAAATACATTCAGGCGCGGCTAAATGAAAGCCTATTTAGTATCCGAGGTTGCGGGTTGTTCGAAAGAGATACTGCGGCCCCAGAACATGAAGGGCAATAGAAAGATGTGTGGGTTTTAGTCAGTACAAGTCTGAAACTCCCCCCAGTGAAGTTATTTGATGATTTTCCATCCGCAAAAAAAACCTAGTAGTATAGTAAGTCGTGTTTTGTCGATCTTAAACACAATATAATTGGTTGCAGATTAAAAGCATTGATCGATGAACGTACTCCTGGAATGATAGCCAATTACAATGCCGAGTGTGAACGAGTACAGGAAGAGAGGTAAGTTCTTTAAAAAACTTTATTCTTTAGGGCACATCTGTAATGTGTCTGAATATGCTGATGTCATATGATCTACATGCTCGACACTTCAACCAACTTTTTAGGGTTCTGTTGGCTAATAGCAAAAATGGAACCCTTATAGGTTTATCCTGTCCATCTGTCAGCCATTTTACTTCAAGACTGTTGGCACCACAACGTTAAAATTTGTAGAGTAGATGCCTTCTATGAAAAACTATAAAAACTTAAAAAAAATAAGGGTAGCTGTTTATACAGGCTACTGAGGGTTAAAAATAAAATATCTGCATATACAAGGTGATGATATACAGGTAAATCTAATTTTTAGATCATAATTATACAATTTGTACAAGTTTTTTTCAAGCAAACTTTGCAATTACAGTAGTATAATAAAATCTTAGCGAAAATTAAATTACTTTTCAAATAAAAGTGTGTCTTTGAGACTTGGTCTTTGACGTCATTACCTGTATTATCTCAGACGATGCGTTTGGAGTGCGCGTGCGTCACTTTACAGATTTTATGAACATTACAGATAGTTGAATTTTAATTCTGCTTGCTCGCAACGAAGTTAACCATTTGTCGATATATTATGTGTTTCGGGGGCCTTTTCTCGCTGTCATTTTGCACAGTGCAAGCGCAAATTAAGCGCAGATCCGACAACTTCTAGATGTGCTGCCTTCATGAACACGAACACAGTTATGTATCTTAGTTTCCTCAACTCCCTGCAAACACTTGTGTTGCTGCAGGAAAGTTCCCCAGCATTTGCGCTTGTCTGATTGGATCATACTGTTTGCACTTAAAACAGCTAATAATGTGCTTCTGGACTGATCAATTTTCGCATAGAATTCAATATGTTGACGCAGCCATGCTTGGGTGAGTCAAGCCCCTCCATGATATGGCCATCTGATGTCACTCATCAATTAGTAACTTTACCTGTAAACTATTTCCAGAAAAAAGCTGCAGCTCCTATCAGCAGCCGAGGGCGGTCCGCACGTGGAGAAGCGCCTCCCCAAGCGACGCTTCCCGTGGTGCGCGCGCAGCCGGGCGCTGCTGGCGCGGGCCGCGCGCCTGGCCGGCAGCCGCGCGCTGCAGCTGCGCGTGCTGCCGCTGTTCCCGCAGGGCTTCGTGCGCATGCCCACGCTGCTGCGCCAGGCCGAGTGAGTACATAGTGAGTACGTGGTGCGGGCGCTGCTGGCGCGGGCCGCGCGCCTGGCCGGCAGCCGCGCGCTGCAGCTGCGCGTGCTGCCGCTGTTCCCGCAGGGCTTCGTGCGCATGCCCACGCTGCTGCGCCAGGCCGAGTGAGTACATAGTGAGTACGTGGTGCGGGCGCTGCTGGCGCGGGCCGCGCGCCTGGCCGGCAGCCGCGCGCTGCAGCTGCGCGTGCTGCCGCTGTTCCCGCAGGGCTTCGTGCGCATGCCCACGCTGCTGCGCCAGGCCGAGTGAGTACATAGTGAGTACGTGGTGCGGGCGCTGCTGGCGCGGGCCGCGCGCCTGGCCGGCAGCCGCGCGCTGCAGCTGCGCGTGCTGCCGCTGTTCCCGCAGGGCTTCGTGCGCATGCCCACGCTGCTGCGCCAGGCCGAGTGAGTACATAGTGAGTACGTGGTGCGGGCGCTGCTGGCGCGGGCCGCGCGCCTGGCCGGCAGCCGCGCGCTGCAGCTGCGCGTGCTGCCGCTGTTCCCGCAGGGCTTCGTGCGCATGCCCACGCTGCTGCGCCAGGCCGAGTGAGTACATAGTGAGTACGTGGTGCGGGCGCTGCTGGCGCGGGCCGCGCGCCTGGCCGGCAGCCGCGCGCTGCAGCTGCGCGTGCTGCCGCTGTTCCCGCAGGGCTTCGTGCGCATGCCCACGCTGCTGCGCCAGGCCGAGTGAGTACATAGTGAGTACGTGGTGCGGGCGCTGCTGGCGCGGGCCGCGCGCCTGGCCGGCAGCCGCGCGCTGCAGCTGCGCGTGCTGCCGCTGTTCCCGCAGGGCTTCGTGCGCATGCCCACGCTGCTGCGCCAGGCCGAGTGAGTACATAGTGAGTACGTGGTGCGGGCGCTGCTGGCGCGGGCCGCGCGCCTGGCCGGCAGCCGCGCGCTGCAGCTGCGCGTGCTGCCGCTGTTCCCGCAGGGCTTCGTGCGCATGCCCACGCTGCTGCGCCAGGCCGAGTGAGTACATAGTGAGTACGTGGTGCGGGCGCTGCTGGCGCGGGCCGCGCGCCTGGCCGGCAGCCGCGCGCTGCAGCTGCGCGTGCTGCCGCTGTTCCCGCAGGGCTTCGTGCGCATGCCCACGCTGCTGCGCCAGGCCGAGTGAGTACATAGTGAGTACGTGGTGCGGGCGCTGCTGGCGCGGGCCGCGCGCCTGGCCGGCAGCCGCGCGCTGCAGCTGCGCGTGCTGCCGCTGTTCCCGCAGGGCTTCGTGCGCATGCCCACGCTGCTGCGCCAGGCCGAGTGAGTACATAGTGAGTACGTGGTGCGGGCGCTGCTGGCGCGGGCCGCGCGCCTGGCCGGCAGCCGCGCGCTGCAGCTGCGCGTGCTGCCGCTGTTCCCGCAGGGCTTCGTGCGCATGCCCACGCTGCTGCGCCAGGCCGAGTGAGTACATAGTGAGTACGTGGTGCGGGCGCTGCTGGCGCGGGCCGCGCGCCTGGCCGGCAGCCGCGCGCTGCAGCTGCGCGTGCTGCCGCTGTTCCCGCAGGGCTTCGTGCGCATGCCCACGCTGCTGCGCCAGGCCGAGTGAGTACATAGTGAGTACGTGGTGCGGGCGCTGCTGGCGCGGGCCGCGCGCCTGGCCGGCAGCCGCGCGCTGCAGCTGCGCGTGCTGCCGCTGTTCCCGCAGGGCTTCGTGCGCATGCCCACGCTGCTGCGCCAGGCCGAGTGAGTACATAGTGAGTACGTGGTGCGGGCGCTGCTGGCGCGGGCCGCGCGCCTGGCCGGCAGCCGCGCGCTGCAGCTGCGCGTGCTGCCGCTGTTCCCGCAGGGCTTCGTGCGCATGCCCACGCTGCTGCGCCAGGCCGAGTGAGTACATAGTGAGTACGTGGTGCGGGCGCTGCTGGCGCGGGCCGCGCGCCTGGCCGGCAGCCGCGCGCTGCAGCTGCGCGTGCTGCCGCTGTTCCCGCAGGGCTTCGTGCGCATGCCCACGCTGCTGCGCCAGGCCGAGTGAGTACATAGTGAGTACGTGGTGCGGGCGCTGCTGGCGCGGGCCGCGCGCCTGGCCGGCAGCCGCGCGCTGCAGCTGCGCGTGCTGCCGCTGTTCCCGCAGGGCTTCGTGCGCATGCCCACGCTGCTGCGCCAGGCCGAGTGAGTACATAGTGAGTACGTGGTGCGGGCGCTGCTGGCGCGGGCCGCGCGCCTGGCCGGCAGCCGCGCGCTGCAGCTGCGCGTGCTGCCGCTGTTCCCGCAGGGCTTCGTGCGCATGCCCACGCTGCTGCGCCAGGCCGAGTGAGTACATAGTGAGTACGTGGTGCGGGCGCTGCTGGCGCGGGCCGCGCGCCTGGCCGGCAGCCGCGCGCTGCAGCTGCGCGTGCTGCCGCTGTTCCCGCAGGGCTTCGTGCGCATGCCCACGCTGCTGCGCCAGGCCGAGTGAGTACATAGTGAGTACGTGGTGCGGGCGCTGCTGGCGCGGGCCGCGCGCCTGGCCGGCAGCCGCGCGCTGCAGCTGCGCGTGCTGCCGCTGTTCCCGCAGGGCTTCGTGCGCATGCCCACGCTGCTGCGCCAGGCCGAGTGAGTACATAGTGAGTACGTGGTGCGGGCGCTGCTGGCGCGGGCCGCGCGCCTGGCCGGCAGCCGCGCGCTGCAGCTGCGCGTGCTGCCGCTGTTCCCGCAGGGCTTCGTGCGCATGCCCACGCTGCTGCGCCAGGCCGAGTGAGTACATAGTGAGTACGTGGTGCGGGCGCTGCTGGCGCGGGCCGCGCGCCTGGCCGGCAGCCGCGCGCTGCAGCTGCGCGTGCTGCCGCTGTTCCCGCAGGGCTTCGTGCGCATGCCCACGCTGCTGCGCCAGGCCGAGTGAGTACATAGTGAGTACGTGGTGCGGGCGCTGCTGGCGCGGGCCGCGCGCCTGGCCGGCAGCCGCGCGCTGCAGCTGCGCGTGCTGCCGCTGTTCCCGCAGGGCTTCGTGCGCATGCCCACGCTGCTGCGCCAGGCCGAGTGAGTACATAGTGAGTACGTGGTGCGGGCGCTGCTGGCGCGGGCCGCGCGCCTGGCCGGCAGCCGCGCGCTGCAGCTGCGCGTGCTGCCGCTGTTCCCGCAGGGCTTCGTGCGCATGCCCACGCTGCTGCGCCAGGCCGAGTGAGTACATAGTGAGTACGTGGTGCGGGCGCTGCTGGCGCGGGCCGCGCGCCTGGCCGGCAGCCGCGCGCTGCAGCTGCGCGTGCTGCCGCTGTTCCCGCAGGGCTTCGTGCGCATGCCCACGCTGCTGCGCCAGGCCGAGTGAGTACATAGTGAGTACGTGGTGCGGGCGCTGCTGGCGCGGGCCGCGCGCCTGGCCGGCAGCCGCGCGCTGCAGCTGCGCGTGCTGCCGCTGTTCCCGCAGGGCTTCGTGCGCATGCCCACGCTGCTGCGCCAGGCCGAGTGAGTACATAGTGAGTACGTGGTGCGGGCGCTGCTGGCGCGGGCCGCGCGCCTGGCCGGCAGCCGCGCGCTGCAGCTGCGCGTGCTGCCGCTGTTCCCGCAGGGCTTCGTGCGCATGCCCACGCTGCTGCGCCAGGCCGAGTGAGTACATAGTGAGTACGTGGTGCGGGCGCTGCTGGCGCGGGCCGCGCGCCTGGCCGGCAGCCGCGCGCTGCAGCTGCGCGTGCTGCCGCTGTTCCCGCAGGGCTTCGTGCGCATGCCCACGCTGCTGCGCCAGGCCGAGTGAGTACATAGTGAGTGAGTGAGAGCTAAACTCGACGCACTGAGTGAGAAGACCGTCGGTCAAGCGTTTCCGCATGCCGTTCGTCACTCAACCTGGTGCCAGCTGGTGAAACAACCGTTCAATATAGTAACAACAAAAATCACTGAATGCATCAGACTCACTATTTGTTACACAGATTATGAGATATTATAAAACCAGAAACAAACTAAAATGAATAAAAAGAGCTATGCTACTTTTATATGAACTGTTATTAGGTCATTATGTAGGCACTTCTAACTTCATAACCTAACTCAAAATCAACATCTTGTTTCACTAAACGAAACATCTTTAAAAAATTGTGTTAGATTATGTTTTTTTCCCATATTTTATAATTTTTAATATTTTACAATCTTGCCCAGGTAGGTACTAAGTGTTAACACAGAAATATGAAAAGATATTTCTGTGTTAAGTAACACTTAGCTATATGTGTGCATACTGTGGTCTCCTAATTGAAGGAACACACTCTAACCAAACCTTTTATATTGTGTATTATAATGTATCTGTGTATCCTTTGTTGGAGATCCAAATAAATAAATAAACCTTATTTTTTTGAATTCGAATTCTAGTTAATCTTTGAACCTTTTTATTTAATTACAGTCTCAGCAAAGAAATCAAAGTATCAGACTTAAAGCGGCCGCGGCTTGGTTCGTCGTCTCAGCCACCGACTCAGCGCCCCGAGCCCGCGCCCCCCGCGCCCCCCGCGCCCCCCGCGCCCCCTGCGCCCCCCGCGCCCACGACGCGCGATTCCGCGCCCCCTGCGGCTTTCACCGAACCCATCACGTTCCCGAGCTCACTCACCGTTACCACGACCTCCAAACAGTCGCCAGATAAGACTGAAGTAACAGACGAACCGAAGGCTTCTAGCTACAAAACAAATTCGGTCTTCGGCTCAATAATGAACTTTACCCTCAGCAAAGACCTAATTGTAGAAAAACCAGAAAAAAAAGACAGTGAAAAGAAAGAAGAATTATACATTCCCCCAAACAATATTGGCAGCATTACTATTACACCGGTCCCTAATAATCCCCCAAAAGTGGATAAGAAACTCAATAACAATGTCCAAGCAATGACAGATAAAGCATCAGGCTTCATAAGGGTTAAATCACCAGCAGCATTAAATGATATGGTGAAAAAAGACAAGGCTAAGAAGTCAGAGAGAGAGCCGAAGAGTCATAAAGAGAAGAGAGTAGATTCACCACTACACATTGACACCAGTTACCAGCCTAGTAAAAAAGACCCCAGTCCCAAAAACAAAGAAGAAATTCCTCAAAAACAAATTGAGAACATGAGGGTAGCTGAGAACAACATACCAAGACCTGCCTTAGTTCCTGTCCACCACTCCCCAACGTTTGCGAAACCAGACAAACGGCCACCCGAAGTCAAAAAGAAAAAGGATGTTGTTATCATCTCAGATGTTGATCCTTTAAGTGAGCAAGAACCTCTTGCGGTGGACGACAGCAGCAGTGATGTGGAGTTAATTGAGGACAATAGGACTGACAAAAGTGAACCGAAACGTGATAAAAGTGAGAGTGTGCCTTCCAAGGACCGTGTAAATGACACGAACAAAAAAGTTAATAATGTGAAGTGTAGGAAAGATAAGGAAGTGCGGAAGAGTGAGAGTGAGGAGGCTACCAACGATGATATTGATACGCTCATGAGGAATTTAAGGGAGATGGAGGTAAGATCATTTTTATTTGTGACCGATTGATGCATGGGGCTTTGTTTTGCATCCTAATACTTTAATAATGTGTGCCTATATTCTTACAAATTAACAATAATAAGTAATCTGTGCTTTTTTTTGTTTATCTGCTTTCATTCCATTGTGCAATTCTTGACTATGCTGGTTATCTATTGATGGTATTTCCGATAACAAATTGACCAAAATTGTGTGACTTTAGATTCACTACCAAATCTTAGCTAGGTTAGAAACGTGAGCTGAGTTATGCCCAACACGGGTGACGTAATCCAGACTGTGATCTTGGCCAAGCAGCTCCAACCTAGAGGCAAGGTTGTGTTAGTGTTGCCAGAATAGTATACTGGATTCCCAAAAATACAGAGTCTCAAATGTATTCTTCAATTTATTTGCCTAGAATGTAGGTGCGGACTGCGGCCTCGTATTGTTTAAATTTAAATGCAGTATAAACTTAGCACGTCGCGCCGCGGCGCATCGCAAAGGGAATCAAACGCGAAAGCGCGGGCCGTCTTAATATGAGGTAGCTTTTAAAAGACGGTACGATATTCAAATTTCCGTCACGTATAATGAAATCCTCATTAATTTAGCCGACAACATATATTATGAGACTCATTGTTCATAATTATTTTATTTTGCTTACTACTGCTTCTATCCTCTTTTTGCGAATGGGAAATTATCAAATAACTTCCCCCGCTCTGGACGGAGCGGGAAGAAGTCACAGTCTTTTACTGACAAATTTTGACTGGAATTTTCTCAAGCATCTCAGCATGTTCACACTTGTGGGGACAAGTGTGAACATGCCCGAGATGGAATAAGGACCAATTCACATTGTTCAAGGTCAGTGATAACTACAAGTACAGTTACAAAAATCTAGACTGTAACTATTGCCATTACCACAACTGTACTAATCTACTTTGCTAAAAACTTAAACACTAAATCAAGCTAAGGGATTATACAGTTGCGGGTTGTTTGAAACAGATACCGTGGTCATGGATCTTAAAGGGCAAACAAAGGAACATTGATAGGTTTTAGTCAGTAAAAGGCTGATACTCCTTCCTGCTCTGCACAGAGCGGGGTTATTTGATGGTTTTTAATCCCTTTAAAAAATAAATTGTGTGATGTAATACTGTAATAAAATGATGATGTAATCAAAATATAAAAATACCTTAATGTAAACAGGCGTTTAGCACACTTGTTAACTGTACAACGTTAGTTACTAATAAACAGGGAGGCAGCTTCTTCTATAATTTAAATGTACAATCAATCTGAAGTTATTACTACATTTTTTTATTATTAACAAGGTTGTAGAAGTTTTATTGATTGTTCATAGCAGTGAAATGTCTGGGAAAAGAGTAATTTGATCTGTTTTAGTGTATAAATATATATATATGATATTGATTTCTGTAGTGCCTATTTGCATGGGGAAAATGGCGGATGTATGTATGTATTTAGATAAATTATTTTGTAAATGGATTGTAAATAACGCTAGGCAGTAGTTATCCACCATAGAACTAATAGAATTGCACGACATGTTTCAGCATTCCCAAGAGCCTACAAAGTTCAACAGTAACTCTTACGGAGGAGTTATAACAAACGGTAATTATTATGTTCAGATTTACATGCTTGCATTAAACAAGGTCAAATTTAATTAGCCGAGTATGTCAATTCAGAGGTTCATGGGCGGTATAAAACTGTCACCAACATAGCTATTCACAAACAGTCTAATCGTTACCGTAATCGACAATCGATAATGTTTTCGTAACCCAATCGTCAAACCGGCAAAACTCAACAACAGTTTTTTTTTTTACATTTCATGGTATGTTACATAATGGTAGCAAATTGTGTTAGAAATTTTAAATTAATAAATCTTACTTAATATATATAAATCACGTGTCACGTTTTTTGTCCGCGATGGACTCCTAAACTACTTAACCGATTTTAAATTAAATTTGCACACCGTGTGCAGTTCGGTCCAACTTGAAAGATAGGATAGGAAGGGTAGGTAGAAAGGTAGAAAATTGCATTGTAACGCATGCACGCGTGCACAGCTAGTATTTTTACCAGTTATTTGTTTTTTGGCAGTATGATTGACGTCTTCATATCGTAACACGGTTGTGTAGACATATCAAAATTGGCAGATTTCGGATCTGTGATTAGCGTTGGAGGACTTTTTCGATTATTACTCACGACGACTATACTCAGATTATAATCAGCACAAATTTGTGGATGTCTCTAACTATTCTCAATCTTATTTTTTGTGATCTCTTTAATAATATTTTTTTGGAATAGTTGTCAAACCACATATTATCAACCTTGTTCTGAATAGTTACAGTACTGATAGCAACATCTGTGTGACTCGTCTCTTAGTTATTATTTTGTTTTTGCAATATTTTTTTTTACTCTTGTATAGATTCTTTTCTACCAATTCGTTGTGAATGAGTGGACATGGTTGACCAAACCGAACCGTGCATCTTTTCTCGACGTTTTATAAGTGCCCATGTAGGCCTATGTGAAATAAAAATATTTTGATTTTTGATTTTGACACGATTGCATTCGAGTGGTTGTGAATAGCTATGCAGGATTGGCACTAACCACACGATAGATAAAAGATTCAGTGAAACTCCAGGAGTGGCTTGTATCGATATCAAACACCGTAAAACAATAAACTGACATACTTTAAGCTACCTGCAGTTATTAACCGTAAAAAAAAGTTTTTGTTGTATTGATATTAAATATGGCCCTGAATTACTAGCTAAATATACGGGATGCTTGGATGTGAATGGTTTAATATGCATACAATATACAGACACAATATATGCTGGTATATTATTTATGGAATGCCTAATTATGTATTTTGTGGTATAATGACAGATATTTGAATTCTCAGTCGTATTTCAATTTAGTGTAAGGTTTGAGTGGATCGGATATCTATCTATTAATGACATAAATTATGACAATGAGCTGGACAAAGGTTTTAAATACGTTTATTTTATAAACGTTTATGGACTTTGTTCCATCACTTCCCAGCTAAAATACTAAGAAGTGGCGAAAGGCAGGTCGCTTTGGGGGACTATCTTGTAATAAGTACTTTTGGCTTTTACATCCACGGTCTTATTATACAAACTGGAATGAGCACTCTAACAGAAGCCCCTTATTCACAAACGCTTCTATGTCGCGCGCTTCCGTAATGTCAAAAAAGATATAGGTACATACGATTTCTCGTATCGAAGTGTTGAACTTTAAATTCGGGAGCAGTTAGTTATGCGCGTCTTATGTTAAAGTAGGCACGACTGCCTGCCTACATAACTAAGGCCTGTTTTAACTTTTTTTATTTTATTTAATAATATTCTAACATTACAAATAATCTTATGAAATGAATCTGAACCTGTGTGTGTGAAGTTTAATTAAACTAAATACCGAATTTTATTTATTAATTTACTCTAATTCTTGTAATGTCCATGATTTGTTTGCACTTAGCTTATTTAATATTTCTACACCAGCAATGGTAGTATGTGTGATACAATGTAAAATGGAAATGTACCATGTACTTCGACACTTCTGCTTTGTAGTGTTTGGGTAAATAATTAGAGGGAAATAAAACTAAGAATATACTTATAAAAACTGTATTTATATAAAAATCCGCTAGCTTGAAATATAGGCTGCACACAACATAATTTTTGAATGTTTGCTTCATTTCTTATTTCGCCGGTACGCCGTAAAAATAAAAATAATGCTGTTTCAGTAAAGCGATACCTAAGTACGAATTATATTTCTCATGCGTATAATGACAAATACAAGAAAGTATAAGGTTTTCGTCTACAAAAAAATCTAAATCATGGTTACACTTACCATTTTAAGTAAATAAAATCTAAACAAAAACCCTACCTATCTGTTAGTTAAATGCCACAACCAAAGTATGATTCAGTTTTACATGTCACGATACTTTTTAACCATTTTCACAGTAAAAATAATAAAGAACCGTGGATAAATCTTGTAATCATCACAAACCAACAATGACACCGTTGATGACGGATTTTAGGGTTACGCTAGAATAAAATTATAATAACTACCAAATATTCATAAAAATATTTAGTATTATCTAACATAAATTAATTTGTGATAAGTACGTATTGTATACTTTTATCAACTAAAACTTATGTTAAAGCTAAAAAAAATTAAGGTTACATACTTATTTTACTAATAGTCTGTGTAATAATTTCTACCACCTTGAAACATTTTGATCTTCTGACAATTTAGTGAAAGGGACAAAAGACTCCCTTTTTCCATCTCTCTCGCCTCGCTTATGATAGCCTTACAAAAATAAACCTACCATATAGTTCATTTTCGTGTGATACGAAGTTTAGAGAACTCAGTCCTGTTCGAATAATAAGTCCATGTTCACATCAGCCAAGTAATTTTGGTAATGACAGAAAGACATTCCGTTTGAGAAAACAGTTGTTTAGTATCAGGGGTAACTTATTGTTACAAAACATTGGGTAAGCTTACATTGTATGTCAACTAGCGAAACACGAGAGGTCTCCCAGCCAACCTGCGTTCCCGAGGAGCGCCGTGTTCGGGGAGGCACGGGACAGAGACAAGCTGTAAGTGCAGCTTGATCGATACCACAGAGTACTTAGGGAATGGAGTGTTAACTTGCGAAGATTTAATTAAAGTAATCTTACTGATGATTAACAAAATCGTGGACAAACTTGTGTACTCAATACCAAATAAGGACTAATAAATTACAATTTAATGTTGTCTGTACCGTAATTTTTTGTGAATTAATCGCTTTCGTACGAGATTGTTTGTGACTTGGATATCTATTTCATGGGTGATGTTCGTAAACTTAACTTCGTATTACAGTCGACTATTTGACATTCTCTCTGTTAATGCATAATACTAAATACGAACAGCCGAGAAAGTGCGTAAACGGCCCGACACGGTTAGCAATCGCTCTGAAAAAAGTGCCCAGAACGTACTTCATATTGTCAGCGGGACAAATAATGAATACTCCATTTACTTACTACTCTGTGTTCGACATTGCTTGTACTGCTTCAAATTAGGTTGTAACGAGTTCATAAATCCTATTTCATTTAAAGCTGCACAGGACTTAAAGTATTGATTTAAAAACTAAATAATGTTGAATGGTCTTGCAGTGCACGAAGTTTGGGACTGGTTAGCTATTTATACAAAGTATAGGAATTATATATTTGCCATGAAAATTCGTTACAACCTTTCGCCTAATTTTTTCATATCGTTTGCTTTGTTCCATGCTGTTCTTGCATCGTGTAATCACGTATTTGTAATACAATAACATTGATATAATCATAATTTAACCTATTCATTATCATACATGTACTAAATGTGGCTTATTCATGTATATGTTTAGATTTATTGACCGAAAATACTCATTCAACTTGGTAAAATGTCTACACCGCATTGTGGCGCTTCTTCCAATCGTTTATAAAGGGTTTTAGTACTGTACTATAAGGTCGAACGCGTGCCGGGGTTGCGGGTTGTTCGAAAGAGATAAATACCGCAGCCCCGGAACATAAAGGGCAATAGAAGGAACATGGGTGGGTTTCAGTCAGTACAAGTCTGACACTCTCCTTAGCTCCGCCCAGAGCGGGGGAAGTTATTTGATGATTTCAAAAACCAGGTCGAACGCGTTGCGATGATAACTTCTATTCCATAATGTAACTAATATACAATGTTCGTAATTGCTCACGAAACCAATAATAAGTTAAGATGAAAGTTCCAGGGTAGCCCGTGAAATCCAAATTTCCTTAAGTTTTTTTTTCTTCATTTTGGAGGTCTGTGTAAGGTTGTGTAGATAAAATAGAAATTGCGACCGTAAAAATATGGCTTTACAGAGTTATGTTAATTAAAATCATTAAAACTTCCTTCTCAAGTTCATTTCATCCCATTTTAAGGTTGTAAAGTTGTTTAAATTGTTATAAATCTATCTAGAAATGTTTGTTAAGGTCGTGATTTATATTTTAATCAACATACAACAATTACCTGTAAAATTTAAAAAAGATGTCAATAAATAAATAATTGATTAATTTTATAGGGTTCTTGTTCTATATTATTTATTAAGATTGACATTTTTGTGTTTGCCTCTTCTGACAAATGTGACGTGTGTACTGTACTACACATAAAAGTGACAAACAAAATAAGTCTTTAAGCTGACATGGTTACCAACATTATAATTAACACTTGAAACGGGATGTACGGATGTACAACTTCAGTTCATCCTTGATCAGGGCGTTTGCAACATCGCCAAAATATCGGAAACTCGATACAAATAACAAACATGGTAAATATCCCGTTTCAAGTGTTAATTATGTCAAACAAAATGTTTACTAAACGGAGAAATCAGCAGAAAGAAAAATAAACAGAGTTGGAGGAATGGGGGAAGCCATTGCTCCAAATGTAGGGCAAAATAGGATAAAATAAAACACCCTTCTGTTGAACGCGACCACCGAGATCATAAAACTGGACAATTTTGTTCTATACATACACTAAGTTCAATTTTATTGCGAATCTCAAAACTTACTTTGTTACATCTTGTTATAAACTAATTTCGTATACCTTTTTTGTAGTATTTTTCATATAATTAAACATTACAAATGTCTATAGAACTATCATTTGTTTCAGTACAGAACGCACTTCTTTGAGCAACATGGATGGATGTAATGCCGTCACAGGTAAGCTTCTCACATTTACTTTGTTTTCACGTGTATTCGGTTTCACCACAGATGTAGATAGACAAGGGTAACGCAAGAGTAACTACTTCGCGTGCCCAACTTAAATCGCTAGCTGCTACTTTCGCGGTCAGTCTGCATCGGTGTGCCACTAGTCGGAAGTCAGATATCAAATTTAAAATGGTTAATTGCATGTAATAAATTGTAAAAACTGTCGTCAATCACTAAAAAGACGTCACATCACTATAATATAGTGCATGAGACGTCATAGTAGGTAGTCATAAAATGGCACGCTTGGTTTTCATACAGATCGTGATATTTGCGGTATCTATGCCATAATTATTTTGACCCTGGAAACTACGACAACCGTTGGGGTAAACGTGTTCTTGAGTGGAGACCGCGACTCGGCAAGCGTAGTGTAGGACGCCCTCCGACCAGGTGGGATGACGATCTAAGAAAGACTGCAGGCAGATGCTGGATGCGGCAAGCTGAAGACAGGGCGCTATGGCGCTCATTAGGGGAGGGCTATGTCCAGCAGTGGACTAATATAGCCTGATGGTGATGATGATGGAAACTACCCTAATCTTTTTTCATATTGTTTTTTTTTTAATTAAGTTATTTTGTTTTACTGCCTTGTCCTGTGCAAGTCTAACAACAGTTTTTTTTTTTCTTTATTTCTTTCTAAAGCAATTTCCCTCTCATTCCAGGTTGACACTGGAGCAGCGCTGTTGAATCACAAGAATGTTGTAACAGTTACATGAAGATAGTATGTATATCACAGATGAACTAGCCCCTACTGGATAACTGAATTTATACTGTATACGCTTTTATACAAGTCAATAGATAAATTTCTTGGTAATACATTTAAAGTACCGCCTTTTTTAACATCTCTGCTTATCGCATAAGGGAATAGAGGCGCGATGCTATACAGGTTTGGTTTTACTTTTATGACGTCACATCTGTCTATTCTAGAATGGTAAAATCTTATGTTGTTACAACCATAGTCAGTCTATTGATTTTAGTTAGACTAGGAAATAATAGAGTAGATCCATTTACAATTACTGTCTAAATTGACTCGATTATTATTTATCGCCAACTCCTTAAGTAGGTACTGAAGAATCTAGATTCCAGACTTAAAGAATTTATTTTTTCAATTGGCCCAACGGTAAGTCTGATAAAGAAACATGTATTTTGTTGTATTTTTGATGAAAATTCGACAAAATTTCAGGCATCATCTTATGGCTCCTTGTTTTTAATTGTGTCGTCATCCTCATCGGTAGTTCATACGTATAACAGACTAAAGTAAAAATCTGCGGTTTCTTCTACATGTACTGCCATTTAATATTTTTGTAAAAATAGAATAAATGATCATTTAGATTTTTATAAAAAAACAGCTTAGATTTTTATAGTTTTAAACAGTAGTATTTCGAAACATGTAATGCAAATAATTAGACCTTTTTATAAAATTCAAAGCACGTATGTTTTTAAATTATCAAGAAAACGCATCTATCGACTTGAATAAATACGCGTTAGATGTCTAAGCACGTTATTGTGTCGATAACAAATATATTAGTCGGCAGAAATGTCGATAATTATCTGCATGTCGACATAATTGACCCTAGTGTTGCGCTTATAAAAAGAATTGTCGATATCGACATTTTTAGCTTTATGTCGGGTCCAGAGAGTTGTAATTACTATTATTTATTAATTCCTTGTTTTACCAAGAATGCTTCTTTTTTTTCGTGTTGATTGTATTCTAATAAAAGCGAGCGTCCCTCGTCTACATTATTGTCACGTTTAGTTTGACTTTCCGGGACAGTGATTGCTTATATTAGGACACGGAGTAAAACATGTTTCTGTATCGAAGTTGTTCTATTTCTGTTTCATTAATTTCATTATTGTATTTCTCGAGGTTTCTCGATTTTGTATATTCTTTATTTTAGGCGTTTACTAATATTTATATATTTTTAAACTATATTATTATTATATTCATCAACTTCTTTACGAGAAGATATTGTACTTTTCATTTGAATTCTGTTTTATGAATCTTTTTATTCTATTATCTCTGGACCCACGTGCTTGACAATATTACAAGTTTAATTTTATGAATACACTAAGTTTGTATAGAAACACACGTATTTTGTATAATAAAGCTATTAATTTTACGATAAATGTTTTAAACACAGGCGAAAAGTACTGCTCCACCCATTCAATCGTCGTTAGTCTATTGGAAAAAGTAGGTTAGATTTATTTAGTGTGAACAACCCTGCAAACGACTTTCAGTTCATATCTTCAGGAATATAAACAATTATTAATATGAAAAATCTTAGGTTTAAAGGATTTGAAACCTGTTTACACTGATAAACCTAAATTTAATATCTTGAAAACATACACCATTGGATCTTCAACGCTAGATTCAGTTCTAAGAGTTGAAAATCCTAGGAGATATGGTAACTAAGTATTATGCAGGGTGTAAAGATACCTTTAACGAACCCATTGCAAAGTGCATTTGATTTCCAAAATAGTTGCAACTT
Source organism: Ochropleura plecta (assembly GCA_905475445.1). Taxonomy (NCBI): domain Eukaryota; kingdom Metazoa; phylum Arthropoda; class Insecta; order Lepidoptera; family Noctuidae; genus Ochropleura; species Ochropleura plecta. Next base: position 22,905,649 of record FR997722.1, read on the forward strand.
CTTCACAAGTTTTTAATGTTATATTTTAATTTAAATTCGTCTCCCGTACCATTAAATGCATGCATCAGCTCAGTGTTTTAAGCGTAACGCTGAGATACTTTAAGACGATATTTTTCACCAAAAAAAGGCTTTGTAAAGGGGATTACACTCTGTATTTAGGTATCAAAAACAGGCATGAGAAAAGCAAAGTGTTAGTTGGCTACTAGAAGATATTTCATGGCCTATTTAAATGTAAAATTTACGCTTAATCTAAATCATGATTGTATTAAAAAATAATGATGAATAAATAAATACTATTTGTTATTTTCAAGATAATGTAGTAGAATGCTAGTAGTCACGTTAAAATGCAAATCAGAAGTGAATGTTGTGGAGCAGTAGATAGTATTTTTACACGAACTCAGATATGATATTATAGTTTTATTTTCGTTAAAATAAAACGATTGAAAAGTTCTTTTGTGATTAAGTGAGTTAAAATCCTAAATTCCAAATTATGCCCAATGTAACAATTATGAATAAATATTTATAATGAATCTTTGTTTTTATTTTAAAGGGTTACCCGTAAAAATACTAATCAATTGAAAATTCACTAAAGAAATACCTTATAATTTGAACAAGTAACATCCATAGAAATTTGTTAGGAAACGTATGTTATTTACAACGTGTTACGTTACCCGTGATTTCGTACGCGTTAAGTTCGCTATTTGCTTTGCGCTGTTATAGCCGTTCTATCTAAGTGACATCAGTTCTGGGGTTGCAGGTTTTTCGAAAGTAATACCGCGGCCCCGTAACATTATGAGCAAAAGAAGGAACATGTGTGGGTTTTAGCGATTTCCCATCCGCGAAAAATAAATCATGTCGGTCACATTATTCATATTTTATATTTGTACAGAAATAAAATTATGTGCAGCGGGAAACGCCATCTAGTTAATTTTTCTAAAACTAAACTCAAACGTTCACGGGAAAATAGACGCCTAGGTAGGTATCCATGCAATTTTGATTTAGTTAGTAGAGTGTAAATGTAACCTTTTCACGACTGAACGGCTGATCAGGTCGTAATGAAAACTTGAGCAAGGACATGTGCTTTATATTATCACGCTAATAGTTTAGGGGAGTGGGCAATAATGCAGCAATATTATGTCTTCAATTATGTATTTCTTATAGGTACTGCTTGACAACTGTCATGACATGACATGTATTAGAGGCGTCAGGTAACGAATGTCAACAATTTTTTTATTTTGAACCTAACTAAAAACTCACTTAAAGTAAATCGCAAACCTAACGCGTACGAATTTGCGGATAACAGGTAGTTCATTATAAAAGGTAAAGGTTTATAATTGCAAACCTGGACCTGTATGAGGTGCCTAACGTCCTCGCAATGTTTGGAAAGACTGATTGAAATAGATAAAAAATACAAAATATAAGGGATTCCTAATAATTGTCATAAACAAACAAAACACATCTGTATGAATATTTTTTTATTAATTTCACAAAAGTATTCATTAAAAGCCACAGTTTGAAGGCTTTTAAGCTGTCAAAGCGATGACTGTATATAACATTATCTTCCATCGTTTATATTCAACAGTGAGCTAGAAAACAGGAATTCACAAGCTATCTAAATAACTACATAAACGTTTATTTTTATAGAAAATATTGACATATACTTCATCCGTTAAAAGGCCGTGAAGCTTGCATTGTCACAATGTACTGCGCGAAGAGATCTATCATAGAGGAACGGCTGGGGGCGTACCACCTCATCTCATAGCAGAATTAATTGAAACTCAGTTCGGTGTGTGAAAGAGATTGAACTATGCAGGACGTATAGCGCCATTTTTTTTCACACACTGAATGATCCGCGTAGGCACAGCCAGGCGTACCTTAATGAAAAACCTCGCCCTTAAATATTTATATATTTTTGTATAAATAATGACTTTTCACTTAGTATTAGAGTGTGAATAACACTATCTTTACGTATTACAGAACAGCTCAGTGTATCATTATATTTATATAAGTGTAAAGCGACACTGATTTTCTAATATTTGAAATATACCTTGAAGCTATTTTGTGATATTCTAAGTCGAATGCCTTAATCTATTGAGAGAAAACGACCTTTGAATACGTTAATTTACTGCTGAAGGTCTTTGAAAGTCAGTGTCAAGTGCAAATGTCTGATCATCGCAGCCAAACAATAAAAACGAATGACGTCATGAAGTCGAACATGTATTCAGAGGTCACCTTCACTCTATTATATACTATTAAGTTATCTATATTTTGTCGAAGTGTTACAGACACAAAAACACTTTTAATTAATAATAATACATTTCGAGTAACTTTGGAACTCATTTCACCTCTCATAGTTGAAACTACCGTTCTTTAAAGATTTTCTTCAGAGTCGATTTTAAGAATGAGTAGGTTCAATTTATTACGGTAAGTCAAATTTAATTCGAAAATCTGTTTCATAGGTCCCAATTCCCTTTTTTCGTTACAACTCCCTTTATGAAAACTCTAAACTACGTAAGCCGCCAACGGCAACCCGTCAGCCATTTTGTTTTATATTTTTATGCTTGTAAAATGGCCGAATTTAGGATTTGTTAAATCTAGTTTTAAATACGAGCGGATTTGAATATTACGTATAAATATATAATATTATTGAAAGCTCAATGTGTTTCGAACACCCTTGTAACAATGAGGTTAGCGATTTGAATGGGTTTTAAATCATATTTTGATTTGATGGAATTGTTACACCATCGCTCAATATTTAAAGTCTAGTTTCGAGTGGTAGTAGACACTTTCATTTTAACAATCGGAGTCTTTACTATGTGACCCTTGGGGTGGCTACTTGTAAAGGAAAATGTTTCAATACGCCAAACTTGGGACTTTTGTGTTCGTTGAAGTGCAGGCTCAAAAAGTAGACTTTAAATTTGAGTGTCTATAATGCGGAACTAAAGGGATATTTTACGCCCAAAAGCTTAAGATTATATAAATATTATAAATACACAATGAGGTGATCATACAAAAAATATTTATCTTTAGCAATCGAAATCCTCAATATCTTAAAGCTTAAGCAAAAATAAACTCTTTATTTATACTCGTAGGGTCCTATATTCGTTATAATTATACTACGAACCAAAGTTTTTTTTGGAAACCATTGATGCCTTACTGTCTAGGTACATACCGTGCTCAACACCAATACTTTCCATACACTCTGCCATTTTACATTCTATTATAGTCAGCATACGATTGACTATCCATAGCGTGCTGCTACTAGGTCAGCGCTGACCAGAAACTGTCCAAAACTATCAATCCATTATCTACCTTAAATCTACATCCATTAAGTTTACAATTATTTACAAAGTACTTCCAACATCCCAAACTAACCGTTTACGAGTCCTACATTTAATTTTACACAAAAATCTATGTTAACATCAATAGTGTTCTGTGACGATACTGTGTCGCAGATTATAAATAGCGTTAAATTTACAAAAGCTTAACATACCTACTTCTATGGACTAGTAATTTATAAGGTAACCTTCAAGAGACCAAAAATTTGGTAGATCCTTACGGTAAATGTCAAACTGGACTGTCAAATTCGTCAAGACTCAATTTGTCAATCCATTAGACAGTTCAATCCGACAGCACACCAATTATTATTAATAAACATCAGCCCAAAACCTTTTTTGATATTCGGGCCTCTGCATTGATTTATTCTAAAATGTTAACTTAACTAGTTAACTTTAACTAATGTTTAAAAGTGACGTACAATTATTCAACGTAGTTTGCAGGACAAACGTTTAGAAAATTGCGTTACTTTTTAACCATTAAGTAAAGTCTAATTACAATTAAAAGGTAGCGTCTAACATCAAATCAAATACAGGCTTTTTACAACTGACGGTAATACTTAGTTTTATATTATGTCTTACACAGATCTCAAGCCTGGGAGAATTATTATGTTTAATGATTTCACAGTATGTAATGTTTTTAATTTAATTAATGTTTTAGTAAGTAATACATTCCAGTTAAGTATTTTGTCGGACTAAGGGCGTAAAAGTTTAGAAATGGAAGAAGCTAGCTTGCCTAATTCTGCAATAAATGTCTGTCATTAAATGTAACACCAACTTACATTATATAACTAACATTAATTAAATTAATTACATACTTCTATTTAATTCATTGTTTTCTCTCCACATTTCACTATGTACTTTTATGATTCTTGCGTGGCATATAAGAATGGATTTTTTATACTGTGACGCATAGGTCATTATCGACATATTTCAATGTGGAGTTTACAATTTAGCACGTTTACAAACATTCAACAGTTTTATTTACAAGTTAATCTGAAAACAATGGACAAAATAACCAATAAAAGAAGACTTGGGAGCCTACCACCACCTTCCATAGCAGTAGGTATTATTTGAATCTTACTTTAGAGGGGAAAGAGATGAAGCTATACAGAAGAGGTTCCGTCTCTTTCTAACACTGAAGTAAAATTCAAATATTTGTGACATAGGCCCTGTCTAACTGATTACACATTCTTAACTTTATAATAAAATCATACCCGTGTATTACTATATTGCACGTTACAATGTTTATTTATATAATTCCCACTTAATATGACAGCCTATTAGCGTAAAAAAACTAATAGATATGTTCATTAATGCAGTCGAGTTTGTATAATGAAATGTCAAATTCAAGTCCTGTCAAATTTTATTGAGATTCAGTTTGTCAAAGTGTAATTTGACAAGGACTTGTTGAATGGTTTTTCGTTAATGTTAGTGTAAGCAAAACTATGATGGCTAGTTTTCTAGTCAAGATTTTCAGTCAGCTTATTTAGTTTTGTATCGTTTTAACGAGTAGGTAGTAAATTGTTTTTATTTTTCAAAAACCGTGATTATACTTTATGGCAACAATATGGCATTTCGCGCTTTATTTCCTGTCATGGCGGACGGGTTGAACTTTCTCCTCATCCTCACATCTCAATTTCATTGACCATTTTGTTATAAGTACTTACAAAGTTTCATCTGTTTTTTTTCTCCAATCAGACGACTATATACCTATAGCAAAACACTTTAGCCCCGGTTTCTGAAATACTCACAAAATTTTGTTGACTAGTTGTCAACGTAACGTCACGCGATCTCGATGCTGTCAACACGAATTTGACAGCAAATTTATTGGTCTTCAGATGCAAGTCTTCCCTTGCTAACCTAACGTCATCTTCATTGTGTTCAAACTGTAGATCTGATATTAATCGAAAAACTTTATTATTTCTTTCTACAGTTGTTTTTTAATGTATACAGTTATACCTACACACTTGCTATTCAAATTCTTTTTAGACACTGGCAGAATTATCGACATCGTCTTTCTTGCCATATTTGAAAATAGAATAGAACCGAGGTACACTAAAATTGTCATAGCATTTTCCCTCTATACATTGCAGTCATGGCCAACATTACTCAGTTAAAACGATACAGAAGCGGTGAGTGATGACGTCACGTAATGGCGGCAAGCGGTGGCGCTAGGGCACGTCGGCGGCGCCACTGGCGCTCACCGGGCCGCACTCCTCCGGCGGTAACGGATCGTCTGGAGAAGGAAAATATTTGTCAAAATAAGGGTAGACGAGAAAGGCAATGGCTGTCTCTAGACGAGAAAGGCAATGGCTGTCTCTAGACGAGAAAGGCAATGGCTGTCTCCTCTGTAAAACTTTCTGAGTTATAAAGCTAAACCAGCTGGCGCCCGCGGCTTCGCTCGCGTTATATCGAAAAAAAAGTATCCTGTGTTATTCCAGACTATAATCTACAGCTGTCCCAAATTTCATCAAGATCTGTTTAGCCGTTCTGACGTGAAAGAGTAACAAACATCCATACTTCCTCACAAACATTCGCATTTATAATTAATATAATCCTACTTCAAAATGTGAAAGAGATGGACCAATACCTCCAGCATAGAGCCGCCTTTTTACCACACTCAAGTGAGATTAAAATAATTAGAGGCGGCAAAAGGCACACATGGATAGAAAAATTACGAGCCCCGCACTTTGAAATTTAGATGAAATAAAACCTTCCCCATAAAAGACATTTAAAATTCTTTTGGGACTGAAATATGACCTCGAATGGGCAACTACAGTACTTTACAAGTTATTATTGTTTATGGGACTGTAACTTCATTCTTTTGTTTCTTGACATTCAAAAGTGCCTGTAATGGTCTCATTGAAATAAATGCTCTGAGTTTGAGTATGACCTATCGAAAGCTTCGGTTAGGCTACCAAAAGCGTGAATCTGGCAGCTTTTACACACGTTACGTTTAAAAATACTTAGATCATAAATGCTGTTGATAAGTACCTTCAGAGTGCGGCTCGTTGAGTCCCGTTCAGGAGCCCCTGCGGCCGGTGAGCGAGCCCACCAGCGACTTGAGCGCGGCGCCCAGCGAGCCGCGCGCGCCCTCCGCCCCCGCGCCGCCCGCGCCCCCCGCGCCCAGCGCGCCCCCGCACCCGCCGTGCGCGTCCAGGCACTTCTGGTAGCGCAGCTGGAAGGAAAGTAAAAAAGACCTTATTTGTCTCGTTTCAGACCAAACATGTGGTTTTACGTTTTAGGCTAGGTGGATTAACTTTCTCCGCAGGTTAGCTGGTAGCACCTAATCGCAGCGAATCGAGCTGTGTAACTTGCAACTGTACATACCTATGTTCAGCAGTGGACTGCTGTAGGCTTATGTTGAAAGTTCTCTTTTATCATGGGTGCGTTAACGAAGATTTAAGCTCGCATGCACAGACGGCCAGTACTGGAACAACTAGCTCTAGACCATTCAAATAGTTGTTCCGTGTGGGAATCAAACCCGTGACACGCAACACAGCCGCCAATCGTTCAGCTACTGCGCCAACCGTGCTGTCGAAATTCTTCTCCTGGTTTTGTATGCCACTTTGTGGGATTGTACTTGTCACTAAAGTTTGTCGAACGCTTTTAGGAAGAATAATACTTAAGATACTTCGGGCTCTACCGGGGTTGCGGGTTGTTCGAAAGAGATACCGCGGCTCCGGTACATAAAGGGGAAAAGAAGGAACATTGATGGGGTTTAGTCAGTCAAAGACTGAAACTCCCTGACACTCCCATTCGCTCGCCAGAGTGGGAGAACCCATTAGATGAGTTCCCATCCGAAAAAAAAGATACACACTACCTGTCTACGTTTATTTCTTCAAATTTCCTCTCGCAGGCCTGCTGGTAGAAATTTCTTTAGAAATAAGCTGTGCCTTTGTACCTATTTTCTGTTTTTTTTTTTTGTGATGTTTCCCTATGTTTTCTCTTGTGTGTAAATAAATAAAAACCTTGCAAGCCGCCTCGATGGTCTTGCAGAGCGCGCCGGAGGAGGGCTCGGCGTGGAAGGCGTGCGCCACGAACAGATCCTGCGCCGTGTGCACGATGAACGCGCAGCGCCGCACGTCGCGCCCGATGCCCAGGAACGACAGGTAGCGGACGCGGCATTCTACGATGGGGGTTGTCTCCTGAAACGGTGTTGGAAATTCATCATGTTATTGATGTGGAAGAGTTATAAATACTCACGCTAAAGTAGATAGGTACCTACACTAACTTAGGTTTTTTTTTTCTATAATATACTTTGAATCGCAACAAAAGATACGGCGATGATAATTTTTGTATCTGTTACCATTACAAACGAAACTTTTCAGACGCTGTCACTCGCAAAGAGAAAAAACTCGGCTAAATGCGAGTTGGACTCGCGCACCGTGGGTTTCGCACAAACTTATGACATGAACAGCCATATCTTTTGACTGCAAAATTGGCTTTTCACAGCACAATAAGATCAGAGTTGAGTATATGGTTTTTTATTTCAATTTGGTACCACCACGCAGTCTCAAGATAAAGGGTCTTGACAGACAGACTGGTGGACAACAAAGTGATCCAATAAGGGTTTCCGCTTTTTCCTTTTGAGGTACGGAACCCTAAAAATGGTCAGCGAATGAAGAAAACCCAGCTTACCTATAATTTCTCTAGTGGAATTATTATTTTTTGTTACTTTTTAGGGTTCCGTAGTCAACTAGGAACCCTTATAGTTTCGCCATGTCTGTCTGTCCGTCCGTCCGTCCGTCCGTCCTCGCTTAATCTCTATGACCGTTAGCACTAGAAAGCTGAAATTTGGTACCAATATGTATATCAATCACGCCGACAAAGTGGTAAAATAAAAATTGGAAAAAATGTTTTATTAGGGTAGCCACCCTATATGTAAAGTGGGAAGTGATTTTTTTTTTAATTTCAACCCTAACGTGTGATATATTGTTGGAAAGGTATTTAAAAATGAATAGGGGTTTACTAAAACAATTTTTTGATAATGTCTATAATTTCGGAAATAATCGCTCCAAAAGTAAAAAACAATGTGTCCCCCCCCTCTAACTTTTGAACCATAAGTTTAGAAAATATGAAAAAAATCTGAAAAGTAGAACTTTATAAGGACTTTCTATGAAAATCATTTTGAACTTGATTGACACAATAGTTTTTGTACAAAAAAGACAAAAAGTTGTACAAAATAATTTCCTCCTCCACCTTTAAACTCATAAGTGGGAACACTTATTGTGACGGACGGGAAACTACGGAACCCTACACTGAGCGTGGCCCGACACGCTCTTGGCCGGTTTTTAAAGTATATTTCCAAACTCTTTTCGTAAGGAACCACTTAATCTTCTTTACGTTTATTTCTAGATTGTTTGCTTACCCCCTCATCAGTAATAGTGATCATAGAGGGCGCCACGGCCACAGCGACGGGTCGCCAGGCGGAGGGCGGGCGCGCGGCCGCGAGGCGCTCGAGCGCGTCGTTGAGCACGCGCATGCCCGTGGCGCGCGCCACCTCGGCGCTGCCCAGGTACAGCGCGCGGACTGTCTTGCGCGGCTCCTCCATGGGCGTGGGGAACGCGGCGCCTACTGGAGGGAAATGGTTCGCTTAGGACACAACACCAAAAGATTAATGTCACGAAACCACAACTATTGGGAACGAAGACATTCAGGAGTTAAGAACGTCTATCTATAGGCTATCAAAATATCGAATAACTATAAAAAGGCTTAATTACATTAATCAATGTATATGCGTAGAATATAATGAAAAATGCACCCCGAAGCAGTTATTTAAGTCCTGTTAGCAATCTTTTTAATTATTAATTTCTATGTAAATTACATTATTAACCAATTGACTTAGGTATTTCTGAAGTTTTTTTTAACATTTCCTCACACTAGGAATTTCTCCTGTATCGTAGGTGCGTTTACAAACATTTAAATTCACATACACAAACACAACTACCTGTAGGCAGCACAAATATTTGTTCCGTGCGGGAATCGAACCCGCGACACGCATCACAGCAAGCATTCGCCACTGCGCCATTGCGCCAACCGTGCCGTCAAGTCAAGTTAATTGATATTACTTTGGTTGTCAATATGGTCTTTAAACTAGAGAACTCCATTTAGAATGTTAGTATACGAAAATTGCACTTTTCTATCCCAGTGTTGTTTTGAAGCCGGACAGGGATGGCGAACCAGCGGCACGCGTGCCATCAATAGCAAGCAACTCAATATTTTTGGCACGCCAACTATCAGCAGGCTGTTTACATTTTAGTTCAAAATAACAAAGTTCGCAATAATTTAAAGTACTTATTTCCCAGTTGCAGATTATTATAATTATATTATAGAAATTAAAGCAATGTTTAATTAGTTTTATTATTTTCCCAAGATTCACTACGTTAAAATTATTTGACAGCACATCTGTGGCCTCATTAAATATTAATTTTGAAAAACCGCACGTTGATTAATAAAGGTTCGCTACCCCTGCCCTAGGATATGTGCTGGATTCCTACAATACCAATCTGTCAAACAAAATTAAAACCAAGTTACCAGAAAGCGGTCTAGGCCGCCTTGTAGCCGGCAGGTCCGTTGGACGCGGTGGAGGCTGCAGGGACCTCTCTATCATGATGCGCTTGCAGATGTCCCTCAACGCGTTGGCAATGCTGCGCGCCGGCGCCTCACAGCGGAACACGTGACACATGTGCTTGCGCGTGGCGCGATCACGAGCCACGTACGCGAAGTCCCTGGATGAAAAAAGGGAAGGTTCTAGAAGAAATGCTGGAGATTTGGGAGTGTGGAGGCGTGCAGATGAATGTTTGGTGAAGAATTTTGTGGAACTATCTTAGTTTTGGAGTCACTGTGCTGTATTTTACAGTGCTTATTATTAGTATAAGTATTGCATAGAATGTTTGATGATTGGATCAGCAGAATTGAAAGTTTAAAATGGCCGTTTTAACAGAATCATAGTCACAGGAGACATTGTCCGCCGCGCTACCCCGCAGCGGTGAAACAAATTGAAACCTCGACATCGCGCGCGTTCATGCTCCTCGCAACCATCGCGTACCTATAGGAACTTCCCCTTAAATTTAAATAACCAAGTTTATAATCTGTTTGCATTATTAAGTCATTTTTGTAAATCAACCGATTGGGTTCCGAACAACAGGACCCGGCGACGCGGTAGGCCCAGAAGGAGATGGCGTGACGAGCTAGACTTCCACGAAAAGGACTGGGTCACAACAGCAAAAGACAGAAAAAAATGGGAGGAAGGAAGGGAGGCCTTTGCCCTGCAGTGGGACACAACTGGCTCATAATAAATAAAATAATATTTTGTAAATCTAGTTCGTCGTCATCCTCCTTATCTCGCTCGGGAATATGTAAGATTACATCGCACATTTATTTAGTTCGCTAGTATAAGCATTTTTACTTTATTGTTAAGTGACTATTGAATTATAATTGAGTACACTTTCGACCGTTTTATTGTAAACACCTTTTACAATCAATAAATATTTTATCAAGAAATCAGCAAGAATATTTTGTCTTCCATCGAAACTTATCACATGTACCTATTAGCAAGCAAGATCTCGAACAATGTGAATTACGTTAACATTCTTAAAATGGTTACCGACGCAGTTAATATATTTAATTATCACTTTGTGACCATTTTACGAATTTTATGTTATTAACCCATTAAGATTCGGTTAAAGCGACCATTTTTCTTTAAATAATTATCTCACTCTCCTGTTAAATTAGGCCGTTATATTTACAGTAACTACTGTTTGATTTATGTATTGCCAGTTAACGTGAGAACTAGTAACGTATATTCATGCTACTAGACGTGTCCAAAACACACATTAAAATCAGCATAAGTGTAGATTTTTTGGGAGTTTTTATCCCAGTGAGTAATTTTATTTGCTAAACAAATAATAATAATAGGTAAACAGAAAATTAAGGCCTAGTTCTTATTTAGATGTGGTACATGTAACAGCGTGAAATGACATCACCAATGATGGTCTAAACACGTTGCGTGTACGAAGTAAAGCCAAAACAGCACGTGAAACAAAGCTGAAGTATTTACATAAAGAACTAGAAAATTAACAAAACAAGGCTTCGGATAGCGCCATAATGGATCCTGCCTACAAATTATAACTTGGCTTAAAAGCCTTGTTTCTAAAGCTCTTCCAAAACATCTACTGAAGAAAAACGCTAATCAAAAACTAGATTTTCAAACGTTTTTAAAAACCAATTCACAAACACACCTATTAATCTAAAGATATCTAAAAAAACCTGTAGTTTCGATTGTATTTACCTTTCACTATTCCAAGAATGCAGAGACAGAAAATTTTCAGATTTAGTTGAATTTTTACGAGATTGTGTGTCAAGAAATTAGGATAGTTACTCACCGGCCGTTATCTCTGCCGACACCCCACACGCGTATGGTGTGGATTGGCTGTGTGTGCAGTGTGTTCAGGCTTTCTGGGTCGATCAGCTTTAGGGCGCCATCGTCGAGATCCATAAAGAGATCCTTGCCCTGATCGCAGAAGAAATACGGAATTAGTCCATAAATTTGCAGCAGAGAGTTAAATCATGAGTCGGAAAGAGAACAGCTCCAAAAGTGAAGAAGTGTTTCAGGTCCTCGTTCGTAAATTCATCAACTTTCTATCTGTGTTTGTCTATCATTAATTATTATTTACCAAGTAATTATTGTTCAATCCTTTAATTTTTAACCCCAAAATAAGAAGACACAACATTCAAACTCAGACAATTACTCACATCACCCCAGCGGCCGACCTGGTCCAGCAGATCATTGCGACCGAGACTCAGGTCCACGATGCACTTGTTGACAGCTCGGCTGGAGCGCTCTGGGGTCAGGTCGGACTCGGAGATCTCCACCCAGCCCAGGGAGCGGACGAAGAACCGGACAGCGCGGCCGTTGTCCGGCTCGGGACGGGCGGGGAAACTGCGACGTCTGGGGAATGAAAAAAGGATGTAGAAGGTATTTAATATTGGTAATGGCAGCATTGCATGCCTTACTTCCAATTTTGTTATTAACTAATTGACTTAGGTATTTCTGAAGTTAATTGACATTGCTTTGGTTGTCAATATGGTCTATAAACTGGAGAACTCCCTTTAGAATGTTAGTTTATGAAAGTTGCACTTTTCTATCCCAGTAACCTGGGTATAGTAGGTATCGAAACCGGACAGGGATGGCGAACTAGCAGCACGCGTGCCATCAATGGCTAGCAACTTGATATTTTTGGCACGCCGATCAGTAGGGTGTCTAAATTTTTTGTCAAATTACCAAAGTTCGTTTTAGTAATGTTATTATTGTTGTGTGCTAGTCCAAAAAATCTCCATCTACATTTAAGGAGTAGGAGCTGTCAAACTAGGGCTGCATGTATCAGTCAGAGACAAACATAAAGATACGATAACGTCCGCTTGGTTAAGATTGAACAGACTAAGAAAAATGAACCGCCAGAATTGCCATTTACATTTTTAATTATGTTTAAAAGGTTGCGTATTTAAATAAAAAAAGTTAGAAAATGTCTTATAGAATTTGTTTTAGGTCGAAGACAAATCATTGACTGATTTGTCTTCGACCTAAAACAAATTCTATTATTCTATTCAGAGCATTGTTTTTTATATATTGTATATCAAAAGAAAATGGTACGAATTTTGTATACAAAGTGGTATTTTTTTATTTATTTTTTTGTACTTTATCACATGCTGTCCTATTTGACCCAAACGTTGACTGGTAGAGAATACCTTGTGGCATTTAGTCTGCCTATGTGCAGCACTTGTAAGTGAAGTTTAAATAAATAAATCGATTGCACAAAGAGTCTGGAGTAAAAAACTGAATAATTATTGCGTACTTAATGAAAGAGTCAAACGCGTACTTTTTAAAAAGGCCAAGTGTGAGTCTGAATCGCGCTTCAAGGGTTCAGTACAAATTTGCGACATAAACGGCCATATCTTTTGACTACGTAGACTTAGAGGGTTGATTTTTCACAGGTCCAAGGGACTACAGATGTGAAAATACAGTTTTTATTTCAACTCTATACCTCCACGCTTTCCCCAGATAAATGGTGTTGACAGACAGACAGCCAACAAAGTGGATCCTATAAGTGTTCCATTTCATTCCTATAGAGTTATAGAGGTACGGAAAACTAAAAATGATTCTCTTGAGCATTTAAAACAGAAAAGCAACATTTGTTTGCATTGCAACATTTAGGATATACGTGCAGCAACACAAACAGGCTTTTAACACTTCATTTTGTGATTGTACGTGATCACTTAAGTGTGTCAGTGGTATGCAATGTTAAACGTGGAGGGTTAAAGATCAGTGAGATGCCATTTTGTAAGATTTTCTTTTGACGATTGGACAACAAGATGTACGTAAGGTATGCATGATAGCAGGAGAATACTGCACGCCATTTTAACTTTAATTCTTTACTTGGCTTTCAATACGCAGAAATTCAGACGATTCGAAATCTCAAAATTTTAAAATAACAAAATTATTTAGAGATCTTTTAATCACAATTGGACGTAGACCTACATGGGCACTTATTAAACGTCCACAAAATGTGCACGGTTGGTGCGTGGTGCAGGTTGGTCTTTTCCTACTGCGAGGAGCCGGTAAGAAACTCCTACCGGAACTAAGAAAATGTCCCCATCTACGACCATAGGTAGTGTTGTATCAATGCTGATTCCAAATAAAATGCCAGTCCGGTCATGTAAAGAGTCGAACATCGCTTGGCTATTACCCGGGCCAGAAAACACTCGATAATATCATCATCTACCAAACCTTTTCCCTATTATTTCATCATCTACCAAACTATGTTGGGGTCAGCTTCCAGTCTAACCGGATGCGTACATGGAGCGACTGCCTATCTCACCTCCACTACCCAGGTAGTACTGGGTAATACGATACCCCTTTGTAAGACTGGTTGTCACACTTTCGAGACACTGACTATCTGTAACGACTGTCAACGATCTACAAATGACAGCCACTAGATAATATAACCATGATTATTTTTCCGACCCAAATATCGACCAATAGAATTGCACCATTCGACGTCACGTGGTACAACCTACATGGTATTATACTGATTATTTTTCCGACCCAAATATCGACCAATAGAATTGCACCATTCGACGTCACGTGGTACATACAACCTACATGGTATTATACTGATAATTTTTTGAAAATTTTCTCTGGTCGTTGTTATGCATAAAAAACAAAACATGGTGCAATTCTATTGGCCGACATTTGGGACGGAAAAATAATCCCCCGAATACCACACGAGCTTCAAAATTATCGGGTATTTTCCGATAGGTTCGTTGCAAACAAATAAAATCGTCAAGTTTTTCAGGAAAAATCACTCGCGCTTCGCGCTCGTGATTTTTTAACCTGAAAAGAAAAACTTGACTCCTTCATTTGTTTGCAACGAACCTATCGGAAAATACCCGATAATTTTGAAGCTCTTGTGGTATTATAAGTGATAATTTTTTGAAAATTTTCTCTGGTCGTTGCTATGCATAAAAAACAAAACATGATCCAGTCAAATTAACCACACGTCAAACTGACAGGTTGAATTCAATTGTGAAAATTGGAGATTTTGCATGAAAATGAGTCGATTTGGAGTTTGTGCAATTCTATTGGCCGACATTTGGGACGGAAAAATAATCCCCCGAATACCACACGAGCTTCAAAATTATCTAGCATTTCCCGATAATTTTGAAGCTCTTGTGAATAAGTGAATAAATATTATGACTTACTTGTAGGACATCTCTTCTTTCCGTTTCCTCTCGGCCTCCTGCCCATCATGGTCCAGGGCTCCGCTGGTGGTACTCCTCGTCACGGAACTGGTCATCATATTTCCCTCATACTTGCTGACCTCGGACAGGTTCGAGCAGTCCCTGACCATGGAGATCCGGGACTCCTTGGCTTCCACGGGCGGCATTTTGGGGATCTCTCTTTGGATGGTCCCACTTTTTATATGCCAGTAGTAGGGACCGTCATTGTCTGAGGAAAATGGTGGATGATTAGTGTGGGGTAGGTTCTAAGAAATCCTACTAATAGCGGCCCTTAGACAGTGTCAACCAGAAGGGCCTGCCAGAGCCACTGCCTGCTGGGGTTGAGGGTTGTTCGAAAGAGATACAGCGGTCCTGGCATACAAAGACTAAAAGAAGGAACATAATATCCAGTTATTTGATATGTCTGGGCGGAGCAGGGGGGAGTATCAGACTTTTATTGACTAAAACCCACCCATGATGTTCCTTCTTTTGCCCTTTATGTTCCGGGGCCGCGGTATTTCTTTCGAACAACCCGGAATCCCGGTAGGACCCGTAATCCCCGCAAGACGCGCAACCCCGGCAGGATGCTAGGGCCTCTTGTTACAATTTATGAATAGCTTAGTGTCATGTACTCTGTTCAAAGTGATGCAAACTATATCTTAATAAGCAAAGCTTGGTGGCTCTGCACTGCACACGCGACACTAATCGTTACATTGCTTAGGGAACGTGTTTTGTGCAACTAGCTCTTTGCCTGTATGTGACGTGTTTATGGCCCCGCTAATAGACCATCCAAAAACTAAGGCATATTTAGGCATTAGTTTAGTGTAATAAGCTGATAATCGCCATGCCATAAGACGCTTTCAATACATTCCTCAATGACCTACCTATCTACCTTCATTAAAACTAAATCTAGTACTCCAAAATTAATGAAACATACATGTCTTACGAGTACCTTCGTGTTTCTCCCATCCAGGGGGTAACTGGGGCTCCTTCTTGGGGCGCAACTTCACGGGTATCGCGTAAAGGTCATCGTTCGGCCCCTCGGCAGAGTGTGGCACTGGGGCCGAGTGGCTCTTCTCTGAGTCTTCGCGGTCAGCTCGCTCTTTTTCAGGTGGAGGTGACTCTTCGCCGCCATTTTGTGACGGTGTGATTAGACCGCTCTTGTCACTGTAAGAGAGAGAAAAAATTTTGAGAGTACATTTTACAGTCGACATATACGACCATTATACTTATGGTATTTTTTAGCGATTTTGGTATTGGTTCAATGGTAAAAAAAAAACATAATTATTAGTAGGTACTCTGAAGGGGTCCATCGTAACTTATCATTATGATGACTATTTTTTAAGGAGATTTTTATGCTAACTATAGTAAATTACACATACTGCCTAACCTTACTTAGTAGTATCCTCACAGCTCGCCATTTAAGTTTAAGTTTTTTAAGCTAATTGCCACCAGAACTTGAACTTAAAATTAAAAGTCTGAAATCGCCAACCCGTCTTGAGCAAGCGTGGTGATCAATGCTCGTGCCTCCTTTGTATAAGAAGAAGCCTTTGCCCACCAGTAAGACAGTAGTAGGCTAGTAATATTGAAATTATTTATTTCATTTAAAACAAGCTGGCGCCCGCTGCTAGCCGTGTGATATCGAAAAAAAGTTCATATGTGTTATTCTAGATCATAATCTACATCTGTGCCAAATTTCGTCAAGATCCGGTCAGCTGTTTTGACGTGAAAGAGTGACAAACATCCATCCATCCTCACAAACATTTGCATTTTTAATATTAAAAATGCAAATGCAAATATATAATTATTTATATATTTGCATTTATTATAAATGCAAATATATAAATAATTATTAATAATTTTAAAACATTTGTATTTATAATATTATGTTATGTTTTAAAATTATATAAATAATATATAAAGTAGGATTGTGCAGTGGTTTCCACTTTTATAAATATAGATTAACAAATAGGCTACTTTTATTTCCGAAAAAATGCGGTATCACCGTGGAATGATCAAATACGGATTTCCGCGCAAGTAAAACCGCGGGGCGCAGCTAGTCCATAATAACGTCGTCTTGACACAGTTTTATATAACGCTGTTCTAAACTAGTTCAAGTTTACGTTAATCGTGTAATTTAACGCAAACCTACCGCGAACTCACAACTGTACAAATTCATGTCTTACTTCTCCAAACATAATGTATGGCTAATGTTCAAGATCACAATGTGTTCATTATACCGTGTTATGCCGGTAGTACAGATTGGCATTTAATGGAAGCACAAGCAACTTGGATTCACATGGAAATAAGAAGAATACACTATCGAATAGTAAACCCTACAGTATTGAAGTAAAGGTTGCTTTTGTTAATATTTTTAAGCATACGTAACATCACATGAGGGTTTTCCCAAAATATGATTATGCAGAGTTATTTAGTTATACATAATGTGCATAAAAAAACCGACGCAGTGACCGACGACGGTTCCGTACAAATTTGCGACATAAACGGACAAATCTTTTAACTGCCAAGACTCAGAGGGACTACAGACTTGAGTATTACGGTTTTAATTTCAACTCTCTACGCTTTAATCAGATTAAGGGGCAATGATATCAGACCTGATTTTTTAAATATTTCTATGGTCTTGACAGACAGACAGTCAGGCAGACAGACGACCAACAAACTGATCCTATAAGAGTTTGGTACATCTAAAGGAAAAAACCAGAACAATATAAAAAACAAGATGAATTTAAAACTTCTTAAATTATCTCAAGGATCCGGCGGTCAGATAAGGCCTTCTCTATTTGTTGCCGCTTCTCTGTCTCCTGCTGTACTTAGCCTGTTTGGGCCCTCCGTTTGAATAATTTCACTGTCTGTTAGTTAATATATTTTAGAGGTATGAAGAACAGAGTGTAGAGTTCTCCATCCTCTATTGAAAAGGGAAGATCCTCCGACCAGACGGGTGTCGTGTCTGGTGGGCCACTGCCTGACAGTTGCTTGTCGGGTGCTCGTATATATGCTAACTTCGCGCACAACTTTGCTTGCGCGATGTAGGAATCTTGCCGTTTAGTCCTTCAGTGGCTGGATAGATGGCGCTGTAGTACTTTTTGCCACTTGCATCTTTGTGTCGCTACAATATCATTCATTCATTATTCAATTGTACAAGAGAACAAACGTCACATTCGTTTCTGTTTATTGCAGTGTTCCCGCCACACGCCTTCATGTCATATACTTCATCTTTCAAGTTTAGTTCTAATGTAGCGCATTGTTTATGAGTTAATAAAAACAAAACAAAGCGGTTTACGTGACTGCCGCGAGTGCGTCATTGCCTTTATAACTTCATATGAATCACTGTTTGAGGATGTGGGTACGGTGCTTAGAAAAGCGGGGGATGTCGCGATATCAGGCTAGTTTAGAATGCCATGTCGACGGGGCGTTCGTATTCTACGCTTGTCTTAAAGAGATGTCAGTAAAGCAGCGGGGAGGGTGGGTTTTAGTCAGTAAGTCTGACACTACTTGAAAACTAGAGTTGAAGATGTACGTGCCCCTTTGTTGAGGCATTTTGTTTGTATGATGATTAAATAGGCTCTGATTAGTGATTTCGACGAGACAGGGTGCCTCAGCCCAGGAACATAACGCGTCTCACTTATATGGGCTTATGAGTGTTGTACTTTGTAAGTCAATTTACGTTGGACCGTTTTTTCTGTTGTGTATAAATAAATTAATTTTTGACGACACGGTTGCCACAGGGACTGAGCGATCGAATGCCGCGCTGCGTATTGCGGGTTCGATCCCCGCACGGAACAAATATTTGTATGGCCTACAGGTAGTTGTCTGGCTGTTTGTGTACGTGAATTTAAATGTTTGTAAACACACCCACACATACAGGAGAAAGTCCTTGTGTGGGGCAACGTTTGCTTAACCCGCTCCCGCTACATCTTATCACCCATCTCACTACCTAAAGGCAAGGCCGCCGGCGCAGTCGCGGGCACGAACAATTACCTGATCATATTTACCGACCGCGCAACAACTATGTTTACCAAGAATTAGCGCTGTGCTTAATTCAACTACAAGCTACTGAGCTGTTATGCTAGTTAGAGAATTGAAAAATATATGAAGCACAATTGCTAAGCGAGGTTCGATACCCAGTTAAGGTAAAGTGTTATTGGGTTTTATCCTGTGTGTCACTAGCATTCCACCTGGCATTATGCTGAGCTGGACTCCTATTTGGTGCAATCTTGAGACACACCGCCCATTAGTGGGCGACCTTAATAAATGTATGGAACGTGTCTAAATGCCTATGGGTCAATCTAACTTCTACCTTATTTTTTTAATGTGTTCCTTTTTTCTGCTTGATATTTTTTTATTGTATTCATTCCTGTATTGTGTCTTTTGCTGCATAAAATAAATGATTTATCTATCTATCCAGGAATGGATGAGTATTACGAACGGTGGTGGATTAACATAAACAGCTGTTTTAATTAACTAGCTCTTAAAACAACTTAGAAATTAAATTTGACCCAATTCCTGGTTTCCGATTGAGATTATTTTTTGCATTAAGTACTTGTTTAGTTTGCATCTGCGTGGTGATTATGACGCACTCCGAAAGATAATAGACTAGCTATTTTCTATGCATTCCCATGATATGAGTATCAAATAAAAGAGTTAGCTGGGAGAATACTAAAATACGTGTTTTTTTTGTTATTCTTTTTAACAAATTGAACCATATTTTCTTTAGTTAGAAGACAGATATCGATCAAATTAACTATCCGTCAGCCGAAATAAAAAACAATCAACATATTGGTGAAGATGTCCACTTAAATTAAGGCAAAATAATGGATACTTAGAATTAATATTAGGTCAAAAAACAAGAGGTATATAAGTAGGTACAAACCCAATATAGTAATAATCAAGGACCCATTAATCGGATTTAACGGTTAACCGGTTAGACGTATAAGCCCTTCGTTTGATTAACCCGTAATACGGGTTAACCCGTATGCCATAACGATTAATCTATAAAATGTTGCTGATTAATCTGAATGAAAGAGATAGAACTTGTAAGTTGCACAGTCTCGGCTGCGTCGCTTGTTACCTACTCGCTCGAGTGTGTGTAGGTAGATATCGCACGTTCGTATGTACTGATAACGCACCAGCTTCTGCATATTTTACTTTAAAACGATAACCGCATGGCACGGCCCTCGACTCGATCGCTCCATTCATGCGGTTTGACCGAAGACTTTTTTTTTCGTTTTGTTAGTTATGATGAGACCTTACCTCCGGACTTGATTGAGTGATCTGAAGGTCTACTTCGGTGACTGATACTGGAACTCTTCGTCGGATCGAACTAGATGTATCGAGTTTGGGCTCGTTTTGTTAGTTATGATGAGACCTTACCTCCGGACTTGATGGAGTAACCTGAAGGTCTACTTCGGTGACTGCTACTGGAACTCTTCGACGGATCGAACTAGATGTATCGAGTTTGGGCTCGTTTTGTTAGTTATGATGAGACCTTACCTCCGGACTTGATGGAGTAACCTGAAGGTCTACTTCGGTGACTGATACTGGAACTCTTCGTCGGATCGAACTAGATGTATCGAGTTTGGGCTCGTTTTGTTAGTTATGATGATACCTTACCTCCAGACTTGATGGAGTGACCTGAAGGTCTACTTCGGTGACTGCTACTGGAACTCTTCGACGGATCGAACTAGATGTGTCGAGTTTGGGCTCGTTTTATAAGTTATGACGAAACCTTACCTCCGGACTTGATGGAGTAACCTGAAAGTCTACTTCGGTGACTGCTACTGGAACTCCTCGACGGATCGAACTAGATGTGTCGAGTTTGGGCTCGTTTTATAAGTTATGACGAAACCTTACCTCCGGACTTGATGGAGTAACCTGAAAGTCTACTTTGGTGACTGCTACTGGAACTCCTCGACGGATCTAACTAGATGTGTCGAGATTGGGCTCATTTTATAAGTTATGATAAAATCTTACTTCCGGACTTGATGGAGTAACCTGAAGGTCTACTTCGGTGACTGCTACTGGAACTCCTCGACGGATCTAACTAGATGTGTCGAGTTTGGGCTCGTTTTGTTAAATATGATGACACCTTACCTCCGGACTTGATGGAGTAACCTGAAGTTCTACTTCGGTGACTGCTACTGGAACTCCTCGAAGGATCGAACTAGATGTGTCGAGTTTGGGCTCATTTTGTTAGTAATGATGAGACCTTACCTCCGGACTTGATGGAGTGACTTGAAGGTCTACTTCGGTGACTGCTACTGGAACTCTTCGACGGATCGAACTAGATGTGTCGAGTTTGGGCTCGTTTTATAAGTTATGATGAAACCTTGCCTCCGGACTTGATGGAGTGACCTGAAGGTCTACTTCGGTGACTGCTACTGGATCTCTTCGACGGATCGAACTAGATGTGTCGAGTTTGGGCTCGTTTTATAAGTTATGATAAACCTTACCTCCGGACTTGATGGAGTGACCTGAAGGTCTACTTCGGTGACTGCTACTGGAACTCTTCGACGGATCGAACTAGATGTGTCGAGTTTGGGCTCGTTTTATAAGTTATGATGAAACCTTACCTCCGGACTTGATGGAGTGACCTGAAGGTCTACTTCGGTGACTGCTACTGGAACTCTCCGACGGATCGAACTAGATGTATCGAGTTTGGGCTCTTTTTGTTAGTTATTATGTGACCTTACCTCCGGACTTGATGGAGTAACCTGAAGGTCTATTTCGGTGACTGCCACTGGAACTCTCCGACGGATCGAACTAGATGTATCGAGTTTGGGCTCGTTTTGTAAGTAGACCTTCAGGTCACTCCATCAAGTCCGGAGGTAAGGTCTCATCATAACTAACAAAATGAGCCTAAATTCGACACGTCTAGTTCGATCCTTCAATAAGGAGTTCCAGTAGCAGTCACCGAAATAGACCTTCAGGTTACTCCAACAAGTCCGGAGGTAAGGTCTCATCATAACTAACAAAACGAGCCCAAACTCGATACATCTAGTTCGATCCGTCGAGGAGTTCCAGTACCAGTCACCGAAGTAGACCTTCAGGTCACTCCATCAAGTCCGGAGGTAAGGTTTCATCATAACTTATAAAATGAGCCCAATCTCGACACATCTAGTTAGATCCGTCGAAGAGTTCCAGTAGCAGTCATCGAAGTAGACCTTCAGGTCACTCCATCAAGTCCGGAGATAAGGTCTCATAATAACTAACAAAAAGAGCCCAAACTCGATACATCTAGTTCGATCCGTCGGAGAGTTCCAGTAGCAGTCACCGAAGTAGACCTTCAGGTCACTCCATCAAGTCTGGAGGTGAGGTATCATCATAACTAACAAAACGAGCCCAAACTCGATACATCTAGTTCGATCCGACGAAGTGTTCCAGTATCAGTCACCGAAGTAGACTTTCAGGTTACTCCATCAAGTCCGGAGGTAAGGTCTCATCATAACTAACAAAACAAGCACAAACTCGATACATCTAGTTCGATCCATCCAGGAGTTCCAGTAGCAGTCACCGAAGTAGACCTCCAGGTCACTCCATCTAGTCCGGAGGTAAGGTCTCATCATAACTAACAAAACGAGCCCAAACTCGATACATCTAGTTCGATCCGTCGGAGAGTTCCAGTAGCAGTCACCGAAGTAGGCCTTCAGGTCACTCCATCAAGTCCGGAGGTAAGGTCTCATCATAACTAACAAAACGAGCCCAAACTCGATGCATCTAGTTCGATCCATCGAGGAGTTCCAGTAGCAGTCACCGAAGTAGACCTCCAAGTCACTCCATCAAGTCCGGGGGTAAGGTCTCATCATAACTAACAAAACGAGCCCAAACTCGATGCATCTAGTTCGATCCATCGAGGAGTTCCAGTAGCAGTCACCGAAGTAGACCTCCAAGTCACTCCATCAAGTCCGGGGGTAAGGTCTCATCATAACTAACAAAACGAGCCCAAACTCGATGCATCTAGTTCGATCCATCGAGGAGTTCCAGTAGCAGTCACCGAAGTAGACCTCCAAGTCACTCCATCAAGTCCGGAGGTAAGGTCTCATCATAACTAACAAAACGAGCCCAAACTCGATACATCTAGTTCGATCCGTCGGAGAGTTCCAGTAGCAGTCACCGAAGTAGACTTTCAGGTCACTCCATCAAGTCCGTAGGTAAGGTCTCATCATAACTAACAAAATGAGCCCAAACTCGACACATCTAGTTAGATCCGTCGAGGAGTTCCAGTAGCAGTCACCGAAGTAGACCTTCAGGTCACTCCTAATAAGTGCCTACTGTAAGTGAAACGCGCTAGAATAGAAATAAAATTTGAAATAATCTAAGCGTCGAACATTTTTCAATATCTAAAACAGTATTGTGCACCATGTAAGGACTAAAGTTCAATGCATCGTGCGTGGCTATTAGTCATGTCGGAACACGATCAAACACCGCTTGGTAGTTATATCTGTCACTTTCTTGCAGATGTTTTATGTACAAAAATGAACCTTACGACGAAACCGGTTCTTATAGGCTGATTAACCCTATCATACGGGTTAATCTATATTGTGGGGTTTTAAACCTAACCCTAAAAAATAAACCGGTTAAAACCCTCATTCGGATTAACCTTTTGGTCCCTGGTAATAATATCTTCTCTTCCTCGCGAGCATTTTAAATGAACTTTGAAACGTCTTCAGTGAATCGTTTTGATTCGTCGAACGTAAACTGTGTTTTAGACACAAACGAAAAACACGGCCACTTCGCTAAACAATTAAACCAGAACTGTACCTACTATCATAATATTAGGGTTCCTTAGAAACAGAAGAAATCCTTAGAATTTGATTTCTACTTGTCCGTTGAAGAATCATCATGAGGACAATCAATTTATTTGAGACTAGCTGGCGCCCGCGGCTTCGCCCGCGTGATATCGCAAAAAAAGTATCCTATGTGTTATTCCAGACTATAATCTACGTCTTCCAAAAGATCCGCCGCCGCGCCGTTTTGACGTGAAAGAGAAACAAACATCCATACATCCATCCTCACAAACATTCGCATTTATAATACTTATGTATTAGTAGGAATGAAGAAATATTTCTCTCGACGGCATGTAAAGCCAAGCCATGTTGCTGTTCCATTTTATTCGGGTTTAGCGCAAGCGCAACACGTTTTCTTCTTCCAATTTCCCCTGTCAGACATCACGGCATCAGTTACTCCTTTCTCTTTCATATAATTCCTTACACAATCTATCCATCCTTTCTTTGAATTTCCTTCTGCTTCATAGGAACATGGGCACCATACAAACTCTATCCCCAACTTAGGCACTAATCACATAAAAAGAAAAGGCCAATAACCACCGAGACTAGTAATCGATATATCGATCGTATTTGTGCACAATTAATTTCAGCACTTTTTCATAACACTATGGTTCGGCAATTCGACGAAACCGAACAGAGATGTCCTCCTCTCTCAACTTCCAAGCTCCAAACCTACTGAG
This sequence comes from Ochropleura plecta, assembly GCA_905475445.1. Classification (NCBI taxonomy): domain Eukaryota; kingdom Metazoa; phylum Arthropoda; class Insecta; order Lepidoptera; family Noctuidae; genus Ochropleura; species Ochropleura plecta. The sequence goes on from FR997722.1 coordinate 22,930,252, forward strand.
AAGTTGTTCGCGCGACTGCTCATCCTAGGACCTTCAATTGGATTACCGGGTCAGGTTTCCATTTATTAACAAATACCAGTACCTATTTATATTTTTATTCCCCTTTATTCACTTTTCTTCTTAAAATTACATTTGTAATTTTTTTTTAAATAAGTAATTAAAAAACATAAACTAAACAAAACTAAATTTATTTGATATTTTTTTTTAAATAAAAAATAAAGCTTACAATAAAAATATTTTTATTGCATTTACTATAGAAAAAAATTATTACATAATTTTGGAACCAAACTACACAGTTCGACTCGTGCTTGGCAAATTTTTTCCGAATAATGACTACAATAAAAACGCATTTAAATCAAGTCGGAGTTAAGACGTAACATGCAATTATTACCAATTAACTTGAATCGGGTTTCAGCAGTTATCTGCTGATGCAATCGGATAAAAACAACTTAACTGGAATCTGGAATAATGTTTACATTTTCCTTCTTAAGTCATTTTTTGGGTTCCGTATTTCAAAAAGCAAAAAAACCCGTTTAGGATCACTTTTCTGTCTGTCTGTGTCAAGACCCTTTATCTCGGAAACGCGTGAAAATATCGAGTTGAAATTAAAACCATATTCTCTAGTCTATGGGCCCTTGGAGCTGTGAAAAAAATCAACCCTCTAAGTCTGACACAGTCAACAGAATATGACCGGTTTATCTCGTAATTTTGACCGGCTTTCTTATATCCGTCCATGTTAAGTCGTATGTCTCCCTGGTTTTGGCAATACGAAAGCGAGCGAGATAGATACCTATAGGACTTCGCGAATCGCATTAAATCGAGGCGTTAGTAAATACGAGGTTAGGTCAGCAGTCGCGCTTGCGCCTAGGAAACCAATAGGACAGTCTTCTCCCATTAAGTCCTTAATTCAGGCAAATTCGAAGGAATAGGAGTTATAATGTAAATCAAAAGAATAAAAGATCGTTGTCTAGACTAGGAAGCCTCATAAAACAATTCAGTACTCCGCCAGTGTCCGCCACTATTCAAACATTCATGAAAAAGTAACCTAGAAAACAATATTGATCTTACAAACGTCTTTTGAACAATTAATTAAACATTTGTATGGCTTTGTATGTTTCCTACGTCTTCTTTCAATTTGCAAATAAAAGATGGTTGCACGAAGATGACGACTGTGTCGCTAGCATGGATAGTTTTCTGCGGCCCAGGAACATGAATGGCAAAAGAAGGAACATGGTTGGGTTTTAGTCAGTAACGGGACGGAGCGGGGGGGAGTGTCAGACTTGTACTGACTAAAACCCACCCATGTTCCTTCTATTGCCCTTTACGTTCCGGGGCCGCGGTATCTCTTTCGAACAACCCGCAACCCTGGCAGGCTTCTGTATCACACTTAAGATAGACTGGTAGAAAATGGCTAAGTCCGCCTTTGTACAGTTTTTACTTGTGCATAAAGTTTTAATAAATAAATATGGGGTCAGCTTCTTGCCTATTTGACCTCCACGGCGTAGTAAACTGAACAAAATTGCAAAGAGAACGTCTAGACAACCCTTTTTGAACCGTTTTCAAATAAATCTATTTCTGAACGCACTTCGACGTTAGATTGGACAGCAGACAGGTTGTAATTAGATATTTTCTGTCTCGACAGGTTGTTCTCTCACCCGTGTCAATAGAGACAGAATAGAGAAGGCCACTTAGAAAAAAGTATTGAGAAATAGGAGGTAATATTTATTATCTGTGAATACTCTAGTTTTATTTTTATGCTAGACTAGCTTTTGCCCGCGGCTTCGCTCGCGTTAAATTCGGGGTAACACAGTTCCTCTCCTGATTTGCAGGGACCTGCTACCTGTAGTTTTTGCAATTGCGCCTTATTTATTGTAATAGCAAAGCTAAGTTTTCCGTTTTCTCTCCTCTTTCTCCCTCATTTAACATAAAAAATCTCATCTTAAGTCCGTCTCCAGGGTCCCAACTATCTCTATACCAAAATTCATCAAAATCGGTTTAGCCATTAAGGCGTGAATACGTAACGAACAAACAAACTCAATTTCGCTTTCATAATATTAGTAAGGATTATACTTCGGGGGATTACCTTTCTGGAGAAATAAATGATGATGTATTCGCCAGTGCCTATTGAATTCGACAACACCAATTATTGCTTTACATTTGCCTTTTACAACAAATTTTATAAAGACGATAGTTTGTATGTGTATGTTTGTCACTCCTTCACGCTCAAATGGCTTAACAGATTTTAATGCAATTTCGTATTAAAATAGCTTTTATTCTGGATTAACACATACCCGTGGGATGATCAAATGACTCAAATATGGGTTTTCACCGACGGTAATACCGCGGGGCGCAGCTAGTTTTAAATATATCTCCAAGTATAAACAGGTACTGAAGCAAAACACAAACTATTCTTCGCAAAGTTTAAGTTCTGATTGGCTTATTGTGAAAAAAGAAAGTAACTTCTATATTAGTAGAGCTATTTTACCCCCTTAGCAAAGATTGATGATTATAAAAAATGGGATATGGGTTGGCATCACTAAAATTATTGTGAACTCTATGCTTCACGAATTGACGGCAAGGTTAGCGCAGTGGCTGGGCGATCGACTGCTGCGCTGATCGATCCCTGCATGGAACAAATATCTCTATGACCTACAGGTAGTTGTTTCGGGACTGGCTATTTGTGTATGTGAGTTTAAATGTTTGTAAATGCACCCACGATACAGGATAAATTCCTAGTGTGGAGCAACGTGTTTTTTTTTTAAAAAGAAAGAATAATTCTTCAAATAGCGTTATAAAGGCAGACTGAAGAAAAAGCCAACTTTTAATTGAAACTTAAATAAAGCCAAAGGTTTTCTAAATACCTTGTTTTTGTTACAGGCGAAGCCGCCTCGTCTTCAACTCTGGAAAAGAGCAAAAAATAACGTTAATTTAATCAAAATTCAATTAGAATTTTTCATTAACAAAGCGCCCTAGATTTTAATCATTCTTTGTAGGTACAGAGAAAGTGTTGCCCCAGAATTAAATGGAACAACAGATTTTTGTAATGAATATTCATTGTTCTTAACCGTTATAATTAAAAAATAGGTTTTGTTTGTTTTTATTTAGAGAAAAGTATAGTTTTTGATGAAAATGGAATATAAAGAGATTAAAGATTTTTGCACGCTAGTTTTGTTTAAGTCCTATGTATTAGGGTGCAGCCTATTGCCATTAACCGGGCACAAATGCAAACCTCGTGGCAGCTACTCAGAAAGTCCGATTGAAAAAACACAATAACACTTTTTCCGACCCTGGAATCAAACCCAGGATTTCAACCTCGGCAGTCACCCTTGCAACCACTAGACTAATAATGCTAAACAATTTAAACCCGCAAACACACACACCCCCTTAAAACCCGGACAATTTCCAAGATGGCCGCTAAAAAAGATCGCCCAAGAACTTGGTCCCATTAACGCATCCAATGGCCAATTCAAACCACCTAATTTAGGCAAAGGGAGACGCGGATTGAGTGCTAACAGCCAAGTTTTGCCAAGTTCCCCCAAACATGGCCAGGTCGGGGGATTATGGCTTGAGTTTAAAGTAGGAATATAACTTTGCAGGTTTGTATTGGTGAATAATGTTTTGTTTTTGTATTGAAGAGTAGGCTTTTGTTTGCAATAGGGGTGGATGATTGATTGCTTATTGTATGGCGGCACCTCCCCACTGCAATTTTACATACTATTGTCTCTACATTAGGTGAGATTTCAATTTTACCGGATTCACTTACTGGCATGTATTTTTATTTAACTTTGCTGTTTTGGCATTCTTCATCATTATCATCAACAGGAATGACAATAATGTATATCATGTGTACTTACGAAACATGACGGAAAAATTACGAGAAAAGTAAGGATTGATTAATGTATGATAAAATCAAAGAAGCATTAGATTGACTGTGTGGAAGAAGATACTGCAGAAGACCTTAGGGGTTTACTACTGAGAAGACGAGTAACAGAGTAGATGGATGCGGAGAAATGAGGATAATTTCGGGAGGAAAGTTTTGAGTATGATTGTGGATGGGTATAAGATAACCAAAGTAACGAAAGATGGACTGTGTGAAAGATCATAAGTCAAGAAAAGAGTTCCTGATAAAATAACGATAACAGAGGAGGATGGAAGAAAAAGACATGCAGAAGATGGAAGAAGAAAAACCGCGTCAACCTCAAAAATCAATTCAAATCTTCAATTAAATTCTCAAGACTCCAATTACGTAACACAAAAAGGTAATCGCAGACGGTCACTATCATAGACATCACGAACATAATAAAGCCATACATGGACTTCTATATAAACAAGAAACAGCTTCAACTAAAGATATACACGACAGTGTATCACGTCCATAAAAACAGATGACACGGAGCGAGTAGTGCTCGCGAGAATTGCAGCAAACGTTGATATGTGCTATTTGCATATAGCGAGTACTAGGCGAACATGACTGCATAAGTGTTATAGTGGACAGTTTACGAGTGTCTATACTATAACAAGACGGTGGTAGATAGGGCATGGGATCTTCCATAAAAAGGACAACGGTCTTGGAGTAGATGGTTCAAATGATAATTTTGAATACAGAGTGTAAATCTTTCGCGATGTCGTCAACCGTGCATAATATATATCCTACTAATCCTTCTCATTTATATATCCTACTAATATGATGTAGCGGCTTGGTAACCGCGATTTGCTGAGTTGCATTTATAATGTTATATTATATGGGGACGCGAGCGGACGGCTCGCCAGTCGCTTACAGTAGGTACACCGCACCGCCCTGCCTCTACACATACGTAGTACGTAGGTGATTAAATATAACGAAGTATTGTGGAACCTGAATTAAAGACGTTTATTACGTTACGTTAAAGTGTGTATTAGTCGTGTTAGGAAAACACGAAACCCTTATAGGATCACTATGTTGGCCGTCTATCACTATATGTTATCCCTTTTATCTCGGGAACGGCGAAGAGGTATGCAGTTGAAATTAAAACCATATACTCAATTCTGTGGTGTCTTGCAGCTGTGAGAAAAGACTCTACTAAAGCAATCTGTTGTTTAATATATCTACTTCTTTTGTGCCTCTTTTCCAAGGTAATCATTGCAGACAGTTATTAAAAATAAAGGAGAATACTGCGATAATTTTAACCATAGATTTATTTAGTTTAATAAGAATCTAAATTTAAATCCGCGTTAGCAAAAAAAAAACCAGTTACATCTAAAAATCCACACATTCTAGAACTCAGACCACAGACAAAAAGAGCAATTTTTCCATCATACACCAATTAATTAATTTCAAAGTCAGTACCGAATTCAATTAAAAACTAAAGTTGCCTAATTCACAGCTAAACTTAGAAGAATGACGCAACGTAAAGAGAAGTGATCTTATTGTTCGACAATCTTCAAGGGTAAGCAGACACAATGGTTCAGACAATAATATGTATCAAATTGTATGGAATGATTTGATGTGCTTATTAAAATACCTTCATGCAATCGTTAAAATAAGAAATTTTATTATTTGATGTTTTGGGAAAGTAAAAAGACTCTCTCTCTTTCAATGTTTTATGTTTAAACGGTTTTCTGTAGTAGTCAGGTCGCTTTATTTTCGAGCACGCGTCTTATACCATTTCTTTGTTAAGTTCCTCTTCACTTGCATAGTCAACTATGTTGGGATCGGCTTTCAGTATAACTGGAAACAGCTGAATACCAGTATTTTACATGGAGCGACAGCCTATCTGGCCTCCGAAACTCAGAAATGGATTATACGATGCACCTAGGTAAGACTGGTTGCCAAATTTTCGTAACACTTGACTAAATGTAACGCCTGGCAAAGATCTACGGATGACAGTTGGGACCATTACCGAGGTACGAAAGAGACTTTGTGTGTTATGGGTAGTTAAAACATTATTTTATTCAAGCCTTCATTGTAAAGACAAAAGTGACATTTCTTAAATCTGTATAGTAAGCACTATACAAGATACCTTAAACATTACTGTGTCTTGCAACGGACGGTCTGCATTCAGAATGAGCTCTTTCGTGTATTAACATTTAAATGTCTGCACAAAGTCCCCTGCGACGTTTGTAAGACCTTCACTGGATTTTCACTTTGATTTTATTTTATAAACTGACACGTTAGGTGATTTCTTTCAAAATTGAGTTGTGAATGCTGGTTAACCAGTATTTGGTGACTATTTTATCGCAATCCTGCATGCGTTCAAGACGAATTTAGAAAGTTTTACTCAAGAAGTTATTGGGGAACCTTTTTGAGTAAATCCTTACACATATAATATATAAGTGAAAGTGGGTTAGTTTGTTACGTCTTCACCCCTAAATGGTCAAACCGATTTTGATTAAATAATATATTTACGGTACGGATGTCTTAAAACACCTAGACGTCAATACATTTACTCATGTACTCCAAGAACCAACGTCAAACGAGGAAATAATACTAAAGGTGAACTGTAAATTTATTAACTAACTAAACAACCCTAACCAAACTGAATAAACAACAACAAACATTTCCAGCAACGAGAACAATTCTATCAACCAAGACGAACAGCATCATGGAAAAAGAAACAGGTATTCCATTAGGTACGACCAGATGCATCGTACGTGACCCCACTCCCACTCCAATCTCGAGCTGAAATATTGAAGTCGCACACTCAACGACTTCCGAAGACAAAAGACTTTTACTGCCATCGAGGCAAGGGCGGTGACTTCAATCCGGGCAAGTGGTTTTTTAGGACTTAAAGATGGGGATTGCACACGAATGGAAAATTGTTTGTGATGGTCTTTTGATGGCTTTGCAGTTTAAGGTGAAGATTATGGAATGGGTTGGTTTTGATGAAAGAAAACTTAGTACTCATGCTCGTTTACTGAGTAGCAACATAATTTGCTGTAAGTTAGAGTTATCCATAGTTTGCTGAACTGAGTCTATTTGGCGCAGCCGTGGGACACACAATGAATATCTTCTTTTTGTGTTTTGTTTAAAGTTTTTTTTTTAATTTAATTTATGTTTTCATTTTGTTTTTTTTCTTCTTTTCTTTTTTTGTGTGCACTAATGGCATTTAGTAAATTAAGGTATTTTATTTCTTAATTTGGAAAGTTTGATTAAATCGTATGCCAGCTTTATGATTATCCGGGGTTGCGGGTTGTTCGAAAGAGATACCGCGGCCCGTAAACATAAAGTGCAATAGAAGGAACATGGGTGGGTTTTAGTCAGTAGGTACAAGTCTGACACTCCGCCCAAAGCGGGGGAAGTTATTTGATGATTTCCCATCCGCAGAAAAAGGTTTGATTTTGTTTTAACTTTGAAATCACGCTACCTAACTAATCCTTATCCTTACTAATATTAAAGTAAATATTAAAGAAAGTGAGTTTGTTTGTTACCTCTTCACGCTTTAATGGCTAAACCGATTTTGATGATTTTTGGTACAGAGATAGTTGGGAACCAGGAGACGGACATATGCTAATTTTTATTAAAAAAAAGTGGGATATGAGGGAGAACGAGGGAAGAAAATGGAAAACTTAGCGTTGCTATTACAAATCAATAAGGCGCAAGAGCAAAAACTGCAGGTAACAGGTACCGTAATATTATATATAGTAATTTAAAGTACCGTAATATATAGTAATATTTTCCTTCAAAACTGCATTCGCTTTTACATCCTTGGTTCAACATTGCAATCTTGTGGAGTAAAAACCACAGAACTAATAAAACTGTCTTATCTCAAATTACACTGGTCTTGTCTGTGGTACGTCCTAGAATTATGTCCGTGTTTTCTTAGTCATGTTGTTTCAATCTAGATATACATACATGTATAAATAGACGCCGCCCACTTGTTGCCTTTTAACCAGGATTCCTCAGTAGGTACTAGTGATTTTATTGTGTTACTGGGATAAATATAGTTTGTTTCTGTTTGTATGTTTCTCATGAATTGTGCCAGTTTAAAAAATGTTTTTATAGACTGACTAGCTTTTGCCCGCGGCTTCGCTCGCGTTAAATTCGGGGTAACACAGTTCCCCTTGCGCCTTATTGATTTGTAATAGCAACGCTAAGTTTTACCTTTTCTTCACTCTTTCTCCCTCACATCCCACTTTTTTTTAAATTAGCCTATGTCCGTCTCCTGGTTCTCAACTATCTCTGTACCAAAATTCATCAAAATCGGTTTAGCCATTTAAGCGTGAAGAGGTAACAAACAAACAAACAAACTCACTTTCGCTTTTATTATATTAGTAAGGATGGTAAGGAAGTAAGGATAATGATATATTACAAGTAATGCATGGTCGGTTTGGACGAATCAAAGTTTGGTGGAGTATAGACTTGAGTCAAGACCATCTTTAGAGTCAATCAGACTTTTACTGACTAAAACCCATCCATGTTCTTTATTTTACCCTTGATGTTCCGGGGCCACGGTATCTCTTTTGAACAACCTGCAAACCCGGAAAATCAAACCGTCTACTTTGATTTTGTTTTGTTGATGGTCGAAAGCACGTCTGATGAGGTCGACAAGATTCCTCGTTTTATAATTCAAATCAATGTTTTAAATCATCGTCTGCCTGCATATTCGGATCGGCTCTCAGTTCGGCCGTTTTGACGTGAAAGAGTAACAAACATCTATACATCCATCCATCCATCCCCACAAACATTCGCATTTATAATAGATATTAGTAGGAAGTAGGATATTAGTAGATTTGTACATATTTTCTTTCTTTATTCACCTTTCTTTTCTTACAATTACATTTTTAAATATTTCATACATCCTCACATTATTCGGATTTATAATACATATTAGTAAGATTAGATTTCTTGCTCCATACCAACTCGAATACACACAGTATGTTTTAACCTTCGCAAGGTTGAAACACATCCGATGTAAACAATTGTGTGTTGTTTGTTTCAATACATTCAACGCTCTTCGTTACATTGTAATTGAAAGGAAAATCCGACCATAAAGTTGCGGAGTTCAATAAATAAGCTGGGGGGTCTTGCGGGGGGGGGGGTCTTGGTCCGTCTAGATTGCTTTTGCATTGTTTTTTTTTTATTTTAAATTGGTCTGAAGTATCTGTGTGTCTACTGCTCTCTGGATCTAGAGTAACTAGATATATTTTTATATTTTGAAAAAAATCGTTGCCTTACACTAGGTTTTTCTCCTGTATCGTGGGTGCGTTTACAAACATTTAAACTCACATACACAAACAGCCAGACCCGGAACAACTATCTGTAGGCCATACAAATATTTGTTCCGTGCGGGGATCGAACCCGCGACACGCAGCGCAGTAGTCGATCGTTCGGCCACTGCGCCAACCGTGTCGCCATCTATATCATCATATGATGTAGATAAAGTAATATCATAAGTGATGACCATGATGGCAAAGTCAAAAATGTGATGTATTGATATAATAAGTAACTGCCTTGTTAGTCGATTGATTGTAAGCGCGACTGCGGAGTGTGAGGTATTTGTTTCGATACCCGGATCGGGCAGTGTTATTGGGTTTTTCAATCAGGATTTTTGGCTGATGGGAAAAGGCTCGCGTTCTGTAACATGGGGCTTAAAATACATGGGGACATGGAGGCCCAACCCTTCACGGGTTACGGGGACCTTATGTTATTTTACTTGATGTTATGTTATGATGTATTAAGTTACAAAGTTTTGTCGATCCTGTTGTGTAGTCGTAAAAAAAGTTTTGAAAGCGAATGTCACTTGTACCTCAGAATTGAAAGTTGATTTTTCCCGAATGCTCTAGAGCAAGTTTACGTATTCAACCAAGTTATTTAAAAACATGATATTTTCCTTCTATTATTTATATACCAAAACCCATTTTTATTTGACTTCAACTCAATTCAAAGCATTTATTACAATTAGATTATTACAGCACTTTTGAATGTCATAAAAACAAAAAAGATTCACAAGACATAATAACTTGTGAAAGTACTGTAGTTTAGTACATTCCAAAACGTAGATCTCTATGGAAAAGAAACTCCACAGGACACCCACGTTGGTGGTTGAGGACTTATGATAGTGGTTGCAAGTCCAAATGATGAGCATGGGGTTTTGGGTTCGAATATCAATTCAGGCAAAGAGTTATTGGAATTTTCCTTCAGTAATTTTGTGGGTGTACCTATTATTAAGTTCACCTCTGCCTTGCTTTTGGGAACTACTGGCGTGATGATAAGGTAATTGATTTGAGAATGAAAAGTCAAGGTATTTAGAACGATAGGTACCTTTATTTTGCTGATGGGAATCTACAAATAATAATAAAATAACTGTGGTGTGGGAAGGAGTGTCAGTCTTTTACTGACTAAAACCCACCCATGTTCCTTCTTTTGCCCTTTATGTTTCGAGACCGCGGTATCTCTTTCGAACAACCCGCAACCTTGGCAGGCCCCTCTGCTTTGCTGGCATCTCTTTGAGGCGCGCGTGGAACACTAATGCGCCGTCGACACGGCCTTTCGTCACTGGACGTACGGACGGTGAGCTACCCATTACTCACCGTCCACAGATCCGTATATTCGATGGCCGAGAGTCGTCTCGCGGCGCCCGAAGCCTGGAGTATCTCCCGCGGCGTTTGGGTTGGTTTGAGTTAGAAGGATACCTTGACTTCTAATTCTTAAACAAATTCTAGTCTATCTGATTCATTTCTACCTCTGTCATTCATACTTAGGGTATGTGCAATTAGGTTGGTATCTTACTACAATTCTATAAGAAGTTTGTCATCCATCCGCTCCCATTCCCAAGCACCATAACTCACATCCAAGAAATATTTTAATGACACTTCAAAAGCTACACATTGCAAAATAATCCTTTAATTACCCTACAGTAGCACAACAGATCCCAACCCAGTTTGAACCCAATGCTCAGATTTTAAGGTTGTTTATTGTTCAGCAGAATGAATGCAATTTCCCCCGCTAGGTGGCGCCACGTTCTCACGGGTGCATTCTGATATTGAAGCCGAGACGTGATCGCAATAAAGTGGATGCTTCCCATAACTTGGAGGACGGTTTGTTTTTGCTTTGTTTTTCGTCCGTTTTAAATTGAAAATGGTGGCGAATACCATTTAAGTTTTTCAGATAGTCTCTTGGCAAAAGAGGTAATGAACGGACCGGTTCTCTTTTTTGCGGATGCCCCCTCTAATATTTAAGCATCGTTGCTCGTCGATCAATCTACTATTCAACGATCATAAATAACTTCGCGAGTGTCAGACTTTTACTGACCCACCCATGTTCCTTCTTTTGCCCTTTATGTTCCGGGGCCGCGGCATCTCTTTCGAACAACCCGCAACCCGGTTTTAGCCATTAAAAGTCTCACTCTTCCCACCGCTCCACCCAGAGCGGAGGAAGTTATTTGATGATTTCATATCCCCAAAAATAATCATCAACCAGATAAAATACGGAAACGGCGATGAAAATGGAAAACATCTAGGTATAGAAGACAGTATTTTGCAACTGTTATCAACGAAAATATGAATGCATAGACTAAAATAAATGTTCAACTGCAACATTCATACTAGCAAAGTAACAACAAAAACAGCGAGCTGGAAGTTTTTAATACGACTTAACGGGCACCCGACGATGCGTCGTAAAAATCCTATTTAACGTGCTGGTAAACTGGAGAAGTTTTCACGTTGCACTGTAGGATTTAGTTATGCTGTTGCAATACCATTATTTGTTTATAATATAGCCTGAGAGTACGCTAAGCAGTTAGGCCCGACTGACAGTTGTATCAAATCAAATCAATCACGACACTGACGATTTGTCATTTTTGTGATTTGACGACACGGTTGGCGTAGTGGCTGTGCGATCGACTGCTGCGCTGCGTGTCGCGGGTTCAATTCCCGCAAGGAACAAATATTTGTATGACCTGCAGATAGTTGTTTCGGGTCTGGCTGTTTGTGTATGTGAGTTTAAATTTTTGTAACCGTACCCACGATACAGGAGAAAGTCCTAGTGTGGAGCAACGTTTATTTAAAAAAAAAAAGGAAAAAAAAGTGTGCTAATAGTATGCTAATAATGGATTAGTAGGGGTGATGTTATGTTACTTTTGAAAATGTTAAACCGTTCTATTTTAGTGCACACAAAAGCGCCGCAGTGCAGCGTTTATATCATCTTTCTAAACGGATGTTCTGTTCTCTACTTAAGTATATTGTGTGGCCATACAACAAGCGATGCCATGGCAAGACAAGCAAAGAGGGTAATACATAGTTAACAGTGTCCATTACTTAATGACTGACAGTGATGTGAAAAGATAGAGACATTTAGATATATTTTTCAATCCTTACTTCCTTACTAATATTATAAAAGCGAAAGTGAGTTTGTTTGTTTGTTACCTCTTCACGCTTTAATGGCTAAACCGATTTTAATGAATTTTGGTACAGAGATAGTTGGGAACAAGGAGACGGACATAGGCTAATTTTTATTTTAAAAATGTGGGATATGAGGGAGAACGAGGGAAGAAAAGGGAAAACTTAGCGTTGCTATTACAAATCAATCAGGCGCAAGAGCAAAAACTACAGGTCTGCTTGGTGTGTTATACCGAATTTAACGCGAGCGAAGCCGCGGGCGAAAGCTAGTAGAATATATTACACTCTCATCTCACATTTAACATTCTCATAATTAGACTCATAGAAGCCAAAAATAACAATAATAGAGAAAAAATAAATTTAAATAACGAAAAACGAAAAAAAAAATTAATGATTCGTTCCTCAAAAGGAAAAAAAAACGGAACTCTTATGGGAACACTCCGTTGTTCGTCTGTCTGTCAAGACCTTTTATCTCAAGAACACGTGGAGGTATCGAATTCAAACTGTGAATAAATAGCAGCCTACCATGTTTATGCTGTCAAAAGATTACATCGTTTATGTAGCATGTTTGCAGGGAACCGTCGGGTGCGCGAGACCAGCTCGCATCTGGCCGGTTTTTTTATGATTTCATCACGTCTTTGAGGAGATCTATGTAGGTGATCAACCGGGCACACATTTAGAAAAAAAATAATAATCCTTACTAATATTATAAAAGCGAAAGTGAGTTTGTTTGTTTGTTACCTCTTCACGCTTTAATGGCTACACCGATTTTGATGAATTTTGGTACAGAGATAGTTGGGAACCAGGAGACGGACATAAGCTAATTTTTTAAAAAAAAAAAGTGGTATGTGAGGAAGAAAGAGGGAAGAAAAGGGAAAACTTAGCGTTGCTATTACAAATCAATAAGGCGCAAGAGGAACTGTGTTACCCCGAATTTAACGCGAGCGAAGCCGCGGGCAAAAGCTAGTTTATAATAAATTCCTGATTGAAAAACTCAATAAGAACTAACTCCTTAAGTATCATCATAAATTCCCATGCCATATTACTGAATTTTTTTCCTACTCCTCTCTTCACGCAGGACGCTTGTGGAACTCACTTCCGCCTAACATACGAGACTCTAAAACTTTATTTATCTTTGAAAAGCAAGTCAAAGAGCATTACCTCTCTTCTTTCTAGTAATATTCTGCATAATTATATATTTTAAGTATATATTTAATATCTCAGAACTTATTTTTATATGTGTACTAGCTTTCGCCCGCGGCTTCGCTCGCGTTATATTCGGTATAACACACCAAGCAGACCTGCAGTTTTTGCTCTTGCGCCTGATGGATTTGTAATAGCAACGCTAAGTTTTCCCTTTTCTTCCCTCGTTCTCCCTTATATCCTACTTTTTTAAAATAAAAATTAGCCTATGTCCGTCTCCTGGTTCCCAACTATCTCTGTACCAAAATTCATCCAAATCGGTTTAGCCATTAAAGCGTGAAGAGGTAACAAACAAACAAACAAACTCACTTTCGCTTTTATAATATTAGTAAGGATTATTTGTATGTACTACTCTGTCAAGAAAGTACCGGGAAAAGATCAATAATACACAAAATGTCTGTTATTCATCCAAATTTATTTTATCACCTTCAAAGTATGCTCCTTTAGAAACGATACACTTGCGCCAACGAATAATCCATTCATCAAAACATTTTTTAAACGCTGCTTCCGGAATTGAGTTCAGTTCTCGCCGCGAATTCTCCTTTATGTCTTCTATCGATTGAAAACGGGTGCCACGAAGTGGTAATTTGAGTTTAGGAAAAAGAAAAAAGTCAGCAGGAGCCATATCTGGTGAATATGGTGGTTGCTGGATGGTATTTGTTAAGTGTTTGGTCAAAAATTCGTTCACAATGATAGCCTTGTGCGAAGGCGCATTGTCGTGGTGCAAAATCCAAGAATTTTCTTTCCACAAATCTGGCCTTTTTCGTCGAATTTGCGCTCTTAAACGCCGCATAACGCTCAAATAATATTCTTTTTTTACCGTTAGACCTTCCGGTAAGAATTCAGAGTGCACAACACCGCGATAGTCAAAGAAAACAGTCAACATGACTTTGACTTTTGATCGACTTTGGCGTGGTTTTTTCGGTTTCGGTTCAGTTGGAAGGCGCCACTCCGAAGCTTGTTGACTAGTTTGCATGTCAAACTCGTAAACCCACGTCTCGTCACCAGTAACAATGCGTTTCATGAATGTTGGGTCCGAACTGACTCGTTCTAGCATGTCCTCAGCGACTTTCATGCGATTGAGTTTTTGGAGAAAATTCAGATCTTTTAGGACTAGCCGAGCAGCAACATGTTTCATACCCAAATGATTAGTTACAATGGTACGGATCGACTCGTGAGATACAGAAAGTTCGGCGGCTATCTCTCTGAGAGTTGAATGGGGATTTTCAGTCACTATTTTCTTCACGTTTGCGATGTTAACTTCAGTTGCAGACGTTGACGGCCTACCAGAGCGAGGCAAATCTTCCATCACATCTCGACCGCTTTTGAACGCTTTGAACCACTCATAAGCACGAGTTTTTGATAGAGTCGATTCACCGTAAGCCTTCTGTAACATTTTCAGTGACTCCGAACACGAAATTCCATTGGCGATGCAAACTCTTTGTTCGATATTTTTGTCCATTATGAAATTCGCAATACACACTATATAAGATATTACTAAAACCAGCACTGTATTTAATATAAATAACAGATGCAACTCAAACTCCGCGCCAAAATGGAAAACAGTTGTGCCAATCTAACAACTACAAAAAATTCAAAAATTTTAATTTGGAACCATAAACAAATCATCCATTCCCGATACTTTTTTGACTGAATGTATGTTTATTAAAATTTTCCTATTTTGTCTTTTCCACACACTGTCTCTACATATCTCATCTAACTTATCTCTCGCAGGTCTGCTGGAAGAAATTTCTAATGAAATAAGCAGTACCTTTGTGCTCTTCTGTGTGAATGTAATGTCCTGTCATGTATTTTTTAGTGCATAATAAATAAATAAATAAAACTTTGGGAGTAGAACAGATATCACCAGTTGTTAGTTTATGTTAATTGACAATTGACGGAATAATCATTCTCCTGCCCCAAATTATTTGGGGTCGACGCAGTATGTCTTTTTCTTCCAAAGTCAAAGTGAAACATTTATTTGCAGATAAATATGGTTACAAAAGTTCGTATAATAGTGGCTTAACATATTTAATCATAATTCATAACATAATGACATGCAAATTTTTTCGTTCATTTATTGATTTCTTAATATATGTTACATTTTTTTTTAATAAAAACATATAAAAAATATTAATAATATAAAATAGTAGCCCACCGGTATCGGGAACAGGGCTCAAGCTACCGGCGGTCAGGGCTCCAGAGAAAGGAACCTCCTAACAATACGAGCCGTGTCCAGGAGTACCGCTTTCTGTATCAAGCCCTTGATCCAGTTGCCTAACGAAAGCCTCCTCAGGTATTGGTCGAGGATCTTGGCAATTAAGCCATTGGCAGATACGACTATCGGCACAATGATCGCTGAGTCCACATCGCACATGTCGACATCCTCGCCAGCCAAGTCAATATATTATTTGATTTGCTTATCTATATTTATTTAATTATTATAATTTGAATTGACGGAATTCTTGTACTGTTTAGAAGGAATTCTGAATTAACCACCAGCGTAAAGCCCTTCTGAAGCGAATTATTGGATTCTTCATTATCTCGTCATCTCACCAGACACCTCCATTCTTACCATATAATCCTTCATTCAATCCATCCATCGTTTCAATGTTAATTGACATAATGAGGTTGGTAAATCGCTGCCAGCTTATGCCTTGCGCCACACTGCAGCGCTATTATCTACATTGGGAGCGGATGTTGCTCTGTTCGCTAGTTGCGTGTGCATTGTGAGGCCACTAGACAAGCGTTTTAACAGCACAGTTTTTTTTTTGGGAAACAAATTAAGTAATTGGAACATAATGTCTAGTTGATTTATGTAGTTTAATTGCTTGCTTGTTTTCTTGTCATATCAAAGATATTTATTGGTTTGGATGACTGAAGTAAGTAGTCACAAAAAAAGCGTAATTAAAATATGAGTTTTATCCACAAGTTTTATAGTATATAAATATTATTTACACCAAATCAGTTTTATAGTTATCTTAAAACTACTGCCTAGTTAAGTCTAACCGTATCCAGCTATCAGTATTTTTATCTTAAATCGGCTACCTATCTACCATCCTCAACCAACATACAGTTTACCTCTTCGTAGTACACACAGTGATACATCAAGCTTAACATTTCCAGTATAACATCGCATCACTTTGTATAGGTTCTCGTACAATGAGGGATCAGCATAAACTGGTTTTGTATAGCTTGAATCGTCGCAGTGTGCAGGTCTGTCATTATTGCTGAAAATGTTTTTTTTTTCGGATTTTGTAAAAAACGGAACTCTTATAGGATTCAAGAGCAGTCAAGACTTTATCTCAAGAAGACGTGAAGGTATCGATTTGAAATTATAAACGTAAGTCTGTGTGCCCCTCTAAGCTGTGAAAAAATCATACCTCTTAGTCTTCAAAGTCAAAATATATGGCCGTTTATGTCGCAAGTTTTTGTGGAACCCCTCGATGCGCGAATCTGACTCGCTCTTGACCGGTTTTTTATTTTGGCGCGACCTCTTAACCTTAGTTTTTAATGTTCATATTCCCAATTGTGCTCCTTGCAAACGAAAGCCTCTACTAAAAAAATCCTCTCTTAAAAAAATACTCTCATCCAACGTCAAAAGCACCAGTGCCACACTACATAGCGACGATGGTACCTACTCAGCTGAATGCACCGGATCGATGCAGCGGCTGCGCAGTACGCGAGTCGATGCACCCGCTCTGTGACGTCACAACGCACGTCATCGCAGAGAATTAGGACAGAAAGACCACTTGAAAACATGATGCAGTTGGGATTGATTTGAAACACGTGTGCTGTGTTTGTAAATAGAATTTACTGGCTGATTAATAACGCCATTTAAGCCGGTTGTAGAAGAAAGGCCTGCTAGGACCACTCGAACATAAAGGGCAAAAGAAGGAACATGGATGGGTTTATTCAGTTAAAGTCTGACAATAACATATTATTTTTTAAATAAATAATTAAATTATTAACTTTTAAATACGCACTACACAGTGAGTACCCGGCAGACAGGAATGTGTATTTATAATCATGTAGGTACTTTCTGAGTCTGACTTATCTTTCCTTAATTAATTCATTTACTTGTTATTTTTTAATTTTGTTATTATTTGACGTGTTGACATTATAATTTAAATATTAATCGCTGACATAGGTACCTTAATTTTAATTAATAAATTAGGTATTAAATGATATGTTTTTGAATTTAAATTTTGTATGCACATTGCACACAGTGAACTACATATACACATATTATCTAAAAATGTATATTGTATTGTGTTCAGCAAAAAAGCTTCGACTTTGACTTTGACTTACATGAGCCTGTTGATCACACTATATTTACTAGTGGTACTTCTACATCAATTTGTATAGGAGTAGCCGAATGTTGAGCTAGGTTGGGAATGAGGAATGTCCGATTGTTTTCCCCCTCACTCTGATGGAGTTCTGACTACTTCGATGGGTTTGCTCTAATCTGTATGCAGTCGCGTTTCCGTCTTTGTGGTTTATCCTTAAGGGATTTGTAGGATTAATGGTAGAAACTTTCATTGACGCGAAATTGGACACTTGAAATTTAATAGTAAGAAAATCTTGTCGTGCTTTGCATAACATATATTTTTAATACAATTTTGATAGGGGATTATTATCTGTTCATAATAAGATGATTAATAAAATATTCGGTTTTGGTTTAAAAAAAAAACGAAGATTTTTATCCTTCTCTACCTGTCACAGTTCATTGATGGTTCGTGCCCCATTTTATGTTACTACTTTCTGCTACTGTCATGACAGAACTTACTTCTTTACTTGCCTGTATTATCCCCTATACTCAGCAAAAGTTTCCTCCATGACTTTGCAAAGATTTTTTTATTTTTGTTGACTCTTAAGGACGCTTTCACATTTTTGACGCACTCATTTTAGATATCCTAGTCGCAACACATACACATTTTGCTCACACACACTAGAATCAATCACTCGCTCAATTTTATACTTTAACCTAACACATTTTGATACTTGAAGATATTATTTTATTTTTTTCTGGTATTTATTGATTTTATTGATCAGTAATTATAGTGCAATACGTTAATACCTACTTAATCAATTTCAAAATCACTGTTGAAGCATTCAAATTTGTCTAATAAATCAACCATTCTGAACGTCAAAAGTTACGTAAGACTACGTAGCGGTCGTTGTATTCCAGCATAATAAATGGCGGAACAAACTCGCCATTCCCAGCTTTTCATGTGTCTGTCAAGTAAGAAGATTTTATCTTATCACTAACCTCCTGTTATCCAGATAACTGTCGTACTCATCTGGCGTGTTCTTCTCGTCGTGCATGTCGTAGAGATCGCTGTAGATCGCAGACTCCATCCGGGATGGGTCCAAGTGATAGTTCGGGTTCTCGTACGAGAGGAGACCATTCTCTGTGGACAAAGATGAACGAATTAGTTTCTGGAAAATTACAGTATTGGTTGGATTATGTATTGATCCTTGATTTGGCATTGGGTGTGAGTATACATCAGCTTGTGAGTAGACCAGTTTCATGGTGATGGTCTTGCTTGGGAATCCGCAAAATGAAAGAAGCTCTGATTTTGTTGTTGCTTTCCAGCAGTAGGCTTATCGGTCGATGCAGCGATTCAGGGGATGTCTAGAATAGAATATTTTATGGCAAATTTCATTAGTTTTTAATTAAATCATAAATAAAACACTGGCCAAGTATAAGTCGGACTCGGGTGCCAAGGGCTTCGTACAAACTTGACTTGATAAATTCTACATATCTTTTGATACTCAGTCGGAAGATATGTCGAGTTTATCAAGCCAAGTTTGTCACGTTTGACTTAGAGGGCTAATGTTTTCACAGCTTAAAGAAAAAAACAGACTTGAGCATATGGTTTTAATTTAAACACGATAACTTTACGCGTTTCCGAGATAAAGTGTCTTGACAGACAGATAGGTATAAGGGTTCCGTTTTTTTGTTTTAAGTTAAGGAACCCATATAATGGTGGTTTTAAAATAATAAGACGACAGCTCTTTCGTCTTTGTGGCCGTTTTATACCAACAAAATGGCCGCTGTGTTCTCATTATTACAGTACCAGTCAATTCTTAAAGATGTTTCATTTCTACCGACTACTCAGCTATCAAATGCTTTATTGTTTTTTTTTAAACGTTGTCCCTCACTAGGAATTTCTCTTGTATCATGGGTGCGTTTACAAATATTTAAACTTACATACACAAACAGCCAGACCCGAAACAACTACCTGTAGGCCTTACAAATATATGTTCCGTGCGGAGATCGAACCTGTCGACACGCAGCGCAGCAGTCGATCGCTCAGCCACTGCACCAACCGTGCAGTCAGATATCCACTTAGAACTTGTACAGCACAGCCTAATACTATTTATTAAAGCATTGTTCTTGATTAAAAGATCTCTTATCAGCCCTTATAAAACGTTGACTGTTTGTGCAAGCTATTTTCTAGATGGCCGCAGTCACTGGTTTTCTCATTTCTAAGTAACTCTTAAATATGTTTGCTTTCTACCGACTACTCAGCGAAAAAATACAATCCACTTTAAACTTCTTCCACAGGTTAACAAAGATTTATTCCACAACCTATTGTCATTCATTGTAATGCATTGTCCTCTGATCGAAAGATCTATCAACTATTATAGAACGTTGACTGTCTGTGCAAGCTTTATTTTCTAGATAGATTCTAGACATCTGAACTCGTCTAGAAAATACTGAAAACAAAACAGCAATGCCAGGAGATTACCTAATGGGATTGGGTATTTGTGATGTACATTTGTGGTGCCTAGGTATTGTGTTTTGTAGGTCCTAGGTGTTATGTTGTGTATTATTTAAGGCGTGGAAATGTGTTGTTTTCAATGTTCGTTCCTACATTGTTTCTATTTGTATCTTTATTATTGGTGCTAACATAGTTTTAAATTATAATAATAGGCATCTAGTCAAGTGATAAACAACTAGGATTACATTTTATTCCTCCTACCTCTAGTGTGGTGATTAGATCATAAATATGAATAACTTTGAAAATTCATGACTTTTTTCCCCTTACATGTTGATCAACTGATCGCGTCAGTTCTTTTAGAAACGCCTATTATTTTTAAAGAATTTTAAGAACTTGTAGAAAAAAAGTTGTTCAGTTTTATAGTCTGAGACACCACTCAAGATGTTTAGCATTATTTATCTGTCACGTTGTATCGGTAATGAGATCTAATACCATATTTTTTGCTAATTTGATAAAAAATTATTGCATCCTATTTAATCATCTGAAATCTCAAGTTCACAACACAACATAAAAAAATCATAACGTCTTTCCAAAAAATTCCAACAGTTTCGTTCTAGTTAGCTAAGGGTCGCACTTGGCGGGCCTCATCGTAACCAGAGCCGAAGCCGTAATAATAGCTGACTATAACCCCCCTCCCTCCCCGTCACCTCATCAACATGTGTCCTTACCTACGCATAGATGTGTGCACGATGTAATTGCTGTCATCGGGGCGACTTGACCATTGATTATTTGTGTTATAAAATAAATTGTTTTTTTTTTGTTGATTTTGGGTATTATTAAAATTACTTATTAAAAATCGGAGAAGAGCTCATTGTGTTCATAAAAGCGAAAAGTCATTTATGAAAATTTTAATGAGAATAATTGAGAAAGTATGTTTTAAGGTGAAAGCTCCAACCTACCCGCGAAATTCAAATTTTCTTACGTTTTTTGCAATTTTCAGGCCAGTGCTAGGTTGTATGTTGATTAAAATATTATTCGCGGCTGTAAGACGTATGTAATTATAGAATTATAATCATCAAAATCACCAATACAACCCTCCAAGTTCATAAAGGCGTAGGAACAAAAAAAAAACAGAAAAAGTCTTTCCTACAGCTTTATGAACTTGGAGGGTTGTATTGGTGATTTTGATGATTATAATTCTATAATTACATACGTCTTACAGCCGCGAATAATATTTTAATCAACATACAACCTAGCACTGGCCTGAAAATTGCAAAAAACGTAAGAAAATTTGAATTTCGCGGGTAGGTTGGAGCTTTCACCTTAAAGTCACTTTTTTGGGTTCAGTACCTCAAAAAGAAAAAACGGAACGCTTATTACAGATCACTTTGTTGTTCGTCTTTTTTTTTTTTTTATTATTGATAGGCTCGCGTTTGACCACTATATCGTCTGCATGTCAGTGAAGACCCTTTATCTCAGCAACGCATGGAAGTATCTAGTCCCTTTGTGCTGCGAAAAAATCAACTCTCTAAGTATACGCAGTCAAAAGATATGGTTGTTTATGTCGAAAGTTTGTACACACGACGACACATCAACCTATACAAAACCAGTTTATGCGGATCTCTCATTGTACTTGAAATCTATGGTGTACGATCCGTTGTTGAGAGAGCAGCATAAACTGGTTTTGTATAGGTTGATGTGTCGTCGTGTGTACAGGAACCCTCGGTGCGCAAGGCTGCCTCGCTCTTAGGCGGATTTTTATTATTTTAAAGTCGGTTAAAAAATAACAGCACAAAATTAAGCAAAGTTATTTCCACTCCATCAAATTAAATAGACACTTAATTGCTGCTTGAACTAAAGTCGTAAGAAGCACCCTACTTAACTAAAATATCTAATTTGATTCTATTTGTGACCTACAAAACCCTGGATTCTCTTTAGAATATAGTGGAAGCGCCGTCTGACCCATTTAGTTGGAATTTGAAAACCATTAGCGAATCTAAACGTTTAAGGGACGCTACGAGACGGTAGAGGATTTTCCTTAAAATCTATTCCAACTTTTATGGAAGATACATACCTACAGATGCGACGCAACTCCGCGACATGACTTTGCGATTTGTACCGATGATACAACAGTATCATCATCTGCTTAGCTTTTTCCCAACTATATTGGGTTGGCTTCCAGTTTTACCGGATTCAGCTGAATACCAGTATTTTATATGGAGCAACAGCTTATCTGACCTGCTCAACCCAGTTAAAAAGTAACTGAGCAATACGACAGTCCTTGGTAAGACTGGCTGTCAGATGTCTGTCATTCTGCACTTGATTCCCCAAAGTTTTGAAGCGATCCAGTTAACTTGGATTCGGTGCAGGTCTTGTTCCATACTTTTCTATGACTCGTCATCTCCGTAGTCACCTCCTATCTAGCCATATCATCTTTCACACAATAAATTACCTAATCTTTTCTTTGGCTTTGCTTACGCCTGTAGCGACATTCATTATCAAAATTTTCTGCACGATATGTTTTCAGATGCATCGTGCGACAAATCGCGTATGTGTAGTAGACCTATGTAAGTGGTATTACAATCTTATCTGAGACTAACTTTATCGTTAGCTTATTCAAGTTCGTAGCACTTTGGTCTAACTGTGTAACGAAGACTTAAAGGTTTCAGAATCTATTCTAATACACAGTACTGAAGGGGTTTAGTGTAGGTAAATGTAAGGGTATGTAGGTGTGGTTATTTGTAATAAAAGAAGCGTAGAAGACTTTAAACTATATTTTAGATTAGATATCATTTTACCTATTAATGTCACATAATCCTTACCTATAATATTATAAAAGCGAAAGTAAGTTTGTTTGTTACGTCTTCACGCCTAAATGGCAAAACCGATTTTTATGACTTTTGGTACAGGGATAGTCGGGACCCTGGAGACGGACATAGGCTAATTTAAAAAAAAAGTGAGAAAAGGGGGAGAAAGATGAAAGAAAAGGGGAGAGAAAGATGTTACGATTAGAAATACGTTTAAGATAGACTTTGAGGCTATCTAAAGCCTTAATTGCAGGACCTCCAATGGCTAAGAAAAAAAAATTATCTAAATGTTTATAAAACTGTCCAAATGAGTTAACGAACAATTTGTTGGGAAATTTCTACAAACTGGTAATCTGTTTCATACTTCACTACTACTTATAACCAAAACAGCTTAAACATAAAAATCTAAACCATTGACAAATACCAATCCCACTAACTTCCCATAAAACCCACACTTTCCTATTAAGCCTTCCAACCGCGTTAACACGCAACGATTGCCTAAAACCCCCTGGATTATCTTCTACGACCGATAAAATAGGGGGTGAGTGGCTACAACCCGTAATAGGGGGTGTTTGGATGACTACATCCCCGAACAACTTCCAATAGGTATTGGGATAACCCTTGCAACGATATTACGCAGACATTATAGTCTAATAGTTACATGCTAGTATCGACATTTTAGGGTGTGGTTTAAGTCAGAAGTGACAGCGATTTCGGTTTTTTTTTTACACATGGCATCTGCGAAAAGTAGATAGTACCCACATTTCGTCAGTTATATTACAGTTCCATTTAAAAAGGGGGAGGGGGGCTAAAGCCATCAAACGAGCACTAGCCTCCGTGGCTGCTGCTGAAAAAATCCTTTTTAATATTCTTCTGTTTTAAAAAAACGTTGCCCTACACTAGGAATTACTCTTGTATCGTGGGTGCGTTTACAAATATTTAAACTCACATAAACAAACAGCCAGACACGGAACAACTATCTATAGGCCATACAAATATTTGTTCCGTGCGGGAATAGAACCCGCGACACGCAGCGAGGCAGTCGATCGCTCAGCCACTGCGCCAACCGTGTCGTATAATGGATATATGTTGTCATTAAAAGTAATTAAAGAAAGAATTGAAAATAACCGACTTCCAAAAAAAAAGCGAAGTTGGGAACTCTGATATTGGGTTAAGCCACTGACCACACAATAAAGAAAGAAAGGTTAAGTAACTTACACCCGTGGCTTCGCTCGCGTAAATCTAGGTCAGTAATTGTCCCACGGGACCGTTTTACTGGGATAAAAAGTGTGTGTTTACAAAATTTCATCCAAATCTAGTCAGGAGTTTTTGCGTGAAAGTATAAGGATCATCCATACACCCATACAAACTTACGCATTTATAATATCAAGTAAAAAATCCTACTTTCTAAACCAAATGAATGTAATGTTTATTTTACAGGCGAAACGTAGTAAATGAATTTCTTCATCATCATGAAAATAATTACAACACAACACTATTATGTTTTAATTACCAAAACTAATTAAATCAATAAAAATATATTACGTATATTGTATACCAATTATATACAAGTTAACTACCGTATACATACTAAAGTTATATAACCGTGAAAAATCGATTATTAACGTATATCACGTTTCGATGCGTGGTTATATAATTCGTAATACCGGAAGGAATTTGAGGAAAGTATTGAATAAATATTTGATTGAGAGGACGTGGGTGATCGACCTTTCCACCCACAAGATGGGGTGACGACAGGACGTGTTCCATTCATTTGTTATGCTGAAGATATAGTTAGGGTTCACTTGGTTTAATTTTTTTTGTCTAAACTGGTGTTTTTTCAAATTCAAACTCTAATCATTTATTTAAATTAACCAGTTACACGCAATTTTGAATGTCAAAGACAAAAAGATGAAAATATAGTCCCAGTCACAACTTCACAAGGCATAATAACACGTAGATTTTGGAGTTGTTCCTGTTAATACTGCTTATTTTTATCTTTAAACGGCTTTACCGATTTTGATGCCACTTTATATGCATACTCAAACTCAAACTCAAAGCATTTATTTCAATTAGACCATTACAGGCACTTTTGAATGTCATAAAAACAAGAACAAAAAAATGATGCTGCTACAGTCCCAGTCACAAGACATAATAACTTGTGAAAGTACTGTAGTTGCCCATTCCAAAGCGTAGATCTCTATGGAGAAGAATGGGCAAGAAACTCCATGGACACTCTTTTAAATCATAATATTTTATAAAATCATGGATACATCATTCATGTTGAGATTATACATAATGTGAGAACGATGTAGAAAAACGAGCACATTTAGAGCGTCCAGAGTAAAAGCAATAATTATCACGAGTTTAATAGAAGAATTAAAACAAACCGTGGTAGCTAAGAGATGACCAGTCCCAACTGACAGCGCCCGTTCACGAACATGACGTATGGATCAGCCCCATTCAGCTCGACCATTTTGAAGGGAGCTAAATGACCCGACACACCCGCCACCATCAGCGAGACATTTAAGTGAGCATGACAATCTCTCAACCACCAGGGCAACCGTCGAGTCAATAAAATTACATAGAACTCACACATGGGCATTACAATTATACAATATTAGGAAATTGAGTCTATACAATGCAAAGATAGTCTTACAATCTTCTTCAGCTGCCACAATAACTTCAGATGCTGATTAATTAGTTTGCCCCTATGGTTGTGGAGCAGGACCGGCATTGAGCCAAGCATTTATATCATTAATGTAATCCCCCAACTTATAGTATGCTTGCCTACATAGTGTGCGTTTAATACAAGATTTAAACTTCGATTCATTCAGTTGTAGGATGTGTGGAGGTATTTTATTGTAACATTTTAAACAGTACCCCATAAAAGAGGAGTCTACCTTAGCTAGCCTGAAACCTGGCTGAACCAGTTGGTCCCTATTTCTAGTATTATAGTGATGTCTGTCACTTCTTTTACTAAATAGATGCAGATTTTTCCTAACGTACATGATGTTTTCATAGATGTATTGACAAGGTACTGTCATGATGTTAATTTTTTTAAACAGTTCTCTTAGAGAATCGCGCCTACGTAGATTATACATGGCTCTGATGGCTCTTTTCTGCAGAATAAATATAGACTCAATGTCTGCAGCCCGTCCCCAAAGTAAAATACCGTATGACATTATACTATGAAAATAACTAAAATAGACTAGTCGCGCGGTATCTACATCAGTAAATTGACGGATTTTTCTTACAGCATATGCTGCTGAACTCAACCGTCCTGCAAGAGATGTTAAATGAGGACCCCATTGTAGCCTCGAGTCGAGTGTGATACCTAAGAAAACAGTTTTATTGACGAATTCTAGTTTCTCTTGATTTAATACTATGTCACAATCACTACTTTTGACGTTTGGTAGAGCGAATCTTATGCATTTCGTTTTTTTTCCATTCAATACTAAGTTATTAGCAGTAAACCAATTATGGACCTGCAATAGGGCGTTATTTAGGTCGTCAAGATTCGTGGTACGTCTATTTACCTTAAATATTAAAGAAGTGTCATCAGCGAACAACACCATATGTGGTTGATTGTCAAATAAATGGGGTAGATCATTAATATATACTAAAAAGAGGAAAGGGCCCAATATAGAACCTTGTGGTACACCCATTTTAACTTTTAAACCCATTGAATTAACGCCATTAATTTGAACTTGTTGCTGTCTATCATTTAAATACGATTTTACTAAACTGAGCGCAAGTTTATCTAAACCGTAATGCTCAAGTTTTAAAAGCAGGGTTTCATGATTAACGCAATCAAATGCCTTCGTAAGGTCACAGAAGATTCCTATTGCATCTTGTGCCTCTTCCCACGCAGTAAATATGTGTTTCATTAAGGTGACACCGGCGTCAGTCGTACAACGTCCTTTGGTGAAACCATACTGCTTTTCATGTAAGATTTTATTGGTGTTAAAATGGTTGAGCAATTGATTTAGCATTATCTTTTCAAACACCTTGCTGAGAACTGGCAAAACGGATACGGGCCTATAGTTGTTAGTGTCTTTACTATCCCCGGATTTAAAAAGCGGTATTACCTTGCTGTATTTCATTAGATCCTACTAGCTTTTGCCCGCGGCTTCGCTCGCGTTAAATTCGAGAGAACAGAATTCCCCTTTCCGGATTTGCAGGTACCTGCTACCTGTAGTGTTTGCCCTTGCGCCTTATTGATTGTAATAACAATGCAAAGTTTTCCCTTTTCTTCCCTCTTTCTCCCTAATTTCCCACTTTAAAAAATATAGCCTATGTCCGTCGCCAGGGTCCCAACTATCTCTGTACCAAAATTCATCAAAATCGGTTTAGCCAGTAAAGCGTGAAGAGGTAACAAATAAACAAACAAACTCACTTTCGCTTTTATAATATTATAGTAAGGATTATATTGGTTTTAGTGTTATAACTCTGTACGAAAATATGGTTGCGAATCACATTAACTTGACACTTGCCTACAACTTGCAAAAAACGTCAAAAAAACAATTTCGCGGGCTGCCCGCTGTTATAAATATTGTCTCATGAAATAAAAGATTTCCACTAGAGAATAGAAAGAGAAAAATAGAGATGTATCAAGTTTTATGAAGATGTTTCACTAGTAGGAACTCAGAGTAAATAAGAGGTAAAATGAATACATCAGAAAACGTGTGACTTGTCTTCAATTGGTGTCGCGAAGAGTAACGCTCGAGGAGGCAGGATTATATGGTGTCCTGCCCACCCTTCTATAGGGGTGGGCGGCAAAGCGTGCAGCGTATGGAGTAGAGGTAAACTAATTTTAACATTGTGTTGATGACAGATATTGTTTGTAATAACGTTGGAACGTTTTTATTTTATGTTATACAAATTTCTTCATGAAGTTTCGTATCGATGGATAAAACAAGCAAACAATTAAATAAACAAAGCTTTAACAAATATTTAAATGACCTACAGATAGTTGTTCTGGGTCTGGCTGTTTGTGTATGTGAGTTTAAATGTTGGTAAGCGCACCCACGATACAGGAGAAATTCGTAGTGTGGGGAAAAGTTTTATTAAAAAAAAGGTTCACAACTTGTCGCTGATTTTCATCCTTATGATACGATAATTCTTGATCCTTACGATATTTTCCCCCACCAATTTCGAGCTAGTTCATATAGCAACTCCGAACCCGCTACCTCTCATCGTACACACCACAAAATAAAGGCGTGTTGTCACGAACGTAACGGTCGCGCCCGCTTCCGGCCAACAATGGCGTCGCTACATAATTGATACTTTTTGGTAATATCACTGTTGTTCTGAAATAATGCGTCGCTCGTGTGGGAAACGATAGTGGAATAGATTTGTTCGGTTTTGTACTTTTGTCCTGGGAATGGATTTTGGGAGTGGCGATTGGGTAACGTGTTTTTGAATATGGGAAAGGTACATGGGACAAATGTCAGAGTTCCATGATATTGATGGGAGTAACGAGTTTTTTGGCTATACAAATGGTCGGATCTATGGTCTATGGATGGTATGATAGTTCATGGCATTGATGAAACCGTAGAATGTGGAGATTGGTAAAAGCAAGGAGAGGCATATACCTACCCACGGGTTGCGTGTTGTACGAAAGAGATACCGCGGCCCCGCAACTTAAAAGAAAGAACATGGGTGGGCTTTAGTCAGTAAAAGTCTGACGCTCCCCTCCCCTCCGCCCAGAGCGGGGGAAGTTATTTGATGATTTCTCATCCGCAAAATAAATAGTCATACACCCAGAAGAGTGAAAATTTAGGCTTTTTAGATGATGATGGTCATGGAATCAAAATATGAATGCGGTATGGGTATGCCAAAAATATCTTTATTTTTGCATGTGCGACATGACACTCCAAATTGATATTTTAGTTTCAAGTTCTCATTCGTCAACATAGGTCTTTGGCGACAGAAATTGGGATGTAAACGTACCTACTACCTAAATCGGAACTTTAACGTATTTCAAAATAAACTTTACTGCTCTGGTTTTTAATCTGATTGTGTGTATGCATTGGGTTAGTAGTAGCGAATCGTGCAGGAAGCTAGCCAGTATCTAGGTAATTAAAATATTAAGATCAGATTGGTATTTTTTTAAGAAAAAGTCTGACAAAATCCAACGTTAAACAACAGATGATTAACGAGCTTGATAAAAAGCTACTAGCTGAACATTCCTATAAATTGTATGACTAGTCATTCACAGTCTAGGCTATCCGTTTATGGAACGAATAGCCGTTGTCAGTAAGACAAGCTTAGTCACTCGTTGCTTTTAAAACCTTAGTTGCAAATCATTTTCTTTCCCTGTAACGTTATTTGTATTTTATTTGTCTACCACATAATCAATAACATATATTAAATAAATATCTTATTTGTGTTTATTTATGTATTTATATTTGAATATATAACTTTATTTTAATTATTTGTGTAGTGTTAGCAGTAGGTACACTATTGACAACCCCCCGTTATATTTTTATATTCGTACAGTCCATCCAAATATTATCTGGAAGATTTCTGTAATCAATTTCTGTAAAGCAGTTATGTTGAAGTTTTGGTGTGCCATAAAGTATATTCATTTATATTATACTAGCTATTGCCCGCGGCTTTTCTCGCGTTAAATTTGGGGTAACACAGTGCCCCTTTCCTGATTTGCAGGTACCTGCTGCCTGTAATTTTTGCCCTTGCCCCTTATTTATTGTAATAGCAAAGCTAAGCTTTTCCTTTTTTCCCTCTTTCTCCCTCATTTCTCACTTTTTTTTATAATATTAGTAAGGATTTCTAGCTATGACGTATGATTAACTATTTCGTACAATCAAATTCACATTAGTCCACCCACATCGAATGCATTTCACAAACAAACAAACGTTCGTGCGAGCTGCCATTACTGTGAAGTATGTCGGAAGAATGTGACATTTAACGTTCAACACAAGGCTGAGCTTTGAACTTGATGTTATGAATCATGGAAGTGTCCCGTTATTGTTGAGGGGGGCTACAAGAAATCGGATAGTTTAGATGTCGGGGACTCAGGCTAGGTAGCGTACTGGGAAGGCCTAAGGGTTAAAATACATACACAAGATCCGAGAGCCCATCTTGATATGAGTCGTCATGTACGACGTTGTGTAGTGATTTTTTTACGATGCACGTCTTAAACAACAAACTCAAAGCATTTCTTTCAATCAGACCATTTTTTTGGCGATGGGAAATCACCGAATAACTTCCTCCACTCTGGGCGGAGTGGGGGAGTGTCAGACTTGTACTAACTAAAACTCACCCATGTTCCTTCTATTGACCTTTACGTTCCAGGGACGCGGTATCTCTTTCGAACAACCCGCAACCCCGGCAGGCGGTAGCCTCTGCTTTGCTCAATTAGACCATTACAGGCACTTTTGAATGTCATAAAAACAAAAAAGATGCTGCTACAGTCCCAGCCACAAGACATACCTAACAACTTGTGAAAGTACTGTAGTTGCCCATTCCAAAGCGACCACGTTTTCACGAATGGTTTCAAATATGAGATAGTCCATTTGACCTTCTCTTCACCTCATCGAATTTCAATCAAATATGTTTCCTACTTTTCCATTATAAGCCTATACCTAATAACCCCAAAATAAAATAAAACTCCGCCCCATGATAGCCACATCAATCGAAGTAAAACACACCATTGAAATAATAAATTATTCTCATACGCGAGTACAAGACTGAGCGCTCTGTATCGATTTTCAGCCGACCTTCAGACAACCCGCCTGTTCGCTTTTAAAACTTGAAGAAAACCTAATTGGGGGTAGTTTGGTGACTGACACGTTTTTGGGGTATACTTTGAGAGTCGTTGATCTGTGGTGGGGTCGAAAAACATTATGTTTAGTCATTTTTGATGACGTGTTGTGTGTTTGTCAGATTTAAATGAAGATGAATTGATATGTTTGAGAAAGAATTTCAATGTTCTTATATATCATCATCATCTGCCTAGCCTTTTCTCAACTACGTTGGGGTCGGCATCCAGTCTTACCGGATGCAGTTGAATACCAGTATTTTACATGGAGCGACTGCCTATCTGACCTCCATAACCCAGTTAGTACCGGGTAATACGATACCTCTTGGTAAGTCTGATTGTCAGACTTTCGGGACACTGACTATCTGTAACGACTGTCAAAGATCTACAAATGACAGCCGGGACCAACACGTGCTTTCCGAGGCACGGAGGAAACTCGGTATGTAACGGGTGGTGACCCATCCACAGACCAACCTAGGCAAGCGTGGCTTAACCTAAAGATCGACCTGAGCGGCTGCTATTATTTAGCCACGAGCTCTTTATGTTCATAAATATGTGTTGTAATTTTGTTGCTCTGCCTGTGTTTGGAAGTGGACTTTTTGTGGTCATTAAAATGATGAATTAAAATTGAACTGCGCATAGTGCGCATAACTACAGACAGTTGCAAAAAACTGATTTGAATTAAATAAAAAGATGCACAAAAAAGATATTTCAAGTATGGTTTTAAAACATGGAATTCTAAGTGCGTTGCAGTTTTTTTTAAGGTTTATAGAGTAAAATATGAACACGTGCATGTCCACAGCGGTCAAAACTATGATTTAATAATTGCTTATTCAGTTGTTCTAAGCTCTTTTAGAAAATGAACACAAAAAAGCGGAGCTAAAATAAATATAATATTCAGTCTGACATCTGCGAAGAGTTAAGCAGAGGCCTACCTAATGATACCCGCACCCACATTCCGTCAGATATATTGAGTTCCATGGAATAAGGGGGGAGAGGGACTAAAGCCATCCACGAGCACTAACCTCTGTGGCGGCTGCTGAAAAAATCATTTTGATATTCTTTTGTTTAAAAAAAAAATCGTTGCCCCACACTAGGAACAACTATGATAGAAAAGAATACTGTACGCTGCCTTGTTGGTTTAGTGGTCAAAAGCGCGACTGCTGAAAATGAGGTACCTACTAGGTTCGCTTTCAGGGCACACTAGGATTTTCTCCTATATCGTGGTTGCGTTTTCAAACATTTAAACTCACATACACAAACAGCCAGATCTGAAACAACTACCTGTAGGTCTTACAAATATTTCTTCCGTGCGCGGATCGAACCCGCGATAAGCAGCGCAGCAGTCGATCGCTCAGCTACTGCGCCAAAACATGTCGTCAAAGAATTAAATTAATTAAACAGCACGGACACGTTTGACACATTTTAATTAATTAAATTCACCAGTAACATTTTGCCCGATTTGGGAATCAAACCCAAGATCTCATACGCAGTAGTTTGTGACCTCTAGACCAGCAAAGCAGAAAAAAAGACTAAACACAATTATTACAAAACCACATTCAATTCGTAACAAAAATTCAATCAAATAGAATATTCCAGAATTGCTGTTTCGGCTCAAGAACATTATAATTTACGATTCGTACTTTCCTTAATTGGTTTCCATATTGGCTATTCATCTCACTGAATGGGATGATGATTGTTGAATAATAGTTATTCGGTAATGAATTTAATGATGCACGTAATTGTATCTACATTATTTAAATTGATTGGTCTGGTTGGCCTCTGAATTTCCTCTCAAATTTTACTTTTCCTCTCAATTTTTTTATGAATAACTATCTGAAATTTAGAGGCCCTACGCGAAGTGTAAATGTATCGTAAATACGTCGAGTTTTGAATCGAAAACAAAATTATCCGATAGCATTTAACACATTTAGTATCTTACATCTAGATTTGATTAATTCTTAAAACTATCATCATACTAGCTTTCGCCCGCGGCTTCGCTCGCGTTAAATTCGGTATAACACACCAAGCAGACCTGTAGTTTTTACTCTTGCGCCTGATTGATTTGTAATAGCAATGCTAAGTTTTCCCTTTTCTTCCCTCGTTCTCCCTCATATCCCACTTTTTTTAAATAAAAATTAGCCTATGTCCGTCTCCTGGTTCCCAACTATCTCTGTACCAAAATTCATCAAAATCGGTTTAGCCATTAAAGCGTGAAGAGGTAACAAACAAACAAACAAATAAACAAACAAACAAACTCACTTTCGCTTTTATAATATTACTAGCTTTTGCCCGCGGCTTCGCTCGCGTTAAATTCGGTAGCGCCTTATTGATTTGTAATAGCAACGCTAAGTTTTCCCGTTTCTTCCCTCTTTCTCCCTCATATTCCACTCTTTTTGAAAAAATAATAGCCTATGTCCGTCTCCTGGTTCCCAACTATGTCTGTACTAAAATTCATCAAAATCGGTTTAGCCATTAAAGCGTGAAGAGGTAACAAACAAACAAACAAACAAACAAACTCACTTTCGCTTTTATAATATTATAGTAAGGATATATATATATATAATATATAATATAATATTATAATATAATATATATATATAATATAATATATAGTAAGGAAAGTAAGGAAGTAAGGATTTACCAGAAAGAAACTAGAAAAATAAATAAATAATACCAGCCTATAGCTGTCCCACTGCTGTGCAAAGGTCTCTCATACAGAGAAGGTGCCAGCATTGATCACCACGCTTGCTCAAGACGGGTTGGCGATTTCTGACTTATATTAATTATAACCCCAGGTTTCTTCGCGATGTTTTCATCACCGATTGTCTGTGATGTCTTAGATAAACTTTAGAAAAAACTAGTACCTTTTAATAATACAAAAGTGGACATTTTAATTTTAAAACGTAACCTCATTTTGTTGTAATGTAGGTTATTGTGTCAATTATAGGTTACTTGTATAAAACGACTACAAAGTCGTTTTTACATTGTACATATATACGTCGATAAATATATTGGAATCTATCGACATATAAAATAGTTTAGGGAAGCTTTTGCCCTACACTGTTTTGCCTTACTTATGAGCTGATAAAATACAAAGAACCGGCCAATTGCGAGTCGGAGTCGCTCACCGAGGGTTCCGTACAAACTTACGACATATATGACCATCTACCCTACCATAACGTCTTAAAACAGTACTTATTCCAGTGAGAGAAAGAGACAGAGCTATACAGGACCTCTAGCGCCATCTCTTTCTCACACTGGAATAAGTAATGCTTCAAGAGGTCATGGTAACCCTACAAATCTTTTGTCTGCATAGACTTATAGGGTTGATTTTTTCACAACTCTAAGGGACCACAAATTAGAGTATTTCGTTTTAATTTCAACTTGATACCTCCACACGTTACCGAGATAAAGAGTCTTGACAGACAGACATTTGGACAACAAAATGATCCTATAAGGGATCCGTATTTTCCTTTCGAGGCAAGGGACCCTAAAAAAACCTACTTATATGTAACTGAATCAATGTTATACATAGAACTGTCGTTACTAAAAGGGGATAAGACTGGTCATCACGCTTAGTGTGTTGGCGAATACAATCTGGAAGATCCCGACTTCTTTAAATTAGTTGTGAAGAGAATTAAGCCTTGTGACCTTGTTCAACGTGCTTTCCAAAATGAAAATCCAAATGAGCTAGACAAACATGCTATCAGCGTATACGATGCTGGGTTATACAGAAATGTGAACCTTAATTTTCTTCTATTTCATTTCTTTCTGTTTTTATGCCGCACATTGGTCTCTGAGCTTAATATGCCTTAACACATATCCCTATCAGAATAGGGATATGCGCTGTTACATGGCCGCCATATTGTAGCATCATGCTGAGATAGAGGCCTTTTGGCCTCGTACAGGACTAATTAAAATGTCTTTTTTATTTTGTTTTTTTTTTTTGGTTTTAATTATTTGTTGTTCTTTTTTTAAAATTAAGTAATTTTGTTTTATTGCCTCGTCCTGTGGGAGGATAAACAGTTTTTTTTTCTTCTTCTTCGGCCAATTGTTTATTCCAATCCGGTTGAGAGACGTTTTTTGAAAACAAACTTAACAGTCTTGAAGGTTCAATCTTACCTGCTAATTATATATTAATTTTCAACGCAAATAAATGATAATCTACTATGAAAGGAAAATAAAGGTACATAATCGAAATTGATACCAGCCACTTCTACTCTTTCTAGAACTTCAACCCCTATACTCGAATGGTACTTCAACACAATCGAAAAACCGACTAACCAGTATCGGTATCAATATTCGATGAATCCCCTAAAGAAGGGGCATGAAGAAATAAAGTACCTCTTAAAAACCAATCTGTTTGAACGGCCGGCCATTTTAGAACATTACGCGGCAAAATTCGGCTTTTGACAGTGAACGTCATTATTTGACACTTAAGTTCGAAATTTGAAAGCGGTCAATGTTTGTCTGTCATCGAGTTTAGTGATGTAACTTAGTTTGTGTGTGGTTAATGACCATACAGATTACGGTTAGTAATATTATTCTCTTGGAATGTTTATTTATTTGGATATTTGCGGTTTCTTGTAAAAGTTGAACTGGAACTGAATACTTCGTAATATTTAACTATTATAAATCATGTGTTTTAAAGACCAGCGAATAGGTAATATTAGTTAGAATAGGCAGTATTAGTTATACACAGATGGGCAACTACAGTACTTTCAGAAGTTATTATGCCTTGTTACTGGGACTGTAGCAGCATCTTTTTTATGGTCTAATTGAAATAAACGGTTTGAGTTTTACTAGCTCGAGAATGCATAATCTCTCATCTGAACTTTGGCCACCCTGTTCACACAATTGTATAATTTTCGCCCAATAAAACTCAAGTACTACATTCTCAAACCTAAAATTCGAATAATCCCAAAAGGTCAAACATATGACAGTTCACATGTAGCCAGACTAAAGTCCTCCACATTATAATGAGTCAGACAAATTACTCAAGCCGACTGAATGACTTTCATACGGTATGAATAAGACCAATCTTCTCGTAATCAGTCTGAACGAGACCTTAGAATTGGCTCAATGAATCACTATGTGAAACGGCCCTATGGAATGTTTTGTTTTTTTAGGAGTGTTGATTTAAGAATCCTGGTTGATGGTACTAGTCTTGCCCTCTATTAAATGAGACTTGGGGGTACTATTAGGTACATTTATTTATTAAATAATTTATGTACACACAGGATAAAAAAAACAAGGAAATATCATAAAAAAAAACATAGAGTACAAAGGCACAGCTTATTACAAAAGTAATTTCTACCAGCAGGCCTGCGAGAGGAATATGAAGAAAAGAAACGTAGACAGTAGTGTGTGAGAACAGGAAGAGAATAGCTTCTAAAATATGAATGTTTTAACCTAAATATAAGTACACATATAAGTATAATAATATATACCTGTATAAATACATAACACAAAAATATTTAAACAGATAAGTAAATACAATATTATAAATATTCACAATTGAGAGGAAAGGGCTCTTTTAATCTAATCTTAAAAGTAGATTATGGTTTTCAAGTCACTAATGCTAGGTGGAAGTGAGTTCCACGATCTTACAGCATGGACGGAGAAGTACATATGTTTTTTTAATTAATAATGGTACGGAGAGCCCTCGTGGGCAAGTCCTTCTCACTTGTGTATGGCTCGGTTGGTCGTGTCGTATTTACTCAGTATATTCAAATAAACATCATGAAGAACAACATAATATTGATAAACTTTGAAATACAATCAATAATTCACCAAGAACTAAATTTGTTTCAAATCTTTAAAGTCTTCTCAAACATTTAGTTCAAGGAAATCATAAAACAACTACAGTTTCCTCCTTAACACATTCACATTTAACATCAACGTACTAAAACTCCAACGAACCCACACGCTCGCGCTGAAGATCGTAACAACATGTAAAGTAAACATTCGTCTAGAAATAGACAGTTTACACTGACATAACATAATCAATATTAAAAACTCAACATGCAATAATATGTTAACACTTTCTCGTTGATGATAAGTACTCAAAAGTTATGAAAGTTAGTGAAAATAACACTGAGAACTTTAAACATAGAGTATAATTTTGGATGTAGATCAATTTAATCATCTGGCTGGTCTTTCCAAGGGTGTTTGTTGATGGAGACTGTTTTTTAACCGACTTAAAAGGAGGAGGTTTTATGGTCAACCGTTTTTTTTAAAATTATTAATGTTCACCAATTACTCCGCCAACTGAGGACCGATTTTCAAAATTCTTTTTTTGTTTGAATGGGTATACTTAACTTACGATGTAGATTAATTTTTTTTTGTATTGCTTGGGGAGGTTATGGGTTATCGTCTATAATACATATTTTTTCTTCTATATCTATATAGATGATCTGATGATATAGTTAAGTTACAATGAAAAATTACTCTACTCGATAAAAAATTGTATGACTATCATCATAATTACCATAACTAAAAATGACGATTTAAAAATACTATAAGTGAACGAAACAAACTAAAGTCCCCGGCTTCCGCCTTTTTTGGTTTCTTTTGGAAGTCGGTTAGTTTTTTGTGCATAAAAGTTTTTATTTTTTTAAAACCAATGTGATTCTGTTTCAAAGGATTCTGTTACAAAATCCTTAGGGATCCCTAAGGATTTTGTTGACAAATAGTTGTTATATAATATCGACATAAATGGTGTAACCAAAATTTTGTATCAATATGTCGCGAGAAACTACGGTAAATCCATGAGCCAGCAGACATCCTAAGATAAATAACATAAATAAATAAATCAAGGTACTCACTTCCCCG
The DNA here is from genome assembly GCA_905475445.1 of Ochropleura plecta. Lineage (NCBI taxonomy): Eukaryota > Metazoa > Arthropoda > Insecta > Lepidoptera > Noctuidae > Ochropleura > Ochropleura plecta. The sequence continues at coordinate 22,967,931 of FR997722.1, forward strand.
TTTATGCAGTCCCATGATTTCCGCGTTCACTTTTAGGAGACAGACGAACACATCACTAACTTTCTATCACTTTCGGTCCATCACTATTCAATGTTCGTAGATAGTAAGTACACCAGACACCAGTGAGAGTAAAGCTGAGGACACACAGGACAAAATTACGTAAAATTACGCGACCAGAATCCAAGTTCGCGTAATTCCAAGTAAATTTTGTAGAATTTAGTAAAATTGCGAGGTTTGAATTTTTGAGATGTTTTTGCGCAAGTTTTAATATGTAACAGCGTAGGGTACCTAGGTGGAATAATGTAGTGGTTGGTGCTTACGTGAGAATTTTATAGAATTAAGTTTATTTGACGTTTGCTTTTGAAAGAAGGAAGTTTTGATGTCTACCTGGAAGCTGACTTACAAACTGTCTGTTTTTAAAAACTCGTTTGTAAATTCGTTGTGAATAAGTGGATATTGTTGGCCTTGTAGATTCTTAGACGCTTGTTAACTTATTATTTTATTTCACGTTTTGTAAAGTAAGCAATGACTTATTGTCGGGCCTACGCTGTCCTCTCATACTTAAGTACTAACGCTGTAACAACAACATTGTAAAACCAAATGATTTTAAAAGAGTAACCATGGAGTTTCTTGCCGGTTCTTCTCCATAGAAAACGACTAACTCGAACCGTGCATCTTTTCTCGACGTTTTATAAGTACCCATGAAGGCCTATGTGAAATAAAGATATTACGATTTTGATTGATTGATTTGATTTTTTAGAGGTCCGTACCTGCCTCATCTGTCTAGCCTTTTCCCAACTATGTTAAGGTCGGCTTCCAGTCTAACCGGATGCAGCTGAATATCAGTATTTTACATGGAGCGACTGCCTATCTGACCTCCACAACCCAGTTAGTACTGGGTAATACGATACCCCTTGGTAAGACTGGTTGTCAGACTTTCGGAACATTGACTACCTGTAACGACTGTCAAAGACCTACAAATGACATCCGGGACCAACGGCTTAACGTGCTTTCCGAGGCACGGAGGAAACTCGGTATGTAACGGGTGGTCACCCATCCACAGACCAACATAGGCAAGCGTGGCTTAACTTAAAGATCGACCCAAGCGGCTGCTATTATTTAGCCACGAGCTCCTCCATTTTGTTGGTTCAAAAGGTTTAAACGGAACCCTTACAGATAGACAACAAAATGGTCCTCCACTTTGTTGTCCATCTGTCCAACTTTCTGATTCTTAATTAAGTTGAATTTAAAGCCAAATACTCAACTCTGTCCTCTGACTTATAAAAAATCAACCCTCTAAGCCTACGCAGTTCAAAGATAAGGCCATTTATGTCACAAGTTTGTACGGAACCCTCGTTTTGAAACCCGACTCGCACTTGACCGGTTTTGTTAATAATTTAACAGCCTACAGATGAACGACGCTGTCCAGAAAGAATTGGACTGACGACCTACACAAAAATAGTAAAGTAAATAACACCTGGGTAGTTCTTTGAATTTTTAATTTAGTTTTTATCAGTATCCATCGCAGTAAAAATAGTTCAATTAACTTTCCCTGACGTTAGCTTCGTATCTGTTGTATTTATCGGTTTTTCTGCCAATAAAAATGTGATCATGGAGTAGTATATCTTTCATTTTGTCTAATGTCTAGTCACTAAACAAAATTAAAAATACTGTAATACTGTATATACGACACGGTTGGCGCAGTGGCCGAGCGATCGACTGCTGCCCTGCGTGTCGTGGGTTCTATTCTCGCACGGAACAAATATTTGTATGGCCTACAGATAATTGTTCCGGGTCTGGCTGTTTGTGTACGTGATTTTAAATGTTTGTAAACGCACCCACGATACAGGAGAAATTACTAATGTGGGGCAACGATTTTTTTTAAAGTATAGAATAACTTTATACACTAAATTCTAGTGTATTTACATAATTATATTTTTTAATAGACTACTTAACTATTAGTATGTACTATTTTTGTGTAGTCTAGGAGTCCTATTGTTTTTTGACAAAATCATAACAATATTTATTTTTTTGGAACAAAACTATCATCAGTTAAGATTTATTTTCTTAATTGCTTATTGTACACCTGATCTAGTTTATTATTTCATAACTACCATTGTTACAATTCCCAAGTTTTCACTTACGTCATTATTCACACGGGTTTAAAGAAACAACAACAATCAAACTATTGTTTATAATAACAACTTAGCAGAACTGTTTATTAAATTCGCAGACATAAACTGGTATTATTTAATCACATAATAATATTACTTAGTGTATGTAATTTTTATTAGATAATTTTCAAGACTTTTTTTTTCGATCGTGAACACTAGGCTTTACAATGAAAGTATGACAACCTTTTTAGATGCACAAGTTTCTTTTTAGGGTTACGTTCCCAAAGAGTAAAACGGGACCCTATTACTAAGACTCCGCTGTCCGTTCGTCTGTCACCAGGTTGTGCATCATGAGCCGTAATAGTAAGACAGTTGAAACAACGAATAAGTACTAAAAAGAAAATATATAAATATTTAAGGGTACTATATACAAACATGTTTTATTGCCAATTTTATAGGTAAGTTCCGCCCGCGACTTCGTTCGCGTGGCAAAGTTACTTTGGGCTAAAGCTAACATTAACCTGCGATCAAAAAAAAAGTATTTTTCTCTCCCCTTTTCTTCCCTGTTACTCCCCCTTTTCTCACTTTCTTTTAGCCTGTGTCCGTCACCAAGGTCCCAACTAGCTCTGTACCAAAATTCATCAATATTGGTTTGGCCATTTAGGCGTGAAGAAGTAACAAACGAACAAATAAACTCACTTTCGCTTTTATATAATACTAGCTGTTGCCCGCGGCTACGCTCGCGTTAAATTCGGTAGCGCCTTATTGATTTGTAATTGCAACACTAAGTTTTTCCGTTTCTTCCCTCTTTCTCCCTCATATACCACTCTTTTTAAAAAAATAATAGCCTATGTCCGTCTCCTGGTTCCCAACTATCTCTGTACCAAAATTCATCAAAATCGGTTTAGCCATTAAAGCGTGAAGAGGTAACAAACAAACAAACTCACTTTCGCTTTTATAATATTAGTAAGGATTAGTAAGGATTGTAAGGAACCCTTCGGCATTGAGTCCGACTCGCACTTGGCCGGTTATTAGCACATTACTCTAAACTTAGGGAAATATTGCACAAAGAAAGCGGTAAGGGAAATGCCTTGTTCTACTGATACCGGTACCTAACAAAATAATAAAGTAATGAAGTTACCTAACTGACGGGTATTTAGGACTTTCCAATTCCCAACTGGGTATCCATCTTGTAACTTGATTACTCAAGTATTAATCTGATAATCATTTTGGCGTAATCCTTTTTTCTTTAAGATATCCCAAATGATCTGAAAAGCTTCTAAAACTTTTGCCTATAATTCCTGACTCTTTTAGGTTAAAACCAGCTTTAGACCTTCTTGAGACTGGACTTTTAGGGGGAAGATGTCGTATATCGACGTTTCTGAAGACCGTATCGCGACATCACGCAGCAAGACACGACGCCGACAACGTTAAGTGTATAATTACATTTTTTTTTTAAACGTTGCCTCACACTACGAATTTCTCCTGTATCGTGGGTGCGTTTACAAACATATAAACTCACATACACAAACAGCCAGACCCGAAACAATTATCTGTAGGCCATACAATTATTTGTTCCGTGCGGGAATCCAACCCGCGACACGCAGCGCAGCAGTCGATCGCTCAGCCACTGCGCCAACCGTGCCGTCGAATATTATCCTTACTTTACTATATATAATTCTTACTTCCTTACTTAATATTATAAAAGTGAAAGTGAGTTTGTTTGTTTGTTACATTGTTTGCGAGCACATGGTTTTTCCATCAGAAATTTCTTGGATAGTGAGTGAACTATTGGGTATCTATACCTCTGCTTGCAACTCTACAAGTACTATAGGCGTGATGTCAATGTTACAATTCAAGTATTTTAGTACTTTTTTCCCATTTAACATAACACTTCCAATTAATTATGTGGGATCGAACTGTTTCATTAATGACAAAGTCAATTAAAAACTAAAATCTTAAAACATACAAAAATTATTACTGAATAGACAGGTAACAACGTAATTATCAGACAATGGAAGTGTGGGTCGGACGCCTGAGAACGACATAAACACTACAGTCCATTCACAGGTATATTACCTTTTGACAGCTGCTATTGAATAGCAACCTTATAATAACTGTGATAAAAATAATACTGTACGCTGCCTTGTTGGTTTAGTGGTCAAAAACGCGACTGCTGACAAAGAGTAACTAGGTTCGCTTCCTAAGTCGGACGAAATGTTATTGGATTTTTCGTCAGGATTATCTCCATAGCAACCATTGAGTCTGAATTTTTGCCTGGTTGATCACAAATCACCCTCCACTATAAGTATAGGACTTTGTTTGTACTTATAGGTACACGTCTGCTTAATCCTTTGAGGATTACAGGCGCGATCATGTGTTATGTTATTAACGAAGCACATTGTTATTTGATAGGGTTTCAATGTCATCGTCAACTGCCTAGCTCTTTCCCAGCTAGGATCGGCTAAATATCAGTATTTTACATGAAGCGACATAAATAGCGACAATAATAGATCTTTTTTTAATAAAAAAAAACGTTGCCCCATTCTATGAATTTCTCCTGTATCGTGGGTGCGTTTACAAACATTCTATCTCACATAAATTAACAGTCCATCTGTAGGCCATACAAATATTTGTTCCGCGCGGGGATCGAACCCGCGACACGCAGCGCAGCAGTCGATCGTTCAGCAACTGCGCCGACTGTGTCGTCAATCTTAAAAACTCACTACTTGAGTGGCTGTTAATAATTATTCGCGACCTCCTTGTAACAGTGTTGAAATGTCAGAGGTAATATAACGGTGAAAGGACTGTAACTAAATGTAATTATAGAACTAATGAAAGTGGTTCATTTAACGCGGTTTTTTTCATCTCACGCTAAGAGCCTCACTTTCGTTGAAAGCGTGTTTTTCGTTAATAAGTTAAATGTGACGTATGCACGCTAATTGCGTCTTAATTAGGTGCTTATAGAGAATTCCTTTGGTAACTATGTATTTAGAATTTATGGTGGTACTAAATGTGGTAGTAGATGCTTGGATTATTTTTAGTTTTTTGGTCAGAGGTCATGAGTTGATGACCTGGTTAGGTAGAGGGCAAATCTGTCACCTAACTCCCTCGTTCATTCATCATCTGCCTAGCCTTTTCCCTTTGTTGGGGTCGGCTTCCAGTCTAACCGAATGCAGCTGAATACCAGTATTTTACATGGAGCGATTGCCTATCTGACCTCCACAACCCAGTTTGTAATGGGTACGATACCCCCGTCACCAAATCTCTTACTCATTAAATAATAAAAATAATAAACAATGAAATCCAACCATACAGGGTGAACATAAATTTACCAGCGAAACTTATCGATGTGTTCGGTCAAAAACAATATAAAAAAAAACTTTTTGGGTTCAACGACCAGAGATACTTACCTAGCGTAGTTGTTGGGTTGATGTATGAGTTGAGAAATGCAGGCTTTAGATTTATCGTGTTTAATTTATTTGTTTCACAGCACTGAAGTTTCGCTGATTATTTTTATATGACTCTGTATAGTTTATATATAAGCTATTCAGCGGAATCCGGTTAGACTGGATCGGCCCCAACACAGGAATAAGCATACAAAGAGTTTACCCAGTGCGTCATAAATCTTTTTCTTTCTATATTAATAAAAATCTCGTGTCACAGTTTTAGTTGTCATACTCCTCCACAAGCGCTTGACCGATTTTTAGTTGTACACACGACGGCAGGTCAACCTATTCTAAACTATTATAATCTGACTAGCTTTTGCCCGCGGCTTCGCTCGCGTTAAATTCGGGGTAACACCGTTCCCCTTGCGCCTTATTGATTTGTAATAGCAACGTTAAGTTTTCCCTTTTCTTCCCTCTTTCTCCCTCACATCTATGTCCGTCTCCTGGTTCCCAACTATCTCTGTACCAAAATTTATCAAAACTGGTTTAGCCATTAAAGCGTGAAGAGGTAACAAACAAACTCACGTTCGCTTTTATAATATTAGTAATGATTTCTCTACTTCGGATCGCACACCGTAGTAGATAGATTAGGTTAAAATGGTTTGGTATAGGTTTATGTGCCGTCGTGTGTAGGTACATGTATTCGGTAGGTTTGAGAATCGGTCTTAATCTATTTTTCACACCCCTAAATGATAAGGGTAGAGCTCCTATAGGAGTGGAGCTGTACAGCGGATGAAACACGCTGGCACAGCTAGTAACTAAATGAAAATGTTATGTTGGTTTATGTACGCTGTTAAAACTCGACAACTATTGGTATAGCCCATTTAGCTGCGAGTGAAACCGCTAGGTACAGCTTAAATCGCTTAAAAACATTAGCTACGTAATGAGTGCCGTTGATTGTCAAAATGAAAGGGATTTTAAATGTTACGCGCTTAAGCTGCAGGGGATGATTAGATTAATGCACGTAAATGTAAATCAATTTGATTACCAATATATTTAAATTAGTTACGTATCGCTGCAACGACTTGCAGCAAGATTGATTCATTAAGCTTTTCAGTAGGTCATGTTAAACCACTGCAGTTTTAACTTTCTGTCAAGGTTTTTACTGATAAAATGTCACTTTAGAAGCCTAAGAGCTGACCTAACAACAAACAATATATTATACAATAAATTGCCTGAAAATATACGGTCCACAAAACATTGTTAATATTTAAAGCCAGGTTAAAGTCATTCCTCTTAGATAAAGCTTATTATAGTATCCAAAAATTTATGAAAGATCCAAAGTTAAAATAGAATTTTAAAATATAATTATACTAGCTTTTGCCCGCGGCTTCGCTCGCGTTAAATTCGGGGTAACACAGTTCCCCTTGCGCCTTATTGATTTGTAATAGCAACGCTAAGTTTTCCCTTTTCTTCCCTCTTTCTCCCTCACATCCCACTTTAAAAAAAAATATCCTATGTCCGTCTCCTGGTTCCCAACTATCTTTGTACCAAAATTTATCAAAATTGGTGTAGCCATTAAAGCGTGAAGAGGTAACAGACAAACAAACTCACTTTCGCTTTTATAATATTAGTAAGGATATGTGCTAAATGTTTAAGGTTAGGATACGTTTCATGAATATTGTTTATGGCTAGATAAAAGTTTAATTAATATAATATTGTGAAAGTTCCTAACGTACGTGATATTAGATTCTGCAATATAATTTTATTAGTTTTAAGACATTTTGCTGCGCCCTAACAGGGTCATGTACTCATTAGTTGTAAGCCTAGCGTTTAACTATTTGTACATAGTGCATTAAACGAATCAATAAAAAATAAAGTTTTTATTTAATAACATCCGTCGATCGGTTTCTAAGCATACTTCAACGATATCTAAAACTTGGTTACTTATTTTGTTTGTTGACTGTACGTATAAATATTTTGAAAGTTACAAAATTCACCATTACAACAGTTGTTAACAAAACTAAAAATAATCTAATCTAATCTGTCTTTCGAAAAATCACGTACCTATCCATAAATGGTGATTGAGAAACTCGCCAACATTATACCTAGTTAGAAAGCAATAGACGGATGACACGACGTTGTAACGCAATTTACTGCGCGTGAGTTTGTGGGAAATTGACAGATTAAAATGATTATAACGGACGTGTGATGTGATTGGTCGGAGATTGAGTAAGTACGTGTGTGAGAAGAGCTGTGCTTTGTAATTTAACCTTATGCTTGTTATCTGCGAAGGGTAAGTCTATAGAACCTCAAACCAACCCAGCCGCCGCGCACCCGGCCACCGTAGGCGCAGGTTTGTGGAGCGATGGGTAGCTCACCGTCCGTCCGTCTAATGACGTCAGCAAAGCAGAGGGTTATATTTTAAGTTATTTTTTGAGTCTTATCTCGTGGCTAAATATACTGCCGCTCGAGTCGATCTTTAGGTTAAGCCACCCATTACATAGGTACCGAGTTTCCTTCGTTATGAAGTTGGTCCGGATTTTCATTTGTTGATCTTTGACAGTCGTTACAGGTAGTCAGTGATTCGAAAGTTTGTCAACCAGTCTTACCAAGAAGTATCGTATTACCCAGTTGTTAATTGGGTTGTGTAGGTAAGATAAGCAGTCGCTTCATATAAAATACTTGTAGCAGCTAAACCCGGTAAGACTGGAAACTGATTCCAGCATAGTTGGGAAAAGACTAGGCAGATGATAAAGTTTTTTATTTAATACTAGCTGGTGCCCGCGGCTTCACCCCCGTCATAATAAAAAAAATAGTATCCTATGTGTTATTTCAGACTATAATCTACCTCTGTGCCAAATTTTATCAAGATCCGTTCAGCCGTTCTGACGTGAACGAGTAACAAACATACATACACCCATCCTCACAAACATTCGCATTTATAATATTAAATTAGTAGGATTGTCCATTCCTTTTGTATGTTAAGTCGTACGATTCGTAATTGAGAGATCAGCATTAACTACTTTTGTATAGTTTGATATGTTATCTATCGTGTTTACATGTTTTCTCAAATAAATCTCTGGTTGCATTAATTCAAAACTCCGATTAAAGTTTTCTATAGCACTATGCATAAAAAACAAAACTAAGTTCACAAGGACGTATGATTATGATCGCCGAATCCGTTTTCCCCCGTGAGTAGGTTTCTAGTAACTAATGTTATAATGTTATATTTCCTTTTAAACCGATTATGAACACATTACGCACGAGGTAACGCAACAATAACATAAGGTTACTTTAGTATTTATATATAACCTTATATAATAATGTGTTGTTTATATAAATAACGACTGTTTACTGGCCCGTGATAGGTAAACAATGTAGTATGTATGAGATCAAGATATTAATAGAATTGACCTTTTTACCTATTTGTTTTGGTGTTTGTCGCCCACATTTTGCCATTATGTCGTCTCCTGTAATATACCAGCCTATTGCCTAATGCCGACTTTAAAAATCTGCTGCCAAAAAACAAAATGGCCTACCTTTGTTTTAGAGCAGAGCTCTTTCAAACAACGCGGTTATCTAAACAGCCACGCGGTTTTACTTATAAAGCTTTTAATAGAGAAACTAAAAGATCCAAGTTTTAAATACTAGACAATTCTTCTTTTCCAATTAAATTACAATTCTTGTGTGAAAGATTTTATCAGCTATATCTTCATTAATTGAATATTATTTATTAATTGAAATTAATAAAATGCATTGAAAATTGCATGCGTTTTACAGCAGTCGCGGACGTTTCAAGGTGATTTAAATATAACTAACGGAGTTTCAAAAGTTAAGGAGTGAAGTGTAAAAATAAAAAATCATCAAATCACGCCAAGATACATGGCAGGAATATCGTGAGCCGCTTTTATTTAAGACCTTGCACGCACGTTTTACCTAAATTAATAAAAAGTATCGTTGCCTTAGGGCTGATTTTTCAATAGTCAGATAATTTTTATCTGGGGAATAAAAATGGCGGTTTGACAGCTTATCTATAGAAAATATGTCAAACCGCTATTTTTATTCCTCCGATAAAAGTTATCTGACTATTGAAAAATCAGCCCTTACACTAGTAATTTCTCCCGTATCGCGGGTGCGTTTACAAACATTTAAACTCACATACACAAACAGCCAGACCCGTAAAAAGTACCTGTAGATTATACAAAAATGTGTTCCGTGAAGTTAACTAGGGATTGACAGAATAATAAAAACTAATTTATGTAAAATAAACCAACTAATTAAATAAACAACAGGACGCTTAGTCGAAGTACTGACGATTGAAAAACCAGCCTTAAAGTACGTAAATAAAATCTATCGGTTATTTAAATCAAGAACGATTTAATTTACCTAATCGCAGAGCTTTGTCATTTAAACTAAGATTAAAGTCAGTTCAAAGTTATAATTCAATTACTTTGCGAAGACGATTATGTAGATATTGTATTTATTGTATTTAATTGGATTCTGACTTTAGAATGAACTTTAGTCTCTTACTGTTTTCTTTTTAATCCTACTAATATTATAAATGCGAATGTTTGTGAGGATGGATGGATGGAGGTATGGATGTATGAATGTTTGTTACTCTTTCACGTCAAAACGGCTGAACGGATCTTGATGAAATTTGGCGCAGAGGTAGATTATAGTCTGGAATAACACATAGGATACTAATTTTTCGATCATCACGAGGGCGAAGTCGCGGGCGCCGGCTAGTGATCAATAAAAGCAAATTGAACTTGCTAATAAATTAATCGAATTATTATTAATTTAATTTTTATACAAAACTGGTCTTGACCTCTAACAGATGGGTTAGATCACCATCATAAAGCATACAAAAGAATATTAATAAATAAAAAAGTTTTATTTCTTAGTTATTTTATTTTTATTGATTGAAATTGAGTTTTATTCATTAATATTATGTCTCATCTTCACCGAAATTAAATTAGTCTCCGGAGATGGTTTGATTGCTTCCTCATTGAGTTACTGGCAGTTTAATAACTCAATTATAAATTGAGTGATATGATTGACTAGCTGCGCCCCGTAGTTTCACTCGCGTGGTAATAGAATATAAAATATATCTTGATGAATTGCAGCCTACGTATTATTATGATATGTAAGCTATATTATCTTGAAGTTTCATCAAAATCCATTCAGTAGAATTGCGTGAAAGACCAACAAACATACTTACATCCTTACAAACTTTCGCTTTTATAAAATTAGTAGGATAAATTAAATGTTTTATATAATTTTCTGAATCCTTAAAAAAAAAATGCGGGAATTGGATTCTGACTTTAGAATGAACTTTAGTCTCTTACTGTTTTCTTTTTAATCCTACTAATATTATAAATGCGAATGTTTGTGAGGATGGATGGATGGAGGTATGGATGTATGGATGTTTGTTACTCTTTCACGTCAAAACGGCTGAACGGATCTTGATGAAATTTGGCACAGAGGTAGATTATAGTCTGGAATAATACATAGGATACTTGTTTTTTCGATATCATCTTATCGCCAGCTAGTAATAAATAATCTGTTCACGTTAGTTAAAATCTGATTTTATCACCTTGACCTACAGCGAATCATTTTGCATCTTAATCTTTATAATTTAAATATTGCAGAGGTCATGTGCCATCATATTGATAAATGGTGACATTTAATTCGCAACAATATTTGACACAAATATATGAAATATTATAAAAAAAAATATTTTTACGAAAAAGTGACAAATCAAAGGTCTTTATCATTTCATATTAAAACAACTTAATTTAAAAGTGAAAGTAAGTTTTTGATATGTTTGTTACATCGTAACTGCAAAACAGACGATTCGATAATGATGGCTTCTCAAGACAATAAATAAAAAGATTGAGGACACTTTATTCCTTTTTTCGAAAACGATTCAAAGGTTGTTTCACGCAGACAAAACCAACCTAACTCTAGTAGCTAAATAAGCCTCTACTAATAGGATAAAGAGGTAGAAGTTTGTAAGATTGTATGTTGGGAGTAACCTTCGAAATTACTGACGCGATTTCGAAATTTCTATAAAAAACGAGAAGGTTCACAAAGACAGACATAACTATAAGCACTCTAAAACATTCCCGTGGTTTAATTTCTTTACAAAAGCCAGTCTAAACGAATATTATAAAGACATTTTTTTTTGTTTGTTAGTACCGAATTGGCTCCGTAACAAATGAACCGATTTTAACCATTTTTCACAAACAGAAAGCTAAATTATCAGCAAGTAACGTAGGCTGAAACCGCGTCACCAGTGGGTGATACCGCTTGGCACAGCTAGTCCTTACTAATATTATAAAAGCGAACGTGAGTTTGTTTGTTTGTTACGTCTTCACGCCTGAATGGCCAAGCCGATGTTAATGAATTTTGGTACAGAGATAGTTGGGACCCTGGAGACGGGCATTGGCTAAAAAAGTGAGAAAAGGGGAGAAAGAGGGAAGAAACGGGGAGAGAAAGACTTTTTTTTATTGATTATCACGCGGGTTAAAGTTAGCGTTAGCCCAAAGAAAGCATGCCACGCAGACAAAGTCGTGGCGGAAGCTAGTATTTCATAAAAATGGTATAACTGTCAGTATCGTACGGGGTAATTCTCACAACAGCTTAAATCTAGATTTTCTCTCCGTTAAAAACTGTTTGAGTACTGTTTGGTAGTTTTAATTTAACGGCTAACTCACTGGCCGGTTGTTAGTCTAGAATTCCAGATTTAAAAGTTCTATTACGAGTTTAGTCGACTACTTTTACGACAGTCTATAAAAATCTAGCTATTTTTACCTACTGTATGATGGACTGTCCTGGTTTTCGTAACTTATTAAGTTTTAATCATCATCTTAAATTCAGTGAAGAAATTTGTTAGTGTTTGTGATATATATATTGATTTCTCAATCTAAGTTTCATATATTGTAACGAATTGGAAGTTTCATTTTTGTCATTTATCATACCTATTCTATTTATCATGGGAATGCATATTGGTATTAAATAAGCTTTATTCAGATAAGTTACACACATATCATCACATTTACATCAATACATTATACATAAATAATATATAATTAGTGTATTTAATGTTTGCATGTCACATTATTATGACTAAGTGTTATGGATTTGTAATTAAAAGTGTTAAGACCTAAATTGTACAAACTAAAGTTGAAGGTCCCCCAAAGATGGCAGACTATTATATTTTTATATATTATTTGCTAAATTGTATTTAAAATTTCTTCACTGAGAAATCATGCTTTGTCACATGAGCGTACACGTTAAGTTTGATTAAAAATGCAACCAAAATTGAGAAATGGGTCAAATATAATTAATTGTATTTTTTTAATATGATTATAGGTGAAACTAATTAAAAGGTGTTGAAAATTGGTTGTACTTTAATAGTTGACTTTTCCTAACATTTAATTGATAATTATAAATACTCCACTGCCTCATGATTTTATAGCAGTAGCTTTGGACTGATCATACGTAATATTTTGAGGAACGAAGAAGTCACAACTGACTACTAACCAAAATCATTTACAAAACTGAAAAACCAAGGCAAATCAATTCACCAAATAAAACGTATATTTCCTAAAGAAAAACCTTTCTTAACAGCATACAACAATTCTTTTATATGTTTTATGTATTTCTTCCCTTTCAGAGCCAAATTGATACAGTGCTACATACTATGTTATGTATGTAAAGACTGCTTCACACATGTCCGGCTCGGTACAATAATTCAACAAGGCAGTGACTTATAAAAATGTATCATGGCTGGGATTTGCTGAATACTTTTCTTGGACATTAAGCCGTTTCCAATCAATCAACTAATATTAATTTAATTATAAACCGAATCGAATGAAGAGTCGATCGTGATGGATTCGTTTTAGAAAATCGAATGCGATCTTACTCATAAATTAAGATTTGAGATTGTATACAATCTACATATTTCGCATGTTTGGCTATGCTGAATGCTTTCAAAATGGCGAAGGGAAACTTTTACTCAAAAATGCAAGTCATGGTGACATCTACCAACCCCAATCAGTGTTACCCACCATAAACATTAGTCAGTTCAGTGCAGGGTTGGGGAGGCAGTCGATCCATGCAGAATACTATGTTCAGCTGCATCCAGTTACACTGGAAGCCAACTCCAACACAGTTATTAAAAGACTAAACCGATAATGATGTAACATACTGTCATCTACCCACCCGCTCTCTTATACAAACGTTATAGGCTGCATTTACTTGCCTGCCGGAGTTGCGGGTTGTTCCAAAAAGATACCGTGACCCCGGAATATAAAGGGCAAAAGAAGGAACATGGGTGGGTTTCAGTCAGTACAAATCTGACATTTCACCCCGCTGCTCTGCCCAGAGCGGGGAAGTTGTTTGATGATTTCCCATCCGCAAAAAAAAGACTGCATTTACTTTGCCGAAAAAAAGCCGAACCGAATATGTGTGTAACACCCTTTACATACCGAGTCATGTGTTCCGAGGTCATCGACCCGCTTGTCCTATTTAGTACAGTTTATATCCCAGCTCAAGACTTCAGTACATCGTGAACTATACTTAGGCGGGAGAAAATGGTGCTTGCCAAAGGAAAGCCGGTATTTTGATAGCTTTTTTGGGACTTTCGTTTTGGATTTTGGTCATTTGTTGAATGTTTTTATTTTTTTACTTGATAAACCAGTTTTTTTTAATGGCAAACCCTACTATTATTCTTATTGCGAATGTTTGTGAGGATGTATGGATGTTTGTTGCTCTTTCACGTCAAAACGGCTGAACGGATCTTGATGAAATTTGACACATGGTAGATTATAGTTTGGAATAACACAATGGATACTTTTTTTTCGATCATCACGCGGGTGTGTGATTTGGAGAATATTTGAGATTTATTTTATTTATTTATTAATCGTTTACGAAAGCTTAATATATTTTGAAGACAAAATTTCAATATAAAATTAATCGTACGCCTTGCACGGCAGCAAATAGTGACACAAATTTTTATTCGCCTTTGTGTACCTATTTGAACTTGATAGTTATTATTTCAGTTTTTATAGCATGAAGCCAAAGAAATAAAGTCCTTTGTCAGCCTTCGTTAGTTTCCGGTTTAATAAGGAAGTGTAGCCAACAAAACGCAATAAATATTACTGAAATCATGTTTCTAATACCTTCCTGGGTTGGCGTTTCAACATGGTGATAATTTTTATACGACTGCGACAAAGCTTAAGGGAGGTGTAGGTACAGTCAACGAAGTTATTTGGTATACAGGCTCGGAAGATGTAGTTGAGGTTTTCTTAGAGACCGATGAATGCTTTTTTGGATGATGAATTATTGGTTTTTTAATAAAAAAAATGCAGTGGATCTACACTAATGTTTTAAAAGGAAAGATTTATATTTTTAACATACCTAATGAATACACTCAAAAACTACTGGACCGATTTCAAAAAATCTTTTACCATTAATAAGCTACATAATCACTGAGGTAGATAGGCTATATAACATCACGCTACTACCCACGAGAGCGAGGCAGTAACCAAACACGCGGGTGAAACGGCGCAGACCAGGTACTTAAAAATAAAATAAATAGGTCCAAGCTATTGTTTTTTGTTTTTTTTTTCCATGACCTTTTCACCAGTTTCATTCAACTGGTTTGATCATCTTTGGGTGTGGCCATTGATAAATTTATGCATTAAGAGTTTGATAAAGACTATTCATGAATACAAAGATTTGTAACATGACCTTTCCAATTGATTTATTTAAATGATGATAGATTTGTTGTAACAAGTAGTAAACTTAATCAAGGAATTAAAATCCTGAGCGAAGTTTTTTAAACGTTGTTAATTAAAAGTATACATTTAGGAGTACCGTAGCTAGAAAAAAACTGTCTGTCTGTTTATCCGAAGGGGACTTCAATTCGTTTTTACTCCTATTTCCTTCCTACTAACATAACATCATAAATGCGGACGTTTGTTACTCTTTCACGTCAAAATGACTGAATGGATCTTGATTAAATTTGGCACAGAGGTAGATTATAGTCTGGAATAACACATAGGATACTTTTTTCGATCATCACGCGAGCGAATGCAGCGGCGCCAGCTAGTACTATATATATGTTTTCAATGTGTATCGTTTGAAAGACATTTTTATGGTATGGCCATCTGGTGGAAATGTATATCGTGGTAGAACTGATGACTTGCTGACAAGCCGGATACAATATGTTCGGACATAGTGTCCGAATTGACACTTTTTATTTTTTTGACTGACAATTCGGACACAATCGAATTAATGAAGCTGCAGTCAGATTAATAATCATCAGATTTCTAAAATACCACCAGCAGCTAGTAGAGAATAATTTCACTACATCTATATTTTGCAAATATGGATAAGTAAATGATGACAAGGATAAAAAACCCCGGGGTTGCGGGTTGTTCGAAAGAGATACCGCGGCCCCGGAACGTAAAGGGCAATAGAAGGAACATGGGTGGGTTTTAGTCAGTACAAGTCTGAAATTCCCCCCCGCGAGAAGTTATTTGATGATTTCCCATCAGCGAAAAAAAAAGGGTAAAAAACTTCCAGGTTCAGCCATATTTTACCACGTACCTAGGCACGCAAAAGCACGTTCGTTCTTATTTTGAATTTCTTTTTTTTGGTCAAAGAAACTTTCACCCTTTCATAAGACCCAGCTACGCTCCGCAATTTCACCCGCGTACACCGGGATAAAAGTATATAAGTCTTTGTGTGAATCCAGGGTATAAGCTACCTACATACCAAATTTCATCCAAATTTGTTAAGCCGTTTCAGCGTGAAGAAGAAACAAACATACAAATTTTCCCCTTTACATTATTAGTATGAAATTACACGTACCATTATTACTACTCATTGACCACCATTTCTATCTACCCCCTTACACAAACAAAACGATACATTGCGTGCACCACCCGATCTAAAATAATAGTACAATTTTGTGAGGGCAATGCACTGTACGAATCCAGGTCAATATGAGCCGATCAATCATGTTGGACCGACTGGCTTCGAGAATAGTACCTACGTATGATCCATCATAGTACTTCCCTTTTAAATGTAGGTTAAGTAAGGTTATTTTGTATTTTTATTGTTTGTTTTGGATATGAGGCTTTTAGGTCAGTTGTTTTTCAGAGTTTCGTAATCAAAGGGTAAAACGGAGCCCTATTACTGAGACTCCGCTGTTCGTCCGTCTGTCACTAGGCTGTATCTCATGAAACGTGTTATTAAGACAGTTGAAATTTTCAGATGATATATGTCAGTTGCCGCTATAACAATAAATACTAAAAACATAGTAAAATAAATATTTAAAAGGGCTCCCATATAACAAGCATTTTATGCCGTTTTTTATAAATAACTAGCTTCTGCCTGCGATTTCGTCCTCGTGGCATACTTTGGGCTAACGCTAACTTTAACCCGCGTAACGATCGAAAAAAAATATCTTTCTCTCCCCTTTTCTCACTTTTTGAGCCTATGTCCGTCTCTAGGGTCCCAACTATCTCTGTATCAAAATTCATTAAAATCGTTTTGACCATTTAGGCATGAAGACGTAACAAACAAACAAACTCAGCTTTTGCCCGCAGCTTCGCTCGCGTTAAATTCGGGGTAACACCGTTCCCCTTTCCTGATTTGCAGCTACCTGTAATTTTTCCCTTGCACCTTATTTATTGTAATAGCAAAGCTAAGTATTCCCTTTTCTTCCCTCTTTCTCACTCATTTCTCATTAAAAAAATAGCCTGTGTTCGTCTCCAGGGTCCCAACTATGTCTGTACCAAAACTCATCAAAATCGGTTTAGCCATTTAGGCGTGAAGAACAAACAAACAAACTCACTTTCGCTTTTATAACATTGATCAATAAATTGACCAGTTTGTTCCTTACAATGACATATTTATAACTTTAACCGATTTTCTTTTTATCCGACAATGGCGAAGTAAAAAGGAGGGTTATCACACAATAGATATGTACATACTATGAATGTCCCTACACCTGAAAAAGCTAAACTCAAAAACTGAATTAAACTAAACATTAAAGTTCCCAACAGACACAATAAACTACATTAAAACTCATAAAATCTGTCAAAAACTAAATGAAAACTGATCGTGGTAAAGCCTAACAGCGGGTTTAGCAACGAGCCCCTCTTAATCTCAGTTCAACCCGGGATTACCCTAATTAATTGAAAAGATTTACTACGGAACCCGCTACGTCACTACGTGGTTGACAAATTTTAGAAATGGTGCAATTGTTTGCAAAAATATGATGCTGTTTGTTATGAAACATTTATTAATAGGGGTTGGTTTGTCAATGGGTGACATTTTGGGGTATCATCATCAGTATTAATCATTCTCCTGCCCTTATCCGAAGTTATTTCGGGTCATCGCAACATATCTTCTTCTTCCATTCTTCTATTATTCGTCATTTCATCCGGCACCTCCTTTCTTGCCTCTTAGAAAGGAGGTGGTCAGGACAGGACCGAACCAGTACATTATCAAAAAAAAAAGAAGTTGCTTTTTTCAGTGAAGTAGATACTTATTAAATTTATTATCTGTGTTCTTTCTCTGCTCTATTTTTAAACGCTACGAATAGGTTTACCTATCTATTTATTTATTTGCTTGTCTAGTCCAACAACTAAGAGTCTTCTACAAAAAAAAAACGTAGTTTTTGTAGCATATATGAACAGTTTATGTCTTAGCAATTTAAAATCTAGGTTCTCATTAACGGTAATTTGTGAACAGCGCTGTGGGCTATACAATTATTCATGTTTTCTGTTCCTAATCTAGTATAGATGTTTGTTACTCTTTCACGTCAAAAAACACATAGGATACTTTTTTTCGATATCACGCAGACGAAGCCGCGGGCGCCAGCTACTATCTCATAATGTAGCTGTTTGTTGTTCCTATTTGATAAAATAAAATGAAATGTTACGTAAAAACATAAAAGTACTAATTATTTCCAAATGTTATTTGTTGACACTATGATACCAAAGTAACGGTGAAACCGAATACACGAATTTAACATTGGAACGAAATAGCGGCCAGTGATTGTCCAGCCGTGACCATGATGGCCGTCAATGGTCACATTTTTTTTTTGTTACTAGGCTAGGCATAGACAAACTTTATCCAAAATAAACAAATGAAATGTCCAGCTATGCACTTAATGTAATAATTAATTTAGAAATGTAGGTATATAACTGCCTTACCCGTTGTTGATTATTAGTGTTATGTTTAGTACTATTTCTATCGTTAAGTATTGATTAGATATTGCACGTAGTTGTTTCAATTGAATAAAAATATTTAGCGAATAAATAACGATCTCACTATCTAGGTACTACATATAGAGAATGAATCTGTTTATAGGTGTGGCAATCAAATACCTATATTTTAGACATAGAAGATATCATAAACATAAAAATAAATAAAGACTTTAATATCAATTAATGAAATTAAAATTAATTCCGTAGCACCTGCAATCGTGATGAATCAAATAACACTTTCTTTGTCTATTTAAATTATTTATAACATAATCACGAATACCAATTAAACGGCTGTTTTATTTTTTTTATTTTCGAATTCGTTGTAGTGCCCGAATAAAATAAAAAAACTGGATTCAATAAATAAGTTTCTTCTTTGATCTAGATTAAAAAAAACTGGCTGTTTGAAATCGCTACTGTGTGCCGATTGCATATAATTAAAAAACAAAATCTGCCTTGCCTTGAATTTGTTAAAAAGTGAATCTTGTTTTTTATCGTTTTCTTCTTGGCTTTAATGGTTAATCCTTTGCCATGGCCAGTATTTAACGCTTTTCAAAAAGAGGTTATAAAAAAGATGGAGTAGTTTAAGTTTCACTACGATCTTTTTTTTATAATACTTAAACTAATTGTTGTTTTTCTCCTCAAGGTTAGTGTTGTCAAAGCGGAATATAACAGTAAGTTAGGTTTTTATAAAAACTATAAATTATAATGACGTAGAGAAATCAAAATACTTATACGGCCTTGTATCGATCCCTAGCCAAAATTGGATAGATATGTTCCATTAAAAACATTAATGCATAAAGTATTCTCAACAACTTAGCATTGATCGCATCGTAAGACGAATATAATAACTGCTGATCCTCTAATTATGTTAAACAATGAACAAAACAAAAACTTTGCTTCAAGGAGACTCAACTCATCTATACATCAATTAAAAGGTTATTAAGTAATGAAATACTAATTAATGCGCATTAAACAACGTAATAAAAATGTTGAAGAACAAAATTTGAATCCACAAGTTTTTTCATTGAAATAATCCAGTTTTAAACCAAAAACATAAATAGAGATGCTCCGCTGTCAAATTAAAACAGATGAAAAAACGTATTTGCATCGCATTGAAAGTTATTAAACTCTCGAGTAAAATTAACTGCACGAAAAACAAATTTCCTTTAAGCACCTATCCTAATAAATCCTCAACCCACACGCTATTACACATTACAAAATTAAACGGCAATTTATTTAAAAACCTCATTAATTTTACTTAAATTAATGCATAAAAAAACCTGCCAAAAAACCTTTCAAATCCAAGTGTCACTTGTTGTTTTTTTTTCTCAACGCACTTCACTATGTTCACTATATTTTTTACGGGCAAAAGACACAGCGCGCGTTCAGCCTCGTATACGGCCGGTTGCAGACTGAACGGAGGGGGGTGGCCGCCCTACTGTTAGACCGTGTACACACGATCCAGTTTTATTGAACAGAAACATGCTATTGAAGGAAAATATTGGATTTTTATTACTGAAAGGATTGATTGTTTTACATAAACATTTTAAAGAAAAGATCTGTAGGTTGTAATTTGATATGAAAACTATAGGTTTGAGTATAAACCATGCGTTGATGTCGTCGGCACCATTTTTATACATTTCTGAGATTTTTCAGCGAACCTTTGACCTTTTCAGCCTTCAAGAATTACATGGATTTCGTTTTGTTAGTAGATTTTAGAAACAAATGAAAATCGTACTTTCCGTTTACTAAAAGATGTTTTTTCCTTATATACAAAAGAAGATTCATGTCATGTATACAGATTAAAGAGTCTACTTCATGCAGATTTCATAACTAATGCACTGTCTTTGGTGATTCTAATTATCTGCTAAATGATTTGTAACTAACAATAAGCAAGGTATTAAGCCGTGTTTAGATCTGAAGGATTGTGAAAAAAAGAACAGCTTATACTATCTTAAAACTAAACTCACACTTAGATTTTAAATAGTTCCATAATAAATATAAGTGTTTTTTTTATTTGATTAAAAGGCTTTTTAGCTTAGCATCCACATCGCCCATAGATGCATGTTATACATATAAATATCTTATTTTGTTTAACCCTAGAACCGTACCCTGGGGTACAAATGAAAAAAAAAACTAAAATCTTTAATAACTTTTTACCAATACGACGCTTTGTTTTGTGCGCCGGTGTATTTGCGGGAAGCGGGGAGACGCCGCGAAACCTCATGGTCGAGCGGCAGTGCTCGTGCTGAGTTGACCTGGCAAGCTGCATGTGGGGTACACCACCACCCCAAGGTACGATCAACGTAAGTATTTATAAACGAATATTTGTTTTTCAATTTAGTTTTTTTGTGTCTTTATGTTGTTTTTTTTAACATGAATTTATCAAGAGTGTGTGTATTAATTGTGTATACATAATTATCTAACAAGTGCAGTTTTTTTTATGTTTTAAACAGGTATTTCATTGGATATTCATTTTGTGTTTTTATTTATTGTATTTTTTTTCAGATGACTTCACATACAAAATACGACATACAAAATATTATTTTGGAAGAAGAAGATGGAGATGATCTGGTTTTGCGTGAGGCGTCAGAAGATGAACAGGATGAAATTGTTGAAGACTTTCGCTTGGAGGAGGAAGTAGAGAGCACGCAAAGTGCAGATGGTGACGAGATAGAATCTCTTCAACTTTGCCGAGGTCCCTACAAATAAATATTGGAGATATATTAGGCAAACAAAGACGGATACCTGCGGCAACCTCTTCAGCTCCGAAATCTGGAAGGTGCTACTTCTGCCCAAGGTCGGCAGACCGTAAATCTCGTGTGCAATGTGCCAAGTGCAATTATTTTATTTGTAATGACCACCAAAGCAAGATATGCCAAAATTGTTTGTAATTTCCTAATTGCCTTATATTTTAACCAATGAGACTGAAAAGAATGAAAACAAACATGATTATGTAAGTTGATTTTTAATAAAAGTTTATTATCTTTTTGTAAATAGCGTTTTTTTATTGGGGTACAGCAGTACCCCAGGGTACCGTTAATTTAATTTTAATATGGGTACGGTTCTAGGGTTAAGGAATATTAGATAATGCTTATTGCTTAGATTTATGCACTTGAATGAGTTTCAGTAAATAGTGTTCCGTATTTCAAAGGAAAAAGCTGAACCCATAAAGGATCAATTTGTAGTCCGTCTGTCTGTCTCTCTGTCAAGACCATCACGGGAACGTGTGGAAGTATCGAGTTGAAATTAAAACCATATGCTAAAGTCTGTAGTCCCTTGAAGCTGTGCAAAAACCAACCCTCCAAGTCCACGCAGTCAAAAGATATGGCTGTTTATATCGCAAGTCTCACTCCCAATCTATCAAAATTACATCTAATTTCCCTGCATTAAGATGAGCGTCGTTTCTAATTACGGAAATTAGCATTGCCGTGTGTTGCCATTGAGCATAGATCCCTATCTTTTGTGAACCCTGCACTGACCTATGCAACTGACTGCACATGTATTTGGAGCAGTTGCAGTCGATGAACGCTAGCAGAGCGTCACGATTGCACAATCACAACAGCGTTGCGTCAAACATATGTACTATGCGTGAGTTTCTATGTCTACCTAAGTTTATTTTGTAGCGGATTTGCATAGGATTTCTTTGTTATTTATCCTTACAGCAAAGACCATGTTATCATCAATCATATGCCTTGCCTTTTTCTAAGTATGTTGACATCGGCTTACAGACTAACCGTATAGCTGAATACCCGTATTTTACATGAAGCAGATACCTATGTGGGGTCTAATCTGGCCGCAGCAAAATGATAGTAGGATAATAATTTGAATTAGGTTAAAATTCTTACATGAATGTTCACAGACTCATTTGTCTGTGAACTCGTTGACTCATTTTGTTGACTCATTTGTTAACATCACACAACAGTTTACGAATGGTAATGTCGTTCATATTATTAACCAAGTAATTTGGTAAGATTGGTTGTCAGAATTTCGGGTTTCTGACAATACAAGGACATAGGGTACAACCTATCTACATACCAAATTTATCCAATTCCGTCAAGTAGTTTAAGCGTGAAGGAGTAACAAACACACACACACACATACATACATTCGCCTTTATAATTTAAGTGTGATATTTTTTTTTAAATACCTACGTTGTCCCACACTAGGTATTTCTCCTGTATCGTGGGTACGTTTATAAACATTTAAACACATACACAAACAGCCAGACCAGAAAAAACGATTTGTAGTCCATACAAATATTTGTTCCATGCGGAGATCGAACCGCTACCGCTACTGCTGTTGATTGCTCAGCCACTGCGCCAACTAATAGTACACCATAATTTCGTCACTTAGGTATGTTCATGTCCCATTCTCAACCGGGAACCAATCCAGCCTCCGTGACTCAGATGTTCCTGATGGAAGAACCCCTTTCACTTTGTGCGACCGGTTTTTCGACCCGGGATTCGAATTCAGGACTTCATACTGAGCAGTCACGCTTCCGACCGTTACAATAACGAGGCAATCTATATAAGAATTTTATTTTTTACATACTGATTTTCTTTTATTGGCATGATGTATTTCATTCGTATTGTATTGACATAATGTATTGATTTATTATTGAATCGACCTGATATTTTTACTAAATTACCTGAGACATTGATGTTTATAAAGAACTCAATATTACCTAGTTATTATGAATTTATTAATTTATATCTTACGTCAATTATTTAGACTTTTCTTCTTATTTAAAAAAAATGTTGTGTACTGCTGTATTGTTATTTAAGACCTTGTAAACACATGTGAGATGCAATAAATAATTGATTTGAATTGACTTTTATTAAGATAAACATTCTATTCGTTTATTAAGTACATTTGAACTGAAAAGCAGACGGCCATTTTTGTTATATGACGCATGTGTTTCAAAGCTAATGGAAAATCAATGGCGCGCTCGTATTGACAGCTACATCAAACTCATTGTATCATGGAATTATCTTCGTTGTGTATTTACTAATGTGATAATTTTTTTTTCTATAGCAAAAATGGGTAAAGATAATATTTGGATGATTTCGAGTTGGGTGTCATTTTTAGACAAGACTAGCTGTGCCCAACGGTTTCACCCGCTGCTCACTTAGGGGTATGAAAAATAGATAGTAGCCGATTCTTAGATTTACTGTATATGCATAACAAAATTCATAAGAATCGGTCGAGCCGTTTCGGAGGAGTATGGGAACGAACATTGTGACACGAGAATTTTATAGATTAGATTAGATGTAACTATGTATAAAAAGAGTCCACCTATCTATGTGAGGAGTCTGCAATTTTGAGAGAGGATTTTGCTAAATTCAACCCCTAAGGGGGCAAAACAGAGTGGCAAAGTTAGTATGGGAGGAGGAGATTCATTGGCTGGACATTGACTTGAAATTTTGCATAGACATATTAAATCACGCTAGGAGACTTCGGAGCTGGGCAGCGGATGAAACCACTGGGCAGAGCTAGTGTATATAAATTCAGTTTTGCTATAAATTCGTATTTTTGAATGACACTCTGAATTGCTTATTTTATAGGTTGGGCAGAATAAATGCTGTTAAAAATAAAAAATAAGACAAGTTTTGGTGGATTTCACTAAAGCGATAAAAATAATTGTCACAAAGGTTAAAGGTTGATTTTTGTGAGTCTATAGATAGATACATAAACAAGAATGTATAAATAGGCTGCCCCCAAAATGTCTGCCCTTCACGTAGGTAATATTTTGACGTTGACACAATTAGTGTTATCACAATGTATAAAATAAAAAAATGAGGCTCCTTTGCAGTCGAGGTAATTTATGATTAGTTTACTAAGAAAACATCAAAAATGCACATGAATTCGCCACGATCACATTCATCAAAATTGTATTATTCATCAATGGGCGTTAGAGTGTGACTGACTACGGCATTTGTGCAATTTAATCATAAAATCACTGTAACTACTACACATAGAGTCTAGATTACTTAGACTATGTCGCAGTGAACCTGGCTATAAAGAAAAAAAAAGAAAACAAATGAGAATCTTAGGTAATGGAAATGCACTTCTATTTTCGAAAATACTACAAGACATTTAAAAAAAGAATAATTACAGAAAAGTTGGCAGTTCAGTGCAGATCTATTAGGAAACAAGTCTATGCTTAGAAAATATTAAAATCTATAAATATCTTGGGACAACTCACACACGGCTATCTGATCCCAAGCTAAGCAGAGCTTGTGTTATGGTAACCAGACAACTGATATTTTATAAATACATACATATTATAGATAAATCACACCCAGACACAGAACAAACAATCATGCTCATCACACAAAGTTTGTCCTGGGTGGGAATCGAACCCACGACCTCCGGCTCAGCAGTCAGGGCCACTAACCACTAGACCAACAGGCCTGTCAAAAAAAAAAGAATTAGAAAACTTGTGAATGAGAATCTCTCACTTGTTAAAGTAGTTTAGTATAGAATGCACAGAAATAAATCCTGCATCAGATGCAATGATCGAAGGATGCAATAGCAATTAATGATGTTTTATGTTGTACAATGTGTGCATAGTGTAAAAACTTTTTAAATTTGTATTTTTTCTAGTAAATCTTTGCCATTTCACAAATAAATCAAAAATAATCATGTATCTCACTTACTTCTCCGAATTTTCACAGGTTTTATCTTCAAAACGTAACTGAACAACCCCGAAAATAATAAAAACCGGCACATCACAGTCTCATAACCCTTATTAACACTAATAACCTTATCTAGAACTAAAACAACGACCACACAAGCACACACTATGAATGAACTGAACGCAACGGGTCACTGAAAAATCACCCTTAAAACTCGTGAAGAAAATAAGAAAAACCGAAGTTTTATCTCGAAAGCGATTAGGTTGGGAATGGCATGGCAGTTCTGGTGGAGTTATGACGTTTTGTGTAAAGTGGGGTGGTTGGAAAATCCAGTAGTAGTGAGTCATAGTACTGAAAACTCGCCAGAGGGGGTTGTAAGGGGGTGAAATGGGGGTGGCACCACGGTGGCGCCTGAAAACCCATACATTTCTTATTAATCAGGTGTGAATAACGAAAAATGGGGATCGGGGGTTGTTTTACATGCTGTTTTTTTGTGTTATAGGATTTCATTAAACCTTTCACCCCTTACAGGTAAAAACGGGGAGTTTGAGTGTATGTTAAATGGGGTAACACGTTTGTTGTTTAGGAATCGTTTTTATAGTCTATTTCCTTGTCTTGTAAGTAATGTTTAAGATAGATAAACAAAACGCGGTTGGCCTTAAATTATTGAGTAGGTTAATGTAAAGGCACTTACACGACCTGCCAGTGCTTTATTGATAACTAGCTTTCGCCCGCGGCTTCGCTCGCGTTAAATTCGGTATAACACACCAAGCAGACCTGCAGTTTTTGCTCTTGCGCCTGATTGATTTGTAATAGCAACGCTAAGTTTTCCCTTTTCTTCCCTCGTTCTCCCTTATATCCTAGCCTATGTCCGTCTCCTGGTTCCCAACTATCTCTGTACCAAAATTCATCAAAATCGGTTTGGCCATTAAAGCGTGAAGAGGTAACAAACAAACAAAGAAACTCACTTTCGCTTTTATAATATTATTTATTTTATTTTATTTAAGGATATGTAGTAGTAATCGTAATAGGTTTATTTATTCATCAAAAGAAACAAAACAGAATCAATATTGTCGATGAGCCACATACTAAGCAGCGCTTGTATCTTGTGATTTAAAATGTTTGTAAACGCACCCACGATACAGGAGAATTTCCTAGTGTGGGGCAACGTTTTTTTTTAACCATAGACTAACTGTATACACTAAATTCTAGTGTATTTACATAATGATATTTTTAATAGACTACAAAATTATTAGTATAGACTACTTTTGTGTAGTCTAGTGGAAGTATCCATCGAGCAAGATGATTGATGAAACCATAGACGATTTGTTTAAAAAAAACTGTCACCTTGGGCACTGTGTCCGAATTGATTGTGTCCGAATCGTCAGCAAGCTACCGAACAAACTGATAATTCGACGGCACGGTTGGCGCAGCGGCCGAGCGATTGACTGTTGCGCTGCGTGTCACGGGTTCGATTCCCGCACGGACCAAATATTTGTATGGCCTACAAATAGTTGTTTGTGTATGTGAGTATCATCATCATCTGCCTAGCCTTTTCCCAACTATGTTGGGGTCGGCTTCCAGTCTAACCGGATGCAGCTGAATATCAGTATTTTACAAAGTGTATGTGAGTATAAATGTTTGTAAACGCAACCACGATACAGGAGAAATTCATAGTGTGGGGCAACATTTAAAAAAAATAAATACAATACGCACATGAATCCGAACAATTCAGTTCGTACTCGAGATCTGTGTCTTGGAAGTTTGACGGGTCCAACCGGTAGTCTAATCACTTACTTAATAACAATAAGAAATCGTGACCAGTGTTGTGCAAGGTCACCAAGACATGCTGCCCCGCATTCTGGTCACCAGTCATTCATGCTCTCTTAATATTAAGTTTCGAAGAAATTGAATGTTTAAAAAAATATTAGCCTATGTCCGTCTCCTGGTTCCCAACTATCTCTGTACCAAAATTCATCAAAATTGGTTTAGCCATTAAAGCGTGAAGAGGTAACAAAAAACAAACTCACTTTCACTTATATAATACTAGCTGTGCCCAGCGGTTTCACCCGCTGAGGTTTAGGGGTATGAAAAATAGATGTTAGCCGATTCTCAGACCTACCCAATATGTAGGTACCCAAAATTTCATAAGAATCGGTCGAGCCGTTTCGGAGGAGTACGGTAACTAACATTGTGACACGGAAATTTTATATATTAGATTAGTAAGGATAAAGATTCATCTCAGACCCAGTTAAAAACCAGCGTCGCGTCGGGCATTCGCTGCTCGGCAGTTTGCTGAACTGGACTTTAAGTAAGCATGTTGCTGATAATTGGGTCTGGCTGTTTGTGTATGTGAGTTTAAATGTGTGTAAACGCACCCACGATACAGGAGAAATTCCTAGTGTGGGGCCAAGTTTTTTTTTTTAATAAAATTGTGGCGCCACCCGCCATTACATTTTATGCGTCGCAAGCGCCATAAGTTACTGTTCTAAAGTACTGCAATTTAATAAACGTTGCCTTTTCAAGTGAAGGTACATGGATCCGGGTACAACGTACTTGGATGAATCGTTGCTTTGTTCGTCGTAAATGTCTTCTTATAAAAAAGTCAACTTGATTGTATCAAACTTGTGCGTGATAAAAATTGCCTCTTTTTTCATTGTTCAAAAAAGAAGCACATATAAAAAAGAAACTGTTTTTAAAACAAGCTTTTAAATACGCGAACGCTTTTTCAATTGATATCAATAAGGGGTCCATCTTCATCATCCACTAAAATTTGATTTAGAATGACCTCACTTAGCTAACCATGCATTGTCATGCAAACTACTTTTATGTTCATCTCGACCTGTTCAGAATTTAAGGTTTTGATATCCTCATTCCAATAAAAAAAATCTGAGAAATGAAACTGCTAAGTACTATTAAGAAATTAAAAATAGAAAAAAAAAACTCCAACCTTTTCATCGAACTCAAGACCACATTATGAGCAGTAGAGCTTGCAACAACTACACCAACGCGACAAACAAAAGCCTAACAATTCGCGAAAAATACTCACGTCCTTAGACATTGTAAATTAAACTAGTGCCAACAAACACATTACTGTACCTAAACTATTCAACAATAACAGAAAAAAATGGCAACAACAATGGCATGGAGTCGTGACCCGATATAACAATATGTTTGATTACACAACTCGGCCTCCAAAATAATGCGCTGCTCCACATGCTAAGGTGGTCTTTACTACAACTGAAGTAAGACCTTGATGGGAGTGGACGAATTCTTATAAGATAGTTGTCTATCTTGCCTAAAACATGCTGTCGAACTCAAGATTCTATGATATCAGCAATAATGCTGAAATCTTATTGAATACGGATAAAATTTTATAAGCAGAATGTGAAGGTAGGAATCAGGAAGCGTTTTGTCGTAATCAATTGCTATAATTATGAACCATAATGGATTAATGATATGAATTACGTTTCCATTTGTAAAATGGTCACAAAGAGACAGAGCCTAGATTCCCAGCTTGTAATGTGTGCAGAAGGGCCTGCCAGGGTCATTTTCTTGACTATCTTTCTTTCTGAACTCTTGATGAAATTGAAGTGTTTGTTGAAGAAAGTTGAAAAAAGAAATCAGACATAGCTAAAGTATTGTGTTGAAACACTAGGGTCATGGTCCCGAGTGCCCACCTAGTATTTTGAGATATCGCTAAACGGTTGATCAACTCTTATTTTTTTCTAAAAAAATTAAATATTTCTTCAAAAATATATTAAAACAATTTATAAAATAGGTTTATACCGCTATCGGGTGCAGGGTCCTAGCCGGTGGTTAGGGCTCCAGAGACAAGAACCTCCTCACAATGCGAGCCGTATCGAGGAGCACTACCTTATGAACAAAACCCCTAATCCAACCGCCTAAGGAGAGCTTCGACCGCTGGTCGACATATTTTTGTTATTAGTTTATGTATAATTGAGATAACTACAAAAACGAAAGCAAGTGATTAAATTGCCGTAACCGTCCCATTTTTACAGTGTAACAATGTGGTCAGAATTCACAAGAGACCCTAGCGTGAGCATGAACTAGAAAAACGAACCAAACATAAAGCAAATAACAGAAAAGCTTTTCATTCCAAATATTTCGTGACCTTTGTTGACCTACCTGTGACGTACGAACTGAGAGAGACAGAACATTGTACGAAGAAAGTCTTGAAATTACAAAAAAAAATATGTAGACAGTAACGTTGGGAACTAAAACGAAATTAAGTTAACCTTGAAATCTGTATTAAAAGTAAAAAGTTACATAATAATTGGACCTTTTTTCTACTGATGACGTAAAAAAGACACGCGCGGTTACAAATTACCAGGAGTTCATAATGTGTTGGTGTAAGACTATGAACTATGAATCAATGTACCAAGGCCACATGAATAACAAGGCTGCATTAGTTAATGACACACGGTAAACTATGTGGGAGTGGTGTGATGCATGATGAAAATAATGATAGTATGAAAGGGGCAGATAGTGGTGATTCTATACAACTGCTAGGCGAGTCGATCAAAGAATTAAGTAGAAAAAGAAAAACATTTATAAATACTTGATTCTAAGCCCTTTGACCTTTTATTGACCCCGATGACGAGTAAACCTAGAGACAAAAAGCCTTTACGCAGCGAAGAGTGACTAAGTAAAAATTACAAATTACCAGGACTACATAAAACGTAGGCGTTCAGAATCTATGAATCTACAATGCACCAAGGCTGCGTCAGACGATAGCGGGGGAAGGGCGGGGTGGCGGCGCGGGTTGGCGCCAAGATGTCTGCCGATAGGGCTGCCTCGCGTGACTCCGTGGGACTATTTCGGGTGAAATACGAACAGGGTTGCCAGTTATTGGTATTTAGCCAGTTGATATAAATTTTCATAGATTCGGCATTCGAAGTACCAATGACTAATATACCAATCGATCTGCTTATAAGCTTGTTTTATTACGCACTACAGATGTTATGTAATTTCTAATGAGCCTTATGTTCCTAATTACTGAAAGAAAAAGATTTCATGATTTCAAGGGTTTATTTATGTAGATTGTGTTAGTCACACGAATTCTTGGCATCGATAGAACGTAATTTAATGTAACGAAAACGTATGGATCTTGAGAGTGTAATAGATTGTTTCAATTGGGCAGAATAAAATTAAACAGTTAATTATACTTAGTAATCTTTCAGAGACTTATGATTTAAAATAGTTAGCTAAGAATTATGCTAGGGCAAAGTAAAGATCCGATTAAAGCGGTATGGAATTACTGATAGGGAGCCGACCGGTATAGAACACCGGCCATACTGACACACAATTAAATCTGGTGTCCGGAACCATGTCTGCAATTTACCTATACGGGTATAAAAGAAACATAACTAATAGAACTATGACTAATATAAATAAAGTCCTTTTTTGCCATTACCGGGCCGTGTCTGCGACTGGACCCGTCAAAACATTGACGTCATAAAATTGCGGGATCGACTCGACTGTAGGTTAACACGACAGTTACCGAGACATGACGAAAACCGACGAAGTAAGACAATGGAATAAGAACATGGAAAGACTACAGAGATAGCATTATATTAGACCAAGGCGGTGATATTATTTCCGAAATAGCTTCATGTATCAATACAGTTATATTCATGCAAAGTGAAATGACAAAATCTTGCTGCAGCAGAGATACCGAAAATCGAGTTTTAAGGTGATTTAATCTGTTGTAAGATATTTTAAGATGGCGGAGCGCTCTGATACTATTTTCACTCAAAAAAAAAAACAAAATATTTTTATTTCACATAGGCCTACATGGGCACTTATAAAACGTCGAGAAAAGTTGCGCGGTTCGGGTTGGTCGTTTCCTTTGGAAATGAACCGGCAAGAAACTCCATGGTAACTCTTTTAAAATCATTTGGTTCTACAATGTTGTTGTTACAGCGTTAGTACATAAGTATGAGAACACAGCGTAGGCCCGACGATTTATTTTCGTTGGATCCCAGTTTTTGATCCCATTTTTTAGGTATTAACGATGGGTCCCATTTGATATTACCATTGAATCCCATTTTATGACAACATGTGTACATTTCAGAAGAAAAGTGATTTACTTTTATTAAATATTTCAAAAACACCATAAATGAGACAAATGATGTACTCCAAATAGTACTAGACTGGCATGAGTTAAAAATGATCAGGTTTATTTGTGATGTTTATAAATAAATAAATATGAACGCCTTCAAAACAAGCGCCTCTTAGCTCAAAAAAAAATACTGCCGTCATAATTTTTCCATATTTTTTTTAATATAATGTGGCCGTTTCTGGCACACAGGTCGCAGTTTTAACCTAACCTTTTTTTTGTAAGTAATTATCCTAATCTAAATATTTCAGTTCCGGGTAAACAACTAAAAACAATCTCTTTTTTCTATAAATGCAAGTCGTTTGTGGCACTCGCCGGCCGCTACCGCGGCACCGCTCGCTCCGCTCGCTCGGCTCGTGCGTAGGAGGTCACAGTTTTAACCTAACCAAACCTAGTTCCCGGTTCCTATAATTTGTTTGGGTAATGAAATTTTGTCCAAATCTTTTGGGAAAAACGGCAGGCACCCGTTATTCTAACATAACCTATCCACATACCCAAATTTCATCCAAATCAGTCTAGAAGTTTGAGCGTGTTGGAATATCAAACATACATGCAAAATTTCGCCTTAAAATATTATTGTGATTTTGTTGTTGGATGTACCCGCATTCAGATGTTTTTAAACATCTGGGATCCAACGGAAATAGTTTTTGGGATTCAGTGGCAATAAAACGTATTTTTTTAGTATTTTTCAAATTTGGGATTCAACGGAAATATATAATAATGTTTTGTGGGATCCAACGTCAAAAATATTAAAGTGGGATCAAAAACTGGGATCCAACGAAAATAAGCGGGCCCGACAATCCAGCAATAGTTTTTGCGTAGAGTTAATTAGTTTTTTTTTTTTAATTAGGTTCGGGTTGCACCCTGTATATATATTGCGGCATTGAATAGATATTCAGATATTATTACAATGATTTAAACTGATTTTGTCTTTCGCCTTTTTTTTGTAGATGGGAAATCTTCAAATAACTTCCCCCTTTCTGGGCGGAGCGGGGGGGAGAGTGCCAGACTTTTACCGACTAAAACCCACCCATGTTCCTTCTTGTTCCAGGCGATCGGAATCTCTTTCGAACAACCCGCAACCCTGGCAGGACAACCCGCAACCCCAACAGCTAACAAATTATTAAAATATTGACATTTTCTTGTCACAGAAACGAAGGGTGCAAGGTCAATGACACTAGATCCTTACGATAATTCGAACCTTCGCAAAAGTCAGCTGATAGCATCAGGTCACAGTCAACGCATGTTTGTTAACGAGCGAGGGTAGTTTGACAATGTTTTAATTAGGATTTGGTAGTGAAATTACCCTAAAACGGGGTGGGGAATAGTTATCGCGTAGTATGATAATGAGGTGGCAGAAATATTTAGTAGGGTTGATTTTAGGAGATTATTTTCGATTTGTGTCGTTTAAAAGGCATTTTTATGGTATATATATTTTTACTAGTTGCCCCCTACTGGTGCAAATGTATATCGTAGTAGAACTGAAGGCTTGCTGGCGATTCGAACACAATATACTAACACTTTAACACTTTTAATATTTTTAATGAAGTTTCAGTACAGTCAGGTTCAAATTTCTACAATTTTACCAGAACCATTTATTAAAACCGGCCAAGAGCGTGACGGGCCACGCTCAGTGTAGGGTTCCGTAGTTTCCCGTCCGTCACAATAAGTGTTCTTTACCACGGTAGGTCATGAAAGCACGGAAAATCTTAACATCGACTTTTCGGTAATACCCGATCCAATGTAATAAGTACCTACAGCGCCATCTCTCGGGGAATTGGGTTACAAAGACGTGCAAGGAGGTAATTTTGGATTGCGAGAACCGATTTCAATAATTCTTTTTTTGTTTGAAAAAAAATACGTTCAGGATAATAAAATATGTAAACGAAGTTAAAAAAATGCTTGCATATACGATTATACTACAAACTTAGTCCAGAAATTATTTTGTACAACTTTTTGTCTTTTTTGTACAAAAACTGTTGTGTCAATCAAGTTTAAAATAATTTTCATAGAAAGTCCTTATAAAGTTCTACTTTTCAGATTTTTTTCATATTTTCTAAACTTATGGTTCAAAAGCTAGAGGGGGGGGGGACACAATTTTTTTTACTTTTGGAGCGATTATTTCCGAAATTATTGACATTATCAAAAAATGATTTTAGTAAACCCCTATTCATTTTTAAATACCTTTCCAACAATATATCACACGTTAGGGTTGAAATTAAAAAAAAAATCACTTCCCACTTTACATATAGGGTGGCTACCCTAATAAAACATTTTTTTCCAATTTTTATTTTACCACTTTGTCGGCGTGATTGATATACATATTGGTACCAAATTTCAGCTTTCTAGTGCTAACGGTCACAGAGATTAAGCGAGGACGGACGGACGGACGGACAGACAGACATGGCGAAACTATAAGGGTTCCTAGTTGACTACGGAACCCTAAAAACGGCTTCTTTCGCCAAATTCTTTCCGCAAAAAGGTAATTGGTCGGTTTTATTTTAGTGTAAAGAATTCTAAAAAAATTATACAAAAAAAAAAAATTGTTTATAACAAATTGTTTATTTAATAAACAATGAAAATTTATAAAAAAACTAAATTTTTTCTGTGATTATTAAGGAGGATAATAAATAATGATATTTTTAAAAAAAGCGTACCTTAATATTATTAACAAGTGGTAAAAAAAAATTGTTAATTAACAAAACGGTTTTTTAGCAATAAATTATTTTTTTAAGGATCGTTTTTATCTTAAAATTCATAATTTTTTACGAGGGATCTATTTTCAAAAAAAAATCAATTATCTTATAAATAATCTATTTGTTTATAACAATTTTATAAACAAAAAGAATTAAAATTTATAAAAAAATATTTTAAAGTAGCTTTTATTGATAGAAAAACGAATGATCATCGACATTGGAAAAAAAAATAATTCTTGTAGTATTTATTTAAATATTTAATTTGCCGCCTAGGTAATTTGTTAATAACTAATCGAAAATTAACAATTTTTTAATTTACTCAACGGAAATCCTTTCTTTAATCTTTTCCTCTCGTGGAGCTATCCACGAGAGGAAAAAAAATTGAGATTTCTGGTTTAACAATTATGCAACTTGCAATGTTTATAGCCCAGTCGGAAGAAATTGTTAATTAATTTATGGATAACATTTTATAAAATCGCGATAAAAATATTTTTTCTACGGTATTTCATTCTTTAATTTGTCCTGTACATGTCTGAATTTTTTCAAATTTTAATATCATCATTTAATATGTTTAAATAATATTTTTCATTAAAGCGCTCGAAGGGGGCGTGGCTTGCGGAAACCCGAGTACCCGTTTTCTGGCGTATTTTCAGCTCCCTGTAAAATTTTTAATATTGGTCCTACAATTTCGCGAGTAGGGAGTTTTTTTTAGGAATTTTTCTCCTCTTTTTGAATCTTTTTTCAAAATCAAAATATATCAAATAGTTTTCGGGATATATCAAAAAAATAACCCCTTTGTATTTGTTTACTAATTTGTTAATAACTTTTGCAATTTTTTCGAGCGGGTCTTGAATTTTTTCAGAAACTTTCTAGATGCGATCCCGAATCGAATGAGCCCTCAACCATATTTTTCCGAGACTTTTAAAAAGTTTTCACTAAAAAAGCACTTGTTGACTAGACTATTAGTGCGCAACTTTCTAATTTGGCTGTGAGTGTATTAAGACGTACATATGGTATGCTGTATAGGCGACTATACCTATATACTATATGTTATTTCATTAATTTGTGAATTTACCCTTTCATATGATATTAATCTTTTTTCAGTTGAATAAACTCTTTTTGCGTATGGTTAGATACTCGTACTTAACGAGTAAACTCCAGTCGTGCGTCGGAGCTGACACACACATTTTTTCTACAACTCCAAGGGTATTGACAGACAGACAGACAGATAGATGGACAACAAAGTGATCCAATAATAATAAGGATACCGTTTCTTCGTTTTGAGGAACCCAAAAAATTGCATATAGCTATTTAATATACCAGAAAAGTTCTATATTTACGAAAGACCGCTTTCCTCTTAATACAGGTAACGATAGTCAAGTATTCGTCTATACTTGAGTAACAGGGATCCCTAAGACACGGTGTGTAACGTTTACTCATCACTTAGGTACCTGTGCAAGCTTTTAGGAGCCTATTGTGTCGAGTACTTTGTGAGTATAAGGAGATCCAATTAAATTCTAGTTGTATTATCTAAAAATAGGTGGAAACATGGATCTTGCTGCAATAGTAGATATGACAAGATGAATGGAAATGAAAGCTATAGCTGCTGCTTATACGACTCAAAAACAAAACTTTATTTTTGCTGTTTTTAGAGATAATGGTACAGAACCCTTTGCGCGCGAGTCCGACTCACCCTTTTTTTTTTCGGGTGGGAAATCATCCAATGACTTCCCCCGCTCTAGGCGGAGCGGGGGGGGGGCATGTCAGACTTGTACTGACTAAAACCCACCCATGTTCCTTCTATTGCCCTTTACGTTCCGGGGCCGCGGTATCTCTTTCGAACAACCCGCAATCCCGGCAGGCGGAGGCTCTGGCAAGCCCCTCTGCTTTGCTGACATCTCTTTGAGGCGCGCGTGAAACACGAACGCGCCGTCGACACGGCCTGTCGTCAATCGACGGACGGACGGTGAGCTACCCATTGCTCGCCGTCCACAGGCCCGCATCTACGGTGGCCGGGAGTCGTCTCGCGGCGCCCGGCGCCCGGGGCGTCTCCCGCGGCGGCTGGGTTGGGCAGATGTTCTCTCCCTCAAACGCCCGGCCACCTCCTTTGCTAGCATTACTGCTTCGCAGAAGGTGGTGACCGCTTCCCATTCCCTCTCGCTCCGGACCATGGCCTGAACCAGGGCCGGACGCGAGAGATCGCCGCCGCCGATCGCCTCCACGAGGGCACGGCGGTGCTCCGCCCAAGCCAGGCAGACCGCCACTGTGTGCTCCACCGTGTCCTCCGGGCGATCGTCACAATGGTGACACCCGGGCGTTTCCTCCCGCCCGATGATGTGCAGGAACCTCCCGAAACTTCCGTGTCCGGTGAGGACCCGGGTCAGGCGGTAGGTGAGGACGCCATGACGCCTCTCCAGCCACTCCTCAAAGAGGGGACTTACCGCCACTATTGTGGCGTGCCCTGTCCGACTCACCCTTGGGCAGTTTTTTTAACGTGGTGATATTGATTTGGATTTTCATCCTCGTTCACTTTTTTTTTCGGAGTAGACGGAATCTTGGAATGACTCCTCCCACTCTATAAAGGGACGACTTGTACTGAAACTCTCCATATTCCTTCATTTGCTCTTTGTGTTGCGGTGCCGCGGGATTTCCTCCGAACAGCCTGCAACCCCGGCAACAACCCGTAACATTATAGATAGAACTATAGATTTTCGCCGGTTTAAAAAAGTTTTTTTCATAGTCGCAACGTTCATTCGGTGGGTTTCGGTGGTTAGTGGTGAAGCGGAACCCACGACACATTTGGCTTGACCGTCCGCGCGGATGATCGGCGCTCACCACTAGTCCGCGCGGCTCACTGCCCATACATCCATGAGCAGAGATGAGCAGTGATTTGTAAAAATCGACTTAACTATAGAGAGAGAGAGTGGTCCAATCCCGTTACCAGGATTCCTTTAAATATCCTCTACAAGTAATGATACTGACCTGTATAATGTACTCCTACTGCTCGGTGCATGGCCAGTTCGTCAAAATGTTCATTGCGATACAAGAGTGGGAGAGTAGAAACAGCCCTTACAATGGAAACAAGACTTGTGACACTCACCTATGAAGCTAGCCTCGTCCTGACGGTCGTGTAGCGCGTGCATGACGAGGGCGGCGAGGAGCGCGGGCCGCGCTGCTGGCAGCCCTGGGGCCAAGCCGCGCAGGGAGACCGGCGCTGCGCTCAAGATCGCGCCGCTCAGCATTCCCTAGCGCGCCACGTGGAGCATTCCTTGGGGCTGCTACTGCACCTGCGAAGAGGAAGAAGATAAGTTAGAATCTTTTTTTTTTAAAACGTTGCCACACACTAGGAATTTCTCCTGTATCGTGGGTGCGTTTGTAAACATTTAAACTTACATACACAAACAGCCAGACCCGAAACAACTACCTGTAGGTCATACAAATATTTGTTCCGTGCGGAGATCGAACCCCAGACACGCAGCGCAGTAGCCGATCGCTCAGCCACTGCGCCAATCGTGTCGAAATCTAATATACCAGAAAACGCAGTTAAGCCATTGGTCCCGGCTGTCATTTGTAGATCTTTGACAGTTGTTGCAGGTAGTCAATGTCCCGAAAGTCTGACAACCAATCTTACCAAGCTGTCTCGTGTTATCTAACTATCTAACTGAGTTGTGGGGGTCACATAGACCGTCCCCAGTTACATGTTTACTACTGGTATTCAGCAGCAACCGGTTAAACTGAAAGCCGACCCCAACAAAGTTCGTAAAAGGCTAGGTATTATGTTTGTTTTTAAATTTCCTTTTCATTTCTAAATATTCTGTAAACTTTTTAAATTAGTTCTCTACAAAAGAATGTAGTATGAAAAGTATTTTGCTGGTTCACGAGCGAAAGGCAAGCAAAATAACAGTATTTTAAACTTAATGTTTCCTCCGTTTGCGAAAATATTTGATATAAACAGAATTTAGCGGGTCTTTTACTACTGAAATCTCTTTAAAAGCCATTTAATGCTTGTCTGTCGCCATAATCATTCCTTGCTAATGTCGAAAGCTAATTATGATTGACTTCGACATTTAGCTTAGGGTTTGCAAATGGAAAAATGTGTGGTTACTGAATTTCGTTTTGACTGTAGCATTATCACATCACGCCTGGACACCCTCGGTGTTAACGAAGATGGCGTTAACACCGAGGGTGTCCAGGCGTTGAGTGGAAAGGGTTGACTGGAAAACTTGGGGCACCCTCTAGCTTTGACTTGATGGAAGCTCGACGAAAGGTGAGGGATCGCTGATTGGACAAAAAGATCGTAATTACTCTTCTTTGCGGCGCGCAGTCGGGTAAAAAGAGATTTGTGAAGGTGGTAGTCGTAGTAGGTTCACCGGTGAAGTGTGTAGTAGGTTCACCGCCGCTCTCTTATTTTTTAAGTTAAAATAATGTGAATGCAAAAATAAAAATATACAGTAAAAAGGATCATCGAAGAGTACCCTGAACCCTTCACACACAGGTAGGTAGAAATCTGCTGGGTATTGATATTTGGCTATTTCCTATTAAGGTATGATTCCGAACCACACTGCACGCAGCAGTGCTGAATCGACACTACTGGTCCCCATACAATTTCTATAAGCTTACATGAGACTAGCTTCCGCCCGTGACTTCGTCCGCGTGGCATAGTTACTTTGGGCTAATGCTAACTTTAAACCCACGTGATGATTAATTGTATTTTCTCTCCTTTTCTTCCCTCTTTCTCCCCCTTATCTCACTCTTTTAAATTAACCTATGTCCGTCTCCAGGGTTCCAACTATCTCTGTACCAAAATTCATCAAAATCGGTTTGGCCATTTAGGCGTGAAGACGTAACAAACAAACAAACTCAGTTTCGCTTTTATAATATTAGTGAGGAAGTAAGGATGATGGTGCCTACAAAATACTAACTCAAAACTACTCGTCTGTTTAATAACAAAATTTTCCTCTACCCCGGTAACCATGGAGCAACTACCAAAACAATGAAAATGGCCGCCGCAACTGAAACAATATTTTGATTGATGAGATTGTCCGACGGAGCGAGTCCTATTGATTTATTTTAATGTCGTATTCTGGTGCGTAAATGGACTCAGTTTTGTTGAGGATTATTTTTTCTGATCAAGGTCGTTGGTAGACTTGATGATAGAAGATTTAGGAGGGACTTGACAGAGTGGCATTTTTCACTCTAGAGACGGACATAGGCAGGTACCTTTTTTTTAAAAAAAAAAAGAGAAATGAGGGAGAAAGAGGGAAAAAAGGGAAAACTTAGCTTTGCTATTACAATAAATGAGGCGCTAGGGCAAAAAGTATAAGTAGCAGGTACCTGCAAATCAGGAAAGGGGAACTGTGTTACCCCGAATTAAACGCGAGCGAAGCCGCGGACAAAGTTATCATATAAAACATAACATTACGTGACGCCTGTAATCTTCAAATAGTTAGGTGTACCTAATAGAACAACCACCAGTTATGTTTAAGGCTCATGTAGAAGGGTGTGAGCCTATTGCCGTCAACCAGACATAAATCCAGATTCCGTGGCTTTGCAGGTTGCTCGAGAGATACCGCGGCCCCGGAACACGAAGGGCAAAAACAGGAACATGGTTGAGTTTAGTCAATAAAAGTCTGACACCCCCCTCCCACCGCCAGGGCGGGGGAAATTATTTGAGGATTTCCTATTCTTAAAAAAGACTCAGCCACGGAGTCTTTTTTTACTGAGAATTTTCTGAACATGGCCCAGGAATTGAACTCAGGAGCTGGAAGCTTAGCGAGCACAAGACCAACGAGTCCGTCTACATATTTAAGTTATTAAAGGTACAAAACAAAACGTATCTGCGGACCAAGAAGAAAGGAAAGTATTTATATCTGCATTTCGACATTAAAAAGCCCACCCATGTTTGTAAAGTAGTAGATAAAGACAGGACCCGAATACATACGCTCAATAGCATTCGTACTTGCAATCAATAGAAACGTAATTAACCAAGCATTGTCACTAATCATGGCGGTTGCAAGATCGTCGAAATATCGGGAGCTAAATATTAATGTTGGTGGCGCGTTCGTGTTTCACGCGCGCCTCAAGGAGATTTATAATTTATTTATTAACCACTAATTTATAGCACCTTTACAGACATATCCAATACGATGCTATAAATCACCAAATAAAACAACATAAAAAAACACGATAATTAAATAAAAAATAGATTAATACTTTTCCAAATTAAACTAAACATGGCAAAGCATATATATGATCAAAATTATACCTAACTAGTCATCATTAAGGGAGTGGGTACCCCTCTCAATTACGATCTGTGCCCTCTGAAGAAATCTCGGCAGGTATTGCCGAAATATGTCTTCCGATAACGTTATAATATTAATAATCCGAGCGGCTCGAGAAATTGGGGTAAACTTGAGATGAACTTGTGATGTCAGCAATGCACCTCTGCTTTGCTGAAATCTCCTTGAGGCGGCAGGGGCACTGATGGACCCCTCGTTCCATCAGCATGAGTGCCCCTGCCTGCCGGGACTGTAGGTTGGTTCGATAGAGATACCACGATGAAAAGTACAAGTCGGATACTCCCATCCGAAAAAAAACCGGTCAAGAGCGAGTCAGACTCGCGCACTAACGGTTCCGTACAAACTTATGCGGTAAACGACCATTTTTTTGAATGTGTAGACTGAGAGGGTTGTTTTGTATTTTTTTACAGCACAAAGGGGCTACGGACTTGAGTACCTATCTATATGTTTGTAATTTCAACGTGAGACCTCCACGCGTTAACCCGAGATAAAGAGTCTTGTCAGACATACGGGTAACAAAGTAATTTTAAAAGGCGTCCGTTTTTTTTATTTTGAGATACGGATCCCAAAAAAAGGTGGTATACCTTGGTGTTGTCTTGTGTCATCTGGCATTACTTTTTAATAAAAAAAAAACTTTGCCCCATACTAGGAATTTCTCCTGTATTTCTGTATTCGTGGGTGCGTTTACATACATTTAAACTCACATACCTACACAAACAGCCAGACCAGGAACAACTATCTGTAGGCCATACAAATATTTGTTCCGTGCGGGGATCGACCCCGCGACACGCAGCGCAGTAGTCGATCGCTCAGCCACTGTGCCAATCGTGCCGTCAAATTATGCTGGGTTCTTAAAGCATTAAAAACGATGCTTCATTATTTTGCTTAGTTTAAGTTTAACTGCGAATAAACCCCCTTTTTATTTCTTTATACGCCACTAACTGAAACTTACAAGAGCACACCTCTTTCAGAATCTTATACTCCCAACTTCGCAACGGCATACAACTCGGAACCCAGTGCCTAAACTTATCCTAGCTTGACCTAGAAAGCCTCTAGTCCCACACCCATTGTCTCAAACAACAGATCAAGTGAATGCCGCTCTAATTAGTGCGCTTGAAGCTTGTATTGTAATCTAGTCACAAAGAAAAACAGAAATCTAGATAAACAAGAGGTGTATGATAACATCTGAGAAGTGATTGGATGATAGTAACTTTTTTAACCGACTTCAAGAAAAGGAGGAGGTTCTCAATTCGTCGGAATCTTCTTTTTTGTATGTTCACTGATTATTCAAAAACGCATGGACTGATTTGCAAAATTTTGTTTTTGTTTGAAACTTTATAAAAAAAGTTTTTAGATGTTACTTTATTTGATTTTTTATGTGACAGTGTTTGTTTTATTTACGACTAAACGGCTGATTGAATAGTAAGGAAATTTGGCAAGGAGATAGATTTCACCTGTAAAAGGCCATAGACTATAAATATTTGCACGCTAATTAACTTAGAGAGGGGAGCAATATTGTCCATATTCCTAAACTGGGTGTGTAAAGCACACGTGACTAAAAGAGTGATATATATTTATGAACGTTGATGGATAAAGAGGGAGGCTAAATAAAAGATGGATGGATTGTGTAAGTAATTATATGAAGGAGAAAGGAGTAAATAATGCCATGATGGCTGACTGGGGAGAATGGAAGAATAAAACGTGTTGCGCTGACCCCAAATAGAATGGGACAAGGGTAAGAACATGATGATGATCCATATTCCTAAACTGGAATAAAGAACTAGAATAAATCAGTGTCTATGAAGTTTCTTATTCATTCTTTTCCATAGAGATCTTCTCTTTGGAATCGTGACTTGTGACTGGGAGTGTAGATTTTTTTTTGTTATTTTTTTATCGATAGTCCATAAGTGCTTGTAACTGACCTATTTGAAATAAATGCTTTT
Source organism: Ochropleura plecta (assembly GCA_905475445.1). Taxonomy (NCBI): domain Eukaryota; kingdom Metazoa; phylum Arthropoda; class Insecta; order Lepidoptera; family Noctuidae; genus Ochropleura; species Ochropleura plecta. The sequence goes on from FR997722.1 coordinate 23,010,450, forward strand.
GATTTGATTTGAACCGTCCTGACAAAAAAAAATATTTTAAGCAAATAACGAACCCAACGCGTACGAATTCGTGGGTAAGAGTTAGTGTATAATCTTGTCAATTTTATATACATTTATAATTCGACAAATAGATAGACAGAAGTTTACCTACGATAGGTCCTTTTCGCTTGGTTGGTGTCATGATCGCAAGGGCTCCTTTAAGGTAGATAGATCTTGGAATCGAGTCCAAGATTGATCAAAGACCCTAGAATTCGAATGACCCCGGTTGGTCGCAAAATCATAGACTTGATTATTCCACGAGACTTGAACGTAGCCAGCGAACTGTGGGCGAGTTCATTAAACATTTTATCTTAAATTGTTTTTTATTAAAACCTTACCCCAAACTAGGATTTTCTCCTGTATAGTGGGTAGCGTTTGCAAACATTCAAACTCACATACACAAACAGCTAGACCCGGAACAACCATAATTGTAGGCCATACAAATATTTGTCGATTTATAGAACCCGCGACACGCAGCGCAGCAGTCGATCGCTCAGCCACTGCGCCAACCGTGCGGTCTGAACACGGTGCTATAGACCCGGTGCAAATAATATGTCGTTCAAGCAAGCCAATTATTTTTAATTTTCGATTCTTCCGTGTACTAATAACAGGGAGTCCTCCCTAATCCTATTAGCAACCCTACAGGGAGGGTGAATAAATCAATGTGCCTCCGATACTGGTAGATACACCTTTTGTTTTTGCTTCCAATGCGAATCCTTACTAATATTATAAAAGCGAAAGTGAGTTTGTTTGTTACGTCTTCACGCCTAAATGGCTAAACCGATTATGATGAATTTTGGTACCGAAATAGTTGAGACCCTGGAGACGGACATAGGCTAACTTTTTTAAAAAGTAATAAATGAGGGAGAAAGAGGGAACAAAAGGGAAAACTTAGTTTTGCTATTACATACAATAAATAAGGCGCAAGGGCAAAAACTACAGGTAGCAGGTACCTGCAAATCAGGAAATGTTAACTGTGTTACCCCGAATTTAATGCGAGCGAAGCCGCGGGCAAAAGCTAGTTTTAAAATATATCTTTTGTAGATGTCTCGCGCCATCTTTTTCCCAAAGTAAAATAATATTAAAACAATTCTGCATCAAACAAACATAAAAAAACATCCTTACATAATATAAGGTGGGTTAGCAACATGTCTTAAATAATGGTAATCCATGTCATATAATATCTAATTGTTGTTTTGCAGCTGCAGCTATGTATTTCGAAAAATAATTTAACATTTCGTTTATTTTCACACAGTAAAAGTTTGAAGTTTCTTACCAAAGACGTAAGAAAATTTGTTTTTATTGTATAGAGAACCCGTTCAAGTTCTATTGTGTATTTTCTTCAAAACTTTGTGTTATTCTCAACCAGCGGAGAAACCTTAAAGTAGTGAGATCGGGAAAGTTTTGCATGAACTACATTTTTATTTTTGAAACAAATCTACAGAAACATTTTACAGATAAGAATTTTTATTTAAAAAAACAAAAATAAACGTTGCCCCACACTGGGACTTTCTCCTCTATCGTGGGTGCGTTTACGAACTTTTAAATTCACATACACAAACAGCCAGACCCGGTACACCCGGTATCTGTAGGCCACACAATTTTTTTTTCGATGCGGGGATCGAACCCTCGACACGCAGCGCAGCAGTCGATCGCTCAGCCACTGCGCCAACCATGTGTGATTAACCTTCCAAAACCGTTTAAAACGTTGTATCGTAGGATTATAATTGCAGATTGTTGAGTCCAACCATCGCAAAGAATGTTTGTATACCTAACTTTACAAATCTTTGCTTTATTTTTTGAATTTTCTTTGTCAACAAGTCTGGCAATCGAGTCTTTGATCATAATCTTTGTCACCATAACTAAACGCCCTTTTTTCTAATGGTAAATCATCGAATAACTTCCCCTCCCTTCCGGTTCTCTCCCTCAAACGTACGGTCACCTCCTTCGCTAGCACGATTGCTTCACAGAAGGAGGTCACCGCGTCCCACTTCCTCTCGCCATGGACCATGGACTGAACTAGGTTCGGTCGCGAGAAGTCCCCGCCGCCAATCGCCTCCACGAGGACACATCGATGTTACGCCCAACCTGGGCAGACCGCTACAGTGTGCTGTGTATTTCTCTATTTCTTTCTACAAAATATTTTCCACAGATAGTCTTCGAGTTCGTCTACATAGTCTAATCAATCGCTGAAAACTTATAGTCTGCATCGAGAACCTGCTTATTTTAGAACCTCTACTATCAAATAACTGGATAACAGCATACTCTTAAGCCGTGTCACATTATAGTAACGCACCCTTATGCACCATTGTTTAAAGATCCCGAACAATATTTTACGTAACTGAAAACGTACCAGTTTGCTGAGGTTGCTAAACATACAAATGTTCCAACAACCCTTTGTGGCCCAAACCCTTAAATTATTAAGTAATCCCGGATTTCTGGATTATTAAGTTCTTACTTCCATTTTGTTAGGGAAAGAAAAATATAAAGTGTGTAACAGGGTCGTGCAACAGCGCCAGATGGGTAAATATAACAAGAGTCTGCCGAGTACCTTTGTTACCATTCATTAAAATAATATAACATCACGTCTGTCATCTTTGGAGGGTTAAGCAGTGGAGTGTACCTATACTACACCCACATTTCGTCAGTTCATTACACGTTCGTCTGTTCATTCATTAAATATCGAGAATTCGAGATCCCTTTGTGTCTTGAAAAGCAAGCAAAACCTGATATAGTGGTGGTGGATCGATCAGAGCGGCGCACAATGATTGTTGACATAACGGTTCCGCATGACGAGAATCTCGTGAAAGCCGAGAAAGATCAACAAAACAAGTAAGTATCTAGATTGGTTGGCGATGTTATCGACATGTGGGATGTGGACTCAGCGATCATTGCGCCAATAGTTGTTACAGCCAATGGCTTAATTGCCAAGAGCCTCGATCAAAACCTGAGAAGGCTCTCGTTAGACAGTTGGATTGAGGGTTTGATACAGAAAGTGGTACTCCTGAACAGTGCTCGTTTCGTTAGGAGATTCCTCTCTCTGGAACCCTTACTGCCGGTAGCTTGGACCCTATTCTCGATACTGGTGGGGTCAATTTTAATTTTAAATAGTTTTCTTAATAAGTATTTAAAATGTATAAACGGAATGTTAGTCAATGAAAGATCGAAAGAAGAAAGTGCGAAATAAAGCGACGCAGCCGCGTTATCTAACCTCCTTTTACCTGTCAAGCATTCCCAATAATGGTTAAATAAAATCAGCCAGTATTCGAGTATTAAGAGTAAATAAAATTGATGTTAAAGCACTCGATTTCCGACTTGGGAGATACACGCACGTACAACTCCGCACGTTTTCTCCTCTGTAAGGAAGGGCATTTCGTCCCTTATTGTGTAACGACGTACTGACGTAGAAAATCTTAATATGTTTTGTATTGTGTCAATATTTATTAGATTTATGGATGAAATTTGTGAGAAATGAAATAAATGGAGAAGAATATTTGTGGACTGTACTTGGATTTTTTGGTAAGGTAAGGTCTCTGTGGGTCATCTTGACATGGTAAACTTATTGATTTGAATGACTCTGTTGATAGTTTATTTAATGAGTCTATTAAAATAGCTAAAACTAGCTAGTTATTCAGATGTATAATATGCTATATTATTGTTAAGTTTCATTAAAATCCATTCAGTAGTTTTTGCGTGAAAGAGTAATTAATAAACATCCATCCATCCACACAAACTTTCTCGTTTATAATATTATGAAATAAAATTTGAATTATTTCAATTATTTCGATCCTGTGGGAAATAACTCGCCTTAACGTAAGTGGGCTCTAACGTCATACTTGTAGCGATTGCCATCAAAATAAATAGTCGAGCATTTTTGATAGGGTATTTAGGAATGTTTCCATAAGTTTTGTTTTTTTAGGACTAGTCTGAAATGACAAAATAACAGCCTCGAGTTGGATTAACCACAAACAATGATAAATGATTAAAAAACTCAAGACAAATGTAAGTATAATTAATTACTGAATACCGCACGGGTATGTATGCCTATCTGACAATTATTCCCTTTTTTTCTTTATTAGTCAAATATAGGCAGACATCTGTCCGAAACAAAGTTTTAAAATGAGGTATCTATCTATTTAGTGATAGCCCAGAGATTAAGCCCCCCACATCTCATGCATAAGATTGTAGGTTAAAATCCAGGCAAGCCAATGTGACTTTTTCAATTCATATGTACAGACGCCAGCAGGTCAAGCTACCCGAAACTGTCAATTTTTCCCAATGAACCTTGGAACCTAATGCTTTAGAAATAAAGTCGAAAATCTATCAAAGAAATCTGACAGATTGTAGTAGCTTGATGTGCAGGCGTCTGTACATTATAATGTTTATCTAAGACATCGGTGAAGGAAAACATCGTGAGGAAACCTGGACTTATAATTAAAATAAGTCTGATATCACCAATCCGTCTTTAACAAGCGTGGTCCTAGTATGAGAAGAGGCTTTTACCCAGCAGAGGGACAGTTATAGGCTGGTATTATTATTTATCTATTAAATGGGCTGACATCTAGTTAGGCTGACCACCCCAATAGTAGTAGTAGGAGAAAGGTAGCGAAACGTTTGAATGGAAATCTATGTCTTTATGATTCGATTTTCCGCTTACCCATAGTAGGTATGTTTTATCTATAAAACTTTCCACCAAAAGGAACAATACACCGACTATTCTCACACCCAACTATTTATTACAACACAAATTCACCGTTATTTATGTTATCGGGAGTTACGACGACCTAATTCAACCGGTAATCTTGCCCCAATAAAGCAAGGGTGGCCGCGGTTACCTTTACCGCATACGTCACTCAGACAAACTGTGCGGTTGAACTGCCCCAGTATTGTGTTCCTTCAAGTTGATCTCATCGGTGTTTACAGTACCTATCCGTTTTATCTATGTATAGTTTTATTAAGAATTATGTTTTCATTTAGAATGAAACGGTAACAGACGGTGGCTTAAAATGAATATAGTTTACAAAAAATATCGTAAATCAAATACAAATAACGAGGAACTTTTCCATTATGTAACAGATTTTTAGCCGATAAGACACTTCAATTTAGGTTTAATATTTTACTTAAATATAAATGATGACATATTGTTTTTATATTTGCATGCAGAAGTACAAGAACTCTCTGATCATAGACCTGATTTGTAGTACGTACAGACGCCTGCACATCAAGCTACTACAATCTGTCAGATTTCTTTGATAGATTTTCGACTTTATTTCTAAAGTATAAGGTTCAAGGTTCATTGGGAAAAATTGACAGTTTCGGGTAGCTTGACCTGCAGGCGTCTGTACATTCTCTGTAAATAAAACAATATATTGAAATTGACGAGAAATAGTTTTATAAACCATAAATGGTGATGACTCAGAAAAAAATGCATGTCTTTGGTGAAAGTAGTTAAGCATACCTACTTAAATTTTAAACCGCATAAGACTGCGAAAGTTAATGATAAGGTAGAAATAAGCGAACCAGGGTGCCACAACAATTGTCCTTGAAACGAAAGCAACCCTGCAAAACCCCTGAAACCCTTGAAAATCCGTCCAAGTGTAAATAACATTCTCTCAAATAAAATGGGATTCCATCGCTGATCGATATTGCGACTTACGAGTCACCTCCCGAGTCCTTTCACCTGAATTTTTAACGAAATTCTTCGACGAACTCCTATAAATTTGAATAAAGACAAAAATGATTATTGATGGACCCTCCTTATGCAAATTGGAGGGAAACTGGCCTCGCAAAGACACTCCTCTTTAATTTATGGTCGAGTTTCAAGTAAAAGTTTTCGTTGAATGTGAACGCAGTTATTAATTTAAGTTTTATAGTTATATTAATAGGTGCAAGTTCGTTGTTTTATAAGTTTAGTTTATGAAAGTTTTGGGTGTTTCGTCGTTATTTTTGTCTCGAAGTACTACTTGGTTTACCGACACTGTTATGGCAAGCTCATTCGAAGTGTGGCCATTGCATTACTTTTTAGGGTAGATAACTACTATTTACAGTCTTTTCCTTTCCTGTAAATTCTATAAAAAACTGCTTAACCGAATAAGGACCTTGAGTCGCGTGTCCAAATTCCGAACTAAAATATTTTGTCATAAGATCCTTGTGGCACTGTACCAAATGTAAAGTGAGTTTAGCTTACAAAATTTTCAAAAACAAAGGAATGTAACTTTTGACCGCAATTTCCGAATCGATTCGATCACTATAGTGCATATTATAGCAGTAAATAGATTACGATTCCACCGCCATTAACCCATACATAACCCACTTCCCCTAACCAACCATAAAAGTAATTAAAGTACCCTCTTCCACCCTCTGCCCCCTGGTAGCAAGCCACGCATTGCAAAACAGAAAAACAAATAAAATGTGATCGGGACAGACCCACAGACTCCATAACGCAATATTCGTGAAGAGTAAATAATATATTATAAAATAAATATATTTTTTTGCAGATGGGAAATCATCTTAACTACCTCCGCTCTGAGCGGAGTGGGAGGAGTGTCTTTTACTGACTAAAATCCTCTCATGTTCCTTCTTAGCCCTTTATGTTCCGAGGCCTCGGTATGAACCTAGCATAATCTACCAGACATAGTCAATGAAATTATATTAAGCATTGGCATTGTGCTGACTCTAATCTATTTATTTATATAAAAGAGTAAATGACTGTCTTACTCATCACGAAATCTCAGAAACTACATGCGTTGGTCGTAGTCTCAATTTTTCATAGGGGAAGTGAAACAGGGTGTCAAAGTTTGTATGGAGAATTGACTTTTATGATAAAGCTACTAGGCTTTTATCGGGGCCGCGGTATCTCTTTGGAACAACCCGCAACCCCGGCAGGCAGTGGCCCTAGCAGGCCCCTCTTCTTTGCTGACATTTCTATAGGGCGCGCGTGGAACACGAACGCGTCGTCAAAATATCGTCACTAGACGGACCTATTGCCCATCGTCCACAGACCCGCATCTACTATGGCCGGGAGTCGTCTCGCGGCGCCCGACGCCCGGCGCGACTCTTGCGGCGGTTAAGTTGTTTTGAGGAAGCTACTAGGCTTGCATGAATTCACTGTAGTATTCATTGTAACAGTTTGGCCTGTGGATGGCAGTTCTTAGATAAAACTACTAGGTTTGCATAAATTGACGTTACAGTATCATACAGCCGTTAAGTCTGTAAGTTCATGGATACCTGCCTACTTTTTTGTAGGAGTTGAGCAGCGTAGGAAACCTCTGGGCACAGCTAGTAAATAAATAAATAGCTTGTATATTAGTCTACGCCCTTTTCTTGTACTTTATGGTTTTAGTTTATGGCACTATCCATTACAGGCATTATCACTACATTTACTTCGGACAGTAACTATCATTCAACTGTCATTAACTTTATTATTGATCGATGACGGTGTATAATTGGAGTCGACATGGCATTCTATTGTTTTAAAATTCATTTCAAACAACACCACACCTTTAATACCCGAAGGGTTAAGCAGAGGTATGCCTAATAAATAGAACACCTCCATTTCGCCAGTTATGTTTTACAGTCCCATTTTATGAATAAGGAGCGAACTTATTGCCATTACCCGGACACAGATCCGGACTTGGTGGTTGCTACTGAGAAATTCCTGATAGAAAACCCAATAATACTTTGAACGATCCCGGAATCGAACCTAGGACCTCATACGCAGCAGTCGCAGATGCGACTTCTCTGCCAACGAAGTAGTAATCCTACTAATATCTTACTTCCTACTAATATTATAAATGCGAATGTTTGTGAAGATGGATGGATGTATGGATGTTTGTTACTCTTTCACGTCAAAACGGCTGAACGGATCTTCATGAAATTTGGCACAGAGGTAGATAGATTATAGTCTGGAATAACACATAGCATACTTTTTTTTCGATACACGCGAGCGAAGCCGCGGGCGCCATCTAGTTTCAAATATTTTGCAAAAGGCCATGTTGGTTTGACTATAGGTTTATCATATAACATAAATCTTTTCCTAGTGATCAACTTAGATGTGCAAGACACTCTAGTACAAACTATTAAGGTTCTTTTTCTAAACGCAGGGATTTATTAATTGCCTTTCGAAGAATTCGATCAGAATATACCTATAGATCTTGTCTTGCAAACAGAGTATATGAAGGATGAACGTAAGAAAGTTAGTAAGTATGGAAATTCGTAATTTTTAGGGTTCCCTACCTCAAAAGAAAAATACGAACCTCTTATAAAATCACTTTGTTGTTCGTCTGTTCGTCTGTCAAGACCCTTTATCTCGGGAACGCGTGGAGGTATCGATTTGAAATTAAAACCACTTAATTTTGTGATTCCTTGGAGCTGTGAAAAAATCAACACTCTAAGGCGCGTCGCTCACTGGTAAGTCGAGGCGGCGTCGCGTCAGCGGCGGTGCGGCGTCGAAGCACGGGCGAGGATAGGTCTCTGCGTAGGAGTCGAGGCGCAGGCGGCTATGCTTCCTTCACATTATTAATTCATTCACCTACTAAGACGTACTAGCACTTATACAAGTTCTTAATTTAAATAGAAGAAGATTTTGGGTGCATCCATATATGTTGCGACAGTGTGACAAAAGAGGTTTATTCAGAGCTACACGTGACTTAAAAAGTTATCCCGACAAGTTCAAAAAGTTTTATGAAATGTCACCAGAAACATTCCATTTACTGTTTGAAAAAACGAAGAATAGTTTACAGAAGAAGGACACTAATTGGAGGAAATCAATTTGCCAACCAACCGACCAAGAGTCGAGGCGCAGTCGAAGCGCGGGCGCAGGAGTGGCGCGCCGCAACAAAGTTTTCTTAACAAATGAATGGCAGTGCGCTTATAGACAAGAGTCACGGCGCGGGCGAGGTGGCGTCGGGGCGGAGGCGAGGTGAAGGCGAGGCGGAGGCCAGGTGCAGGCGCAGGTGGGGCGCTCAAGTGTGCCCAAGCCACGACGCCGCCGCCATTTTGTCATTTGGTTTCGTGCGGAGCTGCGTTTAGACGTTTTAAATATGCGCGACGATTTTGAAACCAACGCAAAACTCATTGAAATTGTTCAATTAAATCCTTGTATTTATGACCAGTAACCAGTAACCTTTCTTCAGGGCAAATTGATTTCCTCCAGTTAGTGTCCTTCTTCTCTAAACTATTCTTCGTTTTTTCAAACAGTAAATGGAATGTTTCTGGTGACATTTCATAAAACTTTTTGAACTTGTCGGGATAACTTTTTAAGTCACGTGTAGCTCTGAATAAACCTCTTTTGTCACACTGTCGCAACATATATGGATGCACCCAAAATCTTCTTCTATTTAAATTAAGAACTTGTATAAGTGCTAGTACGTCTTAGTAGGTGAACGAATTAATAATGTGAAGGAAGCATAGCCGCCTGCGCTTCGACTTCTACGCAGAGACCTATCCTCGCCCGTGCTTCGACGCCGCACCGCCGCTGACGCGACGCCGCGCCGCCTCGACTTACCAGTGAGCGACGCGCCTAAGTCTACTCAGTCAAAATATATGACCAAACACTAAATTCTCCCTTGGAGCTCTAAAAAAACAATTTAGGTCTACACGGTCAAAAGATATGACCGTTTAAGTTCCAAGTTTGTACGGAATCCTCGGTAGACCGATTCAGACTTAACATTGTCATAGGACAAAGTAAACACCTACATACACTACTTGTTCCGTTAAAATCTTCTTGATTTTGTACATATATTTTTGCCTTTTTATAAACACATACATTTGCTTCTTGCAGGTACCTCTTTGAAGAGATAAGGGATCTGAAGAGAAACAACATAAGGCTCAAGGACGTTTGTTTATTTCTTATATTTGTCCCGACATACGTCTTGTTGATCTTTAAGATATATTTCTTTGATCTTTTATCGAAATATATTCTTTTTGGACCTTTTATTTCACTTGTGTATTTATTATAGAGCTCGTGGCTAAATAATAACAGCCGCTCGGGTCGATCTTAAGTTAAAGCCGTGCTTGCGTGCCTCGGAAAGCACGTTAAACTGTTGGTCCCGGCTCTCATTTGTATCTTTGACACTCGTTACAGATAGTCAGTGTCCCGAAAGTCTGACAACCAGTCTTACCAAGAAGTATCGTATCACGAGGTCACATAGGCAGTCGCCATGTAAAAAAGGATACTGACATTCAGCTGCATCCGGTTAGACTGGAAACCGACCCCAACATAGTTGTGAAAAGGAAAGGCTAGGATAATTTATCGTGGATGGAAAGAAAAGTTCATATTCTTAGTCTTAAAGGTTGTTGTGTTAATTGGTCTGCGGAAGCAGTAGGTGCTACTTTAACTAATATTTATGGAAATTGTACACATGTCAAGAATTCTGACAATGTTCAAAGAGGTACATAGATTCGTGGTTATGGATAGAAAAAAAGGAATAATTCTCATAAATCTTAATGTATCAATAAAACATATTGTTTTAGACCAGTATATAGCCACCTGCATATATGTCAAATTGCTTCGTTTAAATCTTGAAAGGTGAAAGTGTGCAGAGTGGGCAGGCTGGGGCACTGCCCACTCTGCATACTTCCTTATCCTGCGAAAGGGCTTCACACTAACATTCTGTTTAGGAAGGATCGAGGATATAATTTGGCCAGATTATATATCTACAGCAGCTATCCTGGGTTCTAATCGGTTAAGAGATTTCCAGATTAATAACTGCTGTTATGTCGGGTTGTCGAAGTGTGGAGAGATGAAGTATTTGTTTCTGTTTGTGGGCTGTCAGTTCGTATCTTTCGTCTCATGCACTGTCTTTTAAAAAACATAAAAATAAAAAACCACGTAATATGAAACTTGTCGACAAGAGACCAGTTTCTAGACCAGATCAGCTGTCAAGAAGCTTTGTTGTGATTCAATTTGAAATTTAGTGACACTGGCGGATTTGATAAATTAGGATACAGTTGATAACAGAATAAATAATGGAGGTGTCAGGTGGGTTGACGAGGGATAGAGATGTATGGAAGACATCCTGTGCCGATCCCAAATAAATCTAAATAAGAACAGGAAAATTAAGTCAGTTGATAACAGAATGACTTTCGTGTAAACAAAGGTTTATATTTCGTGTAATTAATTCTTGATTTTCTTTGTTTTTAGATCAGTAGACGAGGATATTTTATATCTGCTTAGAGTTTTCCAGACTATGTGTGGGTCAGTTCCTAATATAGCCTGCAGCTGAATCCCGGTAATTTATATAATCGACTAGGTAACACCATACCATTTAGTTGAACCATGTCGAAGCACTGGTTTGCAGATTTCCAGGTCTCTTACTACTCGTAACGAATGCCAATTATTACAAATAGCAGCCAGGTCTGCTTGCTTGATTTCCGAAGTCCAGGGGGCCTCTCATTGTTGATCTAATAGTCTCCCATTCCGGTAACGACATCAGCGAGCGGATCAGGAACCTGAATTCATGATGAAGAACATGTCAACCTCGATGACAGGCAGCTTCTGGGTTAACATTTTATTCTTCAATTGAGAGGCAGGCAGCTACAGTTACAGTATCTGTGTATCTACCTTTTTGCTGACCTCTTCAAACGATTCTATACATGACCGAAAATAATCAATGTTTCGTCAACCAATCGTTGAAATTCGGGCAACATTGTAAAAATTCAAACATTGCTCACAAAATCACGTGGGTAGCATAATAGGCCACTTATCTTCACACGTAGGATTTCTTTTGGGAAACTTATGAATAGTGTCACATATAGACAACGAATATGCGTCATTCTGTCCACTTAGAGCAATGTATGACAATCATCATAGATTGATGATAAGCGTGGTGATTAAGGGCTCTAGCATTTTATTTGAACAAGTTTATTTGTACTAAAATCATTATTTGCCTAGTATTTTCCTGTTTTTAATACCAGTATTTTACAAGGAGTGACTGCCAATATGACCTCCACGACCTGGTAATTGTGTAATACGGTACTCCTTAATAACACTGGTTTGTCACAAAAATAATCTACTACGCAGTATAAAACGTACGCAGCACTTTTTCATATTAAAAGCTATTATATTATATTGGCCCTAATACTTCCCTACCTACAAGAATGTTCATACAAATTGGTATCGTACCATAATGTCTTGCACTCAATCTTCAGAAACTCATTTCGTATTCTAATACGTTTCTCGTAGCAGGTCTTATTGCTCTACATTATGTACAAAAAGTATATAAGTGTGCTACCATTTACAATTGGAAAACAGTCGTATAAATAAGAAGGGTCTTATTTATTTGGAGGTGTAGATATTCTGAATAGTTTGACAGGTCTTTTACGTAATAGGATATCTGAAAAACAAATTGCATTGCTCACTTGGAGACATTGTAAGGCATTCAGAACATTCGCGTTCTGAATGCCTTACAATGAAAAGGTCATCTTGACAGTAAATCTTATGCATCTATTCGAAAAAATATAAAAAAATAATTTTCCAGACCAAACTGCACAAAGTCATTTCATTTTTATTCGAACTATGAAAAATAAATGAAGTAAAAACACTTACCTTTGCCTTCTGAACACTTACACAATCTTGATTACAGAAAAAAAATATTACGTAAGCACAGGCTTGTCCAAATTGTCTCTGGATTCAAAATTCAGACGTGGAATCACTTTAGAACTTCCGCACTTCTTTTTAAATGTATGAATCGTCCATTGCACGCGTTCACGAATGAATTTTTCGTTTTCGAAAATATGAAGTAACTGGAATAAAAATGGAGGACACGCTTTGTCGTATTGGGGTTAGTTAGTGGGTGTTTGAGGGCGCATGCGCGATATTCACCCCATCCCCTTGCTTGTATTGCGTTCCAAAACTCACGCATTTTGAGGGGAGCTTGTTTTGATAAAAGATAAAACTAGGATGTCAGTTTTGGGTATTGAAATTTAAGATTATGTTTTGTGCTAAAATATCGGTGTTTGCAAGCAAAATGGCATGTTTTAGCGATATAATTGCCTGGTTTTGACACTTTGGGTTAATTAAATTCTGAAATGTGCTATTCAATTACGTTGACAGGAGTAGAGGAACTCAATGATGGAAAGCCAAGTCTCATCTTATACCTCCATAGGTATATTGTGCTGTATGCTGTACTTGCGACAGACGCATGGTTACCTTTTTTTCTCTTTCGAACAACCCGCAACCCCGGTAGGCGGTGTCCCTGGCAGGCCCCTCTGCTTTGCTGACATCTCTTTGAAGCGCGCGTGGAACACTAACGCGCCGTCGACATGGCCTGTCGTCAGTAGACGACGGACGGTGAGCTACCCATTGCTTACCGTCCACAGGCTCACATCTACGGTGGCCGGGAGTCGTCTTGCGGCACCCGACGTTCAGGGCGTCTCCCGCGGCGGCACGCATCATGTGCACATTTCAAGTCCGCATACATCAACGCTCCACACCTTTTTACTCAAAATAATCAGCTTAAAACAAATTATGCCTACACCTACCATTTCCACTGCTGGCGGGATCTCCTCTCCGAGGGAAGCGCACTCTCTGGCATTCAAAACAAAATGGCGTCAGAGTATTCGCTTGCAACAACAGAGTTGAAGTACTAAAGACTCCTATATCTTCTTCCAGACTTTTATCTATTAGTTGTCACCTTTGTGAGACATCCCTTTTCGTAGCCATATTATCCTTGAGACAGTCAATTCATCGTTTATTTGGTTTTCCCTAATTCCTATACCATCCCCATTTATATACTCAAGGGTAAGGTAGAAGAGGCCGGGCGTTTGAGGGAGAGAACATCAGGCCAACCCAGCCGCCGCGGGAGACGCCCAGGGCGCCGGGCGCCGCGAGACGACTCCCGGCCACCGTAGATGCGGGCCTGTGGACAGTGAGCAATGGGTAGCTCACCGTCTGTCCGTCTATTGACGACAGGCCGTGTCGACGGCGCGTTCGTGTTTCACGCGCGCCTCAAAGAGAGTCAGCAAAGCAGAGGGGCTTGCCAGGGCCTCCGTCTGCCGGGGTTGCGGGTTGTTCGAAAGAGATACCGCGGCCTCGGAACGTAAAGGGCAATAGAAGGAACATGGGTGGGTTTTAGTCAGTACAAGTCTGACATGCCCCCCCGCTCCGCCCAGAGCGGGGGAAGTCATTGGATGATTTCCCACCCGAAAAAAAAAAGGGTAAGGTAGAAAAAGAACTACGAATGCCATGCCCTTGCCTACATAATGTATTAAACGTTCACTATGTAGACAAGCATATTATAAGCTGGGAAATTATATTGATGATAAAAATGCTTGGCTCAATGCTGGTCCTGAACGCCAGATTTCATCAAGATCCGTTCAGCCGTTTTGACGTGAAAGAGTAACAAACATCCATACATCCATTAATCTGTCCTCACAAACATACGCATTTATAATAATAGTAATATCTATAATATAAGTAAAATTGTTGTAACGTGGTATTGAATTTGTTATTACGTGATTCAGCACCTGTTTTTGTCTTGATCTCAAACACAGGTTTTGATATGTTTGCGGGTGAATGGAAGGTGTTACTGTCAGCATGTTTGAATTTCTGTGAGAAGAACGTATGACTAAATTGAATAAATTATACATTTAAATAGTGTATTTGGCCTCGGCCGTTCTATTTAAAATAAATAAATCTGTAACAGTTCTTAAAAATGATACGGCTACATAGTAGAGCGCCATCTATGATACAAATGTAGAACTAATATCAAAAGTTATTCACGAAATATTAAGTTTTACACTTTGTTCAATGGACACCCAAACACGTTTAGTGTAGAATGGCAAATTTGTCAATTGCTGTGCTTATATTCCTAGTTGACTTTGATTCTTAGGCTGAAAGAAGTTCTATTGGATTTTTCTATAAGACTTTCTCAGCAGTATTTTTTTTTTTTTTTTTTTTATTTATAATGAACTCACTCTTGCCCGGCTGATGGAAATAGGCTCGCCCACTATATACCTAACATGGAACTTAACTTCTGCCAAAATAATTTGGTTGGATGGTTTTTATTGACCTTTAGACTATACGTAGACTAGACCTCGTGACTACTACAGTCCCTGTAGGAGTGTAGCTAAACCCTTGAGAAAGAGCTTTTCTGAAGACGTTTATAAAACTTATTTTTATCGTCAAGTACCTCAAATCAATGTATCCTTTATAACCAGAGACAGCATGCAATTTAGCGAGTACTTTTATATCGAAAGCATTTCTAGAGCTTAACGCTTGTTAAATATGCACTGATCATGCCAATGAAAGTCAATTGCCGCAGCCATGGGGGAATCCAAAGTTACAGCATGTCAAAGTTGTTGAAGATGGGAAATCATCAAATAACTTCCCCCCGCTCTGGCCAAAGCGGGGGCAGTGTTACACTTTTACTGACTAAAATTCAACCTTTTTCTTTTTTTTGTCCTTTATATTCCAGGGCCGCGGTATCTCTTGCAAACAACCTGGAACACTGTCAGGCGGTCCTGGCCCTAAGTTATTTGATGATTTTCCATCCGCAAAAAAAGGGGTCGAATTTTACAAAATCCTACCTTAGTGAGCACCTACGTCCCGAAAGGATCCCACATGCAATATTTGAGACTTTAGGAATCTTATTTTTTTTTAGGAGCTCGTGGCTAAATAAACAGTAGCCGCTCGGGTCGATCTTTAGGATAAGCCGCGCTTGCCTAGGTTGGTCTGTGGATGGGTGATCACCCGTTACATACCGAGTTTCCTCCGTGCCTCGGAAAGCACGTTAAGCCGTTGGTCCCGGGTGTCATTTGTAGATCTTTGACAGTCGTTACAGGTAGTCAGTGTTCCTAAACCAGTCTTACCAAGGGCTATCGTATTACCCAGTATTAACTGGGTTGTGGAGGTCAGATAGGCAGTCGCTCCATGTAAAATACTGATATTCAGCTGCATCCGGTTAGACTGGAAGCCGACCCCAACATAGTTGGGAAAAGGCTAGGCAGATGATGAGGAATCTTATTTTTTTTGCACTTGTAGTTTAGATGTCAGCATTATTACACGACAGCACATATTTTCTCTTTATCATAATTATACAAACACTAATTTAGCAACAGTCGAGAATGCATGTCTCACACGAATATTCAGTTGACCTAGATGTCAAGCGGTTATATTTGCAACCGCCATCTGTTCTCAGGGTCGCGGGATCGATCCTCGTGTTTGAAATCCTCGTGTTGTGTTTCTTGGACCGCAAGTTGTATAATAATGCAGGGTGCACGTTTACATAGAATTTAACTTTAAAAGATACTACGACTCTTAGCAGTGAAACTAAGTGCACACGAGATCCAACTACTTGCTACAAAAAATTAAAACGGTGATAGAAAACATAACCTCCGCCTTTTTTAAATCGGTTTAAGATGCAGAATTCACACACAAAAGCAGAGAACAGCAGTGACATATTCTCACGTGAATCAAACGACGTTTTTCAATACACTAATGGAGAATTTAATTACCAAAACGAAAAGTATTTTCGTCATTAATGACAATGAAACTTTTATGACTTAATTTTTTTTTTTCGCGCTTTCGCTTGTACTGATCACATAATGATTGATTTTGACAAGTTTAGTATGTAGTAGATTACCAAAGTTGTCAAAATTAACCATTATGCGATCAGTGATCGACCATTCTGACACTATTGTAATAGCAGACTTAGGCCCCAGGGCACTCGTTCGCTTGCTACATATTTGTGACAATGGCGTTCAAAAGGTTAACAAAGCCGAAAAGCTTGTTCTCCCTGTCACGGTTTTTTTTTATTTTGGGATTTAAACGGGAATTTTCTAGTTACGGATATATTGAGGGTCGCAGCTTCATATTGCAGAGGGGCCTGCCAGGGCCACCGCCTTTGCGCCTTTGTGGTTGCGTGTTGTTCGTAAGAGATACCGCGGCCCCGGAACATAAAGAGCAAAATAAGGAACTTGGGTGGGTTTTAGTTAGACAAGTCTGACACTCTCCCCGCTCTCCCGCCCCAGAGCGGGGGAAGTTATTTGATGATTTCACACTCGCAAAAAAAGGCTCATCTTTTTCACAAGTTCATTATGTTATAACATTAGTTTAAATATCGTCACATCCCACGTACTACCTAAGGGCTAAAACTGCGTTAAACGGGGACCCGCGAGAGACACCTGCCGCGTGTCTGCATGCAAGCTTGGGCTCTGTGGGTATGTGAAGGACCCTGTCACAGGTACCTAAAGAGTTCATTCGCTTGGCCTCATATGACAGCGACACTGCAGTTTCACAATGACTCTTTCTCTGTCGAAAGACATTTTCACAAGCGTTATTGACTGAATAAGCCCGCGCGTGTTACCGCTGGCGGGCCTCACGCGTGTCCCCGTGTCGGTTCACATTTGTATGAAACCGCGCGGGTGTCCGTTTAACGCAGTTTCAGCCCTAATGCACCCATCACCACAATGTTTAGAGTACGTCACATTTAATTTTACCTTTAAACGAATTTTCACCCCAAAAAGGCTACAATAATAAGACGGCACGGTTGGCGCATTGGTTGAGCGATCGACTGCAGCGCTGCGTGTCGCCGGAACAAATATTTGTATGACCTACAGGTAGTTGTTTCGAGTCTGGCTGTTTGTGTATGTAAGTTTAAATGTTTGTAGAAATTCCTAGTGTGGGACAAGGTTCATAGGAATCAAGGTCAGGAATTCAACAATAAAACAACATCAAAACTTTAGAATAAAATTTGTATTCCGTCATCAATACACGAATAGTGACCGGTTCAATACATTAATAGTGTTTGTTTAATAAAATAGAAACTATTTACTATATTATTGTTATTGTAATAACGCTCAAAAATACATTGGCTTAACATCGGATAAACTATTAAATTAATACATCTCATTAACATTCGATATTTGCCGATTAGAATGTTCTAAACTAGCTAAAACTATTTATTTATAATATTATATACTATGTGTAACGCGATTTCTTACAGCAAACTCTTCAACGTCCTGAAATATTGAAAAATACTTTAGAAACATAAATAAATGATGCAGATATATCTAATCTAATATATAAAATTCTCGTGTCACAATGTTCGTTCCCATACTCCTCCGAAACGGCTCGACCGATTCTTATGAATTTTTTTATGCATATTCAGTAAGTCTGAGAATCGGCCAACATCTATTTTTCATATCCCTAAGTGAGCAGCGGGTGAAACCGCTGGGCACAGCTAGTAAGATTATGTTAATGTATAGAGAAGTGAGAAATTCCTAATAGCACCTTGTCCAATCTGGGAATTGAACCCAAGAACTCTTGCGTAGAGCTACTGCCCATCTGACCTTCACAAACCAATTAACACTAGGTAATATGATAACCCTTGCTAATACTGATTGTCTATGACGTCCAGGCCACTGACTACCTGTAACGACTGTCAAAGATAACTAAAAGATAAAGAAGAGAACTGGCAAGCGGATTCAACTAAAACTTGGTAAATGGGTTGTCACAAGCGTGGTTTAATCTGAAGATTGATTGAAGCGGCTGTTATTATTCAGCCAAAAGCTCCTTTTTACTAGCCGTATAATAATGATTGCAGCTTTACTAATAAGAATAATAACATTACCATCCCTCATGACGAGAACCTCGTGAAAACTGAGAAAGAGAAACAAGTAAAATATTTCGACTTCACACGAGTTTGTCGACATGTGGAATGTAAACTCGGCTATAATTGTGCCGATTGTCGTAACAGCCAATGGCTTAATAACCAAGAGCCTTTTTTTACGTGTGGAAATCCTCGATGGATGTCCTCCAGGTGGTCTGTCAGACTCCTACTGACTAAAACCACACGGTGTTCTTTCTCGTCACTTCTGGCTGGGGTGCGGGGCCACAATCGCATTCTACACAATCACCCCAGCAGTGACGGTTTGGTTGCGGCGAACCCCTTTTCAGGTGAAGGGGAGGAGTGAGCTACTCCTCTCCCTGTCATTCTATTTGAGAGGCGCGCGGAAACATCACGCGACGCCAGCTCAGGTTAATAACCAAGAGCCTCGACGAACATCTGTCGAAGCTCTCCTTAGGCGGTTGGATCAAAGGCCTGTTTCAGAAGGCAGTACTTCTCGATACGGCTCGCATTGTGAGGAAGTTCCTGTCTCTGGAACCCTAATCACCGGTAGCTTGGACCCTGCTCCCGATAGCAGCAGCCCATTATTTTTATAATTTTGTGTATGTTACTTCATGAAATATTTAAAGAAGTAAAAAATAAAACCGGCCAAGACTGAGTCAGAATCGCGCACCGAAGGTTTCGTACAAACTTGCGACATAAAGAACCATATCTTTTGACTGCGTAGACTTAGAGGGTTGAATTTTACACCAGAAGAGGACCACAGAGTTGAGTTTATGGCTTTAATTTCAACTCGATACCTCCACGCGTTCCTGAGTTAAAAGGTCTTGACAGACAGACAACAAAGAGATCCAAAAAGGAAACTATTGAATCACTTTGCTGTCCATGAAAAGTCCAAATCAACATTCTAAGTCTACGCAGTTCAAGATATGGCTGTTTATGTCGAAAATTTGTACGGAATCCTCGGTTTGCGAGTCTGACTAGCTCTTCGCCGGTTTTTTTCCTATTGAGGCTCGGAACTCTAAAATTGTGTGTAAAAATTAATAAAGGGATAAATATTAATAGTTGTTACCTTGTACCTAGCACCAGTATTATTTGGTCATGCCCTGTTTCGCTCGTCTCTCCCATTCCGCCCTCATCTGCAGAATTCCTTTAAACTGTGGAGACGCATCGGCTTCTCCTGAAGGCTCCTTCTCTTTCCCACCTTCATCTTTCTCCAAATCTCCGTCCTTGTCTATCACAGCACTTTCTTTTCTATCTTTATCGACTGACAATCTGAATTTATCATCATTCTTCTGCCACGGCCTTTTTGTCAAAGTATCGGCTTTATAAGCCATTGCTTCACTCTTTGCTATGTTTTTAATGTCCTCTCTGTCATTTGATGGGTCAGGGAACGTCCTATTTCTAAGTCTCTTTTCGGGAGTTGAATCCGATACTTCTTTCTTGTATTTGTTTACTTCGCTTCTGTATACGGGGGCACTGTCTCTTTTAGGGTTGGAAGATACATTGTTTATGCTTACACTGTTGATGCTCACGCTTCTCTGGTAATGTGGAGCTCCAAATTGACTCACTCGGGCAGCAATGTCAACCAATCTCTTCTCTTCTTCCTTTATAACATCTTCGTTTTCCTTGTCACTGTCTCTTGATTTGATGGAAGCGTTGAATTCGTTTTTTAATATCTTGCTTTTTGTAGGTGGTACTTCAGCTTCTTCTTTTTCCTTATGTATATTGTGGTTGATCGCGGCTATTTCTTGGGCAATGCTATCGGCTTCAGAATCTTTAAGTTTTAGAGATCTTCGTGCGAATACTTTCATTAGTTCTGGTTCGTCATCGTTTTTCCTGTCACCTCGTAATTCTTTAGAGATGATACCTGGTTTTTTGCGATACACGACAGTTTCGTCGTGTCTGTCTGGAGTTTTGATGTCATTGCTGTCCGTGCTTTGTATGGAACTCTTGCTTCCGAAGCTTGAATGTGATTTCTGATCAATGGATATGTTGTCGTAGATTCTTTCTGAACTACCATCAGTACTCATGGAATTTGTTCGTGGTTTTTCTGGTCTATCCTGTAGTTCTACACTCATTGCTTTTCTTTTGAAAAATGCTTTGGGTGTAGATGGACTCTGTGGTATGATTGGGATAACAGATTTCCTCCCACTAAGTGGGGAGTTCTTGTCATCATTCTGAGTATTCTCAATAACATTTTCGATAAATTTGTTGCTCTTGATAGATTCTCTTCTCACAGGTGTGCTCTGTGTCTTAGTTTCAGTGATCTGGAAACATTCTACATCTTGTTCTTTCTCTGCTTGTGGTTGCGGACTATCAAGTTTCTTTGGCGTAACGTTAGCTGTCAAAACAATGTTTGTAGTCGGTTTAGCATCAACTTTGTTCAACTGAATGTTAAGAAACTCCGGGACTCCAGGTTTTGATCCAGATTTCTGTAACTTCTCATCACTTTTATTAACTTTAGGTGTTTCCACCGTTTTGACTGGGGTTTGTTCTTTATTAATATGAGTTACTGATATAAAACTTTCAGTTTCTGGTTTCAATTCTCTTTGCACATTGTGTTTGGCACTCAAAGCGCTCTCGATAGATATCGTTTTTCGTCTATCTTCTATCGGCTTCTCTGGGCTACTCTTAATGCTATCTAAAGAACTAGACTTGAGTATTGGGGCAATAAT
The DNA here is from genome assembly GCA_905475445.1 of Ochropleura plecta. Classification (NCBI taxonomy): domain Eukaryota; kingdom Metazoa; phylum Arthropoda; class Insecta; order Lepidoptera; family Noctuidae; genus Ochropleura; species Ochropleura plecta. The sequence continues at coordinate 23,031,736 of FR997722.1, forward strand.
GGGCTTAGGCGAACTAATAATATCATCAATTTTAGCCTCTATTTGAGAGATATCGCTGTCGCGTTTATTATCCATCGTGATATGGATGCTATTGGTGAAGAGTTTCCTGTCTTCATTAGCATCAGTTTTGAGGCTATCCAAGTAACTGCTATCGGTACTCGGCAAGCTATCGTAGTTAGCTTCGGCACTGCCGTGCATTATACCGTAGTTTCTGGCCGATATCCTTTTGGAGAAGTCGTTTCGTTCGCTCAGGTTCCTCCTGTAGTTGACTTCCCAGCTTTCTAGCAACGGTTCAGAGATGCCGACGATGGCCGGCAGACTAGGCATCTGGTTCTCTTGGGAGCTGATGGATGTCGTCTCTGACGCGTATCGGAAGCTGTGCGACTTGCCGATGCTGCTGCGAGTCTCCACGTACTCGTCTCCCAGAGACCTCATGGCAGAGGTGACGTAAGACTCCTCAGTTTTGGAAGCATGGCGTGCTGATTCACGTTTGCATTCGATCAATTTCTCGGTAAAATCGGAAACGTGCTCAGACGACCGGTGTTTAATGTTGTCCGAACTCTGATGCCTAATCGTCTTGGGGGGCGACGTCGACGCCAACATGCTTGGATTGAAGTACGGGATGTTTTTCGGCATGCTACCACTTGTGAAGATGTTATAATCGTTATGAACATTCTTGATGCGCATCGCTCTAATTGGTGGCTCGTCATCTGAGATCGCTGGAGACTCTTCCTGTGCTCTGTTTAACAGCTCATTACTAATAAATGCTTTAGAAGAAAATGGGTCAACCAGTCGTTGGACTGAAGCTGGTCTCTTGGTTTTATCAAGGTGCAGATTAAATGATTCCCTCTTATCTTCAATTGCCTCTTTAGAAGAAGTCCGTTTTGTCCTCTCAATCTTTTCACAGAATTCTTCGCGTCTGCTGTACCGACTTTTCATTTCTTGGTTTAACATTTTGTCGGTTTCTTCAGCGATTTTGAGATCAGTAATGTTGTATTCTACGCCAGAGACTTTGGCAGCGCTATATACATCTTTGTACGCGCTGTCTTGGACGTAAGCGCCCTTATTGTCCAACCTCTTGTGCATTTGGTTGGCGAATGCTTTTTGTCCGGCGGATTTGTGGGTTCTCTCAGCGGGTACCGGCTTGTACCCTTGTCCTTCATTAAAATTTCTCTCTGTATCAACAGGTTTATACTGCGCAGCAGTTTTTTCAGTTTTAGACTTTTTAATCTCTTGCTGGCCATCTCCGTCTGTCTGGTCTTTTTTAGACTTTTTCCCACTCTTTCTGAGAAGAAGTCTACTGAAGAACGATTCCTCTTTCTTCGAAGACTTTATTGCTTCGTTCTCTGACTTTTTGTCTGACTTAGATTTCTTCTCGAGGCAAGATTCATCGGCTTTCTTATCCATCCGGTACTTTGTCATCCTTTCTTCTGAGTGATAAGTTTGGATAGTATCCTCATGGGTTCTCGATGAGCTCTCTCTAAGGGCCTGCCCTTGGGAGCTAGATTGACTTCTCTTAATCGAGGACCGTGGGGTATTGGACTCTGCTATGCTTAGCTTTGCAGGAGACTGGCCCACGAGATGACTAAGTGCCAACCCAGGAGGTAATGAAGAGGATTTGAGCTTGGTGTCGCTTGGAGTCTCCAGAACTCTCGTGAGTTCTCTGTTCACATGTTGATGCTGTTCTTTAACGATCATATGGTGCTTCGTAGTGGTCGATGAAGAGAATGATTCTGAAAGGAGAAGAAAGAATGTTAGACATAATATGATCAAATGATTAGTAACTTTGGTTGCCTAATTAAGGTATTTTATTGCTTGCTTACCAGTAACGACTTCTGAATGTTTGCGGCTGACTTCAGGAGTTGTGCTTCGTATCATTTCTTCGTTCAGTTCGGGCGTTATCGGCAAGGCTGATGCGGCAATCTGGAATTTATGAATACCAATCTAAAAATTTGCTCAATAAACATAAAACTGGGAAACACAGACGGTGAGTAATTTGATGTCTTCCTCATAGAAAACCAAAGTACCCACTAAGCTTGCTTTTGTTAGAATAGCATGGATGTGAAAAAAGTCGTTAGAAAATGTATGCAGCAAAAAGAACATAAAGTAAGCAAAATAAATATTACAGAGGCAGATCTGGGTACGAATATGAATGCAGTAGAGATGACGAAGTAACACCACAAAATAGTATTATTTTGAAGGCTTACTCTGATGCCTGAGCACTCTACACACCCCGATGACGCTTTATGACTTTGTTGTTTTTTCGGATTATATACCGCTCTGGGCGGAGTGGAAGGGAGTGTCAGATTTTTACTGCTTAAACCCATCCATGTTTCGTCAAAGGCTGATTTTACCAACATCTGGCAGAGATTTTATATGAATGATTTTGTTTGTGTTTTTTGATAAACTAGTTAGCCAAACGTATTGCATCAGCATAGAAACTTTGCATCGAAATGTCAAACTGGTACATTTATTTTAGTTCTGCGAATTCCCGCCTGCTCAAATAACTTGATTGAAGTGTTAAGTTTCAACCTGAGAGTTGAATGATTCATCATCTGCTTAGTTATTTCCCAAGTATGCTGTTTTCAGCTTTCAGTCTTACCGGCTGCAGCCAGCACCAGTATTTTAGATGGAGCGACTGCTTATTTGATCTCCACAACCCAGTGAGCACCAGGGGCGTGAAACTTAGAACTTTTGCGATTTTCGACCTTAATGACATAGGAGTGCTGCCGTCTTTGAAAGTTTTGCAGAACATAATGTCGATAAAACCGTTTCCAAGTGATTTTAATCTCGCTAGATGGCGCCTGTTTTGCTAGAGCGACTGTTTTATTGACAAAACTGTCGGTGCCGGAGAAATCATTCAATGTCAATGCGACTTTGAAAAATTGAAACCGTCTAAAAACTTTGAATTCAAACTTGAAAAGTTGGTTTTCCGCGTTATCATAGTGTTATTTGTTGTTTATTGTGTTGTTATTATTATTGTTTGTTTCTTTGCTGTTAAGTTTTTGTTATTAATAGGTATAAGAATTCATTAACGAGTTTTACATTGCAATTCTCGCAATGAGTTCTCGTCAAGCTCGTTGCATTTTTGGTTGCGACACTTTCGGTAAGTATTGCACTTAATAATGAAGTTAATGTACTTAATTAGGCTAGTCTGTAATGTTAAAACACATTGTTTAACTTTTTTAACACCATAGTGTTTTCACAATCAACGCTAAGTTGGGATTCCGGGATTCCAGTTCTACCCACTATAAAATTTAAAAGTCTAATAAAATAGTAATCAAGTAGCATCAACACTACAACTCAGAAATCATACACCTGTAGAAAATATTTCTATAAGTCAGTACGTATTTATGTAAATACTATTATTTTCAGGAGTATCAATGCATGGTTTTCCGAATAAAACTAAGTACCCTACCCTCTTTGAAGCTTGGGTATCAGTCATACCCGAAAATATGGCACAAGAAAATCCTGAGAAAATTGCAAAATCATTTAAAGTGTGTGACTACCATTTTAAACCAGAACACAGGACACGAGGCCATGGCGTTACTAAAACGGCTATACCCTGTCTGTATTTCGAAGGTAAAATGTTTATTGATTATTTGTTTGTTATGTCTTCCACAACATTTTTTTAAATAAATGGGTAGGTATGCATAATAATTAATGACTGCATGCACTTTCACCTTCAACCTAGGAGAACTGTGGGATAAAAAACCCGGGCCTATGCGTTAATTCAAGACATGGTCGACCTGAGTGCCAAATTTCATGGAAATCGGCTGTGTAGGCATGATTGAGTAACATGCATTGAAATAATTATAACTTTTCACTTGAAGTGTCAGCCAGACGCTGGTGCCCTCTCACTTTTTGTATTGTAGAAAGTCCCTTGTCCTTATAAATAAATGCACATGCAGGGATACAGTTTAAATGTAAAAACTTGCCTCTACTTACCTAACACTAAATTACGTTTCAGGAGTGCCAAAAGTAATAACCGATCTGGATACAGAACATAATTATTGCTTACCAAGGATGAAGCTAGCTGTTTCTTCAGCAAACATTGAATTGGCTACACCATCATCATCTGGTGTTAAACAGAATACTGGTAAATAATAATTGTCAGACATAATATTTATCATGTTTGCATGGCTAGCAGGAAGTGTGGTAAAACAGTTTAACATCCCTTTATCTATATGACAGAAGATTTAGAATTAATTGGATGTCTCCATATCTTTATTTGCTTTGGTCCTGAGAAGAAACTTCTCTCTTTCCCGTTTTTTCTATACTAGCCCTACTGAGATTGTATACTTCCTTAGATTAGTTAACCTATCAAGCAACTTAGAATGCTGCTATGCTTGTAGAGGCAAAGGCCATTCAATTATTTTAAAATTGTATCTATTAATTTTAGGGTTATAATCAGCAATTATATATACGACTTATAAGGGTTGGGAGCCATTGGATGCAAGTCACTTCCAACCGGCCAACTTGGAAATCATTGGGGGAGGCCTATTTTCAGCAGTGGACGTCTTATGGCTGATATGATGTTACAACAATTGTATACTATAATTGTTTTAAATATTTAAAAACTGGATAAAATTGTACCTACTTATTTATAATTATTTCTTTTTTTTTAGACTCTGACTGGGTGAGCCATGTGCACGTGGAAACATCAGTAGCAGCTTCTATGCCTCATAGTGATACTGATAAAGAAAAACTAAATTCTTCTAAATTGTCGTCATCATTATGCAAAGGTAAGTTAGTATTTTCTCTATGTAGATGATTGATTTTTTTTATTTTACAATAAACAATGTGGTAGCTCACTGAACTTACTTAAAAAATCAAAGATTCTAAATAAAAGAAACATTCACATAAATGTGTGGGGTGGACACCAGCAGCACTTTTACATTTAAATTAAAACAAATAATCTGTCATTTTGATGACTTATATTAATAATATTTAGTCTAGCCTTTGCTTGCAACTTCCACATTACTGGTATAGAAAGTATTATGTGTTAATCTAGGATGTCCAACTATTTGGGTTCAAAATTACATCCAAATCCATCAGCTCTTCCTGCGTGACTGAGTGACAATTATAAAAAGCACAAACATCTTCAGAAACTCCCATTAGGCAAATGTTTTTATTGAATGTTTTAATACAACAGTTGGTCTTAACTTTTCAGGAAAAAGAAATATTACCCAAACAACTAGGACTGAACCGATCAAAGACTTCCAGAAGCAAATCACAAACCTGAAGAAAATGGTTGCTCGTATGAAAATTAAAGAAGAGTCATTCAAAACCCGACTGGCGAGGGCAGAAAGAATTGCACGATCCTCTGTCAAAGTTACAAGTAATATGTCCAAGGCGGCCAGAATTTTTACTGGTTTACAATGCAGGGAGTCAGGAAAAAGCTCACGAGGTCGAAGATTTACTGAGGAAGAAAAAGTACTTTCGCTTTCCTTACTGAAAAGGAGTCCAAAAAGTTATAGCCTTCTCAGCAAGTATTTTTGTTTGCCATCTAAGAAGACTCTGTTAAATGTTTTAAAAGCCGTAAAATTAGTACCCGGCATTAGTTAGCATTAGTATAAACAAAATAATTTTTGAAAAGTTAAAAGATACCGTTTCAAAAATGAATGCCGAAGACCGTGTATGTAGCCTGATTTTTGACGAAATGTCCATAACTCCACACGTCTATTATGACAAATCAAATCAACCCATAAGTTTGCTGACCATGTCACGGTTTTTATGATAAAAGGTCTGAGGAAAAATTTTAAGCAACCAGTTGCATATTACTTTAGCCAAAATATGAAGTCTGTAAATTTGAAAAATATTCTGATAAATATAATAAAAAATATTCAGTCCACTGGACTTCAGGTGTTAGTAACTGTCTGTGACCAAAGTGGTATAAATACTGCCACTATCAACAGCCTCATATTGGATGCTAAGCGACAGTATTTAAGAAAGGAAGGAAATTTTAAAAACAATATTTTCATTGTTGGTGCTAAAGAAATAATACCCCTATATGATGTGCCACATCTCTTAAAGGGTTTAAGAAATAATTTATTAAATAAAGATTTAATATTTGTTGATCCAACTTCAAAAGAAAAGGTTACTGTAAAATGGGATTATTTTAACATGCTCTATGAGGCTGACAAATGTTATGGTGAGCTCCGGTTGATGCACAAAATCACAGAGGAGCATGTACTGTCCGAAAAAATTAATAAAATGCGAGTCAAGCCAGCTGCACAACTATTTAGCCACAGTGTAGCTGTTGGCATAAAACACTTGTCTGTTAGGAATGAAGTCCCAAAAGAAATGGAAAAAATAATACCATTTATACAAATGATTGATAAATTATTTGATAGCCTAAATGGTAGCACTTTTAATATTAAAAATGGCAAAATTTATACAGGAGCTGTAAAGAAAAACTCACCACATCACAAACTGTAGGAGGAGGCAAAAAGTTTTTTAAGTTCTGTTCTCTATATACATAGAATAAGCAAAAGAGAAAAACGAGTTCCAACTATAAAAAATTGGATTAAAACCATAGAGGGATTCAAACTTTTATGGAAAACTTTAAATGAGAAATACTCCCAAGATTGTTTCCTGACTCGAAACTGCAACCAGGATCCTCTGGAAAATTTCTTTGGAAATGTTAGGAGCATGGGTGCACGCAATGTGTCGCCAAATTGTGTAGGGTTTGAGGGAGCATATAAAACATTGCTTTTAAACAATTTTAGTGCTCACCATTCACCTCGTGCAAATTGTGAAGAGGACATAAATTCTTGCCTACAGTCGCTGCATTTTTTTATTACTGAAAAAGAAAATATCCAAGAAGAAACCAATAAATATGAAAATGTGCACATTGGTGAGCCACTTGAACTGTTTAGGATAAGCGACACGGAATCTCCTGGCATCTTCCAAAGAAATTATGTTTGTGGATGGGCCCTAACAAAGGTATTAAAAGCTGTAAAAGGGTGTAAAAAATGTAAGCTTTCTCTTTGTGGCAGTATAAACGAACAAGGAAACGATTTTATAAAATTAAAGGAATATAATAAAAACAAAACTTGGCTAGTATATCCATCCATAAATTTGTCAATATCTTTTAGCCAAATCCAATCTGTGGTTACCAATTTTTTAACACACGATGTGCACCTTCCAGGTTTAAAAGAAAGAATTAAATCTCTTGTAGAAATAACAACTGACTTTTCATATCACAATTGCAATAAACACAGAGAAATTGTAATTAAATACTTTACAGATATCTCAGTAAATGTGTTACTCTATAGTTGGTGTAAAAGCGTTAATAGAATTTTGTCAGGAAAATGCAACTACGATGGTGAAGACCAAATTAAATTAGCAGCCCTTTCATACTTCATCAAACATAAAACAAAACCAAAAAAGTAAATGGCGTGGCATGGTCTTATTGTTGTTATTGATTTTGTATTTAAATAACTGTAAATTATTTCTTATATGTATCTTAATGGAGGCTAAATAAGTGATTAAAAACTATGTTAAAATTATATTGTTTTATTATTTTAATAATTTATAGGCGATCGTACACCAGCAGCCTGATTTGCATTTAATTGCGCTTGTTACATCGTATACAATTTCTTTCGTAAATGCAAATCTGACTGAGGCTGCGGGGTGTAAAGGTCGCCTTCTCAGTAAACTCCCTTTCAATTTTTAAATAACGGGGTAGGTACCTGTAGCCACGGCTTTGGCGGTTAGTTCTGATAAAGTTTCATAGACGGCAGCACTTTCTTCGTGGACGTTTTTTATGGTCGACTTGCCTCTCTATTCCTTTTTAGGTTACTATACTCTATGGTGAGCACTGGGTAATACGGTTCCGCTTTGACTGGTTGTCAGGCTTTTGGGCCACTTAATAACTGAACTGAGATCTAAATAATTGTAGAAAACAGTTTTTACAAGTTAAGCTTCAGGTAAAATACCTCAATATCAGTACCTAAGTATTTTAAACCTCAGATTTATTCAAAGACTAGTGTTTCGTCGAATGTTAGTAAGAGCCACCTACCTTCAAAAGTCAACACAACAAGCAAAAAACAGCGAAGGAAGCTAAGTGACAGGACAGATGACACCTACTTTAAAGTTCAATACTAACTGGGTTGTTTTTCTTGCGGCGGGGCGCGCCGTGCGTGCGGCGCGGTCGCACCGCCATCTTGTGCTTGGCGGCCGAGTGCGACAGTGGCGCCACGCCCGACGGCGGCTCCGATGTGTCTGGGACATTACGAGCTTAAGTTAGTTTTAAATTAAATATTAGAAGAAAAGGGCCTTAACAAGTGAAAATCGCTTTCAAAGCGTTTCGTATTCATGTAGTGTAGACACGACTTTAAAAAAGATTGTCTTTTCGGTAGCTAATGTCAGTGTATTTTTTTCCTATTTCATCATAGTTACCGTTGATAGTATAACACTGAAATAAAAGTACCTCGAATGATTCAAGTAATGTTACTCATGCAAATGACTGTCATTGAAAAAATGGCTTCGAGTGGTGTTTTTAAAGCAATGCTTTAATTTTAGTTTTTGATTTAGATTTCCAGCCACGCCATGTTCTGAGAGAAAGTATGTTTCTTTTTAAATTACTCTACAGAGGGCATAGCTTTTACAAGAACCTTTTTAGTGATCTTCTCATAAAGCTAAATAAAACTGCTCTAAAACTTACTGTAAAAGTCAAACTGGTCACTTCTGGAGTGGTCATGAGAGTGGTGGTGACCACTGCTGCTATCCTCATCCATCTCGGAGGAGCCCACGCTGAGGAGGGAGCCGTCGCTGCAGGAGGACTGTGATATGCCTGCATGGTGCCGCTGGAAATAAAATGAGAAGCATGTTAGTATGAAAATATTGGTAAAAGAAAGTTGGTGGAACATTTGTAGTATTAGACAAACGGTTCAGATTTTAAATAAAGTGATCAGTGCCGAAAGGCATCAAAAGGTATGAATAAAGGTATACTTTTTCACCCTTATGCTCTGAGTAATAAGGTTGAAAGTGGTCAGGTGTCAGTGTCTTCGATAATAAACCAAGTACACGAGGTAGGTAAAATACATCTGAAAGTCAAAAGTCAGATGTTCGATGTGATTCTGCATCATCTACTGGACGAAACACCACACTTAATGCGATGAGAGATGTTGAAATGGCGATCATGGCAACTTGATAAGTTGCAACCAAATTGTCATTGGCCGAATGTTTAAAGCATCCGTTACTTATTGAACAAACCGAATTTTATTTGAATGATTGTTCGATGCGGGATGTAGAAATAAGAGTACTTTTTTATCAGTTTTACGCAGGACTTAATTACGGATGGTGCAATGGTGAATGATGATTGTTTACCTATATGTGTTATGAGACATAACTAGAAAGAACGACATGCTTGACAATCTTTTGCTAACATCAGTCGTGCTATTCTGTACGAATACAGCGTCGAGCTTAACGCTGCCGCAGCGTCAAGGTTCATAGAGATTCGTCTGGGGTCGTCGCTGCGCTCAAAGCTGTGTTCTTAGAGAATAGCACTGCTGTTTAGAATAGCTTAAGGAAATTCAAGAAAATCATATTTTGATTGGTTGATAGACAGCTGTATACTGTCATGTCCTTCTACGATGATATCAATATCAGGAAACGTTTGATAGTATGTAAATGCGATAAGTTATCAGAAATAATACTTTCATTTGAAGTTTATGCACTGAATTTAGCAATAATATTGTTTTCTCAAGGTCACACGTTTTTTGAAATGTTTACTAGTAAACTGATCAAAAATTTTAAAGTTTTTGTCATAATATTTGATTTTTTCTCTATCATCATGTTTACTGTTTATTTATTTTTTTTTCAAAATATCGGAAACTCTAAAATAAGGTAAATATTTCGTTTCAAATGTTATAAATTTTGCAAACATGTTTAGCTAGGTACACAATGCATTGTCAGCTATAACAACGTTCTAAATCCAATATGGCGGACTGCACATAGTTATTTTGTATGCATCCCCATGTTATCAGTATCAAAAGAAAAAGTTTTCTGAGACAATACGAGAAAGTGTGTACACTTGGCTCCCTATTCGAATTTAAATAATATTAGTGATATGTTATGTTTAAACACTTATATGATCGCATTCAGCTCAAATTTAACTTTTAAGATTTTTTGACCCAGCTACAGGTCAATTCATGTGTACTTTTCAAAGTTTATCTTGGACAACACAGACACTATATTACACTTATAATTAATATAATTCTGAAATCACCAACGCGTCTTGAGCAAACGTGGTGATCAATGTTTGTGCCTTCTCTGTATGAGAAGAGGCTTTTGCCCAGCTGTGGGACAGTTATAGGCTGGTGTTATCATTATTTTTAATTACAGGTGAGCTTAATAAAAGTGTTTTATAACACGCCTTGCAATATCACTCACGTAATTTAATTACAGTATTATTCCAAATAACGACCATTTTTCTACTATTATTTAGATCTACCATTTATTACCATTAGAAAACAAGCTATCAGTACAGATAATCTTATTGAAATAAATCACAAGCCGGATGCAAGCTGCATTAGCATGTTTAGCTATTCAAGCAGTCTGGTCTACCGGCACGATACGTAATGTTACCCATTATAGTGCTGTTTCATAAAACGTTAATTTATTAAATATTATATGGATTTTAGTCGATTTTGAGAGATTAATGGGTACGATAATTAGTGTTTATTAAATATTATATGGATTTTAGTCGATTTTGAGAGATTAATGGGTACGATAATTAGTGTATTGAAGGAAATGTCTTGAAAATCAAAAGTAGTTAAACAACATCTTATGTAAATACACACGTCTTCTGATAGGAAATAATCAAAATTAATATTATAACGTACACACGACGGCACATCAACCTATACCAATCTACTACGGTGTGGCGGCGGTCAAACTATATTAACCTGATTTCTCTACTACGGTGTGCGATCCGTAGTAGAGAGATCAGGTTATAATAGTTTGGAATAGGTTAACCTGCCGCCGTGTGTACATTCGTCACAGCCAATACTGTTAATCAGTCAATTCTACTTTTGACCGGTTAAAACTATATCAACTAACATTTACTTAAAAACCGGCCAAGTGCGACTCGAACTCGTGCAGAGACGGTTCTTACAAACTTGCGTACGTAGACTTACAGGGTTGATTTTTACACACCTCCAAGGGTCCAGACTTGAGTATATTACTTTTATTTCATCTCGATACCTCCACGCGTTCTCGAGATAAAGGGTCTTTACCGACAGACAGGCAGACGTACAGACGCCTGCACATCAAGCTACTACAATCTGTCAGATTTCTTTGATAAGATTTTCGACTTTATTTCTAAAGTATTAGGTTCAAGGTTCATTGGGAAAAATTGACAGTTTCGGGTAGCTTGATGTGCAGGCGTCTGTACAACAAAGTGATCCTATAAGGGTTCCGTTTTTTCCTTATGAGTTACGGAACCCTAAAAAAAGACAAGTGATGTTCACGCGTACAATTATGCTACGATAGACTGAAGTCACTGAAGCAACTGTCTAAATTCTCGAAGATAAAAATGATGTAAATGTAATCTGATCTATTAATCTAATGATAAGCGCAGATCACTCAAAGATTGATTGTAGTGACGTAAGTCTGAAATAGTTGACATCTCATAAACAGGTACCTAACAGAGACACAAACGCGAAACGGTGGCCACTCATTTATTATCATAATTTTACACACCACAAAGAAAATTTTTATTCAAGAATTTCATCGGATCGAACACCGTAGTCGAGAGATCAGGTTAAAATGGTTTTGTGTAGGTTGATGTGCCGTCGTGTGTACAATAAAATCCTTACTAATATTATAAAAGCGAAAGTGAGTTCGTTTGTTTGTTTGTTTGTTTGTTTGTTACGTCTTCACGCTTTAATGGCTAAACCGATTTTGATGAGTTTTGGTACAGAGATAGTTGGGAACCAGAAGACGGACATAGGCTATTTTTTTTTAAAGAGTGGGTTATGAGAGAGAAAGAGACGAAACGGGAAAACTTAGCGTTGCTATTACAAATCAATAAGGCGCTACCGAATTTAACGCGAGCGAAGCCGCGGGCAAAAGCTAGTATTTAAATAAAATTAAGGATATAGAAGAATTTAAGGATAAGAGACGCTAAGACAACCCACAAAAGAAGAATTTTCGGTCAGGTTGTATATGTTGACTAAACTACATATTATTAGCGTCCGTAACAAAAACAAACAACAATACAACACCCTTACGTACATTTGATCTCATTGAATTATCATTTCATGCTAAAGTCATGATTTCTTAAATGACTTTTACGGACGTGAATTGAATTTTGTTCGACAAAAACGTAAGAAAAATTGAATTTCGCAAGCTACCTTCGCACTTCCACCTTAAGTTTAGCTCATTTTTGTTTTATTATTTCTGTATATGGAGCTATGCAAGGAGGAGCTCGTGGCTAAATAATAGCAGCCGCTCGGGTCGATCTTTAGGTTAAGCCGCGCTTGCCTAGGTTGGTCTGAGGATGGGTGACCACCCGTTACATACCGAGTTTCCTCCGTGCCTCGGAAAGCACGTTAAGCCGTTGGTCCCGGCTGTTATTTGTAGATCTTTGACAGTCGTTACAGGTAGTCAGTGTCCCGAAAGTCTGACAACCAGTCTTACCAAGGGGTATCGTATTACCCAGTACTAACTGGGTTGTGGAGGTCAGATAGGCAGTCGCTCCATGTAAAATACTGATATTCAGCTGTATCCGGTTAGACTGGAAGCCGACCCCAACATAGTTGGGAAAAGGCTAGGCAGATGATGATGATGGAGCTATGCAAGCTGTCAGTCTGACATTTCTTAATACGTGTTTTATAATCCTACTATATTATATTATAATATTATAAACGCGAAAGTTTGTATGGATGTTTGTTACTCTTTCGCGCAAAAACTACTTATCTAGCTTACGTATCAGAATAACACATAGGTTTACAATTCATAATTATATGTTGTATATTCTATCAAGAAGCGAGTAAAATCGCGGGGCGCAGCTAGTTCCTAATAAAATATTACACACATACAATAGACAATATTAACCTTAATATTGGCACTAATAGATCTCCTCCTTGGCGGTCTCTTCACCGACACTTCCTCAGCCTTAGAGATGTACAACATCATCTTGCACTATCGATATCACCAAACTTATCGATACAGAACTTATCGACACACTCACATCACTTTATCCGTCTGTAATTGTTTGTTACACTTCTTAATCATAATTTTACACTTAATTACGTATGAATAACTGTTTTTATTTTATCACTGAAAATGATGTGATTTTTGGTTAAGTGTGATTTGGGCTCATGATCTACTTATTTTTATACCTTACGTGATTTGATAGTTGTATTTGTAAACTATACGGCTATATAGACTATATATACAATATAAGCTCCTATTGTTATAATGAGTCATTAAAACTATTTATTTAACCGACGCATGAAAATGAGAGGTTCTCAAATCTTCACGTACCAACCTGTATATTTTTTGCGGCTAAATTCCGTTAATTTGTTTATGGTGTTTTCTACACTACACACACATTTGACAACCGAGATTATTTCTTAAAAAAAATATATATATAAAAAAACAAGGATGGCGGAAGATCTATCAACAATTACCTCTGCCGTTACAGACTCCATCCATCTACAGATGAACCACTCTTTAATTCTAGAAAGTACGTATGTTGCAGTAGTTAGATATCACTATTATCAGTTTATGACTGTTATCATTTATCAGATATTCATAATACATTATCTTATCAGCAACAATCGATGTGTTATGATTATGACGGTTATTGTTATTTTGTGTTATATTTACTTACAACATTATGTATTTGAGATAAATTGAATTTGAATACCAGAGGGATTATGAAAAGTTGACGATTATAAAATAAATGAATTCATTTAATGATCTGTATTGTATAAATATAGTTCAGTAATGTACTATGTACTTGTTCTTTTATTTATAATTCTGCAAGTACTGTGCACTTCTATAAGTGACTATCTCACTATATATAACTAAAACTATTGACTGATTTTTGTGTATGTATATGTAAGTAAGTCGTTGAAGTGCTCTAGATAATAAATATATATGTAGTTTAAGTTTTGACGTAAATAAACTCTGTATTTAGCTCCTCTTGAAAAATTAAAGAGAAGAATTTTAGAAAAGCTGAGCGTGATAGTCTCCCTTCGATATTAGGTGTCTCTTTTAGAAATTTCTCAGTAACATTTTGTAGTTTTGCTCCTTTTTGTAACATTGTCCCAAACTTGTATCGTAGGTGTGGTTACACCTACATTCTATAAACAACCAGACACAAACAACCAGACCCAGAACAACTTTGACAACACGGCTGGCGAAGTGGCTGAGCTATCGACTGCTGCGCTGCGTGTCTCAGGTCCGTTCCCCGCACGTAACAAAAATTGTTATGGCCTACAGATAGTTGTACCGGGTCTGGCTGTTTGTGTATGTGTAATTACGAACGTTCTAACGCACCCACGATGAAGGAGAAATTCTAAGGGCGGGGCAAGCTTGTTAGTCATACAAAAATACCGTACCGGAATCGAACTAATTGCTCAGCCACTGAGTCTATCGTGCCGTAAGTGCTCATCAAAAACTCGCCCCTTATTAAGTCCTGGCTTGACTAAACTGTTCGGGTAAATGTCCCCATGTACAGAATTGATAAACAAGTTGGTTAGTCTTATTTTTGCAGATGGGAAATCATCAAATAACTTCCCCCGCTCTGGGCGGAGCGGGGAGGGAGTGCCAGACTTTTACTGACTAAAACCCGTCTATGTTCCTTATTTTACCCTCTTTGTTCCGGGGCCACGGTAGCTCTTTCGAACAACTCCGGCAAAGTTGGTTAGCCTTGTAAATACTTTCTTTTCAAAGTTCAGAACTAAAGCCGAGAGGCGGTTTTCGTTACCATTTTATCGCGATTACCGATAAGGAATGAAGTGCATGCACACAGTCTGATAAAATTGATAACAGAGCACGTAATACGGATTATTTATCAATGCCAATGTAATGATAACGATTATTTGAATAATATAATTTTTAGGATTATACCAGAGTTTCTTAAGCTAAGATGACCTTGCAAAAATTACAAATTGTCGGTCATACCGATGTGCGATGTTTCCAGATTTAAAAAAGTGTATTTGACACAATGGCCTTTTTTTGGGCTTTAATATTTACTTTAATCATTAATTTATTGACTAATGAGTAAATGTTTAAAAATTAAATAAAACTATTTTATTTCACATAGGCTTACATGGACACTTATGGGCACGTCAAGATAAAATGCACGGTACGAGTTGGCCGTTTTTTAATAGAGAAAAACCGGCAAAACAACTCAATGGTTACTAACTGTATACAATACGATTACCATCAAAATTACTTTGATCCTGAGTTTTAATTTTGATATAGGTACCAGAAGTTATCGGTAGATTTAAAAATCGGTGCTAAGACAAACATAAACAAAAGTCATGCATAATTTGTTACGATATCAACGAACGTGATCGGGGGCAGATAGTCCATTCATTACAATACCTACTTAATTATCAATATCACGAGATAACATAACAATAAAAGATACTTTTTAAACAAATCAAGTGACAAATCAACAAATTGACTAGGCTCGCGAGGTTGTCGACATGTTGGATGGGATAGGACTCAGCGATCATTGTGCCGATAGTCATATCTGCCAATGGCTTAATTGCCAAGAGCCTCGGCGTGAGGAGGCTCTCGTTAGACAACTGGATCAAGGGTTTACAGAAAATGGTACTCCTAGACTGGACACGGCTCGTATTGTTGGGAGGTTCCTCTCTCTGGAGCCCTGACTGCCGGTAGCTAGAACCCTGTTCCCGATACCGGGGGGCTAATATTTATTGAAATTTTTATTTTACTTAAGAAATATTTAAAAATATGTATTGAAATAAATAAACGGAAATAAATATACTTTAATCGAATAGGTCATGTCCTAATATGAACGGTAGTCGAATCGCGTGAGTGTGCGGGAATCACGTCTAATTCTCAACATCATTCTTCTGCCGTTATTCCCATTTATTTCGGGTTGGTTTACAATGTCTTCTTCTTCTATACTTTTCTATTACTCGTTATCTTAGTAGACACCTCTTTTCTAGCCATCACATGCATCATAATGAATTGAAGTCCTCTTGAAAAGTCATTTATTTTTTTAAGGCTCTTAGAACATCAAAAACGTCTGTCTATGCTGACAGAGAGCTTCTCTCTGTTTTCCGCATACATTAATACATAACTAACGCGAAATGAGCATTCGCGCGATAGTTTGTTTCGGTTAGGACAAGGGATTAGTGTCGTGTGTAGATAAAAATAAACGGATTACCTAATTTCGTGAAAAAACGTTAGGTGGTTCACTACGTGGTAATTGAGTATAATTGAATTATTCGTAATTAAATTAGGTATGAATTACATTTGTATGATTAATTTTGAAAAAGGTTCCGCTGTGTGTTTTTGAAACCATATTTTAGAGGTTAACGTGTCTGCATAATTATACTTCACGCCAAGTTTATGTAGGTGTAGGTTATTTAGGTTAAAAATAAAGTGTATTTATACACCTACATTTTAATTTGCGAAGCAATAACACGTACTTTTATAATTATTATGAAGTGTGCAAAAAATATATGTATTTAAACAATTTAATGATTTGCTGAACCCGTGTCCAGCAACAGACTGCTCTGAAGTTGATGATGCTCTTGGTTGGATTTACCCAAACCTGTTCTAAGAACTCAATTCATTTCTTGTAAGACATCATCTGCTTAACCTTGTTCTAACTATGTTGGGGTCAGACTCCAGTCTAACCGGATGCAGCTGAATACCAGGGGCCTAAGTCTGCTATTACAATAGTGTCAGAATGGTCTATCACTGATCGCATAATGGTTGATTTTAACAAGTTTAGTATGTAGTAGATTACCAAAATAATCAAAATCAACCATAATGCGATCAGTGATCGACCATTCTGACACTTTTGTAATAGCAGACTTAGGCCCCAGGCATCATACATGGAGCGACTGCCACCTGACCTCCATAACCCAGTTAGTACTGGGTAATACGATAGTCCTTAGTAAAAGTGTTAGACAATCCTAATAAAATGCTCGTGAATGAAACCGTGTGTGAATGAGTTAGGCCACAAGTGCAAGGCGAAGCGAAAGTCCGGCGTGGTGCGCGCGGTTGCAAAATTACATGCGCACTGACGCAACTTTATTCAAGCCTTTGTGAAAAACTGCTGAATGTATTGTTAAATGGATCAATTTGTACTGATTATAGTAATAACAGTTTTTTTTTGTGTTTTTTTGTCACGGGTAGCGTCTAAAATGTCCTAAAAAAAGGCTGTATTGAAATTATTCCAATCAAGACTTGAAACTCTAGAGCCATGGGGTCCGAGTGCCCACGTAGTATTTCGAAATATCGCCAAGCGGTTGGTCGATACTTCTCGTGACCAAAGGGCTGGCATTTTTGGCCAAAGAATTAGCATTGCCATCTAACGCGGTAATGCTGCCAGCCGTCTGGGCACTTTTCCTGTTGACAGCAATGCGGTCGAATTTTTTGACGCCCTGTAATTCTTTTACCATTTTTAGAATTATACATATTTTGACTTGACTTACACCATACGAATTTATTTTATTGTATGTTAGTACGACATTATAACTGTTACTAATTTTCTTTAACGTGAAAATGGCACGTTTTGTGGGTAAGTTAGTTACCATGGCAACCAAGAAACCAATTTTCAGGCAAGGCTATGCTTAAGTAGACCATCTCACAATTCTGGTCGTATAAAAAGACTGACGCAGAGAGAACTGTATATCTTTGCTTCAGTGACGTAACATACAGTCAACGCAACGGTTCCATCTGACCGTATCGAATGACAGCAAACATTACTTTCCTAAGTAAACAACTCTATTGTGATGACATAAGAACGAACTGAATTCGTAAGAGGGACATAGTCCTACTAATATTATAACTATAGGTACTAGCCGTGCCTAGCGGTTTCACTAGCTGCTCAGCTCCTTTTCTCGAGGGGGGCGGGCACCTTTATCATCTTTTAAGCATAAAGTTCGTGAGTTTCTTCGCAAAAAGTCGGCAGTATCGTCACATCGTTAATGTTTTCCACATTGTTTGTATTTTTATTTAGTGTATCTATTATTTGATATATATTTATAGTATTTTGTTTTATATGTATAGTATTTTATAAATCTATATAGTATTATTTTTTTTGTTTTACACCTGCCACTGTTTGTCTCTGCATTACCCAAAGGTTGACTGGTAGAAAATGCTTATGGCATTAACTCCGCCTCTGTACTTTGTACTTGAAGTGTTAAATAAATAAATATCACTTAGGGGTATGAAAAATAGATTACAACCGATTCTTAAACCTGCCGAATATACGTATAAAATTGCATAAAAATCGGTCAAGCCGTTTCAGCAGAGTATGGCATCTAAAACTGTGACATAAGTATTTTATATTTAAGAAAGATAGAACATAATGCGAAAATGTATGAGTATGTATGTATGTCTGATACTCTTTCACGCAGACACTACTCAATGGATTTGAATATTTGGAACGCAGATAGTTGACAACCTGGATTAACAGATTTGATATTTTCGTTGAGACTCTATATTATTACTTAATCTAACTACTGTCCATTTCATTTCATAAGGAAAAAAAGGCGTGTTTTTTTTGTAAATTATTAAAAAATATACATTATTATCATCACTTTTTATGTTTACTGTATATTTTTTTACCGGATAACAAAGAAGTTTTAGTTTTTTGAAGTTTTTTTTTACTATTTCATATAAGTAGTTACAGAAACCTCCCTACAGTGCGGGCGATATCCAGGAGTACTGCCTTCTGAATCAGGCTCTTGATCCAACCGCCTAAGGATAGCTTCAACAGATGGTGTTAATATTATTGTTAATATACAATGTTAGTATTATTATTTATATTAACCTATCCATATCATTTCCACAAATCAAAACATTACACATCGCGCCACAAAAACGGGCCCACTCTCATTGTTACCTACATTAATGTCACAACAACTAATTGTGCCGCTCTGCCGGTTGCCGTGTGCCGTTGTGTGGCTCTGCCGGTGCCCAATGGGAAGCGGAAGAGGGGTGAGTTATCTCTTCAAACCGGATGTCATCTGTCTGCCATTTGTAATTATGTAGTTGGATGTGTTGGGATTGAATACAACAATGTGTGCCGACATTAAATATGGCTTATTAAAGTTTTTTTTATAATTTTGAGTACCGTGACGAGTGTTTTTATAAAGCAATAGGCAACTGAAAAATTTGCCGAACATTTGTGTGTAGAGTAGAATGTTTCAAATCAAATCATTTATTTCAATTAGACCATTACAGGCACTTTTGAATGTCAAGAAACAGAATGAATCTACAGTCCCGGTCACAAGGCATAATAACTTGTGAAAGTACTGTAGTTGCCCATTCCAAAGCGTTGATCTCTATGGAGAAGAATGGGCAAGAAACTCCATGGACACTCTTTTAAATTATAATATTTTTACAAAATCGTATTTACATCATTCATGTTGAGATTATACAAATATGTGAGAACGATGTAGAAAGACGTGCACAGTAAGAGCGTCCAGAGTAAATAAAAAGCAAAATTTAATTTTAAATCTAAATAAGTTCAAAATGAACCGTGGTAGCTAAAAATTACCAGTCCCAACTGACAGCGCCCGTTCACGAACATGACGTATGGATCAGCCACATTCAGCTCGACCATTTTGAAGGGAGCTAAATGACCCGACACACCCGCCACCATCAGCAAGACATTTAAGTGAGCATGACACTTTCAACCACCAGGGCTTCGTCAAGTTCAAGTTTGTTGAGTAAAGTCGTCTTTTCGATTATTTTTTAACAAATACAGGGTGAAAAGTATACCGACGCGGAAACGGTTATTAGTATATCATTTCAAACGCCCCAACTTATAAATACTTTTTTCTGTTTTATAAAGAAACAGCTGTTTTTCGCTAAACTGCAATAAGTACTTACACAGTCAAAATGCATGAAACAGGTTATTTTTTAATTACCGTTAAAACATACTAAGTAGTGGTGTGGTTTATATCGTTCTGAACTGAATAGTTCTAGGATCAGATCAGTTATAGGAATATTATTAATGTCGCTGTCACTCCGCTTTTCTAAGAATGTTCTTACTTCTAAAGAATCGAGAATTCATAGTTCTTTTTGAAAACCTTTAATAAAAGCAGATATTCTTGAACAAAGAGCTAAAGTCACTTAAACAAGTGCATCATTTTGACGTCAATCAATAAATAGAAGTACTTATACTGAAGTAATTTAAGTTTATCAAATAAAACCCTAGATTATTTCATTTGCACTGCTTATTGACAGTATTCAAATATATCATACACCTTTTTGCTGATAAGCTGGTCACAACAATATGTAAAAATAATAAATTTGGTATTTTATCAGCTCGAAGGAAGTGTTTAATCAGTAATCAGTCATGTGCGCATTTGCATACAAAAGTCTTATAGATAGATAAATTAGGTACATCCGCTGTGCTAATCCTGACATTTAAATGACACGCAGTGTAAAATTTATATGGGAAAAACTTAATGAGAGGTGAACACGAAAATCTGCATTAAGGAATTTAAAAATCTTTCATAGAAGTGAAAGTTCTTTATTGCTTAACAGCCCTATTTAGCGCAGCCATGATAAAGACATGACGTGTCTTTCTCCTTATATCTGTGAGATTAGGTTAGTATATATATTACTGCTGCAGTGATTATGTAGAATACAGTTGTGTCCCAGTCAGAAGAGACGAGAAGGAACACCGGGTCGCTGTAGTCAGTAGGAGTCTGACAAACCTTTACACTGTCCCATGGTAGAGGGTATATATAGGTATAATAAGTTGAAAATAATACTGACACATTTTATGAGCTGAACAACCGTGAATATTGACGACTTTTAGCAAGGCGCGGTGCCCAGGTAGAACTTTTAAGGCAATTTGTTTCTTTTTGGGATTATAAATCATTTAATGACTCCTGCTCAGGGCGGAGCGGAAAGAACGACGAACGAAGAGACTTGTACTGACTAAATACCATCCATGTTCCTTCTTACTTTTTGTAACAAACAAACTCAATTTCACTTTTATAATATTAGTAGGTAGGAATATAATAATAAAGGTATAGGAATATCTATCCTTACCGTTTCAGATAATAATTTAAGCCGTTAGTTATTATTATTTAGTTGACATATGTCGGGCATGCCACCGTCCAGGTGAATCAATTCGACACATTATCTCCGGTTGTTCTCGTCTAGCTAACGGAGAGTACTTGCATAAACACAACCTTGTAGCCAGGATTATCCATCAGCAACTTGCTCTAAAATATAACCTTGTGGAATCGGAAGTGCCATACTACAGGTATGAGCCCGACCCAGTTCTCGAACATGGCAATATCACATTGTACTGGGATCGATCCATCATCACTGACAGGACTATTGTTGCCAACAAGCCTGATATAGTGGTGGTGGATCGATCAGAGCGGCGCGCAATGATTGTTGACATAACAGTCCCGCATGATGAGAACCTCGTGCAAGCCGAGAAAGATAAGCAAATAAAGTATATTGACTTGGCTCGCGAGGTTGTCGACATGTGGGATGTGGACTCAGCGATCATTGTGCCGATAGCCATATCTGCCAATGGCTTAATTGCCAAGAGCCTCGACCAATACCTGAGGAGGCTCTCGTTAGGCAGCTGGATCAAGGGCTTGATACAGAAAGCGGTACTCCTGGACACGGCTCGTATTGTTAGGAGGTTCCTTTCTCTGGAGCCCTGACCGCCGGTAGCTTGGACCCTGTTCCCGATACCGGTGGGCTACTATTTTTATATTTTTAAATGTTTTTTTTTTATAAGAAATATGTAAAAATATAAAAAATATGTACGTAAATAAATAAATGACCGAGATAAGCCGTTAAACAACACGTTAGAAAACACGTTTGCTTGAAGTGTTGATTTCAGGGGAACCCTGAACATAGTAGGTAAACTATCAAAGTTAAGTGCGTATGCGCACTTACTTTCAAGTACTTAAGGTTGCACCCAGAAGTGTAATTAGATTGCAATCTACAATACAACCTACTCAAACGTAATAAGGCTACCTACACTGAGTACCTCATTAAATATGGATTTCTAAAGTCTTGGCATGTAGACCCAAAATGGTCAAGAATCTAGGACAATCCGAGATTTGACGGCAGGGTTGGCGCAGTGGCTGAGCGATCGACTACTGCGCAGCGTGTCGCGCGTTCGATTCCCGCACGGAACAAATGTTTGTATGACCTGCAGATAATTGTTTCGGGTCTGGCTGTTTGTGTATGTGAGTTTAAATGTTTGTTAACTTACCCACGATACAGGAGAATTTCTTAGTGTGGGGCAATGTTTTTTAAAAAATAATAGATAAAAGAGTTTGCGCTTAATCATTGCTCTCATTCTCTGCAGGAAAAAGAGCTTTGATCTGCAGTAAGACCTTGAATATCCGTATCCTTTTTTAGAGTTCTGTGTCTCAAAAATCGGAACCCTTTTGGATCACGTTGTCCGTCTGTCTGTCAAGACCCTTTATCTCGGGAATGCGTGGAGATATCGAGTTGAAATTAAAACCATTTACTCAATTTTGCGGTACAATCTAAGTAGTCAAAAGATATAGCTGTTTATGGTTGAACGGAATCCTCGATGCGTAAGTCTGACTCGCTTTTGGGCGTTTTTTTTACATAAAGAAAGCATTAAATGACTTCATCTTTTTTAAAGTTATTTGATGATTTTCAATCGGCTTCATCTGAAGATGAAAATCATTGTCTATAAAATAAAAATCAGTTATTTTATAGACAATGATTTTGCAATTAATGAGGTTTCGTAAAGGTAAAGTAAAACAATCAAGTTTTTTATGGTAACTACTAAAAGCGATAACTATACTACTTAATTTTAAATCAACTTATTTACTACCAATCACTGTTTTAACATTTTCTATTTAACTTATATCGGTTAAAATAACTAGCGTATTGACTTTTAACCGATACTTGAATAAATATGACTATCCGTTATTATAACTATAAACTGTGAAAACAATTGAATCGTGGAAAGCGCATAGAAAGCGTTCACAAGAGCTACTTAAGAGTTTCCAACGTACTATGACCCAACTACTGGAACAAAATGTTTTATACTACGGGTCAATGTTAATTTGTTGATGTCACACCATTTTATGTAGGTCCCTTGATGTAAGAGAAACGTATGAAATGGAGGGCTCTTGATAAACAAGTCATTATTTATAAGAAAACAGTGAAGAATTTATTAGTATTTGTATCTGTTAATCAGTCAAAAACCCTTGAAAATCTTTGGTGGTTTCAAGGATTAGGACAATGTTTTGTGCAAGGTGAAGGTACATTTTGATTTTAGTTTATTTCTTAACAAAATCCTTTGCAAATTTAATTAAAATAACTTAAAGAAACTAAATTATAAATACACTAAACAAAAATTGTGTCAAAAAATTCGTCCTCAGCGCTGTTTGACATTCTATTTTTGTTATTTAATTTCTATCTTTGACATTTAATAATAATATTGATTTCTTGTATCTTTATTGTAATTTTTAATTTTATTTTCTACACAATGTATATTGTTTTAAAATAAATTACTTATTTATTTATTTATAATAAGCACACCAACAGCACGGTTACATACAAAGAAATAGAAAATAACTAACATATAAAAACTGCATTTCGGTAACCATGCAAATAACAGGTATGCATGACATATAACATGATAAATATTAGAGACAGGATTATTTAACAAAAATTGTGTCAAATAGATCCAAAACTAGTACAACAAAAAACAATACAAGATAAACAAACACTCATGGTTCACACTGTTTATATAGGGAACGTCTGTACGTAGCGAAACTCATTGAGAAAACATCAATAGGGAAATCCGTCAAGTTGGACCGATCATTATATAGCCTTGCCATACGTGTCAGGGGACTATTAAAGGTGGTATTTAGGGTAGATTTAGGCAATTGAAAAATGCGATGATGTCGCTTGCTACGTAGGCTAGTCCTAAAGTTAAATAAAAAACTTTTTTGCAAAAAATAAAACCGACTTCCAAAAAAAAATCTAAATAGTGGAAAATAACTTTATTTCCGGAAGTCGGTGGCTTTTGTTGGTTTCGTTGACTTTTTTGCCACCGACTTCCGGAAATAAAGTTATTTTCCACTATTTAGATTTTTTTTTGGAAGTCGGTTTTATTTTTTGCAAAAAAGTTTTTTATTTCAGCATTTTTAGTTATAGTATTATGATATAATTCGCAAACACGGTTATTTTTAGCTTTTTAGTGCGTAGGTCCCGTCTTATATACAAGCTTTAGTTCACACTATAGTATTACACATCACGCTATAGTATTATGGCGCTGTACAAAGCAAACACTTCGTAAAACGTCTAGATTTTCGTCGCAAAGTTAGCCGCATCTGTACATGCCACTAGCCAAAAAAAAATACCGTGTATAGTTCAATACATAAAGTAAAGACTTAAACAAAACTAGTTTACAAAAAGTGGTCTAGTACTACGAAAAAAAAAAGTTTAAAAAGACCAAGAAAAAAATTTTTTCGTCTCGAAATTCTCAATTTTTTCAGCGACAACTATCATATTTTTTATATCTATAACAAAGGAAATTGTTTAGACTAAAGAGATATCTAAAATTTTTCAAACACGGAGCTGTATTTTTTTTATATTCAATAAAAACTGCAAAATGACCTACATTTTGGCAGACATGATATTCAAATAAAATCAAACACCGAAATATTTTCGACCTTATTTCTATTCTTTCGATGCAATACTGTCATGTACTTGTGTCAGACCATGCCCAGTATGCAGCTAGCCTTACTTCCGCGAATACCTAAAGATTAGCTTGTTACCGCGCCTTAAATACTACCTATCTAAATTATGCTTTAGTTTAAAACCAATTCAGAAATCATATGCATCATCGCCTAGGGGATACAGCTGATACTTGATCTGATGATTATGTTTCTTAATGACTAGGTGAGGGGAGGGGAGGGGGTACGGGCACCCTGCTCCCACTCGCCTGCCTACCCTGGCGAAACCCATACTTATACATGTGATTGCAGCAATCACGGCAGATTTCCTGTCATTTATTGAAGAGTTCCGTTGTATATCACTGAAGATCTATCACCAAATTAAAAAATACAATCACCTCAAAAAACTGCGATGACCTTCCAAATCATAGTGCATAGCGTTTTTTTTGTTCATTTGTCTTCGACAACCTTTAAAATTATATCATCAACGTAGACGAAGTCAATCTAATATGCATTATTAAAGATAACTCAAAAACTATTGGCCGGATCTTGATATTTTTTTATGGGACCAAACGACAACCACCAGCTTTCGAATAAAAAAAGAACCATCAAAATCGGTTCAGCCAGACCAGAGTTATGAGGTAACAAACACAAAAAAAAAAAAAAAAATAAATACAGTCGAATTGAGAACCTCCTCCTTTTTTGAAGTCGGTTAACGAATTGAGAACCTCCTCCTTTTTTGAAGTCGGTTAAAAAGGTAATTAATTGCGCATTCATGGAACCGTTAATAATTTTGTGTAAAGTGAGTAAGTCAGAGTGATTACGTCTTTCCTTTAAGCTAATTAATTTAAAATGCTTTAACCTATCATGATAATCAGGTATAGATTTTCGGATCCCATTCTTCATACAAAGATACCTAACGAAACGGGCCTGAACAGACTCAACATTATTTGTATAACTAGAATAAAAAGGAGACCAAATAGCGGAACAATACTCCAGTGAGCTCCTCTACCGCTACCAATGCATTATATAAGAGAATAATGCTACTATAATTGCGGAAAGGTTTTGACATACGGATTATAAAGCCAAGCATTTTTTTAGCCTTAGCAACAATATAATCTATATGATCGCGGAAGGATAGGGATGTATCGAAGAGTACACCTAGATCACGGATGACAGAAACTCTGCTCAGTAATGATCCAGCCAAATGATAATCATATCTAATATAATTTACTTTATTCGTGAATGTAATTGCCTGGCATTTTTTAACATTGAGTGTCATTTTGTTATTGAAACACTATTGTTGAAGGACATCAAGATCTTTTTGAAGCCTTATACAATCACTCAAGTATGACAAGTATGACATATGTAGTAATATTCCCAAGAGACAGACGGCGTTTCCACGTTACTTCTATGGCATAGCAACGCTTAGCGTCTGGCTAAGGAAGCCAGCCCTTGGGTCATGGGAAGAGAATTTCATTTATTGATTGCGAAAATCTTAAAGCAATCAGAACGGAGGTGCTTACCCATAAAATTGATTATCGACGGTCAATAAAAACAAAAACTTTGCTGTAGAACAAAAACTGATATTTTGCAACTTGCAAGCTTGACTGCCCTACGCACTGTTCTGTAAAACAAAAAAGCTATTAGAAAAAAAAAACGAGCTACCAAAAACTGTGTTGTTTTCTAAACCTTTTCCTGTTAAGAGGTTTATTTAAACTATCCAATGCCATTCAAATCAACTGTAACTTTTTTTTGAGTTACCGCTTTTGAGGTTAGCATGACAGTATGGGCCTCTGACAGTCTAGAAAGATCATTCGTACCTGGTTTCCTCACGATGGTTTTCTTTACCGAAGCAAGTGTTATTTAAACAATATGCACACAAATCCGAAAATTAGAGGTCGTGTCGTGGGTGTCAAGTCCTTCGCAGTATGGCGGTCAAACCAATCCTACTATCCTTACTTAAAATTATAAAAGCGAAAGTGAGTTTGTTTGTTTGTTACGTCTTCACGCCGAAATGGCTAAACCGATTTTGATGGATTTTGGTACAGAGATAGTTAGGACTCTGGAGACGGACATAGGCTAAAAAAAGTGAGAAAAGGGGGAGTAAGAGGGAAGAAAAGGGGAAAGAAAGATAATTTTTTCGATCATCACGCGGGTTAAAGTTAGCGTTAGCCCAAAGTAACTATGCCACGCGGACGAAGTCGCGGGCGGAAGCTAGTACCTAATATTATAAACGCGAAAGTTTGTATGAATGTAAGTATGTTACTCTTTCACGCAACAACTACTGAATGGGTTTTAATGAAACTTTACAATAATATAGCTTATAGGTAGGTACATCAGAAGGACAGATAGGCTACAATTCATAAAGATATATTGTTTATTCTATCACCACGTGAGTGAAACCGCGGGGCGCAGCTAGTAGGCTATAATTGCTATTCTTACTACTTTCAGGCATAGATGAACCTACCAATTTATTCTACATAGTAATCAATTCGGTAATTACCCGTAAATCGTGTCGAAGAGATATACTTTCCTAACACGATTATTTTATTATATGTATAAGATTAGATAATGCATAAAAACAATTATTCACAGTAAGTTATGCTAATATTAGCTCCATTTACTTCGTAGAAGATAAATAACTTACCTTAATTTAAATTCAAGATATGCTTATAAAATATATTAGATATGAGTAAGTAATTTCGATAGATATTAGTATTTATTGGTCTTTTTACTGCATTAAAAACTTTGCGGCGGAACGGGGGGCAGTGTCAGACTTTTACTGACTGAAACCATCTATGTTCCTTCTTTTGCATTTTGCGTTCCGGGGCCGAGGTATCTCTTTCAAACAACCGGCAACCCCAGCGGCCTGTTGCCCTGGCAGGCCTCTCTGGTATATTTTGATCTTAAAGTCAGTTACGGTTGCTAATACATAGTCAGATCTACGCCCGGTTCCAATAAACAAAAACCGATTCGTTTTGCTTACGGATAGTAGTATTTTGACAGAAGTTTTTGTTTATTGAAATCGGGCGATAGATGACATGCCTTCAAAATCATTCGATCCATGAATAGGACAAATAGGAAACTCTCACACAATATCCCTTTTTTAACCCATTTAAGGGTAGGACTATACGCAAAATACGCGCCTCAGACGTGGAGTTGCGGACACCAGCCCGTTATACAATACAATACAAGCGTAGGATTTTTTTACACATTCTTTAGTATTCTTATAGTTTATTTGCAGTTCAAACCAAGTCTATAAAATCCTCAAGTCTACAGCCCTGAATAAAACCTATTTACAACGTAAACACCATTTTCGTTTGCCAGCCGATGAATATTGAAACAGTTTCAAATTGCCAACGGATTGGATTTTCAAACGCTCAACGTTTCGCTTCAAATTCGCCGGATGTACTTCCGACATAATAGTGATGCGCTTTCCAATGTTACAACACTATTTTCGGCGATGCGAAAATTATCATAAACGATTATTTTCGCAATCGTTTTTGACGTTGATGTTATACATTATAAACTAGTATTTTTACGCATTACATTCATGTATTGTGTTGTTGTTTTGTTGATTCTTTCGACCGTGACTATACGTAAAAGTACTCTAAACGTCAGGAAATGTTATATTACTGTGAAAGAAGCAAATCGATTTTCCTAATGTTAACACGCGAATTAATGTGAAAAGTATTTCATAATCATGTAAGCGTATGCAAATATTAATATCACACGTGTGTGCTTTTCTACATTTTTCAAACATAAAAAAATGACCAGACATCAAGATTACCTACTTAATTAATTGATTTTAGAACAGATAATTTAAATAATTAAGTAAAAACGCCTCTATCTGAAAATAGATAAAAATTACGACCTATTGACAGTCTATTACAGACGCCAAAAGGTGCTTATAAAGTTAGCAAATGATTGCAAAAAAAAAACTTAAAAAAAAATACAAGATAGCGGAAACAGTAGCCCCAACGTAAACCGAAATCCTTACTAATATTAAAAAAGCGAAAGTGAGTTTGTTTGTTACGTCTTCACGCCTTAATGGCTAAACCGATTTTGATGAATTTTGGTACAGAGATAGTTGGGACCCTGGAGACGGACATAGGCTAACTTTTTTTTTAAAAAGTGAGAAATCAGGGAGACAGAGGGAAGAAAAGGGAAAACTTAGCATTTCTATTACAATAAATAAGGCGCAAGGGCAAAAACTACAGGTAGTAGGTACCTGCATATCAGGCAAGGGGAGCTGTGTTACCCCAAATTTAACGCGAACGAAGCCGCGGGCGAAAACTAGTAAAAAATAAAATCCAAAAACTCCGCATGACACAATCACTCTAATATGGTAAGTTCCCATTTACCCATAAAACAACACACATCGTCATCAGAATCACAACATAACATATTTTTTAAGGAAATCAGAACATTTAAATAATTTATCGGCAGGATGCGTAGGAGTCGTTGGTAGTATTACGGATCTCCGCTACGCAGAACAATACAAGTGGGTCAATGACTTTGTTATTTCGTAGTTTTAATATTATTATAATGACGATATGAAAAATCCGGCTAATGCGAATCGTACTCGCGCACGAAGGGTTCCGTACAAACGTTTATTTACCTAACTAATGAAAGTACATAACATTGTTCTAACGAAACGATAAACTATTGTAATTTGTAAAGATATCACAAAAAAAAATGTGAAGACAAACTGAACCTTACAGTAGGGAAACTGTTGACCTCATACGTATAAAGAAAGAAAGAAAAGTTTATTTGTCAGAATATAGTACTTACAAAAGATGTTACAGTTATTACAGACTCATATATCTACCATTTCTGGTCGTAGGTCGCGATAAGTTTACCAACTGCAATTAAGTTTGTATTCACATTATTTTTTGTGATACTTTTTCAAATTTTATGAGACATGCGACATAATGACATAGCTATATGTCTTTTGATTGACTTAGGGGTGATTTTTTCAATCAACTCCAACTCAATACCTACCTAATACCTTCACGCGTTTCTGAGATAAAGGGTCTTGACTGACAGACAGACAGACAGACGTTGGTTTCCGTTTACGTAGTTATGGAACCCTGAAAAACATAATTATCAGGGTATTGTTTAGGTTCCTGCGAAACTTTATACCAATTGAGTTGCCTACTTCCTTTTGCCTGTGTTTTTCAAGGGAATTACAATCGGGGAAACCCTGATTTGTAAAATATACCACATTATCGAGTTTTACAGTCTGCGATATGTTTCAGAAATGTTCGTATTACTAAATTAAAATACTATATCATAACGCCTGTAATCTAGATAGGGTTAGGTAGAAGTGTATCTAATAGTAGCATTTCGCTTGTTATGTAGTTATTTACGACTAATTCTTGTATCAATTTACAGATTCGAAGGGCGAAAAGTTTAGCTTCTTCATTTATAGATTGGACTTGAAATTACAAGTTGTAGGTTTTACAAAAGAAAATTTCAAATACATAATTATACCTCTTTTCAAAATAGCAAAATTTAATTTAAAATTCATATACCTCTTTTCAGTTTTAAAATACATATACCTCTTTTCAAGATGACACAATTAAAATGATGGCACGTTTGGCGCAGTGGTTGAGCGATCGACTGCTGCGTTGTGTGTCGCGGTTTCGATCTCCCCACGAAACAAATATTTGTATGAGCTACAGGTAGTTATTTCGGGTCTGGTTGTTTGAGCATGTGAGATGTATGTTTGTAAACGCACCTACGGTACAGGAGAAAATCCTTGTATGGGACAAAGATGATTAAAAAAAACAATCAAGTGTTTTTAGTATACATACATAAATGATAAATGATGTTTATTTTGCAAGTAGGTTTTCACAAACACTTTTACACGTCTTTTTTTTTAAACTAGATGAGGTCGGTGTTTCGTATCCGACTACTCTGAGAAGAAACAGCCGAAACAAACTCAGAGGTCATAGTCTCTTTTAAGGTCCAGACAAAATATCTTGGTCAACTTACATGAGGACTATGCAGACTAGTGTCTGAAATGGTCTTTTTAAGAAAGCACCACACAGATTGAGTGGACCTGTCCAGTCAGTGCACGCATTTGTCAGTTATCGTGTAGCTCGACTCTAGTCATAGTCATTTGTATACGTGTATAGTTATGAGTATATAATTCCAAAGACAAAACCGATATCTGCCTCAAAAAAACAAACCACAACATAATCCTTATTACGCACGACGTAACCTATGTTTTTCAGGCAATAAGCACATAACGTGTTAATATCAGCACGCTACAGACGGAACCGGGTGATTAGTAGCGGTGCTGCGTGAACGTGCTGGCATTGACTGAACGCAAGGCTTGCTTGTGTAACTATGGCTTTATTTGGGTTCAGGCTTAGGTTTTGCTGCATTGAGATATCAAGATATCATAGAGATTACTCATAGGGAGTGGTCAGGTTATTCGGCACCAGAATTGTGTAATAACATTTAAAGTAGTTTTATTTAATACGACGACACATTAATCTAAATAGAACCAGGTTATGCTGATCTCTTAACAATGGATAGTATACCGTAGATATCCCTTACGATGAGAGATCCAGATAAACTGGTTTTGTATAGATTGATGTGTCGTCGTGTTTTCCTACTCAATAATGTGTAAGCTGTGGCTACCTTTATTGGCTGTATGATACAGGATAATGTATTATGTAGCAGTTTTAGTTCTGTAGAAGATGATTTGTTATGTAACTCGTTGATAATCTTAAATAAATAAATCAAACTTAAAATCAAAGCATTTATTTCAATTAGTGCATTACAGGCACTTTCGAATGTCATGAAAACAAAAAAAGATGCTGCTACAGTCCCAGTCACAAGACATAATAACTTGTGAAAGTACTGTAGTTGCCCATTCCAAAGCGTAAATCTCTATGGAGAAGAATGGGCAAGAAACTCCACAGACACTCTTTTAAATCATAATATTTTTACAAAATCATGGATATATCATTCATGTTGAAATTATTCATGCGTGTGAGAACGGTGTAGAAAAACGAGCACACTAAGAGCGTTCAGAGTAAAACCAAAAACAAGAGAGTTTAATAGATTAATTAATTAATAATATTAATAAGAGATGTGGGTATACTACTCTGTCAAGAAAGTACCGGGAAAAGATCAATAATACACAAAATGTCTGTTATTCATCCAAATTTATTTTATTACCTTCAAAGTATGCTCCTTTAGAAACGATACACTTGCGCCAACGAATAATCCATTCATCAAAAAAATTTTTGAACGATGCTTCCGGAATTGAGTTCAGTTCTCGCCGCGAATTCTCTTTTATGTCTTCTATCGATTGAAAACGGGTGCCACGAAGTGGTTATTAGAGTTTAGGAAAAAGAAAAAAGTCAGCAGGAGCCATATCTGGTGAATATGGTGGTTGCTGGATGGTATTTGTTGAGTGTTTGGTCAAAAAATCGTTCACAATGATAGCCTTGTGCGAAGGCGCATTGTCGTGGTGCAAAATCCAAGAATTTTCTTTCCACAAATCTGGCCTTTTTCGTCGAATTTGCTCTCTTAAACGCCGCATAACGCTCAAATAATAATCTTTATTTACCGTTAGACCTTCCGGTAAGAATTCAGAGTGCACAACACCGCGATAGTCAAAGAAAACAGTCAACATGACTTTGACTTTTGATCGACTTTGGCGTGGTTTTTTCGGTTTCGGTTCAGTTGGAAGGCGCCACTCCGAAGCTTGTTGACTAGTTTGCATGTCAAACTCGTAAACCCACGTTTCGTCACCAGTAACAATGCGTTTCATGAATGTTGGGTCCGAACTGACTCGTTCTAGCATGTCCTCAGCGACTTTCATGCGATTGAGTTTTTGGAGAAAATTCAGATCTTTTGGGACTAGCCGAGCAGCAACATGTTTCATACCCAAATGATTAGTTACAATGGTACGGATCGACTCGTGAGATACAGAAAGTTCGGCGGCTATCTCTCTCAGAGTTGAATGGGGATTTTCAGTCACTATTTTCTTCACTTTTGCGATGTTAACTTCAGTTGCAGACGTTGACGGCCTACCAGAGCGAGGCAAATCTTCCATCACATCTCGACCGCTTTTGAACGCTTTGAACCACTCATATGCACGAGTTTTTGATAAAGTCGATTCACCGTAAGCCTTCTGTAACATTTTCAGTGACTCCGAACACGAAATTCCATTGGCGATGCAAAATTTAAGACAAACTCTTTGTTCGATATTTTTGTCCATTATGAAATTCGCAATACACACTATATATGATATTACTAAAACCAGCACTGTATTATAAATAACAGATGCAACTCAAACTCCGCGCCAAAATGGAAAACAGTTGTGCCAATCTAACAACTACAAAAAAAACAAAAATTTTAATTTGTAACCATAAACAAATCATCCATTCCCGATACTTTTTTGACTGAATGTATTTGATTAGTTTCAGCCTTGTGTTGTAAGAATACCCAAAATATCCAACTGCACGTACTGCTACTGAAAATATGAGCTTTCATGGTTCGTGGACAATGTAGAGCATTCGTTATCTCATGCCGAGCCAACTATGATAACAATAGTGTATTTTTGGGTTCAAAATCTACTGTAAATGGTCTAAATCTCTGATTTTATAGTTGGCACTTAATTTAATTAGATAAAAGTTATTTACTTGAAATATTTTTATTCATTCATTAAAATCAACCAATATTTCCTACGGAACCTCTATTCAAATAAGCGTGCTCTATTCTAATTAATGCTGGCAACACTTTAACTTAATCGGTTAAGACAATGACTGCAATTAGTCTCATTCGTTTCGAAATTTAATTCGCTTTTGTAAATAAAGACGAGGTCAGGGTCATTTGACAGATTTCTTTTTATTAAAATATATATCTATCCTTACTTATAAAATAATATAAAAGCGAAAGTTAGTTTGTTTGTTTGTTACGTCTTCACGCCTAAATGGCAAAAGCGATTATGATGATTTTTTTTTTTTAAATGGGAGAAAGAGGGAAGAAAAAGGAAAGCTTAGCATTGCTATTACAATCAATAAGGCACAAGGGCAAACACTAAAAGTAGCAGGTACCTGCAAAACAGGAAAGGGGAACTGTGTTACCCTGAATTTAACACGAGCGAAGCCGCGGGCAAAAGCTAGAAGACTATATAACATCACGCTACGGCACTGAAGTGCTGAGCAGCGGGCACAGCTCGTTAATTCGTAATACTTATTATAAAAACGGTTGCTGAGATGGATGTATGAAGTGACAACAATAGATAAAGTAAGGAATGACACGTTAGAGGAAGTTTGAAAGATGGACCTGGTAAGGACATGTACCGCAGGGTTAAAACTCATGCGACTAAAAAGTGATAGATATGAATGTTGATGGATTGAGAGGGAGAGGAATGATATAAAGGAGAAAGGAGTAAATGATAGAACGTGTGACATGCGAGAATAGAAGAAGAAAACCCGAAATAGAATGGTACAAGGGCAAGAAAATAATGATAGAAGTAATATTATAGTCATTTAAAAATGTTAGTTTAAAGAAAAAGCCTTTCATTATTCAATCGTTTTACAACGCGGAAAATACTGATAAAGTTACGTTTTGCAATGAAAAAATTATATTTATGATAGAATTTATAGTTTTTTTTTTATGCTCAGTGCGCTTAGCTAACTAACTAACTAACTAGCTGGCGCCCGCGGCTTTGCCTGCGGCATCGAAAAACAAGTATCCTATTTGTTATTCCAGACTATTATCTACCTCTGTGCCAAATTTCATCAAGATCCGTTCAGCCGTTTTGACGTGAAAGAGTAACAAACATCCATACATCTATCCATCCTCACAAACATTCGCATTTATAATATTATAGTAGGAAGTAGGATACCTTGGTTATATTTTAGTTGAATCAAGTCAGAGCTCCTCAAAGATCAAGATCAATATACTGGAAACTTTGTATACGCATTTAATTTTGATAAGACAAACCAAATATTCTAATTTTTAATTTAAATTTCGCTGATATAAGGACATTTTCTTAAACCTTCTGTCAAACATACAAAAGGGTACGACATTAATTTGTAACGAAACTTTTTTGCCTACATGGGATGTACACCATACAGCTAAACTGACAAGAAATAAATACAATACATACTTGTACATACAGTTTCATGTACACCTATGTTTCACTCTTCGAAGCGAGTATTGTGATAGTTCAGTACATAACGTGTACTGTCATTAGCACTTATATGTAAAAAACCGACGTTAAAAAATCACTAAAAAGACGGGAAATAAATTTTCTTCCGGAAGTGGATGGCAAAAAAATCAATGCATCAAATAAAAGTCACGAACTTCCGAAAGCGAATTTATTTTCTGTTTTTTTAGTGATTTTTGGCAATTTCTTTTTTATTTCAGTCTTGTTTATTTATTTTGATTGATAACTATACCATTTACATTAGAAAAAAATATTTGATATAGAAGATAACTTTTTTAAGAAGAAAAAATTACCTAAACAATATAGAAAAAAATCATATAGGTAACCATTTCGATTAAAACAGAATTTTGAAAATCGGCTCACAAACTAAGGAAAAATCGCGTAACAAAAATACAAAAACAAACAGTTGAATTGAGAACCTCCTCTTTGGTTTGAAGTCGGTTAATAAACTTAGCAAAATTTAAAAGCGATTTCCTCTCGAAATAACAGTTTTTACTTTAAGATAACATCTATTTCACATTAGTATGGCTTCCGAAACACTATGTTTAAAAAAATTAAAACGTTAATCAATACATTACGGGAAAATCACTTTTAAAAGTTGCTCTTAATATGCTGGTGAGTGTACTTGGTACTTGCAGTACTCCCACGTTTTTGTTTCGAAGTACTTACACCTTGTCTTGTACACCGTTATTTACTGGCGAACTGTCAAGTTTAGCTGTACATGAGTAGGTAGGGGGCAGAGACTGAACTTTAGAGGCACGTTGATTTTATGATGTAAACGTGATAGATTATTAGTAGGTTAGGTTTATTTTCTGTGTTAAGATAAGTCTAAATGCTGCATGTTCTGCCAAAATACCTCACAACTTCATAGAAATCATAGTTTAAGTATTTGCAACTGAACTGCCGAATAAATGGTAAGAAAAGAAAGATCTAGTAGACAAAAGCGAATTTTAAAAAGGAAATAAAAATTGACAGATTAAACTGTGAAAAATTTAATTTGCAAAGAAAAATATCCTGGCCGAATAACATTGTCATCGATACCCTAAAAATCAGGAAGTACAAAAACAGAATTTCGTAAATTATATCACATTGATATTGATGGGAAATGAACAAGATATTTATGTCCATTCTTTAAATGCTCAGCTTAAGAATAAAACTAGGTGATACACACTTGCACGATATTTTGAAGTTTGGTCTCTGTTGACTAACAACTCCAGTACCTTATATGTTTCGGATGGAAAATTATCAAAGAATTTCCGCGCTGTGGGCGGAGCGGGGGGATGTGCCAGACTTTTATTTTATTAAAACCCACCCATGTTCCTCCTATTGCCCTGCAAAACGGTATAATTTTATCCACCGACAGATTTAACGATTTATTCAACTTTGACTCATATGTGGACTAGCGGGCGCCCGCAGCTTCGCCCGCGTGATATTGAAAAAAAAAAACTAAATATCCTATGTGTTATTCCAGGCTATAATCCACCTCTGTGCCAAATTCATCAAGATCCGTTCAGCCGTTTTGACGTGAAAGGGTAACAAACATCCATACATCCATATATCCATCCTCACAAACATTTGCATTTATATTATTAGTAGGATAAAGGAACCGACTCTCATTGACTTTTTCGCCTTGGTAACTTTTCGAGTATAACAGCTTACATCGGCAGACATCATTATTACCGTTAACATGACATAATATCTATTGGAGAGCACTAAATGTTTGTATTGCCATTGTTTTGGGATGACACAACTGCTTACTCTTGCTTGCTATGTAATAATCGCTTATACACGTTTAATGATACAAAGTAGTAACAAGGTAGTGTTTAATAACTACTGCAGAATTATTATAGGATAATAATATGAATTACTATTGATAATTTATGAGGAGCTCGTGGTTAAATACCAGCAGCCGCTCTGGTTGATCTTTAGGTTAAGCCGCGCTTGCATAGATTGGTCTGTGGATGGGTGACCACCCGTTACATATCGAGTTTCCTCCGTGCCTCGGAAAGCACGTTAGGCAGTTGGTTCGGTCATTTGTAGATCTTTGACAGTCGTTACAGATAGTCAGTGTTCCGAAAGTCTGACAACCAGTCTTACCAAGAACTAACTGGGTTATGTAAAATACTGGTATTCAGCTGCATCCAGTAAGACTGGAAGCCGACCCCAATATAGTTGGGAAAAGGCTAGGCAGATGACGATGATGATGAATAACATGATTTACGTTGAAATTCTTAAAATGATCACAGATTCAGTTAATATTGTGACCTGTCACTTTGTGATAATTTTACGAATGGTAACGTGGTTCATATTATTTACTTATGATTTCTGCCAAAGCGGCTATTTTAGATCCCTTGGTCTTCGTTATAAAACAACTTGCTTAGCAAATACGTGTTCAATTTTATAAATAGCAAAGTTCAACTTTCTCCGTCAAAGGATTTTATAGAAAATGGTTGACTTATCCGGGATGTGGCATATTAACAGCTGGGATTTAGAAATAGTGCGACTGCCATTTAGTTCCGTAAATGTATGAGGCAATGAGGAACAGGTTCGTTCGAAGGGAACGTTCACGGTAGCGTCATACAGAACTGATTGCTGGCATAGGGCTGCCACGTTGCCCCGCACTAGGAATATCTCCTGTATCGTGAGTGCGTTTACAAACATTTAAAGTCACATACACAAACAACCCAACCTGGAACAACTATCTGTAGGTCATACAAATTCTTGTTCCGTACGGGGATAAAACCCGTGATGCGTAGAAGCAATCAAACGCTTAGCGACTGCGCCAACCATGTCGTGTTTACACATATTTTTAGGACAAAATAGTAGATGGTCTTAAAATTATTGGAATCGATACGCATATATTAAAAAAGGGCCAAGAGCGAGTCAGACTCGCGCACCGAGGGTACCGTACAAACAGCCATATATCTTTTGACTGCGTGGACTTAGAGGGGTCATTTTTTCACAGCTTCTAGGGACTATAGACTAGAGTATATGGTTTTAATTTCAACTTGATGCCTTCACGCGTTCCCGAGATAAGGGTCTTGACAGACAGACGGACGGACAACATTGTGATTCATTAAGGGCTGAAACTGCGTTAAACGGACACCTGCACGGTTTCATACAAAAGTGAACCGACACGGGGACACGCGCGGGGCCCGCCAGCGGTAACACGCGCGGGGCCCGCCAGCGGTAACACGCGCGACCTTTCTTCCTTCCTTCCTTTCTTTTTTGTCTTTCGGAGAGAGAGTAACTGAGAAACTGCAGTGTCGCTCTGTCATATGAGGCCAAGCGAATGAACTCTTTAGGTAGCTGTGATAGGGTCTTTCTAATACCCACAGAGCCCACGCTTGCAGACACGCGGCGGGTGTCCGTCGCGGGTGCCCGTTTAACGCAGTTTCAACCCTAAGCGTTCCGATTTTTCTTTTGAGGTACAGAACCCTAAAAATAATGTTGTAGATTCCGTACTACAGCGGTGTCTCGTTAAGGCTAGAGAAAACGGCATGAAAAACTATAACGTATCAATATACAACACGATCTGAATGCATAATGTATTTATGCGTGTTAAATTGTCACTGTCATTGGTAAAGCAGTTAAAGTTAACTGTCAGTTACGTAACAGTTACACGCGCATTATGTCAACGTATAATTAATTATTATCGATTTTAATAATTATTTTGTGGGCTGTGTAAGGAAATGAAATGGTTAGTTGATTTCTATTGTGTCATTGCATTTTTTCTGTATTTGCGGACAGTTTTCAGGACATCAAATGAAATTTAAAAAAATGGCTATAAAATTACTTGCTGCTCATCCTTTATGATTTATTTTTTGGAGTTTCTTATTTATTTATTTTTTCCTTTTTTATGTGGTGATTAATGTTCCACGTCTTAACGGGGAGCACTTTCCAGAATTGGTTAGTGTGAACTTTAGGATTTTGTTTTTTAATTCTCCTTTCTATACTTATACGTCCGTTTCCTTATTTAATATCATCGTTATTCCGTGAACAATGGTGTGGGTTACGCGTTTTAATTATTATTTTTATTGTGCCCAAAGGGCAGCAAATACTTAAAGAAATTTTGTATTGTGTAAATGTACCTAACATAGTTTAATATCTGATAATTAAACGTATCTTAATTTGTTTTATCAATGGAAGTGTCTTCTTTCTTTATCATCATGTTTTGCTCTTTTTTTCTTATCTAGGCATTTTTTACAATACCAGGTGTTAATGTGAAAAGATACATTAGAAGAAGAAAAAAATTGTGTTATAGAAGATAACTTATAAACGAAGCAATATAGATAAAATACATATGAGACCCCTTCGGGAGCACACCCTTTGATTTTAAAACCTTAATTTTGAAAATCGGCCATAATTGACGGAGAAATCGCGTAGAAAACAAAAAAAAAAATTGGTTGTTTGTAAAGTAGGTTTACGATCGAGATGTTTACGTGATAACGTCTTATTGGTGATATAAGTTATCACCAATAAGACGATCGATCGATCGATCGATCGATCGATCGCGCTCGTGAGGTTTTCGATCGCGCTCGTGAGGTTTTGGTGTGACACAAGTTTCTGAACATGTCACCCGACTAAAACGATTTTAAAGACGTTATCACGTCAAAAACACTTGTATTGAGAATCTCCTCCTTATTTTGAAGTCGATTAAAAACCAAACGATCTAACAACTTTTTTTTTGGTGTTGGACAATTAAATAATTTATTAAATGAATGACCATGATGATCGATACTAGTGATGAGAATGGCTAATAAGTTATGTTTTAAATCTCGATACTAAGATATTATCTAGCTCACCACTAGCTCACCGTCCGTCCGTCTACCTATTGACGACAGGCCGTGTCGACGGCGCGTTAGTGTTCCACGCGAGCTTCAAAGATATGTCATCAAAGCAGAGGGGCCTGCCAGGGCCACCGCCTGCCGGGGTTGCGGGTTGTTCGAGATACCGTGGCCCCGGAACATAAAGGGCAATAGAAGGAACGTGGGTGGGTTTTAGTCAGTACAAGTCTGACACTCGCCCTCGCTCCGCCCAAAGCGGGGGAAGTTATTTGATGATTTCCCATCCGTAAAAAACAAAAAAGTCTGTTACAGTACCTATATTGTATCCGCAAAAAAAGGCTCAATAACATTAAAAGAAAACAAATGTTATTTTGCCTGAGTTGTAAACGACATGAGTTATTTGATAAAAACGTAATTAAGCTTCAGTTTCTTTAAAATAACCTCTAGAACGTTGTTGTAAATCTTTGCGATTGTCATGTCTTTTTTGCGCGGAGCATTTCTATTCTATGCGTATGTCTGTCTGTTGGTGTTTTTAATGTGACATTTTCTTTATGAAGCGAGTTTTCTTTTTCAGTGAGAGTAGGTACAATATAAAACAAAGCAGTGTTGTGTGCTTTTATTTGTATGTCGAATAGTTCGTACTAAGGACTAAACCTGTTAATGGCCGTTGAGATTTTTATCTGAAAGAGAATCTACTAATAAACATCAAATTTTTCTTAGTAAAGCCTTTCGTCAGTGTATTACTTAATTCTTTCATAAGCTAAGTTTTTACGGTAAATTTATTTCAGTAAACGGGATATTAATAAAAAAAAATGATTAAATTACTAACTCGCTTAATTGACGGGAAAATGTCGTACTAAATCTTTCAACTTTCGATTGCCATCTTTTCTGTGTATCTTTTTTTGTAATTTAGCGGTTTCTTTTGTAATGTGTGAGTTTCGCTTATGTTCTAACCTAGGTGTGTGAATTTCTATTACGAAGTGAGTGTAATATTTAACTCGGTTACGTGACCTGATATTTAAACTGTAGTAATTAAATATAATAGCGCTCTTATATGAATTACTCAGAAATTATTATTTTTAGGGTTAATTACTATTTTAATTATTTACTATGAAAAACGTGATATATTATTTTTTCATATTTAAGTAGATATGAGAGCCCAAATCGCACAAAAATATTTTGCACACATCAATATTCTCACCAATACATAAAAACCAAAATTAAATCAAAACACTGAAAACTTTTATTGATACACATTAAATTAACTTCACTATAAAACCACCATCACAAAAAAATCTAATTCTAAATTTCACTATTATAAAAATAATACTCTTCAAGTCAACTGTCAAAAACTCAAAATTAAAAAGATAACTTTTCCGTGGAAAATGAACCGTCAAAAAATCACAGACAAAAAAATATTGATTTTTTTATCGCGCGCGCAACGCTGTGTAGGTTCGCGTCGAGACTGGCGCGTCGGTTTGTAGATAGGGGAAGCCTTAAATGGTAGTGTTGGTCTGACGTACACAGATTAGCGGAGCTTTGTATTGAAATAGTGACAGAGTGGTAGTACATACATGGTGATACTGTAGTAGCATGTAGGTGTAGACTGTGCCTTATGGGGTGATAAGATGGCTGATGATGAAATCTTAAACGGTAATTGACCCGGTGATTTTTTGAAAATTTATTGGAGTAGTTAATTTAAATATTGTGTTTCCATTTTAAAGAATTGGTAGCTAGCTCACTGCACTTTGAAAGTCAATGATGTTTCGTAGATCTTACAGAAAGAATCTAACATTGCCTAACATGTCTAGTCTTCAAAAGGGTAGCTTTTGAGGGCAGTTATTAATAGTACTTTAATGATTATAATAAACTTGGCTTTATATTAAGACTGCCTCGTTGACCCATCGCAAACTCTACTGTTGGATATGGTCCTAAATTCGAATCCCAGGTCGAAATGTTATTCCATCTGATTCTTTTCTTAAAAAAAAACTCTCAGTAGTAAGACGACACGGTTGGTGCAGTGGCTTAGCGATCGACTGCTACGCTGCGTGTTACGGGTACGATTCCCGCACGGAACAAATATTTGTATGGCCTACAGGTAGTTGTTCTGGGTCTGGCTGTTTGCGTATGTGAGTTTAAATGTTTGTAAATGCGCCCTCGATATAGGACAAATTCCTAGTGTGGAGCACCGTTTTAAAAGAGAAAGAGAAGAGTAACCCAAGGCCTCGCTTTGGGAATGCAGGTAGAAATATATGTATAACGGGACTTCACAGGCACAATTTTTCACGAACACAAAATTTTCAAACACCTTTTTTTTACATTGTCTAGTTTCCCAATTGACCCAACACCTTAATTTATCCCTACGCAACCTTCACTACACATACAGAATCCCCAAGAGGGAAACAATGAAAGTCGTCAAACCCCCTAGCGTCGTGTGAAAGCCATACGACGCTGAATATTTAATACGACATTGACGGTCAGGGTTTTTGCGTCACATGTCAAAGTACTATTGATTTTATTTTTTTAATCCCATTAGTTGGTGTTGGATTGGCGGCTAGGTGTATTTTAACACGCTTTTATTAGTTCCTCCTGTAATTAACTAGCTATGTAAAAAATATTAAGGCGATACGTTTTGCATACATTTTTAAGTTTGGAAGACAATGCATGCATGAAAAAAAAACGAAAGGTATTAAATCTCTTTGCGTACACAAAAAGTAATGGCACAAAACAAAACATACTCAAACTTATAAAAAAAACATACATTCATGTCAATTAAAATGACATTGACAATGAATTAAGGTTACCAGCATAATAAAAAATGTTTATAATTTTATTTTTTGCCGTAAACTGTAATATTGTTTTAGATGGCAGAGAAAAAAATCGGAAAAATTACGTTTAGATTCCTGAAAGCCTAAAAACGTTTTTCTGTCATAGTCATATCAGATGATTTGATTGAATGTTAATATTTTCGTCAGTTTAATAATTTTCATAGCTAACTTAACACTTATACCCTTAATTTTATACTTTCAGAAATCGAAACACTGAATCAGTTTAATTATTCTGGGCTTTATCTTTCAAAATGGGTTATTTACCCACAAACGTTGGTAAACCTGTCTAAATGCATTTTATTAAAACAATCCGTTGCTCCATTTTTCTCGCGGTCGCAAGCTCGACTGCTGTGCACGAGGTCCTGGGTTCGTTTCCGGGGTTTCTTTTCTTTAGGATTTTTTCAATAAGATGGAAAGTTGTGCCTAGGTAAGAACTTTAAGCCGTTGGTCCTGATCTCCGACCGGCCGAATTCCGCCAGGAGGACTAACACAATAGAAAATAGAAAAGTAACCAAATCCCTGAGCCCTAAAACCTTAGAAAACAGTCTCCAAACCGGACAAACCTCACTTACAATTAAAACCAAAGTTTACAGTTAACAAAACAGTGTCAAAAGTGCAACATCATTCAAATGTCACATACGTTATTTAAAAACAAATGAACTATTGACTATGGTGCCTAGTTACCGTTGCAACGGTACCAACACAATGGGGAACTATAAAACTAGCCGTACCTAAGTCACAAGACACGCGTAGACGACTGTCTAGTTCTTGTATAAGTATTTTGTTGTGTGTGTGTGTGTAAATTTACCCGACAGCGTCGAAACAAGAATGGGTGTTGATGGGAATGGTAGCGTTCTGTTTGTTTCATCTGTAACTAATCAGGTTCATCTTAGAAATGTAATTTGACCATCTTCCCTATTTCCTATTGAGCGTTGGATGACAATGCGTGGTTTGTTAACTGTCATTCTATTTTACCCAATTATTAAAAATAAATAGATATAAGATGTCTTTGCGTACACAAAATTTTGCACAAAACAAAACATATTCAAATTATGTAGGTATAGTTAAGTATGTCAATCAATTTAACATTGACTACGTAATAAAATAAGGTTACCAATATAATAAAAAAAGCAAATATACCTTTCTCAGGGCCAATATTTTCTGTTGCAACTATATTTTAATTTGAAATACAAAATGGCTGAATATTCCATAATGGAACAAATTGAATTTCTTTTTTTAGCAGTCAACATTAATTAGTAATTCTTGCCAACTGGGAAAAAGATTTAATTTCATGTGTTTTTGTTAAAAATTCCCTTATCTTTCAACTGTAAATTCACAAGTACCAGCATAACAAAAAACGCTTTCTACCTGTAACGCATTTCAATGAAAAGTGATTTTCTCTTTTCACTTAGTTTTGTCATCATGCGGGCGTTTGACAACTGACAATCAATGTCAACTGAATGATACAGTGCCACTTAAAGAATGCAGTTGGAGGTGGCGCTGCTGGTCAAGAAAATATGCATCGATATGTAAAGCCTGGTACATATATTTTAGTTCCGTGTTTACCCGCATGCACAGATCAGTTGGTTGAAGTGTACTTTTCGCTTTAGCTGTTTCTACTTATTTTAGAGTTTCAAGATTAACTTTGAGCACGTTTACAGTACGTTTAACTATCATCAACCAACCCCTTGACCTATGTGGGTTGTTTTGTGCAGATTGCACTTACACACGGCGAGGAATCAAGTTATACAGTTTTTAGTATAATAATATATGACCTCACTTCCTGCACAATTAAGATCCACATAAACTGGTTTTGTATAGCTTGATTGGTCACCGTGTACCCTCAT
Source organism: Ochropleura plecta (assembly GCA_905475445.1). Lineage (NCBI taxonomy): Eukaryota > Metazoa > Arthropoda > Insecta > Lepidoptera > Noctuidae > Ochropleura > Ochropleura plecta. Next base: position 23,076,295 of record FR997722.1, read on the forward strand.
TCAAGGCTTAGTTACTTTTCTTTTTTTTTGGGTAAACCTTTGACATGTTTATATTAATTTTAGTTTTGTTTTCTTTTTTTGTTTTAATATTCTGTCTTTATTGCAACATTATAATGTTCTGTATCCATTAATAAATTTTTAGTATTGACATTGTCTTTGTTTTTATAATAATGTTGTGCATGGCCCGTAATGAACATATTTACACAGCATTGAAAATGTGTGTTTATCAATTTGTTACTTTTATTGTAAACTAGCTTTTGCCCGCGGCTTCGCTCGCGTTAAATTCGGGGTAACACAGTTTCCCTTGTGCCTGATTTGTAATAGCAACGCTAAAATTCCCGTTTCTTCCCTCTTTCTCCCTAACATCCCACTTTAAAAAAAAAAATAGCCTATGTCCGTCTCCTGGTTCCCAACTATCTCTGTACCAAAATTCATCAAAATTGGTTTAGCCGTTAAAGCGTGAAGAGGTAACAAACAAACAAACTCACTTTCGCTTTTATAATATTAGTAAGGAAGTAAGGATATGGCGCTGGGGTGCCTTTTTTAAAAAAAATCCGAGCCCAAAAAAGTTGAGCAGATGCTTGGGAAAAGTAAAACTATAATATCGATAAGGGATTACAAATCCCTAATATCTGGCACAAGGCTATTCCAGAAACAATCTCCCGAAGGACTGAACTCCTTAGGGTAAGCATTACACCAATAAGAGGCTCATGAAATGCACACAATGCCGACCTCGGCACCACTTTCACCGTTGCGCCTGCGTCCATGCCGCAACGATCAATCAACTGCACTGATTTATAACATTATATCGCTCACGATTTATGTGTTAAATGGGTAATTGGCTTTGTTCACGAAGGCTCCTTATTAGGGTGAGCAGGGATCTTAGTAAAGGTAGTTATAGGAAATGGAAAGCTGATTTCTATTGGTAGCTTCGTCTTCCTGTTCTTCTCCCATGTCTCTTGGGGTTGGCACGTGATTAGCAGATGTACCTAATTGGGTAACAAAGACTTTCATGCATCAATTTTAATTCATCATTATTCATGCAAATATATTATTATACTAGCTTTCGCCCGCGGCTTCGCTCGCGTTAAATTCGGTATAACACACCAAACAGACCTGCAGTTTTTGCTCTTGCGCCTGATGGATTTGTAATAGCAACGCTAAGTTTTCTCTTTTCTTCCCTCGTTCTCCCTCATATCCCACTTTTTTTTAATAAAAGTTAGCCTATGTCCGTCTCCTGGTTCCCAACTATCTCTGTACCAAAATTCATCAAAATCGGTTTAGCCATTAAAGCGTGAAGAGGTAACAAACAAACAAACAAACAAACAAACAAACTCACTTTCGCTTTTATAATATTAGTAAGGATTACTAGCTTCCGCCCGCGACTTCGTCCGCGTGGCATAATTACTTTGGGCTAACGCTAACTTTAACCTGCGTGATGATCGAGCAAAATATATCTTTCTCTCCCCTTTTCTTCCCTCTTTCTCCTCCTTTTCTCACTTAAAAATTGACTATTTCCGTCTCCAGGGTCCCAAAACTATCTCTGTACCAAAATTCATCAAAATCGGTTTAGCCATTTAAGCGTGAAGATGCAACAAACTCACTTTCGCTAGTAAGGATTACTATTTTTTTTAATTTAAATTTTCATTTAGATAATTCATCATTTATGCTAGCTGTTAGGAAAACCTAACTATGTTGCGGTCGACTTCCAGTCGAAGCTGAATACCAGTATTATACATGGAGCGACTGCCTATCTGACCTCCACAAACCATTTAGTATTTAGGTAATTCTGATTTTCAAAAAACTACGGAAAGCTCGTTTCAATCAATATCCATTATATCACGCCTATAATCCTCAAAGGGCTAAGTAGATGGGTACCTAATAGAAGGTACACCCATTTTGCCAGCACAAAAGTCAACACTGTCAGCCAGACTATTATTTGATATCATCATAGGGTTTTAACTAATTTCCATTTTTTTTATGAATGCCATCTCGCAGTTCAACCTAGGAGGTTGTCGTCTGCTTAACCGGGCGATTCCTGTGGAGGCCTTAATTTCAAGGCATCCAAAGCAAAAATCTTACAAACTAAGCGACTACACGCTAAGAGCACGAGCCTCAGTTTAGGGCGTCGCTGAGGGAGGACAGCAAGGGGACAGGCTGGATCTGAGTGATTATATAGAGACTGGTTTGAACTTACTGGCTCAGCATCGCGGGCTGGCTCTAGCAAGAGACAAGTGGGTATTTTACGCTTCCGTTCTAAACACAGATATACTACATATAAGTTGGCGAGTGATATGATATCATTGCAATAGTTTAAGTCTCTTATCACACTATAAAACAATGATAGGCATTAGAAGATTAAACGATCGAGTACTTTTCTATCATTCAATATCAAAAGTAGACCATCGATAAGAGGGTATAATTAGGCTTTGACGTCCCGGGGCTGCGGGTTTTTTGAATGAGATACCGTGGCCCCGGAACACAAAGGGCAAAAGAAGGAACATGGTTTTAGTCAGTACAAGTCTGACATTCCCGCTCCCGGAGCGAAGTCATTTGATGAAGTCTTAAAAAAAACTTAAGACGTGTCAAGGGACACCCGGATGGAACGAAGTTATTATTTACTAGCTTTTGCCCGCGGCTTCGCTCGCGTTAAATTCGGGGTAACACAGTTCCCCTTGCGCCTTATTGATTTGTAATAGCAACGCTAAGTTTTCCTTTTCTTCCCTCTTTCTCCCACACATCCCAGTTTTTTAAAATAAAAATTAGCCTATGTCCGTCTCCTGGTACCAAACTATCTCTGTACCAAAATTCATCAAAATCGGTGTAGCCATTAAAGCGTGAAGAGGTAACAAACAAACAAACTCACTTTCGCTTTTATAATATTATCCAAACTAATATTATAAATGCGAAAGCAACTCTGTCTGTCTGTCTTTCTGTCTGTCTGTCTTATCTTCACGCCTAAACTACTGAACCGATTTGTGTGAAATTTGGTACAGACATAGTTTGGAACTTGAGAAAGGACATAGGATAGTTTTTTTTACAAAAAATAAAAAATAAAATTTATTCCGGACATACAGCGCCATCTATTGGTCAAACGTCGGCATCAATTCAGTATTATAAATGTCGAGCTGTTCCTATGCTCCGTAGATAGATTCAAATTCATTTATTTTGTGAACATAAGTAAAAAATAGATGGTAAAAAGGAATTCAGAAACCATCTATGTTCCGCCGCCGTTAGGCATACAATTTTTTACAAAAATATTAAATTAAATCATATAAAGTAATTAACACAATAACAATGATTACATTATATAATATAAAATGTCAGCTAGATGTCAATATTAAAAATACACGCACAAAACGTTAGAACTAAAGCAAGAATAAATAAATAATATGTCAACATTCTTAAAGTTTGTCATTAAGAAATTCGCTAACTGAATATTAATACACTTTGTCAATCAATAATAGTGATAGTCGGTTTTTAAATTCATGGCTTTTGCACTCCATAATTTGTTTGGGCAACTTATTGTACAGTCTGGGTGCCATTGCATATACACTTTTATACGTCATAAATTCTGTGTTAGTAGATGGCGTTGATCGCGCAATGGTGTCATTACACGTTTTCGGTTCATGTTATTGTTTTAATTCATCGGAAAATTCATCGAAAAACGTAAATAAATAGTAAAAAGGTATGAAAAATATAATATAATACAACTTTTAGATGATGATAAATGCTCTAACGGAGTATAGATAATTCTATGATCGCGCAATTGTGTCGATCGTTACACGAGTTCGGTTCATGTTATTGTTTTAATTCATCGGAAAAAAAGTAAATAAAAAGTAAAAAGGTATGAAAAAAATAATATTAATATAATAAAACTTTTAGTACAAAGAAAATGCCCGAACGGAGTATAGATAAATAATCCGAGTTGTCACTATGCTCGATAGATGGCGTTGGAATCGAAATAGATCGCGCTATGGTTTCGTTACACGCATTTGGTTGGGTATCGGCCGAGCGCTTCGGTACTGTCGTGGAAAAAATGATTTCGATTTGTCGGTGGTATGATATGATAGTTTATGTCTTATGTGGATTGGTCCTGTTTCGTAAGTAAATTCTAAATTGGTTCCGTTCCGTTGTGTATGTCGATTAAAAGGTTTATTTGTTGAGTCGCACTGGTTGATTTGATGTTTAATGTATGTTTAGATTAATCTCGATTATTAAGTAACTACAAATTTTGTAGTTACTGCAGTTAGTTAGTTTAATAAAATTGTAACTTGCAATTTTAACTTAGACTTACAATTTGTTTTTGTAAGTCTAAGTTCGTTTTAATTTTTAAATTAATTAGATTTAAGTCGTTTCTTTTAAATTATTTAGTTTTAAGCTTGGTTATTACAGAGGATAGATTCTAATATAATTTCTTTTAAATTGTTATAAGTTCGTATCTTTTTGAAAATCAGGAATGGTTATGCGAAAGGGCGATATTGGCGCCAACAAATGAAATAGTAGGCCGGATAAATGACCAAATTATGTCTGACGTAGAGGGAGATGTCATCGAGTATCTATCAGTAGATAACGTCGTGGATACTGAGCAAGTGACATCTTACCCAACAGAGATTCTCAACTCCTTAGAGTTATCAGGAGTGCCTTCTCACAAGTTGAGGCTGAAAGTTGGTGGTCCTGTGATGCTTATGAGAAACCTAGATCCACCAAGGCAATGTAACGGCACACGGTTACAAATAACCTATTTAGGACGGAATGTCATTAAAGCCGTTATTATGACTGGAATGGCAAAAGGCGAAACTGTAATTATTCCCCGCATTCCCATCATTCCAACTGATTTGCCATTCCAATTCAAAAGAGTTCAGTTTCCGTTGAAAACTGCGTTTGCAGTGACCATAAATAAAGCCCAAGGGCAAACGCTAAAAGTTGCGGGGGTACATCTTGAAAAAGACTGTTTCTCCCATGGACAACTCTACGTTGCGTATATATTTTTGCAAAGGTTGGCAAAACTAAAAACGTGGTATACAGAAATGTCTTGGTGTAAGAAAATTTTTCAAGGGAAAAACAGTCTTTTTTCCCTTTTGAACTGAAATGTCAAATCAGTAGAATGATGGGAAAATAAGGGAAAAATAACATTTTCGCCTTTTTCGATCGGCAATAACGGCTTTAATGCCCTAAGTGAGTATACATCTCTTAAATTCAAACGCAGAGCTCATTATGTTGATTTTTGAAGAGTTCCCTTGAATATCTTCCACATTTAATTTTTGAACTATGTGGGTAAAACCAAAAATCTGCCGGTAGTCACTATTCCACGCGAACGAAGTCGCGGACAAAAGCTAGTTATATATAAGGAAGTAAGGATTATGTATAAAAAACCTGTATACACTCAACAAAAATAATCGTCGCGACACCACACTGTTCAATGCGAAATAGAATGACGAAACGAAAATAACTGACTTGCTTTCTATGAGAGAGATAGAGAGACAGAGAAATACACGCACGCCGCACGGCTTACAACTATAGCAAAACGTGTCGTTACAACTTTTGGTCTTATTTTTTTCTGTCTAGCCCCTTTCGCAACGCGCGATAAGAAACTTCGTTCATAGGTACCTATATTGTTCCACAGCTTAGCTAATTGAATGTTCTGATAACCTTAATTCGTTTATTTTTATTCAATAATCGCACTGTTTACGTAAAAGATGATTATGCAAATGTTTTTATCGTAATCTTATTAGGAATACCTTGGTTTTATAATAGCTCTGGCCTTTGGAGTTCTTAGTCACATGTCATATTTCCTCTTTTTAGGGTACTTCAAAAGGAAAAAACGGAACCCTTCAATAGACAGACAGACAGATAGACAGACAGTAAAGTGATCCAATGATCACTTTACTGTCTGTCTATCAACGGAACGCGTGCAGGTATCAAATTGAAATAGGCTAGTTTTCAAAAAACACTTTAAGTATTAGTCCGTCTTTTAGATTATTCAAAAAAGGGACACGTATTTTTAATTTGCAAATTAGAATAAAAATGACAAAGATATAGCCAATTAAAGTGACGTAGCACGTCACGCGTTGCTGCACTCTTTCACCGCTTTTAAGTGACGTCACACGCTTTGTAAATTTTGGTCTAATTTAATTACTAAATATAATGTAAATATTTTGACCATGGAAACTATCCTATTAAAACCATTACTACCTACTCAAGTCTGTGGTCCCGTTGGAGCTGTGCAAAAATCAACCCTCTAAGTTTACGCAGTCAAAAGATACCTACTTAGGTTTATACGGAACCCACAGTGCGCGAGTCTGCATTGCTTTTGGCCGATTTTTGTTTTTTACGGCTGTGAAATCATATATTGACTTCATCGGTCTAAGCGGTGCGGGGGGAGTGTCAGACTATAATAATAATAAAATCGTTAAAGCTGTTGTGAGTATAGGACATCACTATGGTGATGTCTCTGTCTATGGTGGATGACAGGGCGGTCTGTCAATAATGATGGCGTCAGAACCATGACCATGCTTGTGGGCCCTAGTGTAATACCAGTATTAAAGACAAGTCTTTTGGAATCTAAATGTGTTCTGATTTACCCACACCACCGACCAATACATGGTGTCAGAATTTGGGTTCGTAATCTAAAGAAAGAAGAAAGAAAGAAGTGAAAAGTCGCCATGTCTGATGAAAATCAAAAGCCCAAGAAACTGTCGGGAATGTCCAGTCCGCAGCCCATGGTGATGACTGGTAATTTGGCTCAACAATGGAAAAAATGGGTGCAATCATTCAAAATTTATTTACGCGCTTCCGTTTTAGATGAAGAGAGTGATGGTAGAAAGGTGGCTTTATTTCTACATGCCATTGGTGAAAAGGGCGTTAATGTATTCAATACATTTCGAAAAGATGAGGATGAAGTAAAATACAACGAGCTCATTGATATGTTTCAAAATCACTTCGCGCCAAAAGCTAACCTCACTTATGAATGTCATAATTTTTTCACGTACAAACAAGGTGAAAACGAAACCTTAGAAGACTTTGCTTGCACATTGAAATTAAGGTCACAAAACTGTGAGCTAGAAAAGCTGCAGGAACGTCTGATCAAAATAATGTTCATTTGTAACATGCATCAAAAATACAATTTCATAAGAGAAAAATTGTTGATTGAAGATAAGCTGGATCTTGATAAGGCATTAGAGATAGCAAAAGCCATGCTTGCTTCCAGAAATCAAACAGACGAATTATCAACAGAAAGTTCAGTCTTATATAATAAGAGTCAGTCAAGCTCAAGATCACAGTCTAACCCAAGGAATGTCAATCAACATAGTCAGCAGCCAAAACAGGAAGTTTGTACAAGGTGTGGTCAGGTGCATCGTTATAAGTGTCCAGCATTTGGTGTAAAGTGTAAAAAATGTGAAAAATTTGGTCATTTTGCAGTCTGTTGTCGGTCAATTCAGTCAAAGTCAGTGAAATATGTGCAGTCAGATAATGACATGCAACAGGTACAGTCAGAACAAGGTGAGTTGTTTATAGGTCATATTCAGTCGTCTAAGTCCTTGTCAAGTGAATGGACAATTAATTTATATATAAACAACTCACAAATAAATTGTATTATTGATACGGGCAGTGATGTCAATATTATGTCAAAAGGTGTTTATGATTCACTAAATACTAAAAATCAATTGTCTAAAACTAATGTTAAAATTAAGTCATACACTGGTAATAGTCTAGAGGTACTAGGCCAACAAAACTTAGAGTGTAAATTTCAATTTAATGACCTCTACATGACAAAACAAATTAATTTTGTAATTGCAAATGTAAATTCTCCAACTGTATTAGGTAAACTTACTTGCTCAGAAATTGGACTAATTAAAAGAGTTTTCTGTGTAGATACTACAAGCATGCAAACATCAGAAAGTGATAATAATCAATTGTCTTCTGAAAAAAGTCAAAAGGAGTTGAATTCAAGTCAAATAACCCCTAAAATCACAAAAAGTCAGTCACAGTCATTTCTATTACAGTCAAGTCAGTCACAAAATATAAATTTAAATAAACTTGTTGAATGTAATAATTTGCTTTTCACGGGTCTTGGTTGTCTTCCTGGTGAGTGTCACATAAGTACAAATCCTAAGGTCCAGCCAAAAGTCGATGCTCCGAGGAAGGTACCATTTGCATTGCATCAAAGACTACAACAAGAACTTGAGAAGATGGAAAAAAATGATGTCATAACCAAGGTTACAGAGCCTACTGAATGGGTGAGTTCTTTAATTTTAATTGAAAAGAAAAATGGTCAATTAAGGGTATGTCTAGACCCTCGTAATTTAAACCAGGCAATTAACAGGACTCATTATCCTATTCCATCAGTAGACATGGTCCGCGCCAAGGTGGCTGGCTCAAGATTTTATTCCACCTTGGATGCAAGTAGTGGATTTTGGATGTGCAAATTGAGTGAGAAGAGTTCTTACCTCACAACTTTTAATACACCTTTTGGTCGATACCGTTTTAAACGTCTTCCATATGGAGTCAGCTGTGCTCCTGAGTATTTTCACAGAATTATGACTGAAATGTTTGGCGACATACCAGGGGTGGCAGTATACAGCGACGATATTTTAGTAAGTGGTCAAACACTACAAGAGCATAATGAGCGTCTTAATATAGTATTTAAAACAGCAAAGGAAAATAATGTCAAGTTTAATAAAGAAAAATGCACTTTCGCCAAGGAGAGTATTAAATATCTAGGTCATATTTTTACAGCAGACGGAATCACAGCTGATCCGGATAAAGTCAGAGCAATCAAAGAGATGCCCTCTCCTACATGTCTAAAGGATTTACAAAGATTTCTAGGCCTACTTAATTATTTAAGTCCTTTTATTAAAAATATGGCAAGTGAGACAGAAATGTTGCGCCAATTATTAAAAAAATCTACTGATTGGCAGTGGACTGCCAATCATGAAACAACATTTTGTCGTCTGAAACAATTAATATGTCAAGTTCCAGTGTTGTCACATTTTAAGGTTCACGATCCTATTGTTCTACAAAGTGATGCTAGTCAGAGTGCTGTCGGAGCGGTGCTGTTACAAAATCAACATCCAGTATATTATGCGTCAAAAACTTTAACAGATACACAACAAAAAATGGCTCAGATAGAAAAAGAACTTTATTTAATAGTTTTTGCCTGCATCAAATTTCATCAATTTATATATGGACAAACTGTAACTGTAGAGACAGATCATGCTCCTTTAATAACATTGTTTAAAAAGTCTTTAGTCGAGGTTCCAACACGTCTTCAAAGAATGATGTTGAAAATACAACACTACAGTCTAAATGTAGTTTACAAGAAAGGTAGTCACATGTACATTGCTGATACCTTATCAAGAGCAGCACTCCCTGAAACAAGTACAGATGAATTGGATGATGATATCATTGTTCATGTAAATTTACTGATTAAGTCATTACCTGTCTCATCAGAAAGACTACAATGGTTAATCAAAGGCACTAATGAAGATGACAGTCTGCAGATTTTAAAAAGATACTGTAAAGAGGGATGGCCATTAAGTAAAACTCAACTTCACAAAGACATGCATGAGTATTGGCAGTATAGATTTGATTTACATACAGAAAATAGTTTAATTTTCAGAAGTAACAGTATAGTCATACCTAAAAAATTGAGGCCCGAAATTTTGAAAATAATACACAGTGGCCATTTGGGAATTGAAAGGTCAAAGGCGTTTGCTAGAGGACATGTATTTTGGCCATTGATGTCAACTGATATAAAAAACATTGTTCAGTCGTGTCATATTTGCTTGTCACATAGAAATTCAAATGCTCCAGAACCACTTCTGCCACATGATGTTACATTACTTCCGTGGGAAAAAGTTGGTGTTGACTTCATGGATTATAAATCTAAAAAATACATAGTAGTACAAGATTATTACTCAAATTATATTGAATTAATGACAGTGGCAAGTACTAATGCCAAAACAGTAATTGTTTGTCTTAAAAGTATCTTTAGCAGACATGGCATCCCAGTTGAGTTGTTCTCAGACAATGGGCCACCGTTTAATTCAGCAGAGTTCAAGAAGTTTATTTCAGAATGGGGAATACATCATAATACGTCAAGTCCTTACATACCAAGGTCAAATGGGTTGGTAGAGTCAGCCGTAAAGATATGTAAACGTTTTCTTACCAAGTCAGAGGAGTCAGGAACGGATCCGTATCTTGCGTTGCTTCAATTCAGGAATACACCTAGAGGAAATCTACCATCTCCAGCACAGTTGTTAATGTCACGTTCACTTAGAACACAATTACCAACAGTCACAAAAAACTTAAAACCAAGAACAGTCAATTTTCAAAAATATGTAAAAACTAAGGAAGAAAATAAAAATAAAATAAAGGATTATTATGACAGAAAGACTAAATCGTTACCAGAACTAAAAGAAGGAGATAAAGTCTATTTTAAGAAAATGCCAGATACTCCATGGATTACAGGCGAAATAAGGTCCAAATGTGTTCAGCCTAGGTCTTATACTGTTGAAGGGTCAGATGGATTTATAGGAAGGAGAAACAGACAGCATATTATGAAGCCACCACAGTCACCTCAAACGGTATCCCAAGATGAACTAAGTGATACAGTAGCACCAGACAATGAAGAGCTTAGAACTCCAGGGATTATGCGCACTAGATGTGGAAGAGCCATAAGACCACCCAGACGATTAGACATATAAAAGTAACTGTATTTGTTTATTAAGCAAACATTTTAGTTATGACTGTGAGGGACTGATTAATTTAGTTATGTCTAGAAATTTATATAACAAGAAGTAGTTTAACAAAGTGTCTTAGTTTTAGTTAGTTGTAGTAATAGTCTAGATTGTCAAAACTTATTTTTAAGAGTTAGTACATTTTTGTTAATTGTAACTTGTAAAATTAAAAGAACTTCATTCCTCCGAATAAGGAGGATGTTGTGAGTATAGGACATCACTATGGTGATGTCTCTGTCTATGGTGGATGACAGGGCGGTCTGTCAATAATGATGGCGTCAGAACCATGACCATGCTTGTGGGCCCTAGTGTAATACCAGTATTAAAGACAAGTCTTTTGGAATCTAAATGTGTTCTGATTTACCCACACCACCGACCAATACAAAAGCCCCGTTCCAATAAACAAAAACGGCTCGTTTTGCTTACGCATGGTAGTATTTTGACATAAGTTCTATGAGACTTATGTCAAAATCTTACTATCTGTAAGCAAAACGACTCGTTTTTGTTTATTGGAACGGGGCATTAATCGTGTGCCATGGACTCAGCGATCATTGTGCCGATAGTCGTATCTGCCAATGGCTTAATTGCCAAGAGCCTCGACCAATACCTGAGCAGGCCTCGTTAGGCAGCTGGATCAAGGGCTAGATACAGAAAGCGGTAGGTACTCCTGGACACGGCTCGTATTGTTAGGAGGTTCCTTTCTCTGGAGCCCTGACCGCCGGTAGCTTGGACCCTGTTCCCGATACCGGTGGGCTACTATTTTTATATTTTTAAATGTTTATTTTTTGTTATTGTAAAGAAATATGTAGCAATATAAAAATACGTAGATATGTAAATAAATAAATGACAAGAATAAATCGTTTATTTATAAAAAGGGGGTAGGTACATATACAATAATATATAAAGCATTTTAACAAACAATAGAGCACAGTTGCTTAATAGCCTGATGTTGGACCTGTGTATCAGGCTAAAAAGAGCATTAATACTTATTTAAATTATCTACCTAGATTAACAGAAATGTAAAATAAGAGTACCAAAATTAAAAACTTACACAAAAGTCAAGTAAGCGGTTTATTTGCAAACAACAAGTAGATCTTCTCTCTGTGCGTAAGTTAAGGTTTGAAACAATTTAACTATTGTTTTTTACAGCTATAATAGTTTAACTTATAGATATTTAGTTTTCTATTTATTCTATTATACAGAAATAGGCCTAACTAACTAGACTGACTAAAATTCTTTTGCCATATTTCGGGGCCGCGGTATCTGTTTAGATTAGAATAACCCGCAACCCCGACAGTGGCCCTGGAAGGCCCCTCTGCTTTGCACATATTTCCTTTTCTAATTGTATTGGTTAGAACTTGCAATATAAAGATGGGAAGGAAATAAAAGCCTCAATATTTTAATTTAGGTACGTATCTACGTAATGTGTTTTATTGACAGTGATGGTTTCTTTTAAAGTTAATATAGGTAGGTACAGTTAGGACTGTACCTACCTATATTAATTTTAAAAGTATTATCTATCATATATTACCATAGTATTACCTATCTATAAGTTCTATTATAAATTTTACAATTTTGCAGTAAGCGTTTCACCATACAAGGTGTAACCATGTAACATAATACGGTCAAGACCTCCCAGGTGGTCTCTTAGACCATGAGACTGGACCACTAATTTGTTCTATGACTTTTGAAAATCCATATTTTTTCCCCCATAAATTTTGATCAACATAATTAAAAATAGACTTAGTAAGTCTAATGTTTTTCTTCAAATTCCAAGAACTCGTTATTCAGTTTCATAGTCTGGGAAACCAGACAGTATTATGCAAACTGAAGGACCTTTTACTGAAAATACTTAAATGCGTCGAGTAGCGACATCTATTGTGTAGTTCTTTAACTATTACTCCTGCATTGAGTTGTAGTACTCGTTAACAAAAGTAGATGTCAGTATCCGCGTGGTTTTTAAATACTTGTTAACGTTAACTTTACGTGAAATCAGATTGTTTTCTTGTCCAACTAATGGCCAGCGCAGTGTAATTAAGTAACGGATGTTTGAATACTGTAATCGCTCTCGAACAAACAACTGTTTATAATAGTTTACACTAGCATCAATAGATGGCGCTGATCTCAAAGTTTGATATACCAAATTCATCACCTGTCAAAATTTCTCTTACCTTTTCAACCTTGTCGGTAGGTGGTGACGCCGGTGGGCTCTGCGGCAGACCCAAGTCCTCGTCATCATCACTGCCATCACCTCGCCCCCGCCGCCTTACTGCCGCCACTAGCTCTGCCTGGTGACAAAAGAGGGAACTATTAATTTGAATATAAATTGTTTAGTTCTGTGGGTTGTAAGCGCGACGGACAGTTTAGCAGAGTCCTTGGTTCGATTCTGGGAAAGGTATAGTGTTTCTGCAAATCTGAAGCAGTAGTTCTGAGTATTAATTTGTGCCCGGTTTTCCTGGTTGTCTTTGCTCAATGCAGTTTTAGTTTTGAATGGTAAACCATGAAACGATTCTCCCACTCGGAGCAGGAGGGAGTGTCAGACTTGTACTGACTAAAACCCATTCATGTTTCTTCGTTTGCCTTTTGTGTACCGAAGCCGCGGTCCCTCCTACGAAACAACCATGAAATACAGCTCAACTAACAACAAAGTTAACTATTGAAATGTGGTAGGTAGCTATTCAACTCTCCATTGTTTTTTTTAGGAATTTCTCCTGAATCTTGGATGACAAAACATTTAAACTCACATACACAAACAGCCAGACCCGGAACTATTATTTGCAGGTCATACAAATATTTGTTCCGTGCGAGGATTGAACCCGCGACACGCGCCGAAGCAGACGACCGCTTGGCCACTGCGCCAACCGTGTCGTCAAATTCATTGGATTGGATGCAGATAATATAATAATAAGTATTATATTATTTATGGATTTGAGCATTACTTAGGTAGGAAGTTTCAGGATAAATCAGTTAGAATATAGGTTATGTCTGATAGGATAAAGGTACACGGAAAATCTGGAAAAAGCTGCTAAACAATATACTGGAACAGATTTTTTTGCAGATGGGAAATCGTCAAAATAACTTCCTCCGCTCTGTGCAAAGCGGGGGGAGTGTCAGTCTAGAACTGACTAAAACCCACCCATGTTCCTTCTATTGCCTTTTACGTTCCGGAGCCGCGGCAACTCTTTCGAACAACCCGCAACCCCGGCAGGAGGTGGCCCTGGTAGGCCCCTCTGCACTGTAATAGACTTACAGTACGTTATTTGAAGTTTTTTTCAGTATTTTTTAATAGTGTAGTTTGTAGATTCGACTCTTTGGTTCTACCTACGAAAGTACGGTAGGAACCTACGAAAGTACGGTAGGAATCTACGAAGAAATCCATACACACTACCATAGAGATAACTAGTACAAATTTAATATTGTAATGTTAACCATAACATCCTTACTTCCTTACTAATAGTATAAAAGCGAAAGTGAGTTTGTTTGTTACCTCTTCACGTTTTAATGGTTGAACCGATTTTGATGAATTTTGGTACAGACATAGTTGGGAACCAGGAGACGGACATAGGCTTTTTTTAAAAGAGTGGGATATGAGGGAGAAAGAGGGAAGAAACGGGAAATCTTAGCGTTGCTATTACAAATCAATAAGGTGCTAGGGCAAAAACTGCAGGTAGCAGGTACTGTGTTATACCGAATTTAACACGAGCGAAGCCGCGGGCAAAAGCTAGTTTATCATAAATGCACGGCATTGTGCGAAATTCCGCCATGTTTTTGACCCATAAAACACGACATCAAGAGCGGACAGCGATATAGATAACAGTCGCAACTTCCTTCGCGTATCAGTTTGTTACAGATGCTTGTTTTGTGGTACAATGTTATGTTATTATATCATAACATCAATGTTTGAGTACAAAAGTCAGCATGGTTTGGCAAAAAGATCCCTAAGATTGGTGCTGCATTATGATCTACAAGATTGGCTCTAAGCTTAGGCACTGAAAGCAATCCTGCTTGGCAAGGTTCGAAACGCAAAGTAAAATAAAAAATTGACGTAAAGCCACTGAACTGCAAAGGGCCATTGCCACTAGGGGTTGGGGGTTGTTGGAAAGAGATATCGTGTAACCGGAACATAAAGAGCAAAAGAATAATTAAAAGCTATTGATGATTTCTCATCGGCAAAGAAAACCCATTGAACTCCATAACCTAACTCCTCTTTCCTTTTTCTGCTTTGTACGGAGAGCCTGGTAGAGGACGTCGCTGAATGGAGCAATTTTAAAGCTGAAAAGTTGGTACTTCCTTCGTGTTGCCAGGATTATAATAGAGTTTATATCTGTCACAGTATAAGGAGTAGTTAGGACTTAATAATGCCGTGACGTCTGACAGGGGAAAATGGAAGAAGAAAACGTGTTGCGCCGACCCCAAATAGATTGGGACAAGGGCAGGAAGATGATGAAGTCGGACACAGTATGTCGCATACTATATACGCAAAAATGCTGCGTGTCGCGGGTTCGATCCCCGCACGGAACAAACTTTTATGTGACCCACTGATAGTTGTTCCGGGTCTGGCTGTTTGTGTATGTGAGTTTAAATGTTTGTAAACGCACCCACGAAAAATCCTAGTGTGGGGCAACGTTTTTTTTTTTTTAAATTAAAACAATTAAATCTGGTTCACTGAAGATGTGAGATCAGGTATTCAGGAAAACACTGGCACTACGTTTTGTACACTGTCTTTTTTGCGGATGGGAATTCATTAAATAACTTCCCCCGCTCTGGCCGGTACGGGGAATGTCAGACTTGTACTGACTAAAACCCATCCGTGTTCCTTCTTTTGCTCTTTGTGTTCTTTGGGCGCGGTATCTCTTTCGAACAACCCGCAACCCCGGCAGGCAGTGGCCCTAGCAGGCCCCTCTGCTTTGGTTGTACACTACCTTTTCAGCTACCAGGTTTTGGTTACAAACTTTTTCAGTCACTTTTCCTCTCATTTATACTACTAGGAAGTTGTGAAAGCCACAAGCAGTTTGGGATACTGTCCTAAGAGATTTTATCAAGTTGACATGATTACTATGACAGCCAACCAATTTAAATACGGCTCAAATGTCTGAGCTATTTTCTTCTAACTCTCAAGCCAATTTAGGGTAGGAATATGAAGAATTTCCTTTCAGTTAAAATTTTCCTAATTGATTACATTAAAGTGTGTGCATACTTTAAGAGCAGTTATTCTTAACCGTTTCAGTAGTTTTTTAGGCGCTGTACAAAGCAAACACTTCGTAAAACGTCTAGATTTTCGTCACAAAGTTAGCCGTATCTGTACATGCCACTAGCCAAAAAAAAATACCGTGTATTATTATTAATACATAAAGTAAAGACTTAAACAAAATCAGTTTACAAAAGTGGTCCAGTACTACGAAAAAAAATGTTTAAAAAGACCACGAAAAAAAAATTTTCGTCTCGAAATTCTCAATTTTTTCAGCGACAACCATCATATTTTTTATATCTATAACAAAGGAAATGTTATAGACTAAAGAGATATCTAAAATTTTTCAAACACGGAACTGTATTTTTTTTATATTCAATTAAAACTGCAAAATGACCTACATTTTGGCGGACATGATATTCAAATAAAATCGAACACCGAAATATTTTCGACCTTATTTCTATTCTTTTGATGCAATACTGTCGTGTTCTTGTGTCAGACCATGCCTAGTATGCAGCTAGCCTCACTTCCGCGAATACCTAAAGATTAGCTTGTTACCGCGCCTTAATTGACAAAATAAGTATAGTAATCTCTTTAGTTTTTAGGGTTACGTACTTCGAAAAGAAAAAATGCAACCCTTCTAGGATCACTTTGTTTCCCGTCTGTCTGTCTGTCAAGACCGTTTACCTCAAAAACGCGTGAAGGTATCACGTTGAAATTAAAACCATATAATCAAGTCTGTGGTCCCTTTGTGCTGTGAAAACAACCTTCTAAGTATATGCAGTCAAAAGACATGGCCGTTGTCTGTGCGTAGACACGCAGACGGTGTTTTGAAGGTGGAGAAAATAAGGAAGTCGTTGGTATGAAAGTATGCGGTATAATCATAAGAAAATATTACAAATTAGATGCGCGCGCGAGCTAATATGGTGGTCAAGTGAAGTTTTTAAGAAAAATGGCCGCGCGCACTCAAAATCACATTGACGGTGGCGCCACCGTGCGAGAATTGTTTGTATTTATGACGCGCACTGATTAGTCGATTAGTCACTGAGTTGTTCTTCGACATGCTCCCGGCCTTGGAAGATGATTAAGGTTCCAATGTAGATGTTCATAGCAGGAATTCCCTCGAATTTATGTGTTCAAATCGTTACTACTCTTCATTCAGTAACGGACATATTTTTGCGAAACTTCGCCGTACGACTCCAGACGCTGTCCTGATATCGGCGACCCTCGACGTGCCATCTTTGCCGGGATAAGTCTTGATAATACGCCCAAGATTCCACTTCAAAGGCGGCAAATTGTCATCTTTGAGTACAACCATTGTATTTGGTATCAGGCTGTCCTTCTGCTTGGTCCATTTGCACCTCGTTTGTAGCTCGGAGATGTACTCCTTGGACCAGCGGGCCCAGAAGTGTTGACGTAGCTGCTCAATTCTCTGGTAGCGGCTTATGCGATGTACTGGAACCTCGCGGAGATCCTCGCTGGCTGGTGAAGTCAGCGGACGGCCAACCAAGAAGTGAGCTGGAGTGAGTGGAAGGAAGTCTGTGGGATCAGTAGACATGGGATTCAAAGGTCGGGAATTGAGGATCGATTCGACTTGCGACAACACTGTGCTGAACTCCTCGAAGGTGAGGTGAGCATTACCCACAACGCGAATAATATGATATTTACAACTCTTAACTCCTGCTTCCCACAAACCGCCAAAATGACTAGCGTATGGTGGAATCATAGAGAATTTAATATTTTGTGAAATTGCGTATTCTTTAAAATCATTCGAACAAGAAGTAAGAAATTTTGAAAAATCGTTTTTAAGTCCCACAAAGTTTTTTCCATTGTCGGAGAAAATTTCGAGTGGTTTTCCACGTCTAGATATAAATCTTTTTAAAGCTAACAGGTAAGAGTCAGATGTGAGGTCACTAACGAGCTCTAAGTGAACAGCGCGTGTCGCGAAACATATAAATAAACATATGTAAGCCTTTGATGCTTTCGCTCCTCTGCCTTTGCGGTTCAATACGTAAACTGGCCCGGCGTAATCAACCCCGCATCGGAGGAATGGAAATCCTGGTTCTAGGCGTGCCTCAGGTAAGTTTCCCATTATTGGACTTAGAGTCTTCCCCCTCAGTCGAACGCACGTGACACAGCTATGTACTGTTTTCTTTGCTAAATTCCTGCCACCGACAGGCCACCAGTTGTTGCGTATCGTGTAAAGCAACAGCTGTGGCGGAGCGTGAAGCAAGTGTTTATGTTCATAACGGAACAATAAATGAGTGAATACATGTTTTGTAGATACCAAAATCGGGTGTTTTTTATCAAAACTAAACTGAGGTGCATATTCAATCCGACCCCCAACTCTAATCAATTTATTTTGATCCATAAATAAGTTAAGTTTACCCAATGAATGTTTAGTTTTAACGCTAGTAGATTTAGATAATAAATCGTACTCATTCGGAAACGATTCCAATTGTGACATTCGAGCTAACATAAAAAGTGATTCATTCAACTCGTAAACATCGAGCGCACCGGTGCGCTTATTATTCCTATTGCGCGTATTATATATAAACCGTAGTACATAAGCACCAGCGCGCTTCATGCGATTAAATTGCGAGAACCGACTGAACGGAAAGTATGACTCAGAAACATCGCCAGTTAATAACGTATTAACAGTTTTAGTTTTAATTTCGGGCAATAATTCAGTAGGTATGTTATCAACATCTTTATGTACACAGCTGACGTCACTATTGTGTAGGAATTCTGGCCCTTCCCACCATAGCCTGGAATTGTGCAGCGCGCGTAAAACTAACCCGCGGGAAACCAAGTCAGCTGGGTTATCTTTCCCGCTGACGTGATTCCAATGATGAGGCTTTGTTAAGGCGTGAATTTGCGTGACTCGATTTTGAACATATGATTTAAGGCAAGCGGGAGGCATGCGGAGCCAACCTAACACGATTGTTGAATCCGTCCAAAAAAACACCTCATCGAATTTACAGCGCAACGACTTGGTTATTGTTGTGTATAATTTTGAACCAATTAGTGCACCGCACAATTCCAATCTAGGAATGGTGATGGGGCTTGCGACTGGTGCAACCTTGCCCTTAGCGCTTAACAATCTCACGCACACATCCGACTCACTGCTGACCGTCCGAACGTATGCGCACGCACCGTAAGCTACCTGGGATGCGTCGGTAAATATGTGTAGTTGTATACGTATATGATTATTGCACATTACGTACCGCGGAATGCGAATATTATCGAGCAGAGGTAGGTCTTCAACAAACCTAATCCACGACTTTGTGACGTCATCAGGAGCGGGTTCGTCCCATCCCAATTTTAATAACCATAACCTTTGAATTAATAACTTAGCAGTAGTTATAATAGGACTAAGCAGACCCAGCGGATCAAATATCTGGGCAGCTTGAGAAAATATTTGACGTTTCGTGACGGTTTCCGATTGATTATGAATCTGTGTGTGAAAGTAGAATTCATCATCATTATTAAACCACCCGAGACCTAACGTTTTGCTGTGTGTGTATTCGCCTAGTGATAATTCTTTTGATATGTTGTCTGTTGATTGAAAATTAAAATTAAAAATCCATTTGCGTAACTGAAAACAACCTGACTTTAGCACTTCGGAGACTTCGTTGCAAATGCGTGTTAGTGATGCAATATCAGGAGCCCCGCAGATTAGATCGTCAACGTAAAAGTCCTCGCTGATGACCTTAGCAATGTCTGCGTTGTTACATTCTTGTGCGAGTTGCTTCAAACACCGGCAGCTCAAAAACGGGGCGGACGCGGTTCCGTAGGTAACTGTATTTAATTGATATACCCCTAGCTCATCAGAAGGATCCTCTCGCCATAAAATAAGCTGTAGTTGGCGTTGTTTTTCATCGATAAGGACCTGTCTATACATTTTTTCAATATCAGCGCACGCCACGTAACGGTTTTCGCGGAATCTTAATAAAATACTGATTAAATCGCCTTGTATGGGCGGGCCAACCATTTGCAAACTATTTAAAGAATGTCCGCTACTAGAACGTGCACTGGCATCGAATACTACCCTAAGCTTAGTAGTAGTAGAATGTTCACGGAACACTCCATGATGGGGCATGAAATAATGTAGTGAATTATATTCGAGAATGCGAGTCATATGACCTAATTGAATGTATTCATGCAAGAAATCGCTATATAATTTTTTATAATTATTATTTTGATTTAATCGTTTTTCAAGTGCATAGAAGCGTTTTTCAGCTTGCTGAAATGACTCACCTAAAACGTCAGGTGACTCTTTAAATGGGATTTGGACACAAAATCGTCCGTCCTCTAATCTTTTTGTTGTATTCACAAAGTGTTTTTCACACATACGCTCCTCACTCGATAATGATTCTGACAATGAACTGATTGGCTTCTCTTCTAATTCCCAGAAACTGCGGACTAAATCATCGAGTGATTGTGTGAAATTACAATTTACTTGTTGTGTTAGATGTGTGGAGTATATTGGGCCTGATAATATCCACCCGAGCTTTGTATTTTGGAGGTATGGACCGCTAGGCAAACGCAACCTGCCATCTTCCAATAAATCCCAAAATACGTCTGCTCCAATGAGAATATCGATATCTTTACACTCGTTATACAACGGGTCTGCTAAATGAATACCATCAGGAATTTGAAAACCATTATTTTGTTTCAATGAAATGTGTGTTAAAGTTGATGTAATGTGAGGCAACACTAAGCACTGTATGCGTGTTTTAAATTCACTGTGCATTGAAGTAATTTCAATGTTACAGCTTTGTGTGATTTTTGTGATCGTATTACCCACACCACTTATGAGCATAGTGGACTGTAAAACCTGTGCGTTTAATTTGTCACATAGTGACTGGGTGATGAAACAACGTTCGCTTCCGCTGTCTAGTATTGCGCGTACCTTTATGTAGTTACCTAAACAGTCGAGAACCTCAACGAACGCCGTAGCTAATAAAATATTATGCGAGGATGATAACAGCTGACCGCTTGAGTCTGTGTGCGAGCTGTCTACGCTAAGGACGGCGGGAATGTGTGCGTTGTTGTTGTCACATTGACGAGCGGTGAAAGAAGCGAGAAAACCAGTTTTGTTGCACGGTTTATCTAGTGATAACAAGGCAACTGTGTGATTAGTTTGGCTCTCGTTAGATAAATCGCCGTCAATATGTATTAATGAATTGTGTTTTTTGTCGCATTTCCTACACGGGCCGTACCTACAGTCGCTTGATGTGTGCCCCGCGTTCAAACAATTTGCGCATAATCCCTTATCATTTACTAGTTTCAATCTATCCTGTACGTTAGAATCAAGAAAGGACTGACATGAATACAAGGGATGATTCTTGTTGCACATGGGACACAATCTTTTCTTATGTGAATAATATGTAGTCTTATTACTACTTTCATTTTTACTTCGCGTGGCAATATTGCAATGTGTTTTATGTACCTTTTGCACCGATTCCTGTTTTTTATGAGATGATGACATGTTTTTGTGAGTTAATGATAATGTGTCTAACATCTCAGCCCTATTTCTCAAAAACTCGAGCAAGATTTCTATTGTTATTGCGGACTTATTCGCGTTAGTATTTTCTGTAGGTATTGTAAGTTTATATTGCTCCCATTCACGTTCCGTGACCGAGTCGAGTTTTGTTACGATCATATAAATGAGTAATGTATGCCAATAATCCACCGGTTCACCGAGAGACTTCAACGCGCGAATATTTTTTAATACAGAATCTATAAGTTTGCGTAATAAACTAGGTGACTCAGTAGTCAGCGCTTGCAGCGAAAACAATGCTTTTATATGGTTATGTATTAAAAGTTTATGGTTGTTGAATCTGTTTGTTAATAACTCCCAGGCGACCGGATAGTTACTGGCGGAGAACTCGAGTGAATCTATTACTAGTAAAGCGTTTCCCGAGAGGGAAGACTTCAAATAATGGAACTTTTGGATGTTACTTATTCCATTACAGTTGTGAATTAGCGACAGAAAAGTATCACGATACTCGAGCCAATTTTCGCATGAACCGTTGAAGGTAGGTAACGCAATTGTAGGTAGCTTTATACTTGATAAGGAACTTAAATTATGTGATGTGCTGTTAGGTGACTCCTCATCTAAACTACCTACAAGGCATTGAGCTTCCGATAAAACATTGTAATATTCATTCTCGAAATCTTCTCGTTCTTTTATAGTGGAGTCGAAATCCGAACTAAATTTTTCGATCTTTATCTGAACATCGTTAAATTCTGTGAATAAGTTTTCTATACCTACTATACGCAATTTTAGTTCTGTTTGAATTTTATGAGACATGACTTGACTACTAACTGACGCTAAATACTTTCTAAATGAAGTAAGCCTGCCCTTCATAATGCCACGACGCCTAACAAGTTCCCTAACTGTCTCTTCTACTTTAGCTTCCACACTAGTCATCTTGGCGAAATATTATGCGAACAGAGAAAAGAAGTAGGTAATCAGGTATGCACTTACCAGCGTGGTCGGTGACTTGAACTTCACGACAAAACACTGAATTTATTATCAACACAATGTTCTCACAAGTAGGTATAATGAGGAATAGGATAGACAGGAAAGTTCTAGGTTGACACGTCTCACTTAACTTAGATTCTCCGGATTTCTTGCGCGACGAAATTTTCTTCTCAACCGTCCGTTTTGAATTCTTTGCTGGCTTATCCGGCTCGAAGGACCAAATGTCTGTGCGTAGACACGCAGACGGTGTTTTGAAGGTGGAGAAAATAAGGAAGTCGTTGGTATGAAAGTATGCGGTATAATCATAAGAAAATATTACAAATTAGATGCGCGCGCGAGCTAATATGGTGGTCAAGTGAAGTTTTTAAGAAAAATGGCCGCGCGCACTCAAAATCACATTGACGGTGGCGCCACCGTGCGAGAATTGTTTGTATTTATGACGCGCACTGATTAGTCGATTAGTCACTGAGTTGTTCTTCGACACCGTTTATGTCGCAAGTTTATACGGAGTCTTACGCGTGTAAGTTGTTCTTAGCCGGTTGTGCTCTGAGTCGTTCTTAGCCGGTATTTTAATTGGTGGACATCCTTATAGAAAACAATCGACACCAGAAATATTTCTCATCGAGAGTAAATGAAGCCGTGACGGGATATGGGACCGAAGCACAAAAGGTAAGGCGCCGACCTCGACCTCAGTACCTACGTACAGAGACCTAAGCAACGCGAGGCCATGTTGTGTCGCCGTGTGTACGCCATGGGACAAGGACAGAAACATGATGACTGTCTCATCAGGACAACAAACACAATATTAATTGTTATTTTCATGACTCAATTGCAATACCTAAATGGAGCGGGTAAACGGCAGAAAAGTATTAAATATAATGTTTTTATGAACAAACCCATAGTTGAGCTAGTTTTCCGTCTGTGATCCAACTGAATTTCTTTCTCCATCCTCGACTCATATCCCCTGGTAACTTTGTCACTTATTTTTGGCACGTTTTTCACTAACTTAACATTGCACTGGGTACACTATTTAAATCAAATGTCACTTTAATATTATTCCACATAGGCACTACTATATTTTTCCTTGGTCATATAAATCCTGTTCTTTTTTTTAATCTGTTGATAGAAAACCTTTTTTTATAAAACTGACACTTGTTTGAAATTCGAACACTTTCGTTCCGACCACTTTGGAATCGAAAGTTTCTGCTGTTGTTTAGTTTTCTGGTTTTAAAACAATTATCAGAAATTATGTTAAGAAATACGTATATTCGCACCAAAGTCTTGTGTCCAACTAATTGTAAAATAAATATGAAACAATAACTGGCATTAGTCATCTCGTATTTAGTGGTAAAGTCGTACAATATTGACAGATAACAACGGGAAGTCGAATTAATTTTATGTTTACCGGGAATCCATTAGTCGTCTTTGAGCTTTTGTTTTGATTTATTGTTAACCTAGACTCATCAAACCGGCTATTGACTAATAGCTAATATTTTTAGCACTAATTTTACAAAAGCTCTGTTTAACTTGAGAAGTTTTTATAAAGGACTCTGAGGGTTTTTTTGTCTGTATTCTTAAACGATGAGTTCACGGAAAAACGAATTTTTAAACTTGTATGCAAGTAGTACATAGAATTAATAATGGATATTCTGGAATTAATGACAAATTGTTTTTAACTGTATAGTGTTAAGTAATAATAATACATAACTCATTGAATTTAATTTCTGGTAATGGGAAATGGATAATGAGAAGTCTTTTAACAAACTGGTTAAAACTATAATCAAGTTTCTAGGTCTAATTAAAATTTTGGGTAGTTTTATTCAATCAATCAATAATTTTTTTTTTATTTCACTTTTTTAGAAATTTCTTCTATCGCCATATTAAAGCGCATGTAACTAAAACAGTGATAGATATTAATTGTTGATGGACGGAGAGTGAGAAGAAGGCCAAAGAAAAAATGGATGGATTATGTAAGAAATTATATGAAGGAGAAACGAGTAAATGATGCCGTTACGTCTGACAGGGGAGAATGGAAGAAGAAAACGTGTTGCGTCGTCCCCAAATAGTACGGGACAAGGGCAGAAAAATAATAATTCTATCGCTAATTTTAGATTCTAAGAAGCAATTACTATAGGTATTTAAACTGTCACTTATGTGACATCTCACGTGATTTGATATTACTGAGAACTATATTTTAGATTGGATTTATCGACGTTGTTGCAAGTGCCCTAATCGCGGAATGATAGAAGGGAGGATATAGGTACCGTAAGTGACGGTCTAAAAATATGTGGTTGGAAACTGTGACAGCTTAACCTTTTGAACGCCATTTTTACATATATGTGACGATTGTGTGGACGCCAACCACACAAATATGTGACCAAAATTAGCTTTGCACAACCTTTTTGCTTAATCTAAAGACATAATCAAAAACAAAATATTTTTTACCTAAAGTTTCCAGAGTCAAAGTAATTGTGCCATTAGGGTAGTTTCCAGAGTCAAAATACCTAATTGTGACGTCACTCGTTGCGAAAAAATGCACCAACGCTTTGACAATCGACAATCTTTGACATTTTTGGCCTAATCTACAAATAAAAAAATACGTGTGCCTTATTTTTTGGATTGGATTTTTTTTTTTGGAAACTAGCCTATTAATGACATACGTTCCTAACTTGGAAAAAAATCTATAAGTGTAGATAGTTGTATCAAAAATACCAGGCCAACAGGACATGAAAGAGATTGCATAAATCATGTTCGTATAATAGCAGTGTGATATTTTGTAACTGTGAGACAATGGATAGGGTATAACCGTGCTGTCTTATTGTTTGTCACTCGCATATTTGAATTAAATAACAGAACATCAAGCCAGTAATTACTAGTGTATTAGGCAGAGGTGTAGGTACACACGACGGCAGGTCAACCTATTCTAAACTATTATAATAAAAATATTTATTGCCAGAAAGAGACTTGTACAATACCACTTACAAACTAACATTATCTTTAAAATTTTAACATAACTTCATTTGGTAAGTAGTGAAATGAACTCTGTACCTAAGGTAAGATTTAACTTGTGTTGGGGTACCAGTGCTCTCTCATGTTTTAATTACAGAGTTCCTTTTAATTTAAATAAAATGTAGACGTGGTTTTAATGAAACACATTAACATTATAACCTGATCTCTCTACTACGGATCGCACACCGTAGTAGAGAGATCAGGTTAAAATGGTTTGGTGTAGGTCGATGTGCTGTCGTGTGTACATAATAGTATACCCCCATTTCGCCAGTTAAGTTCTAGAGGGTGAACCTATTACCATCACGTAGATACAAATCTAGATTCCGTTGCTGCTACTAAATTCCTAATAGCAATAACCCAGTAACACATTGCTCGATATCACAATCGTACCCAGGAACTATTGCTCAACAATCGTCCTTGAGACCACTTAACCAGCGGAGAATATGCAATTGGTACATGGGTCAACACTGATCGTAGTGCGGGTTTAATGTATCTTCAAAGTTAAATTTAACGCAATCGAGTAGTTTTTCTTAAAACATGAGTGTTTTAAGAAAAACTACTCGATTCTTTCGATTAGTTTCGATTTCTCCTTTGAAGATAATCGACTACAGGTATATAGGTAGACCTTTTAGTCGATTATCTTCAAAAGAGTTTTTATAACAAAACCCTTATTCGTAGAATTTCAGGATGTTTTAGAAAAGGGTAAGTATTCTTTTATGAACGGTTTTCTGTGGATCAATTTTCACAAAGAAACTTGTTGTGAAACTTTTAAAAGGGTGCCGATCGATGCCCTAGGCCCAATGTCTGTAACATGACTTTCTAGAAAGTTTTTAGCATCAGAATTGGCTGTAAAGTTAAATGGTTGTCGAACAAAAGTCTGTAGTTTCTACAAGGGAGATTAGATCTGTTGTTATATAATAAAGAGATGTGAATATTGTCGTTTATTTTTTTAACCGACTTCAATAAAAGGAGAAGGTTCTCAATTCGTCACCATCTTTTTGTTTCTTTTTTTCATTGTCATTTTCCTGCACCTGTTCCAATGTATTTTGCGGCGTAGCCTGTGTTCTTCCATTTCATCCATTCTTGCCATATAATTCTTCACCAAATCCATCCATTGCTTTTTTTGATCGTCCTTTACATCCACATTCACACCCAAAACTTTTCTCACGACATTTACCTCATCATTTATTTATTTATTACAGCATGGAGAACTTAGGTACAACTTAAAAAGAAACTGAATAAATAAAACTATAGACACCATCAAGCCAATTACAAGTCCTCACGTATAGCACCAGACTCATCATCTGCCTAGCCTTTTCCCAACTATGTTGGGATCGGCTTCCAGTCTAACCGGATGAAGCTGCATATCAGTATTTTACATGGAGCGACTGCCTATCTGACCTCCACAACCCAGTTAGTACTGGGTAATGCGATACCCCTTGGTAAGACTGGTTGTCAGACTTTCGAAACACTGACTACCTGTAACGACTGTCAAAGATCTACAAATGACAGCCGGGACCAACGGCTTAACGTGCTTTCCGAGGCACGGAGGAAACTCGGTATGTAACGGGTGGTCACCCATCCACAGACCAACCTAGGCAAGCGCGGCTTAACCTAAAGATCGAACCGAGTGGCTGCTATTACTTAGCTACGAGGTCCTCGTATAGCACGTATAGCACCAGACTAAAAATTTAAAATGAAATGTAAGCACAAACAGTATTATAGATTTACTATCTGTACAGGTTACACTATTAGGGTGTTAAGTATGTTAAATTAAACAACAGTCTGTCTCCAATGAGCACGTCTTACTAGCACGGCGGACCAGAAGCGAGTGAGCGCTCAGTCCATTAATATGACTGAGCGCGCTCCCGCCACCGCTCGCCCTACCACTAAGCGTGTCGGTATTTATTATACGCTACATCTACCTTTTACAAAATTTTAAAAATAGCATAATTTCGTATAAATATAATAACATACAAATGAGTTTATTTCAAGAATAATCATCAAATAATTTTAATAATATTCCGTTAAACAATCACTTATTCATTTTCGTCACACACGTTGTTACAGGCGGTATCGCTATTTTCTGAAAGCTTATTATCCTTATTTGGTCAAACTTCCCACTTTCTTTACTATATTTCTGCGCAACCGCTGTCCACTATTTATTCACCAATGTGTGTCGTATCCTTGAATGTGGTGGATAACTTGTTTTCTTTATTGTATTCTCAACATATACTTTTTTCCCAATATCTTTCCTAGATTCTGTTGCTTTCCTCTTGCTATCTGCATTTTCTTTTCTTTGCAGAATCTATGTTTTTAGTCAAAATCAAAATATTTTTATGTCACATTGGCCTACATGGGCACTTATAAATAACATTCGAGAAAAGGTGCACGGTTCGGGTTGGTCGTTTCCTATGGAGAAGAACCGGCAAGAAACTCCATAGTCACTCTTTTAAAATCATTTGGTTTTACAATGTGGTTGTTACAGCGTTAGTACTTAGATATGAGAGGACAGCGTAGGCCAGGCAATAAGTCATTGCTTGCTTTATAAAACGCAAAATAAAATAATAAGTTAACAAGCGTCTAAGAATCTACAAGGCCAACAATGTCCACTCATTCACAATAAATTGCTTATAAAGAATCAAACAGTTCTGCCTCTTAACTTCGACATTTGGAAATTTCTGTTTGGAACAACTGGATACCAAATTCTTTACAAAAACTTTCAAATTGAACTAACAAACTGCCGACCATGATCAGCGGTAACGCTTACGGGTGCACCTAACCAAGAAAATACCTCTTTAAGCTTAGAGTGTGCAGAGTCTATGTTAAAGGTTTTCATTTGTTTATATCTACTACTAGCCTAATATATGTACTTTAATTTACTAATAATATTTGTACTTGAATAATAAATGTGAGTAACAGCATTATTTTAGGACGCTACTGTAAACTATATTGAATGTCTTTCCATTTGGTGCTGATAAATATAGATTTCGGGCACTGGACACTCGCGACCATGCTACATACAGCTGCCACACACATACTAGTGTTTACCCTTGCGCCTTATTTATTGTAATAGCAAAGCTAAACATTCCCTTTTCTTTCCCCCTCTTTTTTTACTGAGCTTTTCACATATCTTGTCAATATGACTAATCCAGGAACATTTATGATCTAGATCTGTCCCAAGAAAAGTCATACTATCTGATTGTTGTATACTTTTATCTTTATAATTGATGTTCAAATTTATTTTATTCCAATTATTGTTACAAAATTGGACATATTAGGTTTTTCTATGTTGGGTTTAACCTCTCAAGGACCCCCATTATTTACGTCAACTATCCGTCAAGCACCGCTGGGCGGATTCTTATCGTATGTGTAATCTGATTTTAAGACTTGTCTTTACTACAAATACAGTTTTCAATCGATCGAGGTTTGGTGGCACGAATTTGTGCCAGCGGGGCTCAACGGTAATACTTGTTTACTGGCACGTTTTTGTGCCGCTGGGGCTCTAGAGGTTAAAGTTTCTTTTTTTTTTTTAGTTATTACTTTGCTCACATTACTATTGATTTCCTCATTTAAAGTTTACTTCATTTTTAGGAATGGTTACGGACATATCGTCTGCAAAGACTACGCAAGGATCATCAGTTACTTTTGTCAGGTCATTGATATATATAAAAAAGGGTGGGCCTAAAATATTGCCCTGTGAAACGCCTTTGCAATTGTGACCTAATTTGAATTTGGATGTCAGTTCACCTTTTTGGTTTGGCTTATCCAAAGTAATCTCTACAATGTTCACCATCACTGTCCACTTTGGAACGTAGTCTCATTTTCATGGCTACAATGCCCGGGTGGCTTTGGCCACAAGAATGCGCCAATGGATAGCCATGCGTCCAATTTAATGGATAGCCAATGCGTCCAATTTAATGGATAGCCAATTCGTCCAATTTAATGGATATACAATTCGCCCAACTATTGTTCTATATTTCATTCCTGACTAACTTTAGCTCTGAATCTCCCTCACAGGCTTGCCTTTATTCACGCAAAGTAATTGCTACAGGATGATATTGATCAACTACCAAGTATAAATAATTGGGTAGCTGACACCATTAACCAATAATTTAAAGACACAATTTTTCTGAAAGAACACGTTATTCTAGACCTGAGAACTGCATTAATTTCAAAATAACTTTAAAATTCGATTTTTAGTTGCTTTTAAATCAATAAATAGTTGCGTCATTGACTTGACAACTTAGTGACGTCATCGTTTGCGAGTCCCATACAAAATCTATGGGGGAATCGCGTTTTGACAGCTCATAAAAAGTATGTCAAATGATTGGTGGTGTCATCTACCCTATTATCATCATCAAAAGCTTGTGTTTGTGTATCGTGCCAATAAGAGATGATATCCGTATCTTTGCCTAGTTTTAGTCTTAAAAGTTCGCGCAAGGATTCGGTCTATGAAGCTGAATAAGGGATCCATTTACCTACATAATATACTAGCCCTAAGAAGCTTTGTACCTTCCAATTACTGTTGGCACTCGCAACGATTCTATCAGTATCGGGTCATTTAGTTCCCTTCAAAATGGTTGAACGGGGCTGCCGTCATGTTCATGAACGGGCACTGACAGTCGACTATTAGCCGCCACGATTTTGTTTAAATTAATTCGTTCATTCATCTATTAAACTCTTGTTTTTGCTTTTACTCTGGACGCTCTTAATGTGCTCGTTTTTGTACATCGTTCTCACATGTATGCATAATCTCAACATGAATGATATATCCATGATTTTGTAAAAATATTATGATTTAAAAGAGCGTTCACGGAGCCCTCTGCCCATTCATCTCCACAGAGATCTGCGCTTTGGAATGGCAACTACAGTATTTAATTTTTCACAAGCTACTATGTCTCGTGATTGGGACTGTAGCACACTGCACAATCCTTTTTATTTTCATGACATTCAATATGCCTGTAAAGGTCTAATCGTAATAAATGCTTTGAGTTTGACCTCTGCTTAACCCTCCAGAGATTATACGCGTGATTTTATGTCAACTAAAACAGTTTATTGACTAGACAATCAGCCATCTTACTTTACTTTGATAAAAACATAGCCTTCGCTTAGTAATTACCGACGCCATGTTTTCAAAGGAAAATACAATAAACAAAGTACATTTTTAAATTCCCACGACGTTCACATGCCTAGCGCATTATTTAAAACGTTAATTCAGTCATTAATTTTCCTTTTTTCTAATGCATGAAAGTTTCAAAATGAATAACGTTAAATTTGTGTATAATTCAGTTTGAACAATCCAGAGCTTTTATTTTAAAGGGTTTTTATTAAGCGCGTTTTGATTCGTTTAGCAGAACATTGTTATCTTTTAAAACCCGTAAGACATATTTTGTAAGCCTGTGCTATGTTCGGCCTCGTCGCTTCGTTCCATAGTGGGCAAAGGATGCTTTTCCCTAATGATAGCTCGATTGGCTCTCATATCATATGTACACAGATGCGAACATCGCAATCCGTTCCGTTTTTTTTTTTTTTTTTTTTTGACGTTGCTACATTAGTAGCGATCAAGTACAACTCAGGCGCACGCTCGAGTCTAGTGGCGGTAGGTGTATTTCAACGGTTCCTACGTACATAGGTATTTTATTTTTTCCACGTTTTTTTTTTTTGAAAAACTTATAGATGACCATTTATACGACACTTATTCGTTGTATTTATAATACTTTTTATACGTCTTATACGATTTCTAAAACACGGTAAATAAGTTAAATAAAAATCGTATGTATTAATTATTTCAACTAATAAGTAATTATTTTGTCACAAGTCTGCTACCATAAATAAAATAACATAGCGAGGAAAACTGTTCCACCGTAATACAGTTTATACTAGTACGGGGGGAACAGAGTGAATCAGTTCTGTGTTAACAACCATCTATAATGAGTACCGACAAAAAGTGTCTACTACCTCTACTGCTTATTTGTAAGTAAGTTGAATTGTGCAAGGTTGTTAGTTTGCTTTATTGAATAAAAACAAGTTCAGCATGTAGGCATAGATAATTTATAATCTAAAGCCGATGATACAATAATAAAATGCCATTTTCGACATGTCCTCATGCACGCAGGGACCGTCGACATTGTTTTTTTTTTTTTTTTTTTTTTTTTTTTTTTTTTTTTTTTTTTTCGACGGAATTACTTCCATTATAGGTACCGTTCCGATTATCATCGAACTTCCCTTGATCTTATTTCACAAGATCATTTAGGTACTGTTTGGTTACCCAAACTACCTCTTGAAAGAATTATTTCCTTTATAGGTACCGTTCCGATTTTCATCGAACTTCCCTTGATCTTATTTTACAAGACCATTTAGGTACTGTTTGGTTACCCAAACTACCTCTCTAAGGAATTACTTCCTTTATAGGTACCGTTCCGATTTTCATCGAACTTCCCTTGATCTTATTTTACAAGACCATTTAGGTACTGTTTGGTTACCCAAACTACCTCTATAAGGAATGACTTCCTTTATAGGTACCGTTCCGATTTTCATCGAACTTCCCTTGATCTTATTTTACAAGACCATTTAGGTACTGTTTGGTTACCCAAACTACCTCTAATAACCACGTTTTTGTTGACAGAACAAAAGTAAAATAACATAATAAACTACAGTGAGTTATTTAATATCAGTTACACTCACACTTATCAAGTTATTGTAACTATATTACTATATTGTTGTGTATGTAAAAATTATATAAAAGAAAAACATATTTAGTGTTATACTGTATACAGGTAAGTAAGCCATAAGTTCTCATAAAGTTTGTCTAATGAATAAGATTTTATAATATAATACCCGGTGACCGGTGATACAGGTGTTTCAATACCCACCACAGGCACCAGTGATTCACAAATATGTATTAACTTGTTTATGCCAATAAATAATTTATTATTATTCATAATATTTATGAAATCGTGTATTGTAACAATAGCTACTTCGAAAACACTGACATTCAAATTATTAATTAACACCTTTGATAGTTTTGTTCTGTCAACGACTTTCATTTGTGGTATATTTTGATGTACAGGTACTTCGATTAGTCAATAACGACTATTTAGGTACCAACCAAGTAACAAAATCAGATTTATCTTGAAATATTCCTTTTGTGATCTCAAAGCACACAAATTACGTAAATTAATTAGAATGCTGGTTTCTAAAATAATAGCATACGTAAGCTAAATAAGCCAATCGTTTTAATTATTGTGTCATAACCAAAATTATATTTAAATTCGTTATTTTATTTCAATAATTACGTAACAATTTAATAATTACGTACCCAGATTAAAAGTAAGTAATTAATTCATTTTAAAACCCAGTTATGGGCTACATGGAACATCTCAATGAATAAAAACTGATTAGTCACTGATTTACCTCTTTATTCACAATATGTTTTGAATTTTGGTACATACCTTACACTTATGTAATCCTGGCAGGATCGCCACTTGTACAGGTTACACTATTAGGGTGTTAAGTATGTTAAATTAAACAACAGTCTGTCTCCAATGAGCACGTCTTACTAGCACGGCGGACCAGAAGCGAGTGAGCGCTCAGTCCATTAATATGACTGAGCGCGCTCCCGCCACCGCTCGCCCTACCACTAAGCGTGTCGGTATTTATTATACGCTACACTATCTTTCGCCCGCGACTTCGTCCGCATGGCATAGTTACTTTAGGCTAATGCTAAAAAAATATCTTTCTCCCAACTTTTCTTCCCTCTTTCTTCCCTTTTCACACTTTTTCTTAGCCTATGTCCGTCTCCAGGGTCCCAACTATTTCTATACCAAAATTCATCAAAATCCGTTTCGCCATTTAGGCGTAAAGACGTAACAAACAAACTCACTTTCGCTTTTATAATATTAGTAAGGATTACAGTACAACTTCAAGTCTCTGCCGATCTTCTAACGGGCTGGTGATACGGTAATGACACACATTTCTCGCTAGCGTTGAATAATAGCTGGGTATCAAGTGATGATGGACAATGGCTACCGCAACCGCAGACCTTGTGTCAGACTGGACCATGTCAGTTTAATGGTCACGTTACTTAAGTTTGTTGAACTTAACTTTAATAGATGTACGGGAAATTTCAATATTTTTAGCCGACTTCAAAAAAGGAGGAGGTTAAGTGTTCGGCGGTTTTTAGGGTTCCTTAATCAAAAAGGAACCCACATATTTTCGCAATGTCCGTTTAAGCTCAGACAAGCTTAACACTAGAAACTTTGAAATTTGGTATAGGTAATGGGTATAAATAAATACATACATAAGTATTAATGACGCCAACAAAAAAAGTAAAATAAAATGTTTTTTTAGGGTACCCTAAACTTAAAATAGCGGTCTTTTTTCAAAAGAGGTATGTTTTGTTTGCGTCAAATGTGTCCCTTCCCCTTTGCGAGCTGGTTGGTTGTTTTTGGAGACATGAAAAACATTTCATGGTAGCATAATTATAACGAATTTAAAAGTAAAACTCAACAAAGCAGACTTTACAATTTAACGTTAGTCGACCAACATATAAAAACTTTACGAAGGAGATTCACAAGGAATGTAGAGGAGAGAGGATTAAATAACTTGTTTGTCGCCCGCCAACGCAAGTTATAATAAATTCGTCATATTATCTACTAGGAATCCAAAAAAATATGATAACTATGTAACTAATACGACTAGAATATTAAAAGTTAACAAAGAATAGTTTAGTTATGGCTTATAATTTTAAGGTCAAAATATAACGCAGTGAAATAATTGTTACGCAAACACTATATACAATATATAGGGGGCCTAAAATAGACGGTTTGGCAGAATCATAATAGCATAATAATTTGAATCACGTTAAAAAAATTAAAATGGTCACAGACGTTATCAATATTATGAATTTATTTTCAATATATTTTCTTTTTAAAACAACGTTACCACACACTAGGAATTTCTCCTGTATCGTGGGTGCGTTTACAAATTTTTAAACTCACATGCACAAACAGCCAGACCCGGAACAACTATCTGCAGGTCAAACAAATATTTGTTTCGTGCTGGAATCGGGCTGTCACTGCTGGCACAAAGGGCTGGTCATTATTAAATATATCTGCATAATTATCACCATCACTCCACTCTTTCCTGCCCTGGTTCCAATGTATTGGCTTCTATACTGGTCGCCATGACAGTTGTAACCTCCTTTTTGACATGACATCTTTCACACAATCCATCAATCGTTTCTTTTGTCTTTCCCTAGTCTTATAGCCATACATAAATGAAATACACTATAACACATAAAAAGGTTCTGTTATATTAAAACAGCAGCTTTGTAAAAACAAAACATGCCAATAAAATGTTAACAATCATTTGAAAACACGTAAAGCTTACAAAACCCGCGAGGTATCGTTAAATCTGAGATAAACATAAAAATATTAAATAATACGCGCCAGTTCACAGGTCGTATCCTCTTGTCTTGTGGTCTAAGTGATAAGAAAATGGCGACTCATATGAGAATTTTTGAATGCGATAAAACTTCAGAAATAAAAAGAAGTTATGTGTTATAAAATGAAAATAACATGGATTACAGCCCTTTCGACCGACCTAAAACTAAGTTGGGGTTGACTTCCAGTCTTACCGGATGCAGCTGAATGCCAAGTACCAGTAGTTAACATGGAGCGACAGCCTATTTGATCTATTTGACCACACACCAGTTAGTACAGGTTAATACACTTCCCCTTGGTAAGACTGGTTGTCAGACTTTCGAGACACTGACTACCTGTGACAACTGTCAAACATCTACAAATTAAAGCACTTTTAAAACTTGGCCTTCATTTTCAAATCGCTAGAGTCTTCTCCCTTGCGCCATAGTAACACAAAAGCGAGTGGAATTTCACTTTCGCGATGATAGAACAATAACACAATAGTATCTCAGCTCGGAGGCAGCTCAGCACAGTTTTAAAGGACAATGTGCTACTTCGACATTTCAAATATTTCCTACGTGACTGCAACTTAGGATAACATTCGTGTACGTTAACTCGTTTCGGGGTTGCGGGTTGTTCGAAAGAGATATCGTGGTCCCGGGACATGAAGGGTAAAAGAAGGAACATGAATGGGTTTTAGTCACTAATTTTTTCCTAAATTTAGATTAACAAAAACTAGCAAGTCATTTCTAATAAACAGTATACGCTTTTATAACAAGTTGCCAAAATCAGTTATAGAACTGACAGATGGAAAGTTTAAAAACTACATAAAACGTGTCCTTATTAAAAACGCATATTACAAAATCAAGGACTACGTT
Source organism: Ochropleura plecta (assembly GCA_905475445.1). Classification (NCBI taxonomy): domain Eukaryota; kingdom Metazoa; phylum Arthropoda; class Insecta; order Lepidoptera; family Noctuidae; genus Ochropleura; species Ochropleura plecta. The sequence goes on from FR997722.1 coordinate 23,112,030, forward strand.
GAAGATAAAGAAGTTTGGCTATAGTTCCTTCTGCGCATGCGGCTTCCCTGGTAGCTATAATCAGCACAAATTTGTGGATGTCTCTACCTATTCTCAATCTTATTTATTTTTGTGATCTCTTAAATCATTATTTTTTTTGCAATAGTTGTCAAATCACATATTTATATCACCCTTGTTCTGAATAGTTACAGTACTGATAGCAACATCTGTGTGACTCGTCTCTTAGTTATTATTTTGTTTTTGCAATATTGTTTTATTTATTTTTTTACTCTTGTATTGATTCTTTTCATTAATTCGTAGTGAATGAGTGGACATGGTTGGCCTTGTAGATTCTTAGACGCTTGTTAACTTTTGTTAACGTATTATTTTATTTTACTTTTTGTAAAGTAAGCAATGACTTATTGTCGGGCCTACGCTGTCCTCTCATACTTAAGTGCTAACGCTGTAACAACAACATTGTAAAACTAAATGATTTTAAAAGAGTAACCATGGAATTTCTTGCCGGTTCTTCTCCATAGGAAACGACCAACCCGAACCGTGCATCTTTTCTCGACGTTTTATAAGTGCCCATGTAGGCCCATGTAAAATAAAAATATTTTGATTTTTGATTGATTTGATTTGACTAAAAGTCTGACACTCCCCCCGCTCTGCCCAGAGCGGAGGAAGTTATTTGGTGATTTACTATTAGCAAAATAAGACAGTGCCAGTGTTTTCCTGAATACCTAACCTTACACCTCAATTGACCTCATGTAATTTTGTTACTCTTTCACGCAAAAACTACTGAATAGATTTTGATGAAACTTCACAATTATATAGTTTACATATCAGAATAACACATAGGCTACAACTCATAAAGATATATTGTATATTCTATCACCACGCGAGTGTAACCGCGGGGCGCTGCTAGTAATTCTATAAGGCGTTAAAACCTGTTTTTATTTAGATATATTTAACCTAGATTATAATAGTCACCTAGTTCATGCCGTTCATAAGTCTATTTAATAAAACGAAGATCTAATAATAGTGTTCACTAAAACCGTTTATCATACTTTAATTAAATACTGTAATTAATTCCTCGGTTTTAGAGAGTTACTTAGTGAATACATATTACAAAGAATCTCGTTAAACTAAGTATTGTGTAAGTTTTGTATTATTATCTTTATAATAATTGCTAGTTATGGTTCTTTATTTTGTTACTAAGACTCCGCTGTTCGTCCGTCTGTCACCAGACTGTTTCTCAAGAACCGTCATAGTTTGACAGTTGACATCTGCACAGACTGCATTTCTAAAGCCGCTATAACAACAAATACTAAAAATCAGGATAAAATAAATATTTGAGGAGGCTTCCATACAAAAAAAAAGTTTTTTCGCCATTTTTATAGATAACTACCTTTGGCCGGCGCCTTCGCTCGCTTTAAATTCGGGGTGACACAGTTCCCCTTGCGCCTTATTGATTTGTAATAGCAACGCTAAGTTCTCCCTTTTTTAAAAAAAAATAGCCTTTGTCCGTCTCCTGGTTCCAAACTATCTCTGTACCAAAATTCATCAAAATCGGTTTAGCCATTAAAGCGTGAAGAGGTAACAAACAAACAAACCAACTTACTTTCGCTTTTATAATATTAGTAAGGATAAGGAACCCTTCGCCCGCGAGTGTGACTCGCACTTGGCTGTTTTTTTTTTAATACAGGAGATTAAAATCGTTTATTAGATCGCTGTAAGTTTAATGGGATTGAAAAGATTTGATGGCAGTAATTATGCTCTAATCAACACAAACGAAGTAAAAAGCAAACTAAGTAGCGATTATATAAAGATTCTATAGTATTTTTTTTTGCTGATGAGAAATCATCAAATACGTTCCCCCACTCTGAACGGAGCGGGGGGGAGTGTCAGACTTGTACTGACTAAAACCCACCCATGTTCTTTGTTTTGCCAGTTTCGCAGCAGTGGGGCATTTACGGCTAAAAAGAGCAAAAATAGAGTGTATCTTAAGCACAGAAATGTGAACTAATCGGAATACTAGCGCGATTTTAATATTGTAGGTGCAATGCTTTTTAACCGACTTTAAACAATTGACTGTACTTCAAAAGTTTGGTTACTTTACTTTGATTCGTAGATTTTTTTGCCATCGACTAGCGGTTTTTTAAAGTAATATTATCTTGCATATTAAACAAATAATTTAAACACAAAAGCTCTTAATGAAGTCATCTTCCTAATCCAATTAAATAAAGACAGATTGTAGCGATCACTGGATCGCTCAGAAAGACAAAAGCGAGTACTTACACAAAATTATTAATGAGGTACGTAGTACAATCAACCGCACATCTCTGGTAACACTTAAATATGGCCCTTAATGCTACGTCATAAAGGCGCTATCAATCTCATGGTGTTATTACTGAAACGCAGTTGATTGTATTAAATCGTATTCATTACTAACAGTAGACTGAAGTTGTCGGAAGGTAACATTCTGAGTATCTTTCCGATTTTAATAACAAAAGTTATTATTATATTTTGACGTTTATTATTTTAATAAAACATAATAACTGGAGCGTTTTCCGCGTGCAGATTGTGTCCAGGGAGATCCGCTAACACAATGATTTATTGTGGCTCGATTTTTACATGGATAACGTAGGCGCTCTTTATTACGCAAGTTAGTGTAAACATGTTCTCTTTTGGTACAATCAGTCAATTTGAATTTCTATTATTTCAGTACTAGCTTCCGCCCGCAACTTCGTCCGCGTGGCATTGTTACTTTGGGCTAAAGCTAACTTTAAGACGCGTGATGATCAAAAATATCTTTCTCTCCCCTTTTCTTCCAACTTTCTCCCCATTATCTCACTTTAAAAAAATAGCCTATGTCCGTCTCCAGGGTCCCAACTATCTCTGTACCGAAATTCATCAAAATCGGTTTGGCCATTTAGGCGTGAAGACGTAACAAACAAACTCACTTTCGTTTTTTAGAGATGCGTGGGTGATTTTAGCAGAGGTAAATAAGTTATTATCTCTCGTCTCTTATAACAAAAGATGTGGACCGTGCGCCATTAACTTAATCGACGGGGAAAAGGTAGTGTATTGAGATTACCTTTACATCTATCTTGAGATCTTCAAGGTGGACACGAGGTGAACTGGGGTGGGTATTCGATATTGTGCGATCGTGGCGTATATTTATCGATTTATCATGTCATTTGCGTTAAGAATATACATCTACACTAAAATTATAAAGAGGAAAGATTTGTATGTTTGTAACGAATAAACTCAAAAACTACTGGACCAATTTCAAAAATTCGTTTTTCATTAGAATGCTATGTTATCATTGAGTAACAAAGGCTGTATAACATCACGTTACGACATTCAGCAACGAGTGAAACCGGTGGGCACAGCTAGACTTTAATAAGGACGCATCCAGATTTGGACCGGTCCAGGTTAGGGGAAAACCTGAACAACCATGCGAGATAGTCCTATTTAATCTCTAATATATCAAATTCTCGTGTCACAATTTCCTTCCCATACTAACCCGAAACGGCTCGACCGATTCTTATGATTTTTTTTTATGCGTATTCAGTAAGTCTAAGAATCGGCCAACATATATTTTTCATACCCCTAAGTGAGCAGCGGGTAAAACCGCTGGGCAAAAGCTAGTTATATATAAATGCCGAAGTTTGTGAGGCTGTGAGGACGTCTAGATATTTGTTACTCATTTGCTCAATAACTTCTCAACGAATTTAAATTATATTTGGCTCACAGATATGTAGTTTATAACCCGAATTAACACATAGGATACTTTTAATCCCAGTAAAAGTACTCTTACCCGCGCCCACACGGGCGACACCGCGGGTAAGAGTAAATTATCTAATAATGAGATCTAGTGTCTCATAGAATCTCTAGGATTCTATAATAAAAAAGACTGCTATAAAATTGTCTTAAGGCCTGAAGTTCGCGGGTCTGAGGACTGTGAGCAATGGGTAGCTCACCGACCGTCCGTCTATTGACGACAGGCCGTGTCGACGGCGCATTCGTGTTTCACGCGCGCCTCAAAGAGATGTCAGCAAAGCAGAGGGGTTTGTCAGGGCTATCTCCTGCCGGGGTTGCGGGCTGTTCGGAAGAAATACCGCGGCCCCGGAACATAAAGGGCAAAAGAAGAATCATGGATGGGTTTTAGTCAGTAAAAGTCTGACATTACTTTCCGCTCCACCCAGAGCGGGAGAAGTTATACATATTTAAAATTTTTCATTCGAAACATTGCCTAAAATTGTACTCTTACAATAAATTCTTGAAACTTTTTTGATTGTCAACTAGAAGATGCCTCACAGTAGGACAAGATTTCATAATTCAAGAATTTACGTAACTGACAACTTGAACCGCGAAGATATTTATTTATTATTTATTTATTTATGTACACACAAAACAATGTATAAAAAAAGTACATAAGGAAAAAAGAGCACAAAGGTACTGCTTATTTCATAAAGAAATCTCTTCCAGCAGACCTGCGATAGGACAGATGGAAAAAAAAACACGTAGACACAGTGTGTAAAAAAAAAAACAACTCACTCGATATATTACGTTACATAAAAACAATTTTCTAGTATTTTATCTAGTTCATAAAATACAGCCTTAAACGGACTAGAATATATTTATATACCAGTCCGTTTAATGAAATACTTTGTAAGTAGGTATGTGCATCTTCTATAAACATATGGAGGAAAACGACGATGACATCATTAATAATATATTAAATATTGTTTCCAGTGCTTTTATCGTACAAGGTACACAAGACGGCCCATCAACCTACACAAAACCATTTTAACCTGATCTCTCTACTACGGTGTGCGATCCGTAGAGAGAGATCAGGTTATAATAGTTGGAATAGGTTGACCTGCCGTCGTGTGCACATTAGAACCGAATAGGGAAAAAACAATGTAATGTAACCTATCAAATTGCGGGTTAAAAATAGGTTTGCAGACAATATGTTACATGTTACAGTTGGTAGGGCATATTAGGATACAAATTAATGTAAGTATACATGTAGCTCCTGCCGTGGTTACGGGTTGTTCGAAAGAGATACCGCGGCCCCGGAACATAAAAGGCAATAGAAGGAACATGGGTGGGTTTTAGTCAGTACCTACAAGTCTTACAATCCCGCCCTCTCCGCCCGGAGCGGAGGAAGTTATTTGATGATTTTCCAGCCGCAAAAAAAAGGTGTACATGTAGGTAGGTATGAATGTGTCTGTTTTTCGGATGGGAACTCATCAAATGACTTCTACTGACAAAAATGACTTCTTCAGTGTTAGACTTGTACAGACTAAAACTGCTTTCGGGGCCGTGGTATCTCTTTCGAACAACCCGCAACCCTGAAAATGTGTCCCTTTAGGTATAATTTGTCAAAACTCGTCTTTACTAAAAGTTCAGAGTAATAAAAACCGTAAAACTGTGAAAACGAAAGCAATTGCAATTGAGTTACGTAATAAGACTGCGAAGAAAAAAAAATGTGGAATATCAAGTGACGAACGAAGTTCGTTTTGAAAAATAAATGTATTGGGTAGAATTTTGACTTCATTTGTCAAACTTATCTATTATTGGTAAAAGAATATGATAAAAATTAGTATTATAGGTAATTATACAAGGTGGAAGGGCGATATGGACGCACAAACGCGTAACACTCACACACACACGACATTTATTTAAAAAAAACGGATGTTTCCATTTAAAAAAGGTAAAAATGTATGTGATGCACAAAAAACCTTGTAATGAAGTAAATCAAAACCGGAAACATCACCTTACAACATTCCAAAGATTCAGACAGAATCTGCATAAGAATTTCATGTAAATATCAAGGCAGCTCAATTACCATTTACAAATATTACACAAACTAAAAGCTCACAGTATTTTAAAAACAAAGAAATAAAAAACAATATTCACCAAAAAGACTTTAGTTGCCAACAGCCAGGCCATGTTCCAAATAGTTCTAATTGCCTCCGAAATTCGCGCCATTTTTGTTACGTCACCACTTCAGATCAGATATTTAAAATTCCAAATTTGAAAAGTTTGATGCACATTCAATTGGTTATTTGAGTGACTAGGTAAAATCGATTCTTTACAATTAATTTTATTCTCATTCCTGATTTACGGAATTTATAGGTAAACGTAAGGTGTTATGGGAAAGAATTGTGGACAGCAAAGTGAAAATTTTGTTTGAATAGAATACACAGCAGAGTGAGCAAAAACATAATTGCTTCATCATTACATTCTCTATGACTTAACATAACCGTAGATGCTACGCGTACTCAATGTTTTGAATACATTTTAAATTCAAAGTTGAGCCCAGTTTCTAAGCAGTCATTTCGTACCTTTTAACTTGTGATGAGGCCTTAAAAGCCTTTTGACCCCCTAGAGCTTTTATGCTTAGAATTTAATATAAGCACACTTCGCAGGACAAACACGTAATTAAAAGTAACTCAACAAAACAAAATTACCAATTCAAATTCACTTTCCGTAACTCAAGAATGAGAACAACAACTTCCAAAATTGAAAATCCGCGCGAAAATTTTTGACAGCTGTTTTTTTTAATTAAAAAAAGAGGTAAAATGTTGCACAGTGTTGCACGATAGACAGAATCAAAACCACTGGAAGTAATTGTAAGATGTATAGTTTGCTCTGTGAAGAGAATTTTGGAAAGTAGGAGCATCAAGCGAAACGGTACTGAGCATTGAAATTAATGTATCGTCGCTTACGCCGCGTGCACAGTGGCGAATTACCGTGAAATGGTGGTATTTTTCTGTAATGTGATTTGTTTTTTTGATGAAACAATTAGATATTGTATCAGGTGATTATCATTGTGCGAATTGTTTGACTGTATCGTGACGATTGGGTGAAAAGATTATTTGGATGAGAGGTTTAGAATGCGAAATGGGAAAACTGTGATTTAATAACCAATTGATCCATACCTATCCCAGTGCAGGTATAGACTACATGACATAGAAGGCACCAGCAATATCAACACTCGAAAGAGAAAATAAAAAATATTACTCATATAAATAAGGATGAGATAAATGTAAAAAATGAAGGCAGATTTGAAGGCGTTTCAGACTTATCTTAATTTTTTTTCAATAACCCTTTTATCCACAAGCCTCCTAAGCAAAACATATCGTATTAAAAAATACCGCATATTATCTCTCTACTGATCTGTCCGAGGAACGAACGAGAATATCATCCACCCATCAACTGGCAATATGTCCCACACCTAACGTGCTCAATCGACGTTAAATTAGTGCTAAGTAAAGATAAATGATTTCGAGAGGATTAGCAATGCGTGGCGGTTATGTCCGCGTCTCGTTAGGATGTAGACTGCTGGCATTCGTACGTTGTTTTCAAGACAGGTTGACGCATCTTTTATGGATGAATGGTCTTGCAGAGGGGAAAATGAAAGACAATAAATGCCTTGACGTTTAGAGACGTTTGGCACATGTTATTTTTTTTTAATTATTCAAATGGCTTTTTAAAACCCAGTGAAAAGGGCCACGATAGTGATAAAAATTCCTTTATTCTACTGTTCTTTTTCATATGGGAAATCATCAAATAACTTCTTTCGCTCTAGGTGGAGCGGTGTTCGACTTGTACTGTCTAATACCCATCCATGTTTCTTGTTTTAACCTTTGTGTTCCAGAGCCGCGGTATCTCTTTCGAACGATCCGCAACCTCGGCAGGCAGTGGCCCAACTTGGACAAGCAAAATTAATTTCAAGTAAGGAAGTAAGCTCTGTGTTAGTTCAGTTCAATTCTACTGCTTGTGCAATGACTTCAGAAGCTAGATTCTTCTAATATCATAACCTCAAGCTTCTAAGCTGTAGCGGTAGTCTACATTTCACTCTTTAACCATTTACCCCGATCCTCACATCTTTCGTTGTTATTTTTATTCTTTTTTCAAACAACCTACCTGCCTTACTTAAAATTAATTTTGCTCCAAGGTGATCCAATACAATATGCCTTGTAAATAAATACAGGCAAGCATAATTCTTCGGCACGTTATTACAAAACTTTTATATGGGTAACTATTTCATTTTCATGATCCCGACAGAAAACTATCGCGTAACTCACAAAACTTTGGCTACTAATAACGATACGATAGTTTAAGTTCTGCTAACCTAATGTAGAAGATGTGGGGTGAAGTGTAAGAATGTGGGTTTTGTCAGCGACTTGTTATTTTAACGTTGGTTTAGTTGTGATATTGGGATTTTCCATGACATTATCAGTTGCAGCATTGAAGTTTAGATTTGTTTAATTCCATGTCTATGCATTTTAACGCATGACCTATATCTTTGTAAACGATTAGTAGTAAAATATTGCATAGACCAAGTTTTAATGTTTCCTTTTTGAATATTTTAAATGTCTAGACGTTCACATACGTAACGTAATAGTTAATGCTATTTATGTTGTTAAGTATTCTCATTATTACCTACATAACCAGTTACCTCGTTATATTAACATTTCTTGTTATAACTTTTTTATTAGAATTCCTTTGGTTGTAGTCAGAATTTTGAATCAATTGAATTCTTCGAATTGTTTGTGGAACAAGCTTATCTTTTGAACTATATAACAGGCGTACAAATACGAACACAACATTTTATACACGTACTTACCAACTTTTAAAACTAGTGATATATGTATAGAATAGATTGAGCAAAGTTTTTTGGAAGCCATACTGTTACAAATATGGTGTTTTCGCGATTAGCGATTTTACCTCTAAGTAAATCTTTTGCTTAGTGTGTTGTACAGACGCCTGCACATCAAGCTACTACAATCTGTCAGATTTCTTTGATAGATTTTCGACTTTATTTCTAAAGTATTAGGTTCAAGGTTCATTGGGAAAAATTGACAGTTTCGGGTTGCTTGACCTGCTGGCGTCTGTACTTTATGTTGCTAAGTGTATAAATTCTATTGCTCGTGAATGTCCACATGTAAATATTTGTTAAAGTAATTTCCGTGCCTTTCCATTCATTCTAAAATCTTGACACTAACTGTACCTCGCGTCTTCGCCCGCATGAAAGTCGAAATTGATAAAAAAATTCTCAAACTACCAAAATCTAGATCAAGTCACAGTCTATAAAACCTAGGTGCCGAATGTCATCGACATACATTAACCTTTTGAATGCCATTGTCACAAATATGTGTCGTTGCATCCAGGAACGACACTAATATGTAAAATGAGTTTCTCGGCGTGGAGAAAAGGTTAATCCGTATATCATCTGCAGATTCTTTGGTTGGCTTCCAGGCTCTAACTGGATGCAGCAGAATACCTGTATTGTTTATGTAGCGACTGCCTATCTGATCTCCAACACCCAGGGTTGGTTAGACTTTCAGGCCATTAACTACGCTGCAGGTAACAACGTTGAAATCTGGGACCAACGGCTTGACTTGTTTTCAGAGACACGAAGAAAACTCGGAAAGTTTTGGGTGATCACGCTTCCACGGAATAACCTAGGCAAGTTTTTAATCTGAAGATCAACCCAACAGCTGATATTATTTAGCCATAAGCTCCTCTTAGAAATCTATTTAAGGTGTGTAAAATGTTAATAGAGGTAAGTTTAGATCTATTTATTAAATGATGAAGTGTCTAAACGGCCTAATAGACTAGCTTATACTAAATTGGTCTCACGCTGAGAGAAAGATTACACATGACAACTGAGAAAATAACCTCAAACACACCCACAAAGATTTTTCTTTTCGAATATTTTTTTTAAATGGTTATACTGAAATGTAGCATAAACGAATAACCAAGCGAACTTCAATATTAATAGAAAAGGGATAGATTAGATTATAAATAAATTACGAAAGATTTACACAACAGTTTTACTTGTATCAATATTTTGACAGTTAGCAAAATTTCTGACGCAAATGGCGCCAAAATTGTAATAACTATTTTTATATCAATATTTTTTTCTTTTCAATACTTACATTGTTTTAAACGTTATTGGTGAAATGTAGCATAAACGAATAACCAAGCGAACTTCAATATTAATAGAAAAAGATTAGATTAAGTATAAATAAATATAAAGAAATTGATAAAGAACGAAAGATTTAGACAAGTTTTACTTGTAACAATATTTTGACAGTTAGCAAAATTTCTGACGCAAATGGCGCCAAAATTCTAATGGCTATTTTATATCAATTAAAATTAAAAGATTTAAACCTGCTTCAAGATCAACAAAAAACTGAATCAGCTGCTAAACTTGCACACAAATAATATTATGATGCTTAACTCAATGTAGGTGAGTTTCGGCGTTATTATTGCATGATAACCGTTTTGTTTCTTTTCAGTCTGTAGTTAAGACTGAAGTATATATTGTTACTTGAAAGACGTAAATCTTCGTAATCGTTTTCGCAATTTATTTCACATATATTTTAACATTGTTTCCCTTACATACAACACATTTATTTAAAATTGACTTTTGCAATAGCGGTTAAGCTAAATAATTTCATTTTAAATTCTCGGTAACTTTTGTATTCTTCATGATTATTTTGTTATGTAATGTGTTTTATAAATAAGTGCCCGAATTTTTTTTTTTGTATCTTAACTTTCAAAGGGGTGCATATCATGTTGGATTTTGGCTGTCTGCCCAAGAATGCTTGGGTTACATACCAGTCTAAGCAGATGCAGCCGAATACCAGTATTAAACATCGTTCGGCTATCTAATCTAAACTTACAGAGTAAAGAGTCAAATTATCAATGAATATCTTCATCATCATCATTCTTTTGCCCTTCCCATTGTTGGTATCGACGCTGCATGCCTTCTTCTCCAATACTTCTCCATTACTTTCCAGCCATCACCTTCTTTCTAACCATATCATCTTTCACACACTCCATTCATCGTTTCTATGATCTTCCCTTACAGTACTTATCTTAAAATAAGCATCCTAAGTACTAATATTATAAATCTTAGATATTATAGATCCTACTGATATTATAAATCCTACTAATGTTATAAATGTGTGTGTGTGTGTGTGTTTGTGAGGATGGATGTATGGATGGTATGGCTGTTTGTTACTATTTCACGTCAAAACGACTGAACGGGTTTTGTTGAAATTTGGCACAGAGGTAGATTATAGTCTGGAATAACACATATAGGATACTTTTTTGATATCACTCGGGCGAAGCCGCGGGTGCCAGCTTGTAATATTGTATTATCCTACTTATATTATAAATACGAATGTTTGTGATGATGGATGGATCAAAACGGCTGAATGGATGTTGAAGAACTTTGGCACAGAGGTAGATTATAGTCTGGAATAACACATAAGATACTTTTTTTTTCAAAAGCACCCAGGCGAATCCGCGGGCGCCAGATAGTCAAAATATTGATGTGAATGTTAACACTAAGGCCACTAAGATAGTAGGTATAAACAAAACATACAAATTTATCTCTCCCACCCACGACCTACCTACACAGCTCAGCCAGTACAACAAAATGAGTCAACTACGTTAACTTAGGAATGTCTACTTTTATAACTTACTAGTTCATGCCGGCCGGTGTTGCTCGCGAAAAGTTCGGTAATTTACCCACGGGATCATTCCACCCGGATTAGATATTACCCTTTTTTATGCGGATGGGAAATCATCAAATAACTTCCCCCGCTCTGGGCGGAGCGGGGGGGGGGGTGTCAGACTTGTACTGACTAAAACCCACACACGTTCCTTCTATTGCCCTTTACGATCCGGGGCCGCCGTATCTCTTTCGAACAACCCGCAACCCCGGCAGGTAGATATTACCCTTACTTGATACTATTTCCATATACTATTTGTGAGAATCTTCAAACAAATCCATTTAGTATTTTCCGCGTGAGAGATTTACAAACATTCATAGTCACAAGCTTTCGCATTTATAGTACCTACTAGCTGCAACTGCGTAGACGGAGATAAAAAGACTAGGTGTTAATCAAGGGTATATCTTTCAAGTATAATCAAGCCTAACGTCGCTATCGATATACCAAATGTCACCTAAAACCGTTAAGCCGTTTAAGCGTGAAGGATTTACAAACATACACACATACTAACTTTCATTTTTATAATAACACTAGCTTTCAAATTCGGGGTAACACATTTGTAGTTTTGCCCTTGTGCCTTATTTATTGTAATAGAAAAGCAATGATTTCCCTTTTCTTCCCTCTTCTCCCTCGATTCTCACTTTATTTTAAATTAGTCTATTTCCGTATGAGGGTCCAGGGTCTCAACTGTCTTTGTACCAAAATTAATCATAATCGTTTTGGCCATTTAGGCGTGAAGACGTAACAAACAAACAAACAAATTTACTTTCGTTTTTATAATATTATTGAGGATTGTGCTATTAATATTCTCGATAACATTTACATAGGCCTCTATTTCCTCAGTATGGATAAGAACATCTTATTTGGATACAGTTCAAGGACATTGCAAGATTTGAATTTCGTTCCGACATGCATACCTAGTTAACATTTGCGTAAAGGATGATTTGGCTAGCAAGAAGCTGGATGCTGAGATGAGGAATAACAGATAATATGGAAGAAGATATGCTGCGCTGTCTTCTAACAGATTGGGCTAAGGGCTGGAGAATACTACAAACTCTACCTGCTATGGTAGCATAGCACAGCATCATGCTGAGTGCTGACCTACTTGCAGTCATGGTGTGCAAACTATTTAATTTTTGTTCTAAATCACGCCTAAATGGCTAAACTGATTTTGATAAATTTTGGTACAGAGATAGTTGGGACCCTGGAGACGGACATGGGCTAAAAAAAAGTGAGAAAAGGGGGTGAAAAAGGGGAAAGAAAGATATTTTTTTCGATCATCACGCGGGTTATGGTCGTCGCAATTGCGCCTAGTTAATATTTTTCTTTCTTTCTATGAGTTAAGGTTCAGTTACGTTTAAATCTATTTACATTACCTACAGCAAAGTCGATCTTGGTTTTTTGTGTGACGTTTTTGCAATAACCTAACACGTAAGAATACGTTGGCTATGGTTTTTGTTAAACATTGCGTGTCATAACTATCTGCAGTATTCTGAAAATATAAACGAAATGCATATTTATGTATTTCACTTATCTACGAGTAGACTTGCTTTTGATAACTATTAATTGTATAAATTATTTTATTGATTAGATGTTTCTTTATGAGTTGTTATTCTGCACTCTCCTTTGTATTTAATTTTTTGAGCGAGTGTAGCCTGTTTTTTATTTCAGTGTTTAATTAAGTTCATAAATATTAATTGGGGTTTCTTTCAGTCTTATTTCTGGCCACAAAAAAAAACTCAAGTTAAATTATTTAGCAGGCAGTGCTTTCTAATTTAGCAAAAATAACTAGTAATTAACTCTGAAATTCTAATTGGAATCAAGAATTATTTAGTTGGCGATAAGTCTGCGATTTTAAAATGGGAATGGGCGGGCTATATCCAAAATGGGTGAGGAAAGATGGGCTAGAATCGTCATGCAGTGGGTGCCTATTCGTCGGAGGCGGTATTCCTCACCGAAGAAGGACCATAAAATGCTAGTGTGACAATTTGGACTCGTTGCTGACTGATCGGCCAGAGAAGGCAAAACATTGGGAGATTTGAAAAAAAAGTGGGTAGGCCTTTCCCCAGTAGGTAGTAAGACAGAATAGACTAATTAAAAGTAAAAATATAATTCCTACTAATATTATAAATGCAAATGTGTGTAAGGATACTGAGGATGGATGTATGGATGTTTGTTACTCTTTCATGGCAAAACGGCTGAACGGATCTTCATGAAATTTGGCACAGAGATAGATTACAGTCTCTAATAACACATAGGATACTTTTTTTTCGAACATCAGGCGGGCATCAGCAAGTTTATTAAGCATACTTCAAGCAAATATATTGGTACTGAACACCAACTTAGAAAATAAACAAAAGAGTGACGTAATACAGAAATTCGAAAAACAAACGAATACTAAAAAAACACAGGCATAAACCTTTATCGATCATATGTAGTATGACTCAGAGACTGACCGAACCCAGTTGCCATATTTGAAAGGCAGACGCAAAACATTAAACAGGTTAATTAGCTTGAAATTAGTGTTCCTATTTTAAACTTTTAGCTGTCAAGGGTGGCGAGACTAATGTGACATCACTATTAAGTTCTATATTAACTTTATGTAGAAGTTAAAGTTTGTATGTGTGGGTAATCCTCGGAACTGCTGATACGATTTCGAAAATTCCATTTACTAAAATGTCATAATTAAGCTACATTAAAAGTGTATGTAAGGATCATAGCAGGTGGTCTGCGGTTTTTGCCTACCCTCATGGAAAGAAAGCCGCGAGTATGTATTTAAAGCATAATTTCGAGCCTTAATGCGAGCGAAGCCGCAGATAAAAGATAGTTGCTTATAAAATTGTCTATGGTCTTAGCAAATGTAGATTAAAACATAATTATAAAGCAAATTGTTCTAAGTTAAACAAGTAACTTAACGATTAAGAATATTCTTGGCGACTTAGCCAAGCGCTTCGGCAAGGCTAGAGCTTAATAAAGCGCAGGTCAATGTCAGCGATAAAAGTATGACCAACAAACGTTCAGTAAAAAGATTCAACGAACTAAGTTATCACTTGTATCGCCTAAGAACTTAGTTTCAATACCGATAGAATGTCATTTAAAAACTAACATAAAACACCAGAAAACTAAACAACACGAATTCTTTTTAATCAAAACACACTTTTCCACGAAATCACATTTCAATATTTCGGACACTAAACACAACACACATTTTATTTTTTAATATTTTAAATATCGAAGCTCTATACGCCGGGCGTAGTCGCGCGTTCGGTTCAGACTGGGTGATTCATCCCATTCGATGGAAGAAAAAAAAAACAACTATAACTTGAATTAGGACCGCAACACACGCGCGAAACAACTGTGTGTTCGAGAGAGCATAACTGAGCAACGGAACACGATCTTGTATAGGATTTCGCGTTACTACATGGTATGTATAAAATAGAATATCTGCAGAAGGTTTCAATTGTAAGAAGTTTTTGTAGAATCTGTGGAACACTATTATTTGCCGATATTGATTTTTATTCTCATAATACAGGCATTCAATCGGCGAGGAAGGTAAAAAGGTTACATAGCTCGTATTTTTTTTGTTTTTCTATCGACCGGAGATCTTGGCCAGCACTTTTGTGCGCAGGTTTGGCGCAAATTCTGTCAACGTCACACAAATGACAGTTATAAGTGACAGATAGGAAGGAATACGTCTTTTTTTCGAGTATCGGACCAGTTAGAGGTAGTCAGGAGAAACTATCAAGGTTTCCCGCATTGTGGCTTGGCAAAGACCCAAATAGATACCTCCAGTAAAGCAAATGAAACATATTATTAGAGTAGGATCGTCGTTACAACTCGGTGGGATAAAATCTACTTTTTGAGACATATGTGTGGACGTTTGCGCTTTACTTTTATTGCGGACTCGCAGAACGTGTAGTCCCGAAGCCAACTCCTCAAAACCAGCCACCAGTTCCTTGAAAGAGCCCTATTTTTGAGTTGAGTGGGTGGTATGTCCCATCGCTCTGCCTCAGACGTGATTAAACTCATAGTTACTTATGAGGCTAAGTTTTTTTTGTGGACATTCGACTTAAAATCGAAACTAACTAGGTTTTAGTTAAAGTCTGCACCTTGGTTGTATAACCAGCCTAAACTGTAATATAGGGATTTTTACAGAGGGTCGTCAGTTATAATCTGCCACCCGTACTCATTACGATGGTCGGTTGATCGATCGAACCAGATCGCTGTTAACTATTAAGTACTAAAATAAGCTAAGAGTTGTTATGTTACTAACATACTGGTCCCCTGTTGTCTTAACCTATAATATAAAAATGAATCGCAAAATGTGTTGGTAAGCGCTTAACTTAACAACACCTGGACCAATTTTAACAATTCTTTTTTAAAATATTCGTTGAAGTCCGAGGATAGTTTTTCTCGTAAGCGCATATCTCAACAACGCTTGGACAAATTTTACCAATTTTTTTTTTTAATATTCTTTGAAGTCCAAGGATGGTTTTTACTGTGAGAAAAACTCGCTAGGGGAGGTAGGGTAGAAAAATTGCATTGCAACGCAGCCGGGCATAGCTGGTCCTTACTTGCTTACTAATATTATAAAAGCGAAAGTGAGTTTGTTTGTTACGTCTTCACGCCTAAATAGCCAAACCGATTTTGATGAATTTTGGTACAGAGATAGTTGGAACCCTGGAGAAGGAGATAGACTACTATTTTTTTTTTTTTAAGTATTGTGAAATGAGGGGAAAAGAAGGAAGAAAAGGTAAAACGTAGCTTTGCTATTATAATAAATAAGGCGCTAGGGTAAAAAACTAAAGGAAGCAGGTACCTGCAAATCAGGAAAGGGGAACTGTGTTACCCCAAATTTAAGCCGCGGGCAAAAGCTAGTATTAAATATAAATAAATTACAGACTCGTGAATGTCACAAATACCTTCGATTTTTTTTATTGCATCTCCTTTTTGTGTTTTTTATGTTTTTTTTTTCTTTCTTTGTTTATTCTTATTCTTTATTGCACACAAAACAAATATACACACAAATTACAATGTATAGCTTATGTACAACGGCGAGCTTAACCCAAAATTGGGTTTTCTTACAGCAAACCTTCCTTATTGTTTAAAATATTTGCAAAATAGGATAGGTACATAATGTTGTTTAGTGTTGTGCCAAATAAGTCCATGCCATCTTCCTCACTTTATTTTATTTTATAACTTTAAGAGAGATACATAACATCTCCCTTGTAATCCCAGAAGGATTGGGCAGAGGTGTGCCTAATAGTAGTAGTAAAAGGGGACAGCCTATTGCCATCAACCGGAGACATATTCCGTGGCTGCTACTGTGAAAAAGCCCAATACCACTTTGTCAGACTTGGGGATCGAACCCAGGATATCAAAGCCAGCAGTTGCTCTTGCAACCACTAGACCAACGCGCCAGGTATTGAATGAATTTACACAAATTTAAAAGCTCTTGTTTGCACAAAGCTACCACTGCGTGTCGCGGGTTCGATTCCCGCACGTAAAAATATTTGTATGACCTGCAGACCTGTTTCGGGTTGGCTGTTTGTGTATGTGAGTTAAAATGTTTGTAAACGCACCCACGGTACAGGAGAAATTCCTAGTGTGCGGCAACGTTTTTAAAAAAACAAAATTGTTCAACAAGTTCACAGAGTTCTAATCTACCTCTTTAGACTCTTCGCCAATAAGTCTGACATAGTGATGATAAACCAATCAGCGCGCCGCGTAATGATAATCGATGTTACCATCCCACATGACGAGAACCTCGTGAAAGCTGAGAAAGAGAAGCAACTCAAACATCTTGACTTGGCACACGAGGTTGTCGATATGTGGAATGTGAGCTCGGCTGTCATTGTGCCGATAGTAGTTACGGCCAATGACCTGATGGCCAAGAGCATCGACGACCATCTCTCGAAGCTCTCCTTAGGAGGTTGGATTAAGGGCCTGATACAGAAGGCAGTACTCTGGATCCCTAGCCACCGGTAGCTTGGACCCTGCTCCCGATACCGGCGGAGACCTATTTTCATATTTTTAAATGTCCTTCTATTTTTTTTAAAGTAATGTTTAAAAATGTATTAACGAGTTCCGTACAGAGTGGTACTTCTGATCAACCTCTTTAGTATTAATATGGTTGAGTTATCACAGCTCCTACGTGATGTTGTTATATGGTATTAATAAATGTATTAATTAATCGCGTCTGGGCGTGTCCAAGTTTCAGTATTACTACACTTTTGTTTGCTTTGGTTCTCGCCATCTTGTTTTTACGTTGTTCCGAGAAATTCAGATGTTATTTTTCATGTTGCTATGGCAATTAGCTAAAGTGGCATGTTTTCAATGATAACATTCGATAATGGTGTCGGTCCTGTTATCACAAACTAAACTAAAACTTCTCTAAAATCACTCAAATTCTAGTTTAATACTGTCGTTTCGTATTCTGAAATTGATAAAATTGACACAACTTAACTATATTTACAGTTTGACAACATTAATTATAGTTTTGTTACTCAATTTAGAGAAAACTGCAACCTCACGTTTCGGTTATTGACGTTTTTCACCAAAAATAGTGGATGGCAAGGTAAATCGGACTATCTTTAATGGCGACTAAAATGTTGTGGAATAGAATTAGATGAGATTAGGTATGTCAATTTAACCTTAGTCTAGTTTAATCCGGTAGTTCATCATAATCAGCACTAACGTAATAAACACTTATTATTTCTTGTTTTCTTTAAGCTACTGAAAACTTTTGTTAGGTATAAGCAAAGCAATAAGGTTGATGGTAGTGGGTATTACCAAATGGCCACCACATCATTAACTTGTTTATTTGTGTGTATAAGGTAAATAATGTCATAAACATGGGCATTTCCTTCTTCTTTCAAGGATCGAATAAACTTGTATGGATTAATTGCGGACACAGCTTCGTTCATAGACACCATTAAAATGTGTTTTGTTTTTGAATTATGCTGTTTTTTAATGCGATAAAGTATGTAAAGCATTTTTGGTTACTTTAAAGAAAATTTTTATGGTATTGGGTAATTTTAAGCAACCACTTTTAATAATATTTGCATTCCAAACCGTAGTTAATTGTTAATAAATATTCAAATTAATGGTACTGATGATGTCAATAATGATAACATAACTTCCCCCACTCTGGGCAGCGCCGGGAGTAGTGTCAGACTTTTACTGACTAAAACCCACCCATGTTCCTTCTGTTACCGTTTATGTTCTGGGACCGCGGGATCTCTTTTCAACAACCCGCAACCCCGAAACTATGCCTACCTACTTTATGTTACCTTAGGTAGTTTTATTCTCAAACTTACAAGTAGTATGCTGTCCAGCATGAGAACCCAAAATCAATACTTCCAGACACCTCTGCCTAACTCTTTGAGAAAACACATGGATGATAGTATGTTTGTTATGTTCCAGAGGCGAGGACCTTCGTACGCAGCATAGAATAACAACTCTTTATAAAATCACTAGCTCTTGCCCGCGGCTTCGCTCGCGTTAACTTTGGGGTAACACAGTTCCCCTTTCCTGATTTGCAGGTACCTACCTGCTACCTGTAGTTGCCCATATTCGTTGTAATAGCAAAGCTATGTTTTCTCTTTTCTTCCCTCTTTCTCCCTCATTTCTCACTTTAAAAAAAAACCGGCCAAGAGCGTGTCGGGCCACGCTCAGTGTAGGGTTCCGTAGTTTCCCGTCCGTCACAATAAGTGTTCCCACTTATGAGTTTAAAGGTGGAGGAGAAAAGACAAAAAGTTGTACAAAATACAACTTTTTGTCTTTTTTGTACAAAAACTGTTGTGTCAATCAAGTTCAAAATGATTTTCATAGAAAGTCCTTATAAAGTTCTACTTTTCAGATTTTTTTCATATTTTCTAAACTTATGGTTCAAAAGTTAGAGGGGGGGGACACACATTGTTTTTTACTTTTGGAGCGATTATTTCCGAAATTATTGATATTATCAAAAAATTATTTTAGTAAACCCCTATTCATTTTTAAATACCTTTCCAACAATATATCACACGTTAGGGTTAAAATTTAAAAAAAAAACACTTCCCACTTTACATATAGGGTGGCTACCCTAATAAATCATTTTTTTCCAATTTTTATTACCACTTTGTCGGCGTGATTGATATACATATTGGTACCAAATTTCAGCTTTCTAGTGCTAACGGTCACAGAGATTAAGCGAGGACGGACGGACGGACGGACAGACAGACATGGCGAAACTATAAGGGTTCCTAGTTGACTACGGAACCCCAAAAAAGGCTTTGTCCGTCTCCAGGGTCCCAACTATCTCTGTACCAAAATTCATCAAAATCATCGGTTTGGCGTGAAAACGTAACAAACAAACTCACTTTCGCTTTTATAATATTAGTAAGGATTGTTGTTTTGAGCAGAAAATCTTCGTTCGGCAAACCTTGACCTGGGATGTAGGTCAGGTTTGGTGTCCCTCACTCTCAGACCTCCTTTATTCAAGGTCACCTCTTACTTATTATAGACTAGCTTTTGCCCGCGGCTTCGCTCGCGTTAAATTCGGTAGCGCCTTATTGATTTGTAATAGCAACGCTAAGTTTTCGCGTTTCTTCCCTCTTTCTCCCTCATATCCAACTATTTTCCCAACTATCTATGTACCAAAATTCATCAATATCGGTTTAGCCATTAAAGCGTGAAGAGGTAACAAACAAACAAACAAACTCACTTTCGCTTTTATAATTTTATTTTAGTAAGGATAGTAAGGATTTATGCTCACGTCCGCGGCGTTGCTCGTATGTAGTCCGGTAATTGTTATTAGGGATCGTTTTGCCGGGATTAAAAGAATCCTTTGTGTAATCCATGTTTTTAATTATCTGTAAGCTAATTTTCATAGAAAGTTCTGTAGCTTTTGCGTGAAAAAACGAAAAAAAGTTTGTGAGGATGCGTGTATGTATATTATATTTATTTATTATTATTTAAACTTAATGCACAAGTAAAAAAACATTGTACAAAGGCGGATTTAATGCTTTGGCACATTTTCTTCCAGTCAACCTTTGGGTGATGCAGAGACAAAGACATAGTAGGTGCAATATGACAGAACATTTCAGAATAAAATATTATAATAAATACATATTTTATTTTGTATAAAGTCTGGATTCGAGATTATCTGTGAGAGCAGGTCCGAACCAACATGTTTACCGTAACGAGAACTGTGTTGAATGCTTATTGACATATGTATTTCAATAGCGGTGTTCCCATTAGGACGATCCGATAGAACTGTCGGCTACGACATAGTGCCACAATTTTTGTCTGAAGCTCCAAAATTATGCTTTGAATTTAGACACTATTGACCTCCAAGAGTTTTGCGGTCTACCCAGGACCCTGGACTCCTATCACCAGCAGTTTGTAATTTGGTACCTACTCAGCCAAATACTCCAAAACAGATGCCAAAGAGATGAGTATCCAGATTCAGTTGAAATTTTCTTAAAAAACGTGTTTGTTTTGGAATGAACTTAATTTTATTTAATAGAAAAAAAAATCATATAATCAATTAAATTTGAGTTGAAGACGTCCATGGGTTGCTAAGAAATATCTTACTACTTATCTCAGTCGCTGGCCGTACTATGAATAAGAACGCACTTTGACCAGAATTTCTGCAACTCATTGAAAAGCGCACAATGACCGGGCGTTTTGTGAAATTGTGCAATAGTTTATACAATGTCATGACATGGTAATATTATGTACTTTCTATTTCAATAAATACGACGAAATAAATGATAGTTTTTTATGTAGTCATCCGAAACGGGCATGAAATCGTGCACCTTAGTATGTGTTCTATTCAATAGATGTCAATGATATCCAATTATTTTATTTCACACTACGTACACGCTGTCTTGCGCGGCGTCACCCGTGTCTTTACATGCTGCCTATATACTTCCTAATAATGAAAAACTGGTTAAAATCGGCCCAGTAGTTTTGGAGTCAATACAAACAAACAAATCTTTCCTCTTTTTAATATTAGTATAGACCTACATGGGCTCTCAAAAAACATTAAGAACAGGTTAAGTGCACGGTTCGAGTTGGTTGTTTAATATGGAGAAGAACCGGCAAGAAACTCCATGGTTACGCTTTTAAAATCATTTTCTTTTCATCATCAATCATTTATTGGCAACATCTCTACGTGTTTAAGACAGATATCAGGAAACTATGTTGTTTTTAACCGGCTTAAAAAAGTAGGAGGTTCTCAATGCGACTGTTTTATTATTTTGGTATCGCGTTTTCTCTGTCAATTGTTTGCCTATTTTCAAAATTTGTTTTTTAATCGAAAGCGTATACTCCCGAAGGGGGGTCCCATACAAATTTTATCTATATTGCAGGGGTTAATTTATGAGTTACTAGCTTTTGCCCGCGGTTTCGCTCGCGTTAAATTCGGGGTAACACAGTCCGCTTTCCTGAAAACTACAGGTAGCAGGTACCTGCAAGGTACCTGCTACCTGTAGTTTTTGCCCTTGCGCCTTATTGATTGTAATAGCAAAGCTAAGTTTTCCGCCCCTTTCTCCCTCATTATCAATTTAAAAAAAAAAGATAACCTATGTCCGTCTCCAGGGTCCCAACTGTCTCTGTACCAAAATTCATCAAAATCGGATTAGCCAGCAAGGCGTGAAGACGTAACAAACAAATATACAAACAAACGCGCTTTCGCTTTTATAATATTAGTAAGGATTAGTAAGGATATATTCTACCTACTTGTTCTACTAAGAGATATATTTGGACGGGCCTGTTGGTCTAGTGGTTAGTGGCCCTGACTACTGAGCCGGAGGTCGTGGGTTCGATTCCCACCCAGGACAAACTTTGTGTGATGAGCATGATTGTTTGTTCTGTGTCTGGGTGTGATTTATCTGTAATATGTATGTATTTATAAATTATATAAGTATGTATATCAGTTGTCTGGTTACCATAACACAAGCTCTGCTTAGCTTGGGATCAGATAGCCGTGTGTGAGTTGTCCCAAGATATTTATTATTATTTATTATATTATTATTATTATATGTCAGATATAGAGGTATATCGTCTATATAGTACGAATACTCGATAAGGATTAGTGTGAAATACTATCATACCACAACTAAAAAGTTTTGATAAATACTTTGGCCAATATGCTGTGTTGATATTGATTTCCTTGAAATATCCTTCCATCCTGAACCTCATTTAGTAAACGAAGAAGACTCAATCTTCTTTGTACACACGGAGACACATCAACCTATACGAAACCAGTTTATGCAGATCTCTTAACTACGTAACGTACACCGGAGATTTGCCGTACGATTAGAGCTCCGCTTATACCAGTATAAGCGGAGCTCTAATCGTACGGCACGACAACACATCAACCTATACAAATCCAGATTTGTATAGGTTGATGTGTTGTCGTGTGTACACTAAATACGGAAATAGTACATTTAGGTACAAGTGGGAAAACTTTGTCATTGCAGCCGAGTTGGAATTCACAGAAAAACAGCAACGAAGCTGAGAACTGCAGTGAATTTAACAAAAAAGCAAATTAAATCATATTTTTACAATGATAAGGAATAAAATACTTTTAAAAACGTTGTTTGACTCACGTGGGCATTTGTCACTGCAGTTTTCGACTCCGTACCATTTCCCCAATTGAATCAAAATGTACCTACTAGTTTTACCGACCACGGCAATGCTTTTTAGGGTTCCGCACCCAAAAGGTAAAACGGGACCTAATTAATAAGACTCCGCTGTCGGTCCGTCTGTCACCATGTTAGCTATATCTACAAACAAAATGACAAACAAATACATTTCACACAAATAGACACTAAACATTACTAGTCGATAGATCATCATCTGCCTAGCCTTTTCCCAACTATGTTGGGGTCGGCTTCCAGCCTAACCGGATGCAGCTGAATATCAGTATTTTACATGGAGCGACTGCCTATCTGACCTCCACAACCCAGTTAATACTGGGTAATACGATATTCCTTGGTAAGACTAGTTGTCAGACTTTTGGAACACTGACTGTAACGACTGTCAAAGATCTACAAATGACAGCCGGGACCAACGGCTTAACGTGCTTTCCGAGGCACGGAGAAAACTCGGTATGTAACGGGTGGTCACCCATCCACAGACCAACCTAGGCAAGCGCGGCTTAACCTAAAGATCGACCCGAGCGGCTGCTATTATTTAGCCACGAGCTCCTCATTACTAGTCGATAGATAGATACTATTATTGTAAAGTGTGCTTTAATTTTATTTGATAAATACGAATAATTTTAATTTTAATCCTAACAATATGTTCCTATTGTTGGGAACATATTTTTAATTTATTTTTGTTAAAACATAGTTTTTTAATATTTTATTAGAATAAGTATAATTTAATAATTTTGTTGATTTCAATATGAATAATTTATTTATAATTTGGTAATTAATATTAAGAATTTGTTTAATTTGTTTGCTGTGCCCTACAGGGTCCGTAATTGTACCTTAGCTTTAAGCCTATTTTAAGATCTTCAGACATTATGGAATGCAATAAAGATATGAATATGAATATCTCATGAACCATGACAGTAAGACAGTTGAAATTTTCATAGATATTAAATTAAGTACTGAAAAACAGAATAAAATTAATATTTAATCCCGTATGATTAATCGACACTTCTTGGTAAGACTGGTGGTAGTAGTGGTCAAACTTTCATTCGTTATTTAAACAATCAATATATATAAGTACCTTTACTTGTCTAAGAAGTTAATAGGCTTATCTAACCGCGTCAGACATCGCACCTTATAATACATAATCTCATTTGTAACGACATGTAACAGAGTGTTCTTTTTTTAAAAGAAAATCAATATTTTCCTTAAGCAGGTTCTTCCTGTATTTGACAGACTTAGGTTCCTAGGTTGGACTGTGGATGGGTGACCACCCGTTACCGTTTCATACCGAGTTTTCTTCTAGATTAAACAAACAAACTCATCAATTTACATCTGATTTTTGTCTAAATATAAAATTTATCAGGATCATTCCAGACATTAGAAGTGAATAATATTTATGTATGCAAGACAGTTTTTAGATAGTATTTTAGTAATTTCCTTTCTTTTAAAATATATGTAGTCGAGTACAAAGAATAGCTTCTACCAAGCCAGATGGGTAATTATGCCATCTATCCTTGATAACGTTGTCCGGAACAAGGTTTTTTTTTTAAATAATGAAAACCATATAGGTACTCATGTCTATAAATATAAATAAATAAAATAAATATCTTGGGACAACTCACACACGGCTATCTGATCCCAAGCTAAGCAGAGCTTGTGTTATGGTAACCAGACAACTGATATACATACTTATATAATTTATAAATACATACATATTATAGATAAATCACACCCAGACACAGAACAAACAATCATGGTCCCTTAGAGCTGTAAAAAATTAACCCCCTAAGGAACCCTCGGTGCGCTAATCTTGACCGGTTTTTTTTTTGGACAAAACCGGTCTTTTAGTAACCGAAGCTACATTTCTGATGCAAGCTTGTCCTTTTCTCGCTTTGGACAGTATTAATATATCAGGATATAAACGGCACTTACCCGGTGCGATGTGGCGACATGGCCCAACCCGTGCGCAGGAGTGGGTCGCTCATCACTCGACTCGTCGCCTGACCTCTCCCCGGTGAACACCGAGTCGTGGGACACTGACAGCCCGCTGCCATAAGCGCCCTCCCTTAGGAAGCAAAGAAAACAGTCAGATTAATAATTTGCAAAGTCAACTTTTTTAATAGTAAATAAAATATATATTTCTACATAACACTGGAAGCTAATTGCATATTTAATAGCTATTTAAATTTAAATAAACTTAACAAAATTCGTTGAACTCTAATTTCAAAACACAACAATTTCTAACTTAAAAGTACCAGCACGAAATCATAGATGGCGCTGCCCGTCGAGTAACTTTACACTCGCTAAGTTGAAGTTAAGATCGGAAACTTTTTGTAGAGGCGAGATTATCATGAAATCCAGCATGCATGATTGTATCGTTATAATCTCAAATAGTAACTGAAGACAATTTCGCTACTTAGGGCTTAATTACATTACATTCAATCTCGAATCGCAAGTTGAAATCAGAAGAATTCCGCTTACTTTCTTCTGGCATGTCGATCAGCGTCCAGCAGCTCTGACGTGGAACTACTCTTGGGGTCGGGCGATGCGTCTGCGCGGGCGCCGCTACCGCGACGCTTGAACATGCGCCGGAGGCCCCGCAGAAAGCGCCCTGTGCGCCCTTCGCCTGAAACATGGACGAATAGAATTAGGAAAATTATATGATATGACAGATTTATTTCTCTTTGTTTATGAGAATATGTTGGTCAGGTCACTAATGTGTGTTACACTTATAAGTTATCAACCTCGAGAATCGGAAAGGAAGGAATGGAGGGACGCCTTTGCCCAAGTGGGCCTAGCAATAATAAAAAAAAATATTTTAGTTTTCATAATACATCATCTGCCTAGCCTTTTCCCAACTATGTTGGGGTCGGCTTCCAGTCTAACCGGATGCAGCTGAATATCAGTATTTTACATGGAGCGACTGCCTATCTGACCTCCACAACCCCGTTAGTACTGGGTAATACGAAACCCCTTGGTAAGACTGGTTGTCAGACTTTCAGGACACTGACTACCTGTAACGACTGTCAAAGATCTACAAATGACAGCCGGGACCAACGGCTTAATGTGCTTTCCGAGGCACGGAGGAAACTCGGTATGTAACGGGTGGTCACCCATCCACAGACCAACCTAGGCAAGCGCGGCTTAACCTAAAGATCGACCCGAGCGGCTGCTATTATTTAGCCACGAGCTCCTCGTTATCTTCTCGCCTCTAGTTTTCATAATACAATAGAACTTTAACCGACAAATTTTAATTTCGTTATTTTTTGGCGGGAGTTTATCAAATGACTTATCCAGATTATCGCTCTGGATGGAGCGGAATGACTTATCGCTCTTGATGGAGCGGAATGGGAGTACTGACTAAAACCCATCCAGGTTCATTACTTTGCCCTTTGTAACAAGAAACGTAGATGAATCATCATGTGCCTCGATCTTTAGTAGTCCTGTATGATGTACTATTACGATGTTTTTGTTTTGCCGAGATCCTCGCTAATTTTAGGGGACGACCCAATAAACGTACCCTCTAGTTAAATTTTATACCACAGCTATATTTAAAGTTGATAGCCCCCCTCTCCGTAATTATTTCCTTACTTACTTTTTATGATACTAACAAAAACCTTTGGGGTGGTTCCCCAAGCTAGGAATTATACGATAGGTTTACGATTATTGATTGTTCGTTAAATCGGGGGTCAGCGTGCAGATTTTTCTATTGTTATTTGTTGGGGAGCCGACCCTTTGTCAATTGTCACAGATTTGTCAGCACCAACAATCAATAGATCAAACAATTTGAAGTGGCCAGAGCGCGTGCAGTTTTTGCAAGCTGTTCGATGTTACATTGCTTTTTTTTTAACGTTGCCCCTCACTAGGAATTTCTCCTGTATCGTGGGTGCGTTTACAAACATACACAAACAGCCAGACCCGAAACAGCTACCTGTAGGTCATACAAATATTCGTTCCGTGCGGGGATTGAACCCGCGACACGCAGCGTTGAAGTCAATCGTTCAGCCACTGCGCCAACCGTCCCGTCAATGATTGAATGATTTCAATTATAGGCAAAATATACTGTTTTAGTAAGTATGTATTTGACATTGCCAAGTTACTTTAAGATAGAGTTTTTAAAGATGGCATCGTTTTGGAAAAATATGTAAGTTTTTGTGCAATCATCTCTTTTATGCTCTGTGATCCTGTTACTCAAACCAGTCCTTAATATCGATGGTATGGCTGTCCAACAATCACGTCACAGTTTCACCCATCAGAACAAGAGTCAAGGTATTACAGAGTTGCTTGCATTTCAAATACTATGTTCTCCTAGTGCTCTCCAAGTCATAATATTAGAGTAAACTTCATAGACTATCGGAAGCAATAATGTCAAGACTTTGAGAAGGGTCGCGAAGCGCCTTCGCATATTATTCAAGCGTAAATGTAGTCCTGGCTGTGGGTGTCTGTGATGAGCATCTTACATATACGACATGAGTTAAGTGACTCTATAAGGCGCCAGTGAAACACGAACGCGCCTTCGACCACTGCGGCCTGCCGTCACGCGTCTGCGGTGAGCGGGAGTCGTCCAGCAGCTCTCTACGCTCGGATCGTCTTGACGGTGGTTGGGTTGATTTGAGGATCTCTCCCTCAAACGTCCAGCCACCTCCTTCACTAGCATAATCGCTTCGCAGAAGGAGGCGACTGCTTCCCAAT
The DNA here is from genome assembly GCA_905475445.1 of Ochropleura plecta. Taxonomy (NCBI): domain Eukaryota; kingdom Metazoa; phylum Arthropoda; class Insecta; order Lepidoptera; family Noctuidae; genus Ochropleura; species Ochropleura plecta. The sequence continues at coordinate 23,139,901 of FR997722.1, forward strand.
CCCTCTCGCTCCGGACCATCAACTGAACCAGGACCGATCACCTCTACACCGCGGTGCTCCGCCCATACGGGGCAGACAGCCACTGTGTGCTCCACCGTGTCCTACTGACCAACTCTTGCGTGTTATGTAACTCTGGTACTCTTACCATGGTTGTGTGTGTCGGTGATGGGCGGTCGGTATGGCGGCTCCAGCGAGCCCTCGCGCACACACGACATGAGGCCCCCGCCGCCGCCACCCGACATCCGAGCCCGCTCCTGCAACATACAGTAAAGACATATAAGAAATATGCTCAAGGAAAACTGGAAAGGAATTATGGCGGCAGGACATTTCGAATAGTTGGAACTATTTTGACGGTGCGCAAAATCATATATCGTTTTTTATACAACTGCCGCTAACGACAATTTTATACTGAAATGACGTTTTTGCAAATGAAAATGGTTATGGTATGATGATAACTCACACAAATTCTTATCGAAATTTTCCATTACTTTGAAAAAAATATGAGCAGATCATCAACGTAGGTACAGTAGAAAAAATATTATAAAAGATAACTAATAAACTACCTTATCAATATGAGTACATTGATATGGGACCACCCTTTCTATAATAAAAAAACAATTGTAAATCGACCCAAAACAAACAAAGAATTATGAACCTTTCTTCGTCTATTTTGAGCCGATTTAATACAATGCCGCATAAAACAGTCATAATGAGAACCTTCTCCTTTTATTGAAGTTGGTTTACCTGTTTGTTATACCTCAAAAAACTATTGGTAGTATTGGTGCCGTATCTAGAGTACACCATCTGTTCAACCGTAGCTTGGGCAAATAGCAAAAGATTTGACTACTAATTTTGATATATAAGGAAAGAGAAAACTCTAGAAAAACCTCAACAGCACGATTTACTGAGTAAAGATATTAAAAAAAAATGGGATTAAAAACTTTAATCCTGTTCTCGTGCCTTCCTTAATCAACATGTCAATTTGGGGCGTCCCTAATTCGCTTATTTATGATGATTTAATTAACATAGGAAGTTATTTAGGACCCCGGATCTATAAATTACCGCTAGTAGTGTTTAATTAAAACGTTAAAAATCTTTAGAAAATCCTTGAATCGTGAATATTTACTCGTTCAACATAATTTAACCTGGATTAACACATAGACTTTTTTTAATCCAGTACTATGATTCTTCGGGATAAATGCCAACGTCCACGCGGACGACGCCGCGTGCAACAGAACATATCATAAAAGAGCTCGGTCGAAAACTTATCGACACTGGAGCACGTAACATCGTAAAGATGATCGGGAACTATCTGAGCAAACGACGATGGAGGAAACGACAAGAATTGGTTTTAAAAGCTCATATCTTCAGACAGAATGATACAATTTTATTCTAGAAAAATAAATACATTTTGATTCATATAGAAAACATATCATACGAAAAAAAATGCACAAACGACGCAAATATCCAGTACCTATCCAATATTTCTTCAACGAAATTAAATGCTGAATGAAAAGGGAAGCTGAGCTAAAGACTAATTGATCTGTCAGTCATCATTTATAGAAGATACGGGTCTAATAGAGCCTTGCCTTGAAGAGCACTTTCTTAAGAAAGGACATTAACGTCAAATCATTTATATCAATCAGACTATTACAGGTATGTTTCTTCTTGATGTGAAGGGGTGACAACGTTCTCAAAATCTTTAGGTGACTCGTTATCTGCCTAGTCTGGTTACCCTAGTTTACTGGACTCGGCTTCCATTCTTATTCTTCTTAGAATTAGCGGAATACTAGTTCTTTACTTGGAGCGACTGCCTGTCTGACCTCCACAACCCTACTAGTACTGGATAATCCGGTAGACCTTGATAAGACTGGTTGTCAGACTTCCAGGACACTGACTACCTGTAACGACTGTCGAAGATCTGCAAATGACAGCCGGAATCAACTGTTTTACGTGCTTTCCTAGGCACGGAGGAAACTCGGTATGTAATAGATCACCCATCCACAGAACTGCTTTGCCTAGTGCGGCTTAAGAATAAGAACAATTTATTTATGTAAAAACATGGTACATAGGGTTTTATAATTATAGTATTGTGAACTTACATGTTTTACCATAATATAATGGTATACACATATTAAAGATCGACCCTTGGGGCTGTTATTATTTAGCCACGAGCTCCTGACTGATTGAAAATTGTGTAGGTCTGACACAGCGATAAGGCGTGGTAGCAGACCTCTTAGAAGATGAGGTGGTTGAAATCAACGACCAGTGTTCCACATTGCCCTAGGATTGTACCAGCTGGAAGTCATATACCACTCGGTTACCTCACGGTAATTAGTGCCATAATAACTAATTAAATGGTGGAATGTAAACTTAAAATACCTAAGTGGCAAAACCAATGCATACTGTTATAATTCAAATTATCCATACTAATATTATAAATGGGAAAGTGTATGTGTCTGTTTGTTTGTCCGTCTTTCAAGGCAAAACAGAATGACGAAATGACGTGTATTTTTAAGTGGATATAGTTGAAGGCATGGAGAGTGATATAGGCTAGGTTTGTCTTATTCTAACCCCCCCCATTTCCCTAAAATGGGAGGAGGACGCGAGCGAAGCCGCGGGCAAAAGCTGGTTTACTATAATTAGGTACTCAAAGCTTTGAATATATTCCCAAATATCATTAGTACTCAATAGCTGAGCAAATGTTCACACACACAACACACTGTTCACGAGATAATTATTATGTTAGCTTATCGTTATACAGAACCCTTTGAGGTTTACCCATAATTACGTTGAACCCTCCGGGAATGATTTCTTGTATCGTATTTCGTAGGTTATATGTTTATCCATTATCGTTTCCTGGCAGAGAGATCCAAATCTAATATTCCTCGCTACAAGTTTTTACGGAGACATTATTATAACACAACTATCATTTCAGTTCGGGCAACTTTGGCAAAATATACCTTACAGACTAAGTTATCGTTAATAAAATATTATATGTAGTTTAACAAGACGAAAAAGTCCAAACTCAATGTTTGCCACAGGCTTGGTTACGGGTTGTTCGCGGCCCCAGAAGATAAGGGCAAAAGAAGGAACATGGGTAGGTTAGTCAGTAAAACTCTGACTCTAAGGAGCGGGGAAAGGTTTTTGATGATTCCCATCTGCAAAAATCTCTTTCTGCGATATCTCCTCGCGTTCCTGAGATAAAGGGTCTTGACAGACAGACAGATGGACAACAAAGTCATCCAATAAAGGTTCTGTTTGTTTCTTTTTGAGCTCTGGAACGCGCTACCCTTTGGCATTAAAAAAGCTGAAAGTAAACTTACCTTTAAAAGAAAAGTTCGTAACCACTATTTAGGTCCGTCTACCAAATAAAAGTCATAGTAATTACTGTTAAAGTTCTCGTTTTTATTTATTTTTTAATTGTATTTATTAGTTTATTTGATATGTATATGTGTATTAGTAGCAGTGGACTAATATAGCCTGATGATGATGATGATGATGATGTGTATTAGTATCCGTATAAATATATATGTTTTCTTAAAAAAATAGTTTTAGATTATATATTTTTGTACCCTATCACAATGTTGTCGTATTTTACCCAAAGGTTGACTGGTAGAGAATGCCTTATGGCATTAAGTCCGCCTATGTACCACTATTGTACATGAAGTTTAAATAAATAAATACGTAACCCTAAAAACGCTTCCTCGGAATCAACACAGATATACCGTACTTCATATCCTCTTATACAAGCGATTAAGATCAATAAACAAAATTTGGAATGAAACGTAAATAGAATGTACTGTGCGTCCGTCTCGGGCAAACGTCAAATAAACCTTTATTACGACGCAATAAATTGCGCGGGAAATATTGCCCAGTGTGGGCAAACACTCCCTGAAGTAACGTTGCTTAGAGCACAATATAGCCAATGGTACTGTACACACCTATGTGGACTAATATGTATGTCTGTATGTCATGTAGGGAAGTACACAATAGATTGAAGGTTTTCTTTGACGCAATTTCGTGGATCCATTATGCAAAGAAGTTGAAACGGTTTTATCTAGCAAGTATTTTTTTGTAATTAGTTTTGTCCTTTTTAGGCGTATAGGAAATCATCAAATACCTTCCCCCGCTCTGGGTGATACGGGGGGGAGTGTCAGACTTGTACCTACTGACTAAAACCCACCCATGTTCCTTATATTGCCCTTTACGTTCCGGGGACGCAGTATCTCTTTCGAACAACTCGCAACCCCGGCAGGCGGAGGCTCTGGCAAGCCCCTCTAGCTGCTCAAGCTGCTTTGCTGACATCTCTTTGAGGCACGCGTGAAACACTAAAGCGCCGTCGTTACGGCGTGTCGTCAATAGACTGACGGACGGTGAGCTACCTATTGCTCACCCTCCACAGGCCCGAATTAGTACGCCTAAACATTATAATTAAAACTTAAACTATGTTTAACAATAGTACATTTTGATTCAAGTTAGGAAACTTTGTCATTGCAGACGGATTTAACGCACGAGCCGCACGAACAGCAGTGACAAATCCTCACGAGAATTAAACTAAGTTTTTCAATACACTTCGGGGAAATTAAATAACAGAACAAAAAGTACTTTTGTCTTAAGTTAATATGAAATTATGATTTAATTTAAATTTTTCCCGCGCTTTGTCTTCTCATACTGAAGGAGAAACAAAGGCATGACATCCATAAACAGCCAAATATTAAAAATAAGAAATTCAAATATTTTTTTAATTTAGAACTCAAATAAATATCAATTTGTTGTTATAAGCAAATTATTTTATAAATGGTCATGTTTATTTGTGTTTGAAACAAGAGATGAGCTAAATAAGTCCCATCCACGTTACGTTTTTTGGCCTTATTTGTTCCGGGGCCGTGGTATCTCTTTCGAACCAACCCACATTCAGGCATTCAGATTTGCTGACATCTCTTTGGGACGCATGTGGAACACGAACGCACCGTCGACAGGGTATGTCGTCACTATACGGACGGATGGTGAGCTACCCAATGCTTCAAATAACAAACACCAATTCATTAATAGTAGTGACATTTAATTAAGTCACCCCCTAACTCTATCAATTAAAGTTAATTCAGCACTAACTATTCAAAACTGTTACAAACTTCCTTTGAATGCTATTAAAATTAACTTGATCCCAAACTTGAATGAGGAGGTAAAGGCTTCTAAAGTTTGTTGACCTCAATCGTATAATCTCACGCTCTATTATATAGGTAGATATAACAAGTCTTTTAATACAGTTACAAGATTAGTTTGCCCTATTTTGTATTGATTCCATCTTGTACACCTTTCTAATCATCACAAAATGGCGTATTCTATTTGGGAAGGGATTCAGAATAATTGTAGGTACCTACTTGAATCGAATCCTACTCCCTACTTCCTATCCTACTATATTTAATATTATAAATGCGAATGTTTGTGAGGACGTATGGATGTTTGTTACTCTTTCACGTCAAAACGGCGGAACGGATCTTGATGAAATTTGGCACAGAGGTAGATTATAGTCTGGAATAGCACATAGGATACTTTTTTACTTCTAGCATCACGCGGGCGAAGCCGCGAGCGCCACCTAGTTGGTGATAAAGATTGAAGAACCAAAAAAAAATATCGCAGTCGGGGGACTTTCTAGACAAGAAAGTATTCTACAGTTTGGTCTCCGGCAGCGATGAAATTTTTTGTTTCGTTTATCAGAGATTCCCTTCATCTTTGTTCCTAGCACATTCCATCGGCAAATGTAAAACTAACATCTTATTTTTTTTCTTTGTAGTTCATTTTTTGACATGGCAGTCGTTTTTTTCTGTATGTTTCTGTTAGAAATATGCGTTAATTTTAAGGACTTAGGTTCTTCATCACACCTGTATTCCCCGTTGCTTAAGATAGAGGTATACCGAAAGTACACCCATGTTTAGTAAGTTATGTTTAAGTTTATGTATCTAATAGGGGGCGCCCCTATTGCTATCAATTGGCCATCCGTAGTACTGAGAAATTTCTGATGGAAAAACCCAATTTCACTTTACCCTGAGTTTCCAATCTATGACCTGACTCTCAACAGCCGCCTTTACGACCACTAGACCAACGATACAGTTAATCTTAGGTTAAAAATGTAGTAATAAAGACTCAGGGTGCTGTTTGCCGGGGTTGCGGTTTGCTTTTGTTCGAAATAGATACCGCGGCCCCGGAACGTAAAGGGCAATAGAAGGAACATGGATGAGTTTTAGTCAGTAAAAGTCTGACACTCCCCCCCTCTCCTCCCAGAGCGGGGGAAGTTATCTGATGATTTCCCATCCGCAAAAAAAGGGTGTTGCTTGATTCCCGGCCACCATAAATGCAGGTCGTGTCGACGACGGCGCGTTAGTGTTCCACGCGCGCCTCAAAGAGATGTCTGCGAAGCAGAGGGGCCTGCCAGGGTCACCGCCTGCCGGGGTTGCGGGTTGTTTGAAAGAGATACCGCGGCCCCGGAACATAAAGAGCAAAAGAACATTGGCGGGTTTTAATCAGTAAAAGTCTGACACTCCCCCCGCCCCTTGACATAAGCTAACGAAAAGCTGATCCTGTTGAGAATCGTTCTAGAAATACGTTCGACAAATGATTGTCACTTATCTACAACCTTCTGACAGATAAACTAAGCCGTAACGTATTGGGTACCATTCCATACATGGCCAAAAGAACATTACTAAACAACACACTCTATTTTCTACCTGAAAGCCTTTACACGTGATCCGGATTTACGAGTAAACAGGAATATATTTAGAAGGCTCGGACGTGTGGAACTTTCTATACCTACCGATACATCGCCAGCCAGCATTGCCTAAGGCTACGAAATAATTGCGAATCGCTTAAGGACAACAGACATTGATATGCCATGTTAAGCCTTTTGGGTTTTGACCTCGGACCTCGAGTTCTTAATTCAAACTCAAAGAAATTATTTCTTTTAGACAATTACAGACACTTTTGAAAGTCAGAAAAAAAAATTGAACTTCGATCCATTCAGTTGTAGGATTTTTTGAACTTCGATTCATTCAGTTGTAGGATTTTTTGAACTTCGATTCATTTAGTTGTAGGATTTTTTGACGCCCTGTAATTATTATACAATTTTTTTCTTGTGCATATTTTTACTATTACTTTATGTATATATATACAGGTGGTAAATAATAGTAGTTAATTTAAAAAAAAAAAAACGTTTTAGGATGTGTGGAGGTATTTTATTGCAACGTATAAAACAGGAGTCTACTTTGGCTAGCCTGAAACCTGGCTGAACTAGTTGGTCCCTGTTTCTAGTATTATAGTGGTATCTGTGACTTCTTTTAGATACTAAATAGATGCAGATTTTTCCTAACGTACATGATGTTTTCATAGCTGTATTGACAAGGTACTGTCATGATGTTAATTTTCTTAAACAGTTCTCTTCCTACGCAGATTATATATGGTTGTGATGGCTCTTTTCTGCAGAATATCTTAATTTTTACTGGTAAGAGAAGCAAACAAGATAACCATATAGAGAAACTTCAACCGGGAGGATGGGTTTTAACTGTCAAGAGCCTGAAATCCAGTGGTTATGTTAAAAACCCAAAAAATGCCGAAATAAGTTCGCGTTCAGACACAGTGAGTTACGTGTTTTGAGAACAGAATCGAGTTGTGAGTGAGAACGGAGTACCGAGCGGTACGAATCACGAAGAAGACCGTTTTGACTGCTTATACCCGCAATATCTTCAGTTTATCCGAAATCATGGCGTGTGCAACTGTGACGAAATATCGGAAACTGAAAATTAATAGTATTACATATAATAATGTCTTAATTTGTTTAATTATGTTTTTTGTTCTTTTTGTAACAATTTCCTTTATTATTTTGTCCTGTGTTTCCAATAAACATTTTTTTTCTTTCTTTATTAGGTACAGAAATTCGGACACAGCTCCATATAAATACGGGTCTGGTGACCGCAGTCTGTTTGCAAGGACTGTACTGTCCGCAGCTATCGGTTTGAACAAATATTAATTATTTAAATGGGGTGTCAGTGTCTAGAGTGTCCTTACACACTTCGTGATTCTGACACGACACCGTCTGGAAGTGCCCCTTGCGAAAATGGTTTGCGCCGCTGATCAGTGTGGTCGGGCGGTGTACAGCCACGACTAATAAAATGTATACACTTAGTACAATTCAAAAGCTTCTCGTGATTTCTACATTGAGATAAGACGTATTTTGTGTTGTTTCCAAAATAATACGTCTATAAAAACGTTCAACAGTAAGTAATCAATACAGTAGGAGAAAGTTACTTTGTGTTTTTTCTAAGTGTGTTTAATCAATGGATTTCATACAAGCCAAATCATCATCTGCCTAGCCTTTTCCCAACTATGTTGGGGTCGGCTTCCAGTCTATCCGGATGCAGCTGAATATCAGTATTTTACATGGAGCGACTGCCTATCTGACCTCCACAACCCAGTTAATACTGGGTAATACGATACCCCTTGGTAAGACTGGTTGTCAGACTTTCGAAACACTGACTACCTGTAACGACTGTCAAAGATCTACAAATGACAGCCGGGACCAACGGCTTAACGTGCTTTCCGAGGCACGGAGGGAACTCGGTATGTAACGGGTGGTCACCCATCCACAGACCAACCTAGGCAAGCGCGGCTTAACCTAAAGATCGACCCAAACGGCTACTATTTATTTAGCCACGAGCTCCCCGAGCTCCCTCATACAAGCCAAATGCGACGTGAAATTCGCTTCACCACCACCCGCGTGGAGAAGCGGTGTCGTGTGAAAACTGCCTAACCTGAACCTGAGCGAGTATAATCTCTTAAGTTTTATCGTTTTCTGACCCATTAATTTACGCTACAATATAATCTTCAAAACACAAACCACAATCCAAGACATCCTAACATTATAATAATCATCAGGCTAACACGATCAAACTGGTACTAAGATATCATAGCGACAACCATTATCGTTCGCAACATCGCTTTCTCCCTCCCCCAGTTTCATGGTACAAGGTCGGGAACGCGGGACATTGTATGCCCCTCTCCCAAGGTCAAGGTTGGCTGCCCGATCGATACTGATGCTGCGGGGAACAAGGATGAAGGAATGGCATATCCGTGAGTGTGATAAAGAGGGGGCATTGGAATTAGAGATACGATACTAGTGTTTTCCTATTACAACACAGTGTCCTTGTGGGGAAATTTTAATTAGTTTAAGGTCATTGCTTGTTGATTAATGGGTTTAAACAATGGGAGATGTATAGTTACGTTCAGGAGCGAAAATGAGTTGATATTCTAGTCAAGTGTCTTGGAAATTGTTTCAACGAACTTAGACACTTAATTACAGCTGTGAGAGTAGAAATGTATTACTTTATTATGAAGTTCTTAAGTAAGTTTATGTAAATGTGCCATTTTCTCTTTGTTTTTCTACGATATAGGTCGAGGTCTAGCGTCGTCTATGACTACATTTTTCAGTTAGAATTTTTTCTATTAGACTTTTGAGATAACTTCTAATTACGTCACACTGTTAATAACATTGAAAATAATATTAGGCTGCCTGTTTTTTGTTGTCTAAAAGTTAACCAGGCTCAAATCTAATTGAGCAGGTCATTTAAGCCCCTATACAGAACGACCGCTGCAGGATTGTTCGAAAGAGATACCGTAGCCCTGGACTATAAAGGGCAGAAGAAGGAACATGGAAAGGTTTTTTCTGATGGAAAAACATCAAATAATTTCCCCCCCTCTGGGCGGAGCGGAAGGGAGTCACAGACCTTTACTGACTAAAACCAATCATTGTTCATTATTTTGCGCTTTGTGTTTCAGGGGCCACGGTATCTCTTTCAAATCCAACAACCCGTAACCCCGGCAGGACACGGTTAGGTTTTAGTCATAAAAAGTTTGTTCCGTTCCCGGAAGGTGTCATTTGATGATTTCCCATCTAAAAAGAAAAGCTATACATGTCTTTGCAAAGGTAATTCATTCCACATGGTTTTTTGTTTTGTAGTGTATCCCATTCTGCTCAGTTCGATCTGTTTAACCAAGGCCCTGTGCCATCCGTATAAATATATCTAGCTAAGGTAGATCCAGACAAGACAAATATTTATAATGGATAACCATGTTCGTGGAAAACTCTACAGCCAGTTGAAAACAAAATGAGGGTTTTAAGGTCAGGGAACTTTGTAGAAGATTATTACAGGATTATATATCTGCAACCCTCTGTTTTAATCTCCGGGGTGTATACATTATTATTAAGTACATATATTTTGAAACAAAAACTTAGTAACTCGTAAATTAAATACGAAAAGTTATGAAACATACTCCTGGCTGTGTGGTTGCGTACACACAACTAAATTATTTTGTTTTCCGTGCCTGTTATTTAATTCGAATAATACAACAGTGTGGACTCACTCCGGTTATACAGATTTACATAATTTCTATTCCGCGGCAAAAAAGACTAACTAACACGTGCAATTGCAAAATCTTTACTTTTTTTGCGAAAAAAAAAACGCTGCCCGGTAGGTCCTTAATCCCTGTGCACGCCACTGCTACCATGCTGTTGACAAGCTAAAATTATGACCATGTTACAAGATTTGGATTATCTACGGACAAATTGCGGACGTTGTCCCATAAAACCGGACATCATCTACTGAAGTATCCGTCAGTGACCGGTGTCCGTAATTTATCCGTATGAGTTTTGGTGATTCTTCATTCTTTTATGGGTAGGATGTCTCGGTTTTCAGGGATATACTAGTTTTTGGCGTACACCATAAATTAATACTGAATATATTTTTTTTTATTAAATTTTCACACTTATTGTTTACATTTTTAAATCTTGATATATATAAATCACGTGTCACGTTGTTTGTCCGCGATGGACTCCTAAATTACTTACGGCCGATCTCAATAACGTACTTACCTTTAACCATCTGTTACATTACCAATCTTTAGTAGCTACAACCACATTTGTGCGTTCCAATAAACTAAAGATAGATTGGAATATCTACCTTTACTTTGATGTACCTTTGGGAGGGCTTACTGCTTCCCATAGTTAAGTAGATCCATAGAAAAAAAATGTAGAGCGTCTCAATAACATTTTGACAGTTAACTTTAGTTTGTTTTCGTAACTGTCAGTCAAAAATTTGCTATCTCCCGAAATCGGGCGATTTGCTAGCGGTTTACATAATAATTACGACTTATTTCATAATAAAATGGATTTGTTCAGTGATGAAAGTGATAATGAGATGTATGAAGCCGGTGTATTTGATTCTGCGACAGCTACAGTATCTGATGAATGCAGAGTGTACAGTCGCATTAACTATGAAAGTGAATTTTCTGACTCGGAATTTACATTTAGATTAAATAAAAATAGTGTAAATGAGTTATTAATAAAAATTTTACCAAATTTGAGAGTGAAATCCTCCCGGTGAGTAAATTATTTCTAGTACCTACTTTACCTAAAGTTATCAAATAGAACCATCAAAAGTAATGAACCAACCTAGTTAGTGTAGCTATTAGCTAAACATGAGATATTTTTATTAATTTATGACTACAACTAATTAAACATTTTATTTCAGGAACTATGGTGTATCTCCACTACACCAGTTGTTGCTCACTCTCATCTCTCATTTTATGCATTGGGCACAATGCTTGTATCTGTTGCCGACTTCGTTGGAGTTTCTAAAGCAACAGCTAGCAGAATTGTGTCTGATGTATCTCGTGCAATAGCTGGACTGTATCCTGAATATGTTAAAGTTTTGGAAAACACACAGCATGCCTTCCATGCCATTGCAGGATTCCCCAAAGTACTTGGGGCAATTGACTGTACACATATACCCATACAATCACCCAGTGAGTTGGCATTTTTACTGTTAAAATGCTTCAGGTAAAAGTCATGCTTTCATGCCTTTTACAAAAGCTTGCACTTACTCGGATCTTAATGAATAAATAAGAGATTTTTATTTTTAGGTTCTAATATAGGAGAAGAGTACAGGAATAGGAAAGGAATATTTTCAATGAATGTTCAAGGAGTCTGTAATGCAGACTTGCTATTTATGAATGTAGTTGCTCGGTGGCCAGGGTCTGCTCATGATGCTACTATATTTAACAATTCCATTATTAAAAGTGAGTATTATGCATAATATTTTCTATTAAGTATTTATTAAACTTTTCATGCATACCTATGTGATAACATCACCTACATAAAATAACATTCTTATAATTATTTTCAGTGCAATGTGAAGAAGGGATCATTGAAAATAGATGGCTCATTGGTGACAGTGCATATCCTTGTAATTCATACCTATTGACGCCATTGCTCAACCCGGTATCTCTTGCAGAAATTCGCTACAATGAATCACATATTAAGACCAGGAACACCATAGAAAGGTTAATACCTATTATTTATCATTGGTCACTTGCCTATTTGTTTTCATATGAATATATATAGGTGGTGTTCAGTAGGAATAGTTGTGTAACTTAAATATTGTTAGTAATTCAATAATTTTTTCAGGTGCTTTGGAGTATGGAAAAGACGCTTTCCAGTGCTTTCGTTAAAAATTCGTCTCGCATTACAAACAACACAAGCAGTTATTATTGCCACATCTGTGTTACACAACATTTGCAGGTGGAATAATATAAGTGATGTGGAACCTGAAGTTGAGATACCGCTTGAGCAAGCTGATATTCCCCTAGTTGAGGGAGTGGGTCACCAACATCATCATGTTAGACAACATCTAATAGATAATTATTTTAGTTGGTGTGTACCTAATCATACAACTTGATGTCAGTCTTATGGTTTTAGAAAATAATATGAAAATGATCAAGGGTATAATTTTGTTTCAGATATCTACACAAATTTGGGGCTAGATTCAACAAAGGAATATTGTAAAAAAATATCATTAATTCTAATTATATTTAATTGAAAATGTTTGATTTTTATATCCTTAATCATTACCTTTCTGATAAAATATAATAAAGAAAAACAAAGAGAATATACTGACACAATGTTTTTTAATTAAACAACACAATAACAGACCCGTTAACTATACACAATATGACAAAAATTAATAACTAATTAATACATGTAATAAATCAAGACTAACTTATAAATATACTGACACAATATTTTAAATTAAACAACACAGTACACAATAATACACCCCTTAACTATACACAATATGAGAAAACTTAATAACCAATTAATACATGTAATAAATCAACACTAACTTATAAATATACTGACACAATACTTTTAATTAAACAACACATTACACAATAACACACCCCTTAACTATACGCAATATGACAAAACTTAATAACTAATCAAAACTTGTAAAGATTAACTTATAAATTTTAATTATAAATATTTGAAACTTAAACTATTCCTTACAGTTCTGTTTCATTAATTTTATTTCTAATTCTAATTTTATATTTTCTAATTCTATTTTTTTATTTTCTAATTTCACTTTTTGTGCCTTAGCTTGAAAATAAGCTGCCAACCCCAGATCTTTGTCTCTTTGAGCTCTCTGTACTTCTTCAGAGAGCTTCCTCCGTTTATTCACTGTAAAAAAAGAGTTTTATTTAATTTAAACAGTATTTGCACAAAATTTCTTCACCCACTGCTTATACTAATGAATCCTTAATTAATAATATTTTTTACACCTTGCAACCTTTAACTAGCACTGTAAATAATATTTGTCTCAAAACGGTAAAACATATAAATAAATAAATATCTTGGGACAACTCACACACGGCTATCTGATCCCAAGCTAAGCAGAGCTTGTGTTATGGTAACCAGACAACTGATATACATACTTATATAATTTATAAATGCATACATATTATAGATAAATCACACCCAGACACAGAACAAACAATCATGCTCATCACACTAAGTTTGTCCTGGGTGGGAATCGAACCCACGCCTTCCGGCTTAGCAGTCAGGGCCACTAACCACTAGACCAACAGGCCCGTCAAATCCACCCATCACTGAACTATGTAAATTAATTTTAGCGACAAGTTAAAAAGATATGTAACTTACTGGCACTTTTTGGAGTGTTAAAAATATAGTTATTTGGTGTGTAACTAACACCACTACCACCACCATTATCACCACCACCATTACCACCACAATCACCACCCATTACTAAAACGGTACTGCCCTGAGCTACTTCTGGCAATGGTTGGAAGTCAAAAACTTCTACGATTGCTTCAGAGGCTTTGCTAGCAATTGCTTCATCCGCATCACCACCAAACTCTGCAGGTAAACCATTGCATGTTGCACCTAAAATTGATGCTACTTGGTCCAAAACTTCATCAGGAGGTATATAAGACTTCCCTCCTCCAGTCTGTAAATTAAAAACAAAGTTTAGAGCAACTAAAATAAAATGTATGACTATATTAATCCTTACCAACATAATATTATAAAAGAAAAAGTGAGTTTGTTTGTTATGATTTCAAGCCTAAATGGCAAAATCAATTTTCATGAATTTTGGTATAGAGATAGTCGGGACCCTGGAGATGGGCATAGGATAGTTTTTATCTTAAAAATCCCACGGGAACGGGAACCACGCAAGTGAAACCGCGAGCGAAAACTAGTAATATTATAAACTTCTTAAAAACTGACCTTAAGGTTATTTTGTCTTATGAAAGCACTACGCTTCCTTGCAGACTTCTTTAAATTCTCCCACTTGAGTCGAATTTGCTCAGGACGCCGCATATCTCCCGTAACAGCACTGAACTCCTGTGCAATTGACTTCCATGCTTCTTCTTTCAGTTTATTATTTGTTGCGTTCGTCGCTTTGGTGGTTATCACTGGATGTTTATTAATCATGCCGAGAAGAAGAATTATGCTGTCCTTTAAAAGCGGCTTAGCCTTAATCTGAAAGTAAATTATAATTTAGGCGCGAATTGGTGGCACGCGAACTATTTTGTACTGTTCCAAAATAAAGAAAGTTAAACAAAATATAATCAATGGGTACGCAGGCAATACTTACATTTTGTTGTTCAGCCATTTTATAAAATTGTTGCACACTAGGTAAGTACTAATAAAAACAAATAAGTAATAATTTTAACAGTTGCGAGCGAGCGCGGGAGCACAGAGCGCGGGAGTTTGACAGAGCGCGATATCGATCGACATAGCGTCGCGTCGTTTGCTGGCAAATGTCAAAAATGCGTTATATTGCATCATGCTAAAAAGCATTTCATCATTATTTCATTATAAAAAAAACACCGTTTTCGTATAAATTATAAAAGCAGGTTTTTTAAAAGTACATTTTTACTGAAGCTAATATCGTATAAGCAAAAAGAATATTTTTCACAAGAAACAAAACGTAACGCATTTTTTGTGAGGGAAAGGACCTATCTGTCTTTAACTTTAGATATCGTTACGGAAATTTCGTTATTGAGACGGCAGTTATTGGTAGATCAGAAGTAACAGTAAAACTCTGGTAGCTAACCGAGTTTAACTCTCGGTAGATTATTGAGATCGGCCGTTAAAGAAGGATGGCGGGGACACATGTAGGTACAACACTGTGTGCAGTTTGATCCAACTTGAAAGATAGGGTAGGTAGAAAGGTAGAAAATTGCATTGCAACGCATGCACGCATGGGCATAGCTAGCATTTTTATAAATAAAGACATTTGAATACACATTTCACAAAATTATTATAAATAAATAAAGGTTATTGCCGGTATCGGGAGTAGGGTCCAAGCTACCGGTGGTTAGGGCTCCCGAGAAAGGAACCTTCTCACAATGCAAGCCGTATCGAGAAGTATTGCATCTGAATCAGCCCCTAGATCGACGTTGTAGGTATAAACCATTCAATGTATTCAACACAGTCATGTTTGTTTACACAAAGTCCAATTTAATTACCATCATAAACTGCACTTTTACCAACAATCCATTCAACCTCAAAAACACGACACAGAATTCTTCCGTGCTACCTTTAAACATACACCGTTAGACACAGTGTCTCCCCGTGCCTCCAGTTCAAACACCCCACGTTCAGGGATTGTCGTCAACCGGTCATTTATTAGGGCAGGCTTACCCATATGATGTGAGAGAAAAACATGGGTGATTGATGAGAATGATATGCGTTAGAGCTGTTTTTGTGGTAAGGGTAGGTTCTAGTGTTTTTATTTTAATCGTTCGTCAGGAGATATTTTTGGTTAACTTTTCCCTTGAGATTTGATTTAGGGCTTCCAACTATAGTTAGTGTAAATCGTAAGGAAGTCCCTTAAATATTTAGAACTAGCTTTGCTGCGCGGTTTCATTTCCGCCCGGCTCCTCAAGGTCGGAGCGTGATATTAGAGGGGTTCGATCCCCGCACGAGAAATTCCTAGTATGGGGCAAGGTTTATATAATAAATTAAAAAAACCTACTAGCGACCGGTCGCGACTTCGCACGGGTGCAATGTACTAATATACTAATACATATAAAATTTCCTCTTGAACCATACTATATATTTAAAAAAAACGCGTCAAAACCCGTTCAACACTTTTATAGATACATAGATAGGAATGCATAAGATGCGATGAAAGCGTCTTTGTTTTATACAATGTAGTGATAGCCTTTCTCAATCGATGGGATATCCAAAACGAATATAATTTTTCAATATCAGCCAGTAACTGTAGTTCCTGAGATTAGCGCGTTCAACCAAACATACTCATCGGCTTTATAATATTAAGTATGAATTACGTAAGACTTATTAAGTAAGACTTCTCCTTCTCGATTCAAGACGAAACGAATCGATTTAAAACGCAGTCCACTCTTGTTGGTATGCGGAAAGAAACCAAACAAATGCGCAAAGTTATTGGGAAAATCCTCTTAAGGTTACTCTGAGAAACATAGAGTTGATCAAATGAAATATTTCATTTCCAACGACATAAAACAGGACTGACTTTTCAGTGCCTTTCGTCAATTAAATTTATTTTTGTCTTGTCCATCAATATTATCGCTAATTGAAGATACTAGATTACTTCGTTCGTTCGTTCATCTCTTGGCCGCAAATGCGACTGCTGAGCATAAGGTCCAGAGTTTGATTTCCGGGTCGGAACAAAGTGTTAGTGGGCTGTTCCATCTATCTCAGTACCAGCCACGTTGCCTGGATTGGTCACAAGTTTGATCGCAATAGGCTCGCTCCTATTACGAGGCAATACGGAAACGGGACCCTTCTAAGATAAATAAATAAATAAAATAAATATCTTGGGACAACTCACACACGGCTATCTGATCCCAAGCTAAGCAGAGCTTGTGTTATGGTAACCAGACAACTGATATACATACTTATATAATTTATAAATACATACATATTATAGATAAATCACACCCAGACACAGAACAAACAATCATGCTCATCACATAAAGTTTGTCCTGGGTGGGAATCGAACCCACGACCTCCGGCTCAGCAGTCAGGGCCACTAGACCAACAGGCCCGTCAAAGATCACTTTGTTGTTCGTCTGTCGGACTCATTATCCAGGTTTCCGCAATTCCTAACCCCTTGACGAAGACCCTTAGCCTTAACCATTACGACACACTCAACCATACAACTCCAAACTACCAACATTAAAAACCGCGTACACACTCCCCGAAAGTTTCGTGGTCTACAATTATACGTTGCCTCACAGCCTGGGAACTAGGTTGACGACCATAATGTTACAACATTATTGTTGTGGTCATACTGTCATATAGTGTGCTATGCTTTATTGTTAACTAGCTGTTACTGGCGACTTCGTCTGAGATTTTTTAGCAGGAATTTCATTAGCTATAGTTGTGGAGCAGGTCAATAAAATGTCGTTTTACCGTTGGTCCTACGCCTTTTTTTTGCGAATGGGAAACCATCAAATAACTTCCTCTGCTTTGGGCGGAGGGGAGGGGAGTGTCAGACTTTTATTGATTGAGGGTCAAAAGAAGGACGCGGCTGGGTTCACCCATGTCCCTTATGGTGCGGGCCGCGGTATCTTTTTCGAACAACGACATCATCCTTGCTGACATCTTTTTGAGGCGCGCGTAGAACACGTGCGCGCCGGCGAGACGGCCTATCATCACTTGACGGACGGACGATGAGCTACCCATAGCTCACTGTCCACAGACTCGCATCTACGGTGGCCGGGAGTCGTCTTGCGGCGCCCGACGCCTGGAGCGTCTACCGCGGCGGCATGCTTAGTTTGAGGTTCTCTCCCTCAAACTTCCGATCTCCGTCCTATCAAAATTTGAGGGTAAGGGAAGAGAGAGTATATGTACACACACTTGTGCTACTTAATATCCCTAGCATCGAAGAAGTAAGATTGCCTGGAATTCGATCTGGAGGTTGTTTGACAGATCTGGGATAAAAAGTTGCCTCTGTCCTTGTAACAGGAACGTGGAGCTTGGCTCAAGCAAACAGAGGCCCATACCGTGCTGTGGGTGAAGTCAGGCTGTGGATGATGATAACGATGGTGATAAGATTTTCTCCAGGTTCCAAGTTCTCTGTCACATATATATGTTTATGCGTGAAAAGGTAACAGAAAAACGGATTTACTTCCGCAATTATAATATTTTTGGTATAGAATCTGTGGTTTTTGACAAATTGGAGAAAGGGCTCAAAATTGGCTTTCTTTTGTCTGTTTGAAATGTAGATTTGAAAGGGTTTTTCCATTGTTATTCGGGCTTTGTAATAAGTTTGTGTTTGTGCCCATCATTATATTGCAGCACCCTTAAATATCTATATATATACTTACTGATGTTTCTGTATTTTTAGTCATCGTTTGCACGGAGTTGGTAAAGAAGTTCTTTGTCTTTGCTAAGTTGACTTTTTACACCTACTTATCTCATATTTTTGAAAAATGCTTAATCATCATTTTCCTGACCTTGTCCCAACTTCTTTAGGGTCTGCACGGCATGTCTCAGTCCATACTTCTCTAGTACTTGTCATCTCAGCAGCAACCTCTTTCCTTACCATATCATCCATCACACAGCCAATCCATCCGTTTATTTAGTCTTCCTCTACCTTTAAGGCCATCCAAATTCATACTCAAAATTTGCCTTACTCTATTTTTCTAATTCCTCCAGGATGAATCCTTGCTAATCTTATAAAAGCGAAAGTGAGTTTGTTTGTTTGTTACGTCTTCACGCCTAAATGGCTAAACCGATTTTGATGAATTTTGGTACAGAGATAGTTGGGACCCTGGAGACGGATATAGGCATTTTTTTTTAAAGTGACAAATGAGGGAGAAAGTGGGAAGAAAAGGGAAAACTTAGCTTTGCTATTACAATAAATAAGGCGCAAGGGCAAAAACTACAGGTAGCAGATACCTGCAAATCAGGAAAGGGGAAGTGTGTTACCCCGAATTTAAAGCAAGCGAAGAAGAGCGGGCAAAACATAGAGGATCTACCTACCTATCTGTAACATCTCACACTTTGTAACTTGACATATGTTTACAAATAAAGCATTCTGATTCTGATTAGTAGATTCCCCTTATGGTCCAATTGCGCTGTGAAAAAATCAACCCTCTAAATCTACGCAGTCAATAGATATGGCTGTTTATGTTGCAAGTTTGTACGGAACCCATGGTGCTCGAGTCCGACTCGCACTTGGCTGGTTTATCTACATTCATATTTTTTTAAAGCAATATTTAAACATTTGAAACATAAGCATTAAAAGTGAATAAAGACTGTAACAATTATGAAGCTCAAAGGATATCACTGAAGATTGCCAACCCCTTAAAATATTGACGAAATGTCTGTAGGACTTTCACTAAGTACAAAGAATCTTTCTAAAAGGTTTTCCAAATTAAAATCAATATTTTACCAACAGATTGGCCTTCAAAATTACAAGGTAGTATCTCTTTAATTATTTTCTTTACGTCTCAGGTGGCTCTGGGTCTATTTTACTCTTAAACCAAATAATTTATAAGACCTTCGTGGAGACCCATTATAAGCGGAGAATAAATAAATAAATAAAATATAAATAAATATCTTGGGACAACTCACACACGGCTATCTGATCCCAAGCTAAGCAGAGCTTGTGTTATGGTAACCAGACAACTGATATACATACTTATATAATTTATAAATACATACATATTATAGATAAATCACACCCAGACACAGAACAAACAATCATACTCATCACACAAAGTTTGTCCTGGGTGGGAATCGAACCCACGACCTCCGGCTCAGCAGTCAGGGCCACTAACCACTAGACCAACAGGCCCGTCAATTAAATTGCTTTCTGTCAAATGGTTTATTAAATAGGTAATTTATTTAACTTGAAGACTTGTTTTCGTTGGGAAACCTCCGAGTTTAAAACTGAATGAAAATGCTTCTAATTGGTTGTCGTTGCCATGGTGATATGTTTGTTGAGGACCAATTTATTGGTTGAGTGTTTCGGAATGGTAATGAAGTGATAGAGATTTTGATCTTCAAATGTTTGTTGCTGTTATTTAGATATTTTAAGTAAATGAGACGTGAGTATTTTCAGGTTATTCGAAGAGGTTTCAAAACAAAGTCATTTCAAACCAAGGTTAACTTTTTTACTTTTAAAGCTTTTTTATGTTAAGTCTAGTGTTTGCAAGAGCGAATGCTGTGTGTTATTGAGTTTTTCGGTGTATTATTAGGTACACCTCTGTGTAACCCTTCGGATATTACAATCGTGATGTTATGTTATGTGTTAATTAGCATTTTCGTCATAATCAGGTTCATTTTTCTTAATTAAGAATGCGACAGTCTATTTTTTTTTTCAAAAAAGGTAATCAGTTAACTTCCCCAGCTCTGGGCGGAGCGGGAGGGGGTAAACCCATACATGTTCCTTCTTTTCCCCTTTATGTTCCGGGGCCGCGGTATCTCTTTCGAACAACCTGCAACACCGGCAGGCGGTGGCCCCTCTACTTTGCTGACATCTCTTTGAGGCTCACGAGGATTATTACTAACGCGCCTTCGACACGGCCTGGCGACAGTCTACTTTAAAACAAGATTTGATTTGTGTTTCATTTTCGCGTCAATCGTAACAAGACATATTTATACTTAACAGTGCTAATAAAACACAAATGTTAAACTCGAAACTAGAAACATTTTTGTAAAAATATTCTAAAGCATTTACCATACACCACTACATCCATGTCCATGGAAGCTATTATTTATTCAGTTGTATGAACGGCATTGCTAGGACGCGGCCTCATTTCAGCCGTGTGTGTGTGTGTGTGTGTTTGTGTGTGTGTGTGTGTGTCTGCTTGTACAAATATTATCTGTGGTCTGTTGTCACAAGTGTCAGCAGGAGTTGGTCAATCGTATGTATCTGGAATGGTGTGGAATTAAGATAGAAAAACAGTTTTGATGTGTTAATTGACGTATATTGTTATTTTGAGGGTGCGTACCCAAGGGTAAAACGGGACCCTATTAGGTACTGACTTTGCTGTTCGTCTGTCTAACTGTATCTCATGAACCGTGATAGTTAGACAGTTGAAATTTTCACAGATGATGTGTTTCTGTATCGTCTAGTCATTTATTCAAACTAGGCTGATAATCAGCAACTTTTGAACGTCAACATTCCCTTTGCCATTTTCTAGTGTTTAGCTGACAAGAAGTGGCGGAATAAACTCCCTAGCAATACATCTGTCTGTCAAGTTAGAAGTACAAGATTTTATGTAATTTCATTTTTAACAAGGTAATTTATTTATTTACTAGCTTTTGCCCGCGGCTTCACTCGCGTTAAATTCGGGATAACACAGTTCCCCTTTCTGATTTACAGGTACCTGCTACCTGTAGTTTTTGCCCTAGCGCCTTAGTTATTGTAATAGCAAAGCTAAGTTTTCCTTTTTCTTCACCCTTTCACATTTTTATAAAAAAAACACCTCTGTACCAAAATTCACCAAAATCGGTTTTACCATTTAGGCGTGAAGACGTAACAAACAAACAAACTCACTTTCGCTTAATATTAGTAAGGATTACATCATGGAGGAGTTACAGCTTAAAAGAAACTTAATAAAAAAAAACAACGGCAAGCCAATTACAAGTCCTTACCTAAGTATAGTACCAGACTAAAAATTTAAAATGAAATGTGAGAACAAACAGCACTTTACGCAATAACCAAAATGTAATGTTAATCATTTACCTTCATTACAACTACATAAGATATAATCATACCAGCCTATAAAAGCCCCACTGCTTGGCAAAGGCCACTCCTCTAATAAAGAAGGATCGACGAGCATTGATCACAACGCTTGCTTAAGACGGGTTGTCGACTTCAGACTTATATAAGTCCAGGTTTCCTCCCGATGTTTTCCTTCACCGATGTCTTCGATGTCTTAGATACACTTTAGAAAGTAGACATTGGTACTTGCCCGAACTAGAACTCCAAAGCTCATGCATTAGAGGCAAGGCGCTTAACTTCTGGGCTATCACGAGAGAGATCATCATCTGCCTAGCCTTTTCCCAACTATGTTGGGGTCGGCTTCCAGTCTAACCGGATGCAGCTGAATATCAGTATTTTACATAGAGCGACTGCCTTTCTGACTTCCACAACCCCGTTAGTACTGGGTAATGCGATACCCCTTGATAAGACTGATTGTCAGACTTTCGGAACACTGACTACCTGTAACGACTGACAAAGATCTACAAATGACAGCCGGGACCACGTGCTTAATGTGCTTTCCGAAGCACGGAGGAAACTCGGTATGTAACGGGTGCTCACCCATCCACAGAACAACCTAGGCAAGCGCGGCTTAACCTAAAGATCGACCCGCGCGGATGCTATTATTTAGCCACGAGCTCCTCCTCCTCCTCACGAGAGAGATAAGATACTTCAATATGATTGGGTCAATGTGAGTGCACTATTAACTCTAGCATACCCAATGGGGAAACAAAAACTAGATGTTATGTTATTAAGAAGTGAATTTACCTTAATTTTAAAATACCTGCTAAAAGGGTTTTGCTGAATAGTCTTTTAGGGAGCAACTTTGGGAGGGGCTCTTAAAAGGAGATTTTAAATGGGTACTGGGTTGTTTTAGCCCAAACATAAGTTTAATGTTATGATGTAGAGATGGGATTTTCGGATGCATATTAACCTAAAGTTGTGGCTATGTTGGCTATTATGGAAAGCGCTTTTTGTAAAATAAATCCTACAGTAAACTCAATTTGATAAACGCTTAGCCAATGCGCCAACTGTGTAGTAAAAAAAAACTAGCCGGCCCCCGGGGGTTTGCTACGTGATGATTAAAAAAAACCCATTTGTTATTCCAGACTATAATCTACCTCTGTGCCAATATTCATCAAGATCCGTTCAGCCGTTTTGACGAGAAAGAGTAACAAACATCCATACATCCATTCATCCATCCATCCTCACAAACATTGACATTTATAATATTAAAGTAGGATTACAATATTAGTAGGATGTCAAAAATATAAATACTTGCATCCAATTACCCCAATTATGTTAGTAAGTTTGTTAATATTTCATCTTTTTTAGGGTTCAATACCTGCAAAGGAAAAACCCTTATAGGATCACTTTGTTTCCTCTAATACCCTCAGTATTCTGTGGTCACTACGAGCTGTGAAAAATCGTGACGACCTGGACGCGTACCGCAAGGGTTGGTTTGAGGTGGCGCGGCATAGGAGTTGCGAAAGACTTGGTCAGGCCTTTGGCCAGCAGTGGGACAGATTGGGCTACGAAAAAAAATATTCCAGCAGTAGGACAGTTTGGGCTAGAAAAAAAAATCTTAAAGTTGGATATTCGAAACAATCTATAGGCAGGCTTACATGCTTCGGGGTTGCGGGTTGTTCGAAAGAGATACCGCGGCCCCGGAACGTAAAGAGCAATTAAGAAAATTAAAGAGCAAGGAACGATTAGAGAGATCGGAAGTTTCATGGAGAGAACCTCAAATCAACCCAGCCGCCGCGGTAGACGCTCGGGCGCCGTAGATCACCGTAGATCACTATCTGTGGATGGTGAGCAATGGTTAGCTCACCGTTCGTCCGTCTATTGACGACAGGCCGAGTCGACGGCGCGTTTGTGTTCCACGCGCGCCTCATTGAGACGTCAGCAATGATGACGCCGTTGTTCGAAAGAGATACCACGGCCCGGACCATAAGGGTTAAAAGAAGGAACATGGGTGGGTTTTAGTCAGTACAAGTCTGACACTCCCCCCGCTCCGCCCAGAGCGGGGGAAGTTATTTGATTATTTCCTATCCGCATAAAAAAAGGATTATATGCTACTAGGTAACTTACGAATTTCTCGTAATCATAAAATTCACTATGTTGTCAGTAATATTAAAAAAAATATAGATGGTGTTTTGTTGCAAAATTATCAAACGACTCACAGTTCAACACAAATGTATCAATTTGCTTAATCTTTTACATTGACAGTCGATCATTTTGAATTTCAAATCGTCTATGAAATTGTTCGGTTTCTCTCGCTCTTCTTGGAAATCTCTTGAATTAATGATCTTGGAATAAATTGCTAGAATACATTAAAGGAGGCTAGATAAGTGTTATCCAGCATAATCTGAGAGTTACTTAAATTCAGTACTTTTTTTGATCAATCAAGGATCGATTGTACCCGGAGGACACGGTGGAGCACACAGTGGCGGTCTGCCCAGCTTGGGCGGAGCACCGCCGCGCCGTGCCCTCGTAGAGGCGATCGGCGGCGGCGATCTCTCGCGTCCGGCCCTGGTTCAGTCCATGGTCCGGAGCGAGAGGGAATGGGAAGCGGTCACCTCCTTCTGCGAAGCAGTTATGCTAGCGAAGGACGTGGCCGGGCGTTTGAGGGAGAGAACCTCAAACCAACCCAGCCGCCGCGGGAGACGCCCCGGGCGCCGGGCGCCGCGAGACGGCTCCCGGCCACCGTAGATGCGGGCCTGTGTACAGTGAGCAATGGGTAGCTCACCGTCCGTCCGTCTATTGACGACAGGCCGTGTCGACGGCGCGTTCGTGTTTCACGCGCGCCTAAAAGAGATGTCAGCAAAGCAGAGGGGCTTGCCAGAGCCTCCACCTGCCGGGGTTGCGGGTTGTTTGAAAGAGATACCGCGGGCCCGGAATGTGAAAGGCAATGGAAGGAACATGGGTGGGTTTTAGTCAGTAAAAGTCTGACACGCCCCCCCGCTCCGCCCAGAGTGGGGGGGTTAGTTATTTTCCCACCCAAAAAAAAAGGGATCGATTGTAAAAAAAAAAACTATTTAACAAAAAAAACATATTCAAAAAAGGCGGTACTTAAATTGACTTCCAGAACTCGGTGACTTTTCACTTTTCATTTATCGATTTTTTTGCCACCGACTCCCGGAAGTCAATTTATTTTCCGTCTTTTTAATGTGTTTTTGGAAGTCGGTTTATATTTTTCCTCAAAATCAATGTATTTTTATTTCACAAAGGCCTACACGGGCACTTATAAAACCTCAAGAGAAGGTGTACGGTTCGGGTTGGTCGTTCCCAACCGGCAAGAAACTCCATTGTTACTCTTTTATAATCCTAAAAAGCTTTACATTTTATTTTTAGTTGTGGTATGATGGTACCATCATACAAATTTTTATCGAGTAGGTATTTATTATTCACTAGCTTTTGCCCGCGGCTTCGCTCGCGTTAAATTCGGTATAACACGGTACCTGCTACCTGCAGTTTTTGCCCTAGCGCCTTATTGATTTGTAATAACAACGCTAAGTTTTCCCTTTTCTTCCCTCTTTCTCCCTCATATCTAAATCTTTTTTAAAAAAAATAGCCTATGTACGTCTCCTGGTTCCCAACTATTTCTGTACCAAAATTCATCAAAATCGGTTTAGCCATTAAAGCGTGAAGAGGTAATAAACAAACAAACTCACTTTCGCTTTTATAATATTAGTAAGGATTGCTACTACGAGATTTGAGCATTCCGTCAGCTTTCAAATCCTACTAATATTATAAATGCGAAAGTTTGTATGGATGGATGGATGTATTGATGTTTGTTACCCTTTCACGCAAAAACTACTGGATCGATTTTAATGAAACTTTACAATAATATAGCATTTACATCAGAATAACACATAGGCTACAATTCATAAATATATTTATTGTATATTCTATCACCACGCCAGTCAAACCGCGGGGCGCAGTTAGTAGAAAAATAATAAAAGAATCAGTTCACAAGCACAAAAAAAATACAGTCGAATTGATTACCTCCTCCTTTTTTTGAAGTCGGTTAAAAATTGGGATATAACGTGATTTATGAGCCTCATTCTCAGCTAACCTACAGTTGAACATGACGCTCAGAAATCTTTTAATATCCTATTTTTTTAGCTAAATAATAACATCCGCTCGGGACTATCTTTAGGCTAAGCCGTGCTTGCCTACGTATCTTAATTTCTTCATTGTTTATTATGGAATCCGCATCAAAAATAACCAAACATAAAGCGCTTTAAGAAAATAAAATAATACATCACTAGACGATAAAATCTAGTTCTATTCAACTTTCAACCCTCAGCGCTATTTCCGCTTGATGCCTTCACCCCTACCTATTACACATATAGGTTAGGTCGTGAACTTACCCGTTGGTTTCAGGGGTTTGTTTCAGTATCCGTTGCCATGGCAACCTGTCGCCCCGACTAGACCTGTAAAAAGAAAAATAATAATTAGCTTTGTGTTACTGTAACTTTTTTCATGAAAATTGGAGAGAATTTTTGATACGTAAGTTGTTTGGATACGGTTATTTCTGTAAGGTTTTGGTTCATGAATAATAAATATTGATGTATGTTTCGGACAAAGGTATAAGGGTTTTTTTTTTAAATAATTTTACCAAAAGTGATAAGACAAGGATTTAAAGGGATTTATTGGCTCGATAGGTTCTGCAATATAGCTTCTACTGACTGAAACCGAACTCGGATTTGAGTTGCGCGCTAGAGACCTCTTTTCAGCGCCTGATTTACCCAAAATCAACAAGTTTGATGAACTTTTAAAAAATACTTAGTTAGAGAGGTGTCAAGGGACACCCGGATGGAACAAAGTTATTATTTATTATGTACAAAAATCCTGCATACACTCAACAAGTCTGTCCTGTCAAGTATTTTGTGTGTGCATAAATAAATAAATTGTAAACTTAGGGTTTCAATGGGTGATAAAGGGATGATGAACAATACAATTTAAATATATCCGTAATGCTGGTTCCAATCAAGCCTTTTTGAGAGATCATAGAAAGATATGCATGTCTAGAGCATCTCATTTTCATTCTCATTGACGGGCCTGTTGGTCTAGTGGTTAGTGGCCCTGACTGCTGAGCCGGAGGTCGTGGGTTCGATTCCCACCCAGGACAAACTTTGTGTGATGAGCATGATTGTTTGTTCTGTGTCTGGGTGTGATTTATCTATAATATGTATGTATTTATAAATTATATAAGTATGTATATCAGTTGTCTGGTTACCATAACACAAGCTCTGCTTAGCTTGGGATCAGATAGCCGTGTGTGAGTTGTCCCAAGGTATTTATTTATTTATTATTTATTTTATTTATCTCTATTGACTAGTTAATCCACAATCACGATCCCTTATCTTATTTTACGTATTGTGAAGTAAGTAATGACTTAGTGTCGGGCCTAAGTCGTCCACTCATACTTAAGGACTGTAACAGCAACATTGTTAAACCAAATGATTTTAAAAGAGTAACCACGGAGTTTCTTGCCGGTTCTTCTCTATAGGAAACAACCAACACGAATCATGCACCTTTTCTCGTCGTGCCCACGCACATGCCCACGTGAAATAAAAAAAAAATGATTTTAATCAATTTACTAACAATTTGTGACGGAACACAAATTATTAAATATTCTACATGTGTTTCCAAAAACTCGGCCAATCAACGAGTCCATACAAAATAAATCCGTACAATAGTAGACCACAAAGAAGTGGAATATACTTATCAGTAGAAATACTTCAAGTCAAAGTATAAATATCAAATAGGGTTTTAATCAGTAAAAGTCTGACACTCCCTCCCGCTCCGTCCAGAGCGGGGGAGTTATTTGATGATTTCTCATCCCTAAAAGAAACAAGTATAATACCAAACCGTCCCTAACCACGAGTGGTGCTCCTAAAACGTCAAGTAATACTCCACCGATCCTTACCTTGTAAATACCCGGACCCGCCATAATTGCTGCTTGAATTTTTTATATAACCTAAAACACTCATAATGTATTGTTTCCAGCCAGTTTCAAAACTGAGAAGGTTCTTAATTCGTCTGTTTATGTTTTAAGTATGTTTTGGGCATAATTCCAAACAAATATGGATAGATTTGGAAGGATGGGGCCGACAGATTTCGCGCGTGGAACACTAACGCGCCGTCGACACGGCATGTCGTCAATAGACGGACGGGTGGTGAACTACCCATTGTTCACCGTCCACAGGCTCGATCGTGTGTGCTTTAACAAACATTTCAACTTAACTACAAGAAAAGCAAGACCCGGAACAACTACCTGTAGGTCAGTCAAAAATATTTATATTTGACTGACCTACAGGTAGTTGCAGGTAGTTGTAGTTTATTCCTGTTCGTGGTAATTACACAGCACACGGATTACACGGAGAATCAAATCTGCGACACGCGGCGTACCAGCCAATCGATTAGTCATTTCACCAACCGTGCCGTCAAAAATGCTGTGTAATTACCACGAACAGGAATACACGGCGACATTGGAAGGCCTCTTATAAGGTAGAATGAGGATGTGATGAATAAAGGCCGCGGGAACGAACTAGATGAAGAAGCATAGCAGCAGTGGACGCCTTTTCGCTGATATGGTGATGATGATGACGATTTTTTGTTTGTAAAAATATTTCCAGTTTTTTATAAAGAAGATCTAATAGAACTGTGGAGATAATGGAACTTTCTGACTTACTAACGTGTTAGAGGAGTTTGATGATTTGCCATCCGCAAAACAATAAAAAGAAAAGAATTAGAGGGCAGGCTGTTACAATCATTCGGACAGATATTTAGACTATAGGATGTGACTGACTAATAGGGAAACTAAAAACACTTTTTCGGGTTCCGTACATCAAAAATAAAACGTAACCCTAATTAGATCACTTTGTTGTCTGTCTGCTTGTCAAGACCCGTTATCTTGAAAACGTTTGGAGGTATCGAGTTGAAATTAAAACCATATACTCAAGTCTATGGTCTCTTTATGTCATAAAAAATCAACCCTCTAAGTCTACGCAGTCAAAAGATATGGCTGTTTATGTCACACGTTTGTACGGAACCCTTGGTGCGCGAGTCTGACTCTCTTGGCGATTTTTTTGTCATCTGGATATCGTTTTCCACAGGTCTACATTCAGCAGTCGCGTTGACGACCACTTGGCCAGGGAGACAGACATTTTTAATACAATCACTTAAGGTATCATTATGATTGCTTGATTGTTCATTGAGAAGTTGAAGTGGCTGTAGACTCAGACGTTTCCGTTTTAAAACCAATCTGCTTGATTTATTCTCCCTCCGTTCGTGTAATTGTTTTCGTTGTTTTTAACCATTTTTATTAAATATAATTAAGTACATCCAGTTACTTTTGTTCATGTGTTTTGAAGTCTAAACTTGCAGTTACGGGAACCTAGGGCTCTACTGCATGCGCTGAACGTAGGCATCGTCCAGGGAACTTAATTCGCTTTTACATTGACGTTCTAAGAAGATCTTGCAATGGCGCGTTGTCGATCTGATCTCACCCGTTAGACTGGAGAATTTATTATTTTTATTTTTAAATACATAATTGGTGTTTGCTAGCTGACATGTGACAATGAATGAATAATTTCTTAATTTTTAATAATTTCTTAATTTCTTGTGATAAACGGAATTGTATAAAATGTGTTTCTGGGGAGTTTTTTCCGCCACTTCTTCTTCCCAGCTAAAACACTAGGAAGTGGTGAAGGGCAGGGCGTTTTTGTGGGACTGTCTTTTGTAATGTGACGTTCAAAAAGTGCTGATTATCAGCCTAATTTGAATAAATTACTTCTGATTTCATAAGCTTTCCTTTCTAAAAATCATAATCATCAATCAATATCAACCCCAATTTTAGCACAAACATTTTTATGATTTTTGCCTGCAAACAAAATGGTGGAATTCCCACCACAGTCCACGAAAACCTCACAAAAAACACAAAGCCCGATAACTTATCTTCTAAGAATTTCTAACTTAAACTAACACAAATAGATTCTCCAACAAAAACTGAACTAAATCGTAAACAATAAATAGTAAAAAATAAACAAATCGAAACAATACTAGTTGCAATAAGTTTGCGTGACCGAACCCACGGTATGGCATACTACTTTTTTACTCAAGCCATTGAACTATTTACCACAACACAAACGCAGTTACCATCACTCTTATCGTTGTTACAATAGGCAATATTTTATCTTGATTTGGCCGTAATTGTTACTTTGGCGATCTATAATAAAAGTTGTCTTGACTGTACAGTTGTATTCACTCTTATATCAATCACATAAGGTTGTTTTTCTTTGAGTAAAGTGTAGAAATAAAGTTGTTAACTTGGCATAAACTTGGCTTGGCTGTAAGTTCAAGGTTTTGTAGAGTTTCCGGATGATTACTGTTGGCGGTTGGTTGTGGGGATAATTCACTTTTAATTGGTCGTATTTAGTCAATGATGAGTGGTAGAAAGTAAGGGCCATTTGTATTTGTCATGTTTATGAGTAACTAGCCGCTCCCCGCGGTATTATTCGCGTAGAACGGAACGAAAAAACCGGCCAAAAGCGATCATAACATTTGACTGCGTAGATTTACAGCACAAAGGGATCAAATAGTTGAGTATCCTTACTTTCTTACTAATATTATAAAAGCGAAAGTGAGTTTGTTTGTTACCTCTTCACGCTTTAATGGCTAAACCGATTTTGATGAATTTTGGTACAGACATAGTTGGGAACCACGAGACGGACATAGGCAATTTTTTTTTTAAATGTGGAATTTGTGGGAGAAAGAGGGAAGAACAGGGAAAATTTAGCGTTGCTATTACAAATAAATAAGGCGCAAGGGGAACTGTGTTACCCCGAATTTAACGCGAGCGAAGCCGCGGGCAAAAGCTAGTAATATTATAAATGCGAATGTTTGTCAGGATGGATGCATGGATGTTTGTTGCTCTTTCACGTCAAAACGGCAGAACGGATTTTGATGAAATTTGGCACAGAGTTAGATTATAGTCTGGAATAACACATAGCTACTTTTTTATTATTACGCGGGCGAAGTCACGGGCGCCAGCAAGTATAATACTACTAGCTGTCTTGCGCGCTTGCAACAGTCTATCTTTAATAAGACTTGTTGCAGTTTTAAACTTATTTTCACATATTCTCCGTTGATCACAGTCCATTAATTTCACTAAACAATCATATTAAAACATAAATCCAGCTACACAATCCCAGCGGACCAAATCTATCATGTTTCCAAAATAGAACTGTCCAAGTTTAATATTTCTCGTGGAATGATCCCGATAAAAATAACATGTTCCTCCGCTAGGGATGTGCAACGCTCCGGAGTACGGAACGCGGGATCCGATGCGTTCCTCTGAGGCTGATACAAAAACTGAAATCTTCTTAATAAGTATTTGATATGTCGTAGATTCTATAGATATATTTAACAAATTTATTTGGTTAGCTTTGTAGATTTTACAAAGATCACCTTATAAATTTGCCTTACTTCATTAATTTAAAAAAAACCGGCTAATTGCGAGTCGTAATTGCGGGTTCTGTCCAAACACGCGACATAAACGGTCATATTTCTTTTTTTTTTAACTTGGCTCACACTAGGAATCTCTCCTGTATCGTGGGTGCGTTTACAAACATTTAAACTCACATAGACAAACAGCCAGACCCAGAACAACTATCTGTAGGTCATACAAATATTTGTTCCGTGCGGGGATCGAACCCGCGACACACAGCGCAGCAGTCAATCGCTCAGCCACTGCGCCAACCGTGCCGTCAATCTTATATCTTCATATCTTTTGACTGCGACTTTAAGACTTGATTTTGTGAGTTGAGTTCCAAGTATCTCTAATATATAAATTTTCCGTGTCACAATGTTAGTTACCGTACTCCTCCGGCTCGACCGATTCTTATGAAATTTTGGGTACATATTGGGTAGGTCTGAGAATCGGCTAACATCTATTTTTCATACCCCTAAACCTCAGCGGGTGAAACCGCTGGGCACAGCTAGCGTATTTATAAATGTTTATGATACTTTGAATGTTTAATGGTTTTTTTTCGGTGTACTCGTCGTAACTGCGAATAATATTTTTTCTTTCTTTCTTGAATTTGGAATAATATGAAGGAGAAAGGAGTAAATGATACCGTGCCGTCTGATAGAGGACAATGGAAGAAGAAAACGATTTGCGCCGACCCCAAATATAATGGGACAAGGGCAGGAAAATGATGATGACGATTTTTTTCTTTCTTTTAGTATGAAAAATACAAAAAAAAAAGAAAAAAAATGATTCATGATGCCATAAGTCATTTCCCACCTCTGTCTCTCTATACTCAACAACATCTCGGGAGGCCGCGAGACGGGTTCCTTGGTAAAGTAGGACTCGGATCCGTTCCCAGGAGATATGATTTACAGAACAGCCGCAAATGGAAATACCGCCGCTTCCCAGATGGTAACAGTTTAATAATGCATCATGTGGCTCGTAATAAGCCGCGAATTAATCTTGAATTATCTCGTTACTGTTTCTTTTTCTGTGTTTGTGCGAATGGAGGAAACAGTTTGAGTGGTTAAGGGTTTGATTAATATGGTACAGACGCCTGCACATCAAGCTACTACAATCTGTCAGATTTCTTTGATAGATTTTCGACTTTATTTCTAAAGTATTAGGTTCAAGGTTCATTGGGAAAAATTTACAGTTTCGGGTAGCTTGACCTGCAGGCGTCTGTACTTCGGATCTGTAGACAAGACATTTTTTCATGTCATAATAAAACATTTTTTTTGGATGACACTATACTCTCCAAGTTTGGTCGGCGTGAAGTTGGCAGCCACCAGTTTGCGCATAGGAGAATCGAGTACAAAAACTACCAACCCAACTAAGCATACCTTGTCATTTTTTTATAAAAAAAACTTGAGAGGTGTCAAGGGACACTCGGATGGAACGAAGTTATTATTTATTATGTACAAAAAACCTGTATACACTCAACAAAAATAATCGTCGCGACACCACACTGTTCAATGCGAAATAGAAAGACGAAACGAAAAATTAACTGACTTGTTTTCTATGAGAAAGAGAGACAGACACAGTAACACGCCTACGCCGCACGGCTTACAACTAAAAAGTGTCGTTACAACTTTTGGTCTTATTTTTTACCGTCTAGCCCCCTTTCGCAACGCGCAATAAGGAACTTCTTTCCAAAAGTTTTTTTTTTTTCATTTTAATCTTTGCTGTATTGAATTTCTGCTGTATCGTAGGTGCATTTACAAACATTTAATCTCACATTCACAAACAGCAAGACCCAAAACAACTATCTGTAGGCCGTACAAATATTTGTTATC
The DNA here is from genome assembly GCA_905475445.1 of Ochropleura plecta. NCBI lineage: Eukaryota > Metazoa > Arthropoda > Insecta > Lepidoptera > Noctuidae > Ochropleura > Ochropleura plecta. Next base: position 23,173,353 of record FR997722.1, read on the forward strand.
AAACCCGCAACAAGCAGCGCAGCAGTCAATCGCTCAGCCACTGCGCCAACCGTGCCAGCTGAACAGCTTAGAAAAGTTCTGCTACCCTACCATGACGTCTTATAGCAGAACTTATTCCGCTGAGGGAAAGAGACAGAGCTATACAGGGTGTCTAGCACCATCTCTTTCCCTCAGTGGAATAAGTTCTGCTTTAAGACGTCATGGTAGGCCTACTGGTACTTTAACTAAATCGCACCATGATAAATAGATCACCAAAAACTCGTCTTCATACTGTAACAATCAACGCATCATTGTGAAAGTGACCTTACTAAAGTCGTGAGCTGCGCTCACTCCAACTACTATGAGGTCACGATGTTGCAATTATACCCCACAATGGGTTGCGACACACCTATTAAGAGTTTTAGTAATTTTGGGAACTTTCCTGAGAATTAGACCGAGGTATTAGTACTAATTGATTTTGAGATGATTATCTTTTGAGAGTGCGATAAGAAATGATTCATTTCAAGATTCGAGGAAAATAATGTTGCCATAATTTAGAAGTAAGACAGTATATGCAGGCAGGCCTACCAGGGCCACCGCCTGCCGGCGTTTCGGGAGGTTCGTAAGAGCAATCGCGGCCCCGGAATATAAAATGTAAAAGAAGGAACTTGGGTGGGTTTAAGTCGATAAAAGCCTGACAATCCCCCCCGCGAGCGGAGGAAGTTATTTGATGACTTCCCGTCCGCAAGAAAAGACAGTATATGCATAGTATGATAAATGTAATATTTATATTATGGTAGCATGATCACTGTAGAAGCAGAAGCAATTAAATACAAAATGACAGATTGCAGATATTTTTAGATATTTATGATAACATATATTTTTTTAATCGAGTGTTCATTTTCCATTATTACTCAAAGATATTAGCAGGTAATCCGTAATATCCATATATAGAAGAAAAAATATGTATTATAGACGATAGCTCATTAACTACTCAAGCAATTTAATAAATAAAATTGATATAGGACCATGTCGTAAGTATACAATTACGAAAAAAAAAGAATTATGTATATCAGTCTACAGTAAACGGTGAACAAGCTTACAAAAATAAGTACGGCTGAACATAAAATCTTCTCCTTTTTTCAGTCTTCTTCGGTCAGTTAAAAATCAAGAAAATAAATATTAGTTTGTCCAGATTTTTCGACATATTGGGAGAAAAACAAGTAAGATATGAACTCTGAGTTTTGAGAACCTACATTTTCAGTATTCTCTTTAATCCTGCTAAACGAGAAGAAGGCTAAGAAGAAACCCCGCGGATTTTCGGCAATCAGACTAATCCTCACCTAATAATCCAGATACAAAACCAGAACAAACAATAGTAAGTCCCATCGAATAGCAATAAGTTTGAAAGACCATGATTATGCACAATTTCACGCAAATCAGTTCAAATTCCATCACGATGACAAATAATTGTCCAGTACGGTACCAAGGCACCAGAGAAATGAGAGCGAAGATATACTCAAATTGACGTCAGGCCGTGTCGACGGCACGTTAGTGTTCCATGCGCACCTCACCTTGATGTCAAAAGCCGGTCGCTAAAGTAGAATTTAGGGTCGGCCCATTTTGTCAGTTCCATTCTATTTTCCTCTTCCATTCCCTCTGTCAAACGTCACAGCATCATTTACTCCTTGATCAATGTCCCAAATGCTATCTAAAAAACTGTCTACACGAAAAACAGACATATCCTGTCTCGCGTAATCCTTTACTTAACAATCTCGTTTACAGGTATCACATCAAAAATAAATCCGTTTTAAAGAACACCTTGATCTACATCCTAGATATCTGCTTACACCGGAGCGAGAACCAATCCAATCACTCGCAGAGGTAGATATTCGGGGAAATGGCGCCGATCCCCGACGATTCAATTTCCTTATTGTGACGTCAACCGAATGTGAACATATTACACGTAGATAGGTAGCTCAGGTATTCAGACATCAATTTTAGGACATATCGAATGGTTGAGATGAAGAGGATCTTATATTTGGATTGGAGATGAAAATGGTAACACTTTCGGGCACACCTTTGGGCTATCATCCTTATTAATATTATAAAAGCGAAACTGAGTTTATCTGTTTGTTTGTTATGTCTTCACGCCTAAATGGCCAAACCGATTTCGATGACCAGTACAGAGATAGTGAGGACCCTGAAGACGAAATCAAGAAAGCTTTTGCTAAGTTGTTCGTACATCTAGAGCTTTAAGTAAATTCAATTTAGCACAACATGATAAAACTTAGTGTTTCGTTTAGATTTTCCGGAGGCTTTCGACTAAATGTATACAATTTCCGGACCTTCCATCTTCTAGGCACACTTTATGAACGTTTTATTATAAACTAGCTTTTGCCCGCGGCTTCGCTCGCGTTAAATTCGGGGTAACACAGTTCCCCTTGCGCCTTATTGATTTGTAATAGCAACGCTAAGTTTGCCTTTTTCTTCCCTCTTTCTCCCACTTTTTTTTTTTAATTGCCTATGTCCGTCTCCTGTTCCCAACTACCTCTGTACCATCAAATATGTATAAATATGTTTTCATCAAAATCGGTTTAGCCATTAAAGCGTGAAGAGGTAACAACCAAAAAACAAACAAACTCACTTTCGCTTTTATAATATTAGTAAGGATAGTAAGGATATGATTACAAACTATAATAGTCGCAACCTCTTTGGAATAGTTCAGATTTTCCTATACATTAATATTTTAGTTTTCCGTACCAAAAGGGTAAAACCGGACTCTTTTAATAAGATTCCCCTTTTATTTCCCAAGCTTTTATTATCATTTAAATTGTATATAATGAGGTTATAAGTTGATAGATGACATTTTCAAAGAAAGAAAATATTTTCTTCTTTTTAAAGCGTTTAAAAAAAGCTTTTTTAAAATGATTTTTTGGTTTTAATTTTTCCTAGTAAAATCTTTGCGAATACAACAAATTTTCTTTATATCTACTGTATTTTACTGCTTAAGTTAAATAAACTACCTAGCTTCTTTAAGATCTTGTCTCCCTTTCCCCTTCCCCTACGTTCCCCTTTCCAATATTAAATGAGTTCAAAGACAATGTTATGTCTAGTCTATAATATTTTTGTCTAAAGTCTGGCAATTTCCTCTCTTGTGACATTTTACTAAATATATAGCCACAAACTTTTCTTGTTGTTTCAGTTTGGTGTGTAAGTTTAGTACAATTTATAGTTTCCTTTAGTTATTGTGTAGTAGAAAATAAAATATTATTTGGATCTTATTTATTTTAAGTTTTAGAAGTACACGCGACGGCAGCTCAACCTATTCTAAACTATTATAACCTGATCTCTCTACTACGGATCGCACACCGTAGTAGAGAGATCATGTTAAAATGGTTTGGTATAGGTTACATTTTTAAACAAGCCGCTATAGTAATCTTTTTGACTCTATCTACATATTAATGAAATATTCCCTCGTGCCTTCAGGATTGGGCAAAGGAGGCAAACCCCAAGATAGATAGAAAGGAATCTTGGAGGCTTTTGCCCAAGAGTGGAACAAAACAGGTTAAACAAATAAAATACCCGTCATTGGAATGTTCGATTCCCGATTAAGAGGAGCTCGTGGCTAAGTAATAGCAGCCGCTCGGGTCGATCTTTAGGTTAAGCCGCGCTTGCCTAGGTTGGTCTGTGGATGGGTGACCACCCGTTACATACAGAGTTTCCTCCGTGCCTCGGAAAGCACGTTAAGCCGTTGGTCCCGCCTGTCATTTGTAGATCTTTGACAGTCGTTACAGGTAGTCAGTGTTCCAAAAAGTCTGACAACCAGTCTTACCAAGGGGTATCGTATTAGCCAGTATTAACTGGGTTGTGGAGGTCAGATAGGCAGTCGCTCCATGTAAAATACTGATATTCAGCTGCATCCGGTTAGACTGGAAGCCGACCCCAACATAGTTGGGAAAAGGCTAGGCACATGATGATGGTATGTTCAATTCCCGGGCCGAGTTAAGTGTTATTAGGTTTTTCTATTAGGAGTTTCTCAATAGCAGCCGCGGAGACATGATTTGTGGTTGATGGCAATAGGATCGCCCCCTTTAATATGGGACTTTAACATAACTGGCTAAATATTGGTATTCCTACTATTAGGTATACCTCTGCCTTACCCTGCAGGGATAGGTGTGATGTTATCTTATGTAAACTACCAAGGAAATCATGTCCGTTATCCTTAATATAATATTATAAAAGCAAAAGAGAGTTTGTTTGTTACGTCTTCACGTCTAAATGGCCAAAACGATTTTGTTGAATTTTGGTACAGAGATAGTTGGGACCCTGGAGACGGACATAGACTATTTTATTTGAAAAAAAGTGAGAAATGAGGGAGGAAGAATAGGGAAAACTTAGCTTTGCTATTACAATAAATAAGGCGCAAGGGCAAAAACTACAAGTAGTAGGTACCTGCAAATCAGGAAAGGGGAACTGAGTTACCCTGGAATTTAACGCGAGCGAAGCCGCGGGCACAAGCTAGTAATATTAGCTGTACTAATATTTTAAACAAACTCCGAATGTGAGTTTGTTTGTTACGTCTTCACGCCCAAATGGCGAAACCGTTTTTGATGAATTTTGGTACAGAGTTGGTTGGGACCCTGGAGACGGACATAGGAAGAAAAGGGAGAGAAAGATACATTTTTTCGATCAATTAAAGTTAGCGTTAGCCCAAAGTAACTATGCCATGCGGACGAAGTCGCGGGCGGAAGCTAGTAAAGAAATAAAGCACAAACACAGAAACACACGTACTCCGCAAATAACATAACAAGTTCCAGGTGCCAGGAAACAAGCCTATAATACAGTACTTTCACCAACTTGCAAACTGTCAATGTTTCTAAACATCACATTTCCTTTCCTAAGTATAGAATCTACTGCACGCATTCCTTAGCTTGCCACAAATAGATAGAATCATCTTTACTAACTTCGTAGCTTCAGACTTATCGATCGAAACGATGTGTGCTCTATACATTGCTGACTTTACATTAACTTTTGAAGTAGCGGCTCTGTTTGAACACGTAATGTAAAAGGGATTGAATTAGGTCGGAGTAGTGCAGTTTTGAAGGACTCAGTTGAAACTTAGATAGGATTTTGTGGTATGCTGTTCTTTGGCTTTGATATATGTAGGTTTGTTGGAAAGTGATGAGGATTACCCCATAGACATATCTCTTTATGATATGTTTCTTCTTCGTATGCGTAAAACCAACATTTCGGCATAAAAATAAAATGCGATACAAGAAGTTTTACCAAACTAGAATCTTATTGTTAACGGAATTTTATATGTTAATAGTGTTCTAGAAAAAAGAAAACCGCCTCCATATAAAAAAACAAATAATAATAGATACCGAAGAGTTGAGAACCTACTCCTTTTTTTGAAGTCAGTTAAGAAGTAATCTTACTGTTTATGTTAGCCTGCATCACACCACTGCTGGACCAAGTACTATTATAAAAGCGAAAGTGAGTTTGTTTGTTTGTGACGTCTTCACGCCTTAATGGCTAAACCGATTCTGATGAATTTTGTTACAGAGATAGTTGGGACCCTGGAGACGGACATAGGCTATTTTTATTTAAGTGAGAAATTAGGAAGATAGAAAAAAAGAGGGAAGAAAAGGGAAACTTAGCTTAGCTATTACAATCAATAAGGCGCAAGGGCAAAAACCTGCAAATCAGGAAAGGGAAACTGCGTTACCCCGAATTTAACGCGAGCGAAGCCGCGGGCAAAAGCTTGATTATCACCATTAATCGTCATCCAATCTCCAAATCCCAAAACCAAAACCACTTGAAAACATGCATCACCTAACTCAGTACCATACATACATTCAAAAGCATTAAGTTTATAGCCTAGTCCATCATTCGGATCTGCCTGCATTGCTTCGTTATCTCGGACACTATCCAGTCTGCAATCAACGTTTATTGATAAAAGATATGTCGGTTTGTCTGTTTGACCTGAAGTAGTACTAACATCTGCACAGTGACTCAGATCTGTAATGGAAATACATTTAGTGTTTATTGTTTGGATGGACTCCTTGTTTATTGCAGCTGCTACTGTTGGGGTTAAATTATTGTTTGGGCACATGAGTACTGCGACTATTTGGATGTTTATTCAGTTCAAATCATTTATTTCAGTATTACAAATTGCTTAAAACCTATGTTAGTAAAAAAAACTCTAGTGGTTCGTTTTTATTTTAGCATATTTAGTGATGGTATGATGATATACTATCACATAATTTTTTATCGAGTACTAGTTTTTGCCCGCGGCTTCGCTCGCGTTAAATTCGGGATAACACAGTTCCCCTTTCTGAATTGCAGGTACCTGCTACCTGTAGTTTTGCCTTTGCGCCTGATTTATTGTAATAGCAATGCTAAGTTTTCCCTTTTCTTCCTTCTTTCTCCCTAATTTCCCACTTAAAAAAAAACCTAGTCCGTCTCCAGGGTCGCAACTATCGTTGTACCAAAATTCATCAATATCGGTTTAGCCATTTAAGCGTGAAGAGGTAACAAACAAACAAACTCACTTTCGCTTTAATAATATTAGTAAGGATTAATTTTCCATTGTTACCAAAAGATTAGCAGATCATCACATTACTCTAAACTATACAAGCAATATAAATACAATTGATATGGGGTCACCGAAAAAGTATACTCTTCAAGTATCTTCTTCAAACAAAAAAAAGAATTATGAAAATCGGTCGACTCGTACTTGCCTGGATTTTTTGCCTAGCCTATGCTATCCTACTGTCCAGCAATGACCTCCCCCTAGTCTTTCCATGAATGATATACGTTCAGGTCAGCCCCACTCCATCTGTAGGCATCAATTTTGTACTTAGAAGTGGATCAGTTTACGGCGGAGAATAAAATGCATTGCATAACACAAAAATGCGTCGACTATGCACCAAACGGAAATCAATAAATTAATTCAGGAAATTTTAATATCCTGAATGCCATTTCTAGTCATTAAACAAACGATATTGAGCGTCATTAAAAAGGGTATAAAAAAGAAGATACCCTCGCCAGAAACGTCCGGTAATAGGAATTCCTAAGCCGAGGTAGGAATGCCTAGGAACATTATATTTGCGGCTTCATAATAAAGTCTGGAGCTGAGTTTTATATTTGTTGAGCCTTTTATTGCTTTTCAAGATAGATGATTGTGGCTCAATGGTCTCCTCGTGCGGTCGAATAGCGAGTCTTTTGTATTATTATTATTACTAGCTGGCCCCCGCGGCTTCGCCCGCGTGATGTTTAAAAAGGATCCTATGTGTTATTCTAGGCTATAATATAACTCTGTGCCAAATTTCATTAAGATCCGTTTAGTCGTTTCGACATGTAAAGAGTAACAAACATCCATACATGGACCCTCACAAACATTAGTATTTATAATCCTTACTAATATTATAAAAGCGAAAGTGAGTTTATTTTTTACGTCTTCACGCCTAAATGGCTAAACCGATTATGATAAATTTTGGTACAGAGATAGTTGAGACCCTGGAGACGGACATATGCTTTATGACGCACATACGCAATTTTTGTTTAAAGTTAGAAATGAGGGAGAAGGAGGGAAGAAAAGGGAAAACGTAGCTTTGCTATTACAATAAATAACGCGCAAGGGCAAAAACTACAGTTAGTAGGTACCTGCAAATCAGGAAAGGGGAGCTGTGTTACCCCGAATTTAATGCGAGCGAAGCCGCGGGCAGAAGCTAGTTTTCTTATTGGAGTCCTGCTTGTCTGCAATGTCCTGGAGGATGCTGTTAGTGCCACCCCGGACTCTGCCTAACAACGATGCGAGCCGCTTGCGCACTATGGCATGGAAGCCATCTACCCTGGCCTTCTCAAACATACCAAAAACAGAACTTTTTTCTGATATCTATGGCAAGATACAATAAAACAGGGGGATCTAAAATGGCCACTATATCAGAATCATAATTATCCTGTTGTGATTCTGCTAAAGCAGCTATTTTAAGCCCCCAGTACACATAAATATGGTTGCAAATGTCGTTGCACTAGCTATGAAAACGAGCTGGGTTTCACTCGGTCATCACACCACAACTCATTATTAAGTCTACACGCCGCCCGTGACGAATGACGAGGCAAACATTATACGAGCGTGACAAATTATGATAAAGTTCTTATTAGTTAGACTGTTGATTGTCGAAGTTACTTGTAAAGGAGTTCATGAGAATACTATAAGTCGCCAAACAGTATTGCTGTGTTCCCGATTGAATTGAAATTGAATTGTGTTGCTGGGGAGTTTCTTCCGCCACTTCTTCCCAGCTAAACACTAGGAAGTGGCGAAGGGCAGGGCGTTTTTGTGGGACTGTCTCTTGTAATGTGACGTTCAAAAAGTGATGATTATCAGCCTAATTTGAATAAATGACTAAGAATGAGTGAGTATGTGAATCTGTACTTTTTCTTTCCAGTTGATTACAAAAATAAATAGTTATTTTTTGTTTTTACTTTGGAAGCTCTTAATGTGCACGTCTTTCAACATCGTTCTCACATATATGTAAAATCTCAATATGAATTATGGTACCATGATCAGGATAATGAAAGAGGGAAAGGAGCTCGTGGCTAAATAAATAGTAGCCGCTCGGGTCGATCTTTAGGTTAAGCCGCGCTTGCCTAGGTTGGTCTGTGGATGGGTGACCACCCGTTACATACCGAGTTTCCTCCGTGCCTCAGAAAGCACGTTAAGCCGTTGGTCCCGGCTGTCATTTGTAGATCTTTGACAGTCGTTACAATTAGTCAGTGTTCCGAAAGTCCGACAAACAGTCTTACCAAGGTGTATCGAATTACCCAGTATTAAGTGGGTTGTGGAGGCCAGATAGGCAGTCGCTCCATGTAAAATGCTGATATTCAGCTGCATCCGGTTAGACTGGAAGCCGGCCCCAACATAGTTGGGAAAAGGCTAGGCATCTGCCTATCATCAGGTTAATAAAAAGAGTGTCCATGGAGTTTCACCGGTAAAGAAGATCTCAAATTGAGACAATGAACAGGGTATTAAAGCAGAGCACTCGCTCTATACCACCATATTAAAAAGAATTTGTGCTTGTTTTTCGCCAAAAACAACAAAGAATTGTTAGGATCCTACTAATATTTTAAATGCGAATGTTTGTGAGGATGTATGGGTGGATGAATGGATGTATGGATATTTGTTATTCTTTCATGTCAAAACAGCTGAACGGATCTTGATGAAATTTGGCACAGAGGTAGATTAGAGTCTGGAGTAACACACAGGATACTTTTTTCGATATCACGCGAGCGAAGACGCGGACGCCAGCTAGTTAAAAATATTTATGAAGAAAACAAGTCAACCTTTTCTGATCTCTCGTTAAATTCTTTAAACGCACTAAGAAGATTTATTACTAAACTTGTCATAAAGTCATAACATGACTGACGTGATCATTCCGCAGTCCGTCTTAGTTTCTCTTGCTAATCACTCCATTGCAATTATTTCGTGTACACTCCGTGACGCGAAGTGTTGGTACTGACAAATCATGCGAGAGTTTTTGTCGCTTTTAATCTATTGTCATTTACGTAATAGTTAATTAGTGATTACTATTCGAACGAAGTTCTATACCGTGCGTTGCGAAATGGAAAAATTAAGACCAAAAATTGTAACGACACTTTTTACTATTTTAGTTGTAAGCTGTGCGGCGTGCGATTGTTTCTCTGTCTGTCTCTCTCTCTCTCTCTCTCTCATAGAAAGCAAGCCAGTTATTTTCGTTTCGTCTTTCTATTTCACATTGAACAGTGTAGTGTCGCGACGATTATTTTTGTTGAGTGTATACAGGTTTTTTGTACTCCGTTCCAATAAATAATAACTTCATTTAATCCGGGTCCCTTGACACCTCTCAAGTTTTTTTTTGTAAGTAGGTAGTAGAGGTTATTGGTACGTCTGTGTTAGCAATTGTTGTGAAGCGGAGTTCTTAGAATCTGATAACGATTCTAATTTTGTGATTGGTTGAACCCTAATAGGGTTCCGTACATCAAAAGGTAACCCTTATAGAATCACTTTGTTGTTAGTCAATCTATCTGTTTTTCTATCCGTCAAGACCCTTTATCTCGTGAACGCGTGGGGGTAAAATTTAAACGATAATACAAGTGGTCCCTTGGAGCTATGACCAAAAACTGAATGAAAATCAACTCTCTAAGTCTACGCAGTCAAAATATATGGCCGTTTTTATATCACAAGTTTGTACGGAACCCCAGGTGCACGAGTCAGACTCTCACTTGGTCGGTTTTTAATAAGGGGCGAGCCTTTGCCTGACTAGCTTATATTCAAACTTTGTAGATAGAAAAACCCAATAAGATTTAACTCGACCCGAGTATCCAACCCAGGACCTCGTGCCTAGCAATCGCGCTTGCGGTTGCAAGACTAAACTAACAAGGCAAACTACAGTGTAAACTCTATATAACGACACTGAAGGGACTGTGCATTTTATGGCGTTATAGAGAGTTGTCGTTAAATGGAGAGAAGAAAAATCAGAATTAGAAGAAGAAATCTCTTCTACTGCGCGTATCAGTAAAACTTTTCGTCAACACACAGTGATTTTCTTTTACTAGCCATGTTTAGGTACAGTTTGAGTTTGTGAGCAACTGAGAATATGATAACGTATAAATAATCCATGACTCCTACTTATTAGCCATGGCCAAAAACAGTCGACACGTGTAAGCAATCCCAATTTGTAAACAAAAGAACGAATTTCTTAGAAAGTTCGGTATGCATGATTCCGACAGTCGAGTTTATTGCGGGCTAGGATATCAAAGCGACAAAAGAACGTACACAGCTGCGCAGTTTTTACTAATTTTAGCAACTTAAAAGGTACTTTTTATTACTTAATTGTTGTCGTTATAGAGAGTGGGTGTGATGCTATGTAGAGTGTATCATTGTATGGTAGACAAGCTAAACCAACCAAAGTCAATTGATTTCGACGCTTTAGAGAGTTTGTCGTTAAATCGAGTGACGTTACATGGAGTTTACACTGTATATAAAATGTACTTTTTCTTAAAAAAAAAAAAAAACGTTGCCCATATGTCACTAAGATTTTTTCTTGTGTCTATCCTTTATTTAAACTCACATACACAAATAGCCAGACCCGAAACAACTATCTGGTGTACGGCTACTCCTCGTCTTTTTTTTCGGATGGGAAATCTTCAAATAATCGGGGGGGGAGTGTCGGACTTGTACTGACTAAAACCCACCCATGTTCTTTCTATTGGCCTTTATGTTCCGGGGCCGCGGTATACCTATCGAACAACCCGCAACCCCGGCAGGGCAACTCCACGTCAAAGACGCGTATTTTGTGTACGCAATCTATACAGACATATGAACTTGGATCTTACATTGGTAGGCAAAAATTCAAACTGAGCCAAAAAAAATCGTATAAGTGGTACACCAATGGAACCGATTAACGTAAAATTTTCCAATTTCACAAGGAAATGGCTTAAAAATGTTTATTAGGTACTTCGATGAAAACAAGGTTATGTAAAACACGCGTCAAAGACGCGTATTTTGTGTACGCAATCTATACAGACATACGAACTTGGATCTTACATTGGTAGGCAAAAATTCAAACTGAGCCAAAAAAAATCGTATAAGTGGTACACCAATGGAACCGATTAACGTAAAATTTTCCAATTTCACAAGGAAATGGCCTAAAAATGTTTATTAGGTACTTCGATGAAAACAAGGTTATATAAAACACGTTCATTCTAGCAATGTATCGCACAATATCGTTCAGATTTACGCCTCGTCGACCGTGGATATAGCCAGCTGTAGGAGCCATGAATTTGGGATGACTGGGATTTTCATTAACCTAGTTTAACAGATTACTAGGATAAACTTTGTTGGGTTAACAGATTTGCGAATCGGTAACTTTTTTTGTAGGTACCTTGTTGAAATAAGTCAAAGATCATCGTGAAATATTCTGTATAATAACCAAATTAGATTTTAATTGTTATTTTTTTAATTGCCCCTTTTCGTTTTCATAAAAAAACGTGTTACACATGTTAAATTATAACCGACTAGCTGGTGCCCGCGTCTTCGTCCGCGTGATGATCGAAAAAAGTATCTTATGTGTTATTCCAAACTATAATCTAACTCTGTGCCAACTTTCATCAAGATCCGTTCAGCCGTTGTGACGTGAAAGAGTAACAAACATCCATATATCAATCCTCACAAGTTCTATTTTAGCTAATCGTAGTGCATTTTATCTGCCTTAACCGATTACTTGGTATCCTTGAAAAATGTGCCGCATGGTTACCCATTAGGAGGCCTCGAGGGCTTACCAAGCGAAATCGCACATTAACTGGCAAGTTGAAGAGTGACTTGGCATAATAATATTGACTAGGAGTACATAGTTACCTTTACAAATAGTCCCAATCTGTATGCATTCTAAGTAGGGACAATGAGGTCCCTACTTTTTTTTTTTTTTTTTTTTCGGGTGGGAAATCATCCAATGACTTCCCCCGCTCTGGGCGGAGCGGGGGGGCATGTCAGACTTGTACTGACTAAAACCCACCCATGTTCCTTCTATTGCCCTTTACGTTCCGAGGCCGCGGTATCTCTTTCGAACAACCCGCAACCTCGGCAGGCGGAGGCTCTGGCAAGCCCCTCTGCTTTGCTGACTCTCTTTGAGGCGCGCGTGAAACACGAACGCGCCGTCGACACGGCCTGTCGTCAATCGACGGACGGACGGTGAACTACCCATTGCTCACCGCCCACAGGCCCGCATCTACGGTGGCCGGAAGTCGTCTCGCGGCGCCCGGCGCCCTGGGCGTCTCCCGCGGCGGCTGGGTTGGGCAGATGTTCTCTCCCTCAAACGCCCGGCCACCTCCTTTGCTAGCATTACTGCTTAGCAGAAGGTGGTGACCGCTTCCCATTCCCTCTCGCTCCGGACCATGGCCTGAACCAGGGCCGGACGCGAGAGATCGCCGCCGCCGATCGCCTCTACGAGGGCACGGCGGTGCTCCGCCCACGCTGGGCAGATCGCCACTGTGTGCTCCACCGTGTCCTCAGGGCGATCGTCACAATGGTGACACCCGGGCGCTTCCTCCCGCCCGATGATGTGCAGGAACCTCCCGAAACTTCTGTGTCCGGTGAGGACCTGCGTCAGGCGGTAGGTGAGGACGCCATGACGCCTCTCCAGCCACTCCTCAAAGAGGGGATGAGGTATACTTAGAATACTTTTTGGGAAATTGGCTAAGGCCCGGTTCTAATAAACAAAAAAACGTCTACGTTTCAAAGAACTTATGTAAAAATACTACTATCCGTAAGCAAAACGAATCGTTTCTTGTTTTTTGGAATCGGGCTTAAATATACTTTATTTAAAAAGAACTTTAGTTTTTTTTTTAAACGGTATGTGTACTTGTGGCTGTACCTGTTATCTTTATTATTCATAAAGATTCTTATTATTTTTTATAAACCTGTTTTCTTTCTTTCTATATAGCCACGAGCTCATTTTAGAACACACAAACACATGCTAACAAAATAACCTCATCTCCATGTCTCAAACACCCAGTCTGTTAACCACACCGCTCACAACTGTGCTCAGCTATGGCACCGCATCGAATGCTCGCTTTCTCTCACGCTCGGCTGCCACTGCTGGTAGGCAGAGGCAGCTGTCACAGTTGAGCGCACATTCGCACTCCGCTTTGATAGGCTCTCAGATTTTAAATAACACGCCTGTTATAGCTAAGGTCAAGTTTAATACGGAATTTAGTTGCTTTTTATGTTGGTGTTGCACCTCGTTTTAGTTGAGTATAATTTGAGAAGAAGGAATTATTGAATTTGGTTGGTATTGCTTGTTTTTTATTTACAGACTAGATGGCGCCCGCGGCCTCACCCGCGTGATAGCGAAAAAAAAAGTATCCTATGTGTTATTACAGACTATAATCTACTTCTGTGCCAAATTTCATCAAGATCCGTTCAGTCGTTTTGACGTAAAAGACTACAAACATATGGATGTTTGTTACTCTGGTATATGTATCCTACTAGGTATACCTACTACGTATGGACATCCATACATAGTATAGTAGGATATCCACATAAAAAATATTCACTCAAAAACTTAGGATTTTATCCAAACGTCCGTGAAAGAATCACCCATTTAACTTTCGAGGAGTGTATTTATTTAAAATCCGATATTTATTATTATTTTCTATAAGGATATTGCTACATACACTGTATATTTGAAGATGCGCTGTTATTAAAACAAAACTTCATGCTCAGTCACCAGAGGGACCTGCCAGGGCCACTGCCTGCCGGGGTTTCAGGTTGTTCAAAGAGATACCGTGGCCCAGAACACAAGGCCAAAAGAAGAAACGTGGACGGGTTTTAGTCAGAAAATTCTGACGTTTCGCCCTGCATAGAGCAGAAGAAGTTTCTGCCTTGTCACGATGTTGAATTGAAGCTAGTCAAAATGATTGGCAAAGGCTGAAAATAATGCGTCTTTTATCAACACTGTGGTACCGATTCTGTCGAACCATCGGCATCGGATTTAACTAGACTAATATAAATTAACCTCTACAGCCCCAGCGGCACAAAAACTTGCCAGTCAACAAGTATTACTGTTGAGCCCCGCTGGCACAAATTTGTGCCACCAAACCCCGACCGATTTAAAACTGTATTTGTAGTAAAGATAAGTCTTAAAATTAGATTACGCTTACGATAAGAGCCCGCCCGGCGGTGCTTGACAGAGAGTTGACGTAAGTAATGGCGGTCCTTGAGAGGTTAAAAAAAGAAGGAAGGAAGAGGGTAAAATGACTTACCTAACCACGTCTAATTTTACTCCACAGCATTTTAGTCGCGATTAAAGATAGTCCAATTTAGCTTACAACCACAATTTTTGGTGAAAAACGTCAATTCCCGAATAGCAATATTGCCATTTTCTCTAAATTGAGTAACTATCAATGCTGTCTAACTCTGATTGTAATTTCAAACGAGGAAACGTGGTTTGACAGGAATAAACTAAACTTTAGTGATTTTTAGAGTAGTTTTAGTTTGTGACAACGAATCGACATCCTTGTGTGAGATTTGAGTTAGATTTTGAAACTTAATGCTACACAGTCGTAGCTCCTTATAAGCATTTAGTACATAAATAACAAAGTAATTATTATTCCAGAAAATAGTTCAACTGTTTGCTTTCTGTCTGTGTTGATCCAAGATAAACTAAGGGCTGAATAAATTGCATTCAGGTTTAAGTACTTAGTTCACTATCGCGGTTCAGACGTAGATAAAATTCCATGCAAGAAATTCCAATATCGTAGCGAATACAGGATCGTAAGACCTTTGCCACCAGGTTGGCCACTATGCACACAAAAAAGAAATCTGTCATCGTTCTCATCTTAGAAATGTCCTTTTTTTGGTATTATTCGGCGTGTCGTTGACCTCTTTGAGTTATGAGTCAAGCTACAAGATAACTGACAAATGCTTGCACTGATTGGACAGGTCCACTCAAATCTGTATCGTGCTTTCTTACAAAGACCTTTCTAGATACTAATCTGCATAATCCTCATGTAAGTTGATTAAGACTTTTTTCTGGTTTTTAAAAGAGACTATGACCTCTGAATTTGTTTCGGCTGTTTCTTCTCTTTTTCTCAGATTAGTGCGGTCCGAAACACAGCCTCATCTAGTTTTAAAATGACGTGTAAAAGTGTTTGTACAAACCTTCTTTGAAAAAAACCTATTTTGTCATTTTATCATCTCTGAGCTGGTTGTAGGTTCAAGGCCCCCTTCAAGTACGTGTCCCTGAAGCTCTAAGCCATCAGATCATTACATATTTCAGCAAAAAAACAAAGTCAAAAAGAAAACATAAATCACAGAGATTTCTGAGCACGATTCTTCGTTATTTACTTATTTAGTTCTTAGAATTCGACAGCATTGTCTTTTCTTATCACTTGTGTGCATAGATTATGTGTTTGTAGATACATAATGTACTATGTGGTTATGTATTTAGTAGCGATCGAAGGTCAGCAATGCAAGATGAGATAAGGAATTAATACTTATTCACGAAATGAAGATGTCGTGATGGCTCAGAGGTTATGCGCCTCGCCTCTCATGAATGAAGTTATGGGTTCAAATCCGGGCAAATACCAAAGTGCCTTTTTAATTCATATGATTTTTTTTTAAGTTTATCTAAGACATCACACGCGATTTAAAAGAAAAACAAATAGTTCTTTTTGTATAAAATCAGATAGGTACTGCAAAACCATAAAATCAATACAAAGCAAAGCGACGCATACTTCTGAGATTTTCTCACTAAGTTTCCAGTAGTTACACAATGATAAAATCGTATAGCTACATAACAAATAAGTACTATATCACCTAAAAATACCATCCACGATAGCAGTGAATCATTCTACGACTCCTGCGCATACATTGCGCACAGTATCGCATGTTCCGAGAAACTACACTAATTGCATTGACTTAGAGTTGCTACAATAACATACTCAGTTTACGTCACGGGGAATGATGTCACGATGCAGATGTTGTAAAGATAACAAAGGTTGTGTTGGAGGCGTCCATTTTCAGATATGCATTTTATCAAAAATAGGACATAAGTATCTTTGATAAAAACCCCTATGCAAGTTATACGGCTGAATGGCTAAACCGATTTTGATGAATTTTGGTACAGAGATAATTGGGACCCAGGAGACGGACATAGGCTATTTTTTTTAAGTGGGATGTGAGTGAAAAAGAGGGAAGAAAAGCGAGAACTGAGCTTTGCTATTACAAATCAATAAGGCGCATCGGCAAAAACTGCAGGTAGCAGGTACCTGCAAATCAGGAAAGGGCAACTGTGTTACTCCGAATTTAACGCCAGCGAAGCCGCAGGCAAAAGCTAGTTTTAGATATTGGCACACAAATCACAATGTATCAACTCAGCTAAAATTCTTTGTGTGTGTTCCGCGAAATGATACTTTAGTTTTCAATATTGTCATTATTCGTCATGTTAGCTCACAATTAGCTGTGTTATGATTGTTATGCATTTGTTTTCACCTATAGTCACTTTAAAACTTAGACTTTGTGGAAAACCTTGCCTTTTTTCTATTTAAACTATTACTGGAAGATAGGTTTTCTCGTAGTTAAAGACTGAAGTTCATCATCCTATTTCTGCAACAAAATTAAGTAGAACAATTAAGTGTCATTGTGCGTCAGCCAATTGAGTTCGCTTAGTATTTAAAAAAATGAACAACCTATCTACTCCGAGTGCCGTTTTGTTCATTCAGTCCCATGACGTCACTAAAAAAACAAAGCGTAAGCTAAAACTATGCGTGCTACTAACATTGCACCCAGTTCAAATGCAATAAAGATTCCCATGTATCGTGCGTTTGAGGACAATCTAGTGGGCTGTGTGTGAGAGAGATAAGAGATTTATAGAACGCATAGCTACATCTCTTTTCAGCACCCAAGTAAGTTCCAGTTGCACGCAAGTAATTGTCTTGACATGAACAGATAACGAACTTCCTCGTGCATAATGGCGTGGCACATATTTTTTGCTTTTATCTTAATATGTTATCTGTGTTAACGTGAAGTTTCACCGTGTTTACTTTTGTACTATGTTTACCAATTATTTTAGTGAGAGTTGTGGGTTTTTAAATTCAAAATAATGTGATATTATCTACGTGTATTTCGAGGTGATCGGTAATCGTAGTATGGATATGTGATGCGGAAGAATGAGAATAAATTTTGATTATGAGGATAAGAGATTGATAAGTATAAGCGTATGGGACCTACAAAAAGATGTCACTATGTAAACGACCCTTATCTTAAACTTATTCCACTAAATTCAAGACAAACACAGTCCAGTCGTATTATGAATGAGACTCCGTACAAGTGCGGATGACTCACTCAATGAACTTGTCCGTCGCTAGTCGCAAGTTCAACGATTGTCGCAGGGGAGGTCGCTCTATCGATTGTTTGTATGTGACGTGAATAGGCGGCTTTAATTACTAGTTTTACGAGTCTTAAGTATTTTTTTATATTTATAGTAATTTCTATAGACTATAAGATAGAGAATATAAGATATCTCCTCGTAATATATATATATATATATATATATTTAATTAATAAATAATAATAACACACACATCATTTGTAGAATTTATCAGAAATTGGCTTTTGCCCGTGACTTCACTTGTACTCGAATATAACGCGGGTAATCGCACTCCCAGGTTGAAACTATCGTCAAATCAAGGTCTCATGTTTGCGGCGGCGATCTCTCGCGTCCGTCCCTGGTTCAGTCCATGGTCCCGAGCGAGAGAGAATGGGAAGCGGTCACCTCCTTCTGCGAAGCAGTCATGCTAGTGAAGGAGGAGGCCGGGCGTTTGAGGGAGAGAACCTCAAACCAACCCAGCCGCCGCGGGAGACGCCCCGGGGCGCAGTAGCAATGGGTAGCTCACCGTTCGTCCGTCTATTGACGACAGCCGTGTCGACGGCGCGTTTGTGTTTCACGCGCGCCTCAAAGAGATGTCAGCAAAGCTTGCCAGAGCCTCCGCCTGCCGGATTTGCGGGTTGTTCGAAAGAGGTGCCGCGGCCCCGGAACGTGAAGGGCAATGGAGGGGGACATGGGTGGGTTAGTAAAAGTCTGACACGCCCCCCCGCTCCGCCCAGAGCGGGGGAAGTTATTTGATGGATTCCCACCCCAAAAAAAAAGGGTTTCATGTTTCCAAACATGTAATCCCAAACCTTTGATGTTTGTAAAGGGACCAACAACAACAAAGGTGGGAAATTAGTTTTTTTTTTTAATTTGCCTCACACTAGGAATTTCTCCTATATCGTGAGTGCGTTTACAAACATTTTAACTCACACAAACAGTCAGACCCGGACCAACTGCTTGTAGGTCATACAAATATTTGTGTTGTCCGGGGATCGAAACCACGTTACGAAGCGCAGCAATCAATCGCTCAGCCACTGCGCTAACCGTACCGTCAAATTACAAGGATGGAGGCCTATACTCAGCAGTAAATGTTTTTAAAGCTGTCAATCATGAAGTAGAATGAGATTGAAAATATTGACCATCAAACCGAATCAAACGGGTGGTCTTCAGCTTAAAAGCACCCCACTTCATTCGTTATTCTTAAGAGTATCATGAGAGGCCACTTAGAGATAAAACTCTCGCCTAAGAAGTATATCTTGGCCTTTTGGGTGCTATAAGAGGAAACTTCAAGTTGGCAGTTCAAGTAGCGACGTGTACATATCTAAAAACTTTGAAATGAGTTGCTGAGAAAGAAGTTTTGTTTCTAAGACCAAGCGATGAAATATTTTCAGTAAAAAATGTTTTCATATACTATATTTGGGGATGAAACACTAGGGTCGTAGGGTTCGAGTGCCCACCTAGTATTTTGAAATATCGCCAGACCAGAGGGCTAGCCTTTTTAATAGCCAAAGAATCAGCATAACCATCCAACTTGACTAAATCTTCTGGTCAGTTTTCCTGATGACAGCGATTCATCATTGCTTTACCATTTTGACAATTGAACATATTTTATTATTAGTATAAGTATATCTATTTGTAGTTAGTAAAAAATGTACATATATGTGAATTAAAGGATTTTTTACTTAAAAAAAATATATATCTACTGTTCTGATTTAAAAAGATATTAATTTTCTCTGAATGTAAAATTGAGAGTTCAAATAGCAGGATGAACCCCGACTTTTTGACTGAAACCAAAACTTCAAGCACAACAACCTCATTTGAAAGACCAACGAAGCAGCTCTCTTTTGGCACAAGAAACACTAACAATAAACAAACTAAGTGCCACTAATTAAAAGCATAATAAATCAATCATATGATGTCAGTCTTAAGTTCAGATCGTTGTTTACTTTTTCTACAGTTAACTGTAAACGCACAGTAAACAGCTTCCCATCATTAAAGCGAACTATCATGATACAAAGGCGACTTGTTGCGACAGAGCTCCCGATATGGTTGGGGCACCGACTTAGTAAGAAATGGAGTGATAACGCTAGGTCGATTCTGTACAGCAAATTCACGGTCATGAAGTTTGATATCAGTTGAAATGGCGTCCTGCCAAATTTGTCGTGTTTGTCGGACCAAATTTTAATACTGTCAATATTTCAACAATGAGACATTAGTTTTCGTGAAAAAAGTATTGTAAGACAGAGTAAGATGAGGATCTTGGACACTGCTGCTGCATAACACACGTTTATGTAAAAGTTTTTCTGTAACTGTAAAAAAGTATCATTTAAACTAAACAGCGAAAACAGGGGGGTCCAACAAAACAGAAATATATCTTATTGGTTAAAAGTAAACTACTGAATGTTTTTATCAGAGCAAGGGTTAGTAATTACAGGCACTTTGCTATTTTAGCTAACTATTGGCAACCGGTCCCATTTCTGAAAATCAAAACGAACAGCGAAAACCTCCAGAAAAACGCCGATGCATTGTCGGTAAAGAAAACTTGGGCTCCAGTATGTTGAAGTTGGCTAGAGACCGCACTTAGTATTCCATTAGCCTACCACTCCATGTCACAGCCCGATACGGCCCGTTCCAGCCTGTCTTGTTACACCCACAGAACAAGTTGTTTGATGGACGTGCGTCCTAGAATTCGTTATTAAGTTTTATGTTGTCTATGTAAAGTTTGCTAAGCACGATTATTGCCCGTTAGCTTTTGAGGGTTTGTTGATAAAATATCTATGAACTGGACGGGTTTGGAGGATTTTTAATTAGTATTTTGCGTTGCGGTTAATAGACCCTTACAAATAGACCGATGCAAAGGCTAACCAACGCATGCCAAAAATAATTTCTTTATATTTGACCAGCTGGTGCCCGCGGCTTCGCCTGCGTGATATCTAAAACAAAAGTTTCCTTTGTGTTATTCCAGACTATAATCTATCTCTGTGCCAAATTTCATCAATATACATTCAGCCGGTTTAACGTGAAAGAGTAACAAACATCCATCCTCACAAACATTCGTATTTATAATATTAAATATAGTAGGATTATTATCATATTTTAATACGATGTTTTGGGCGACAAAGATGATACATTTTATAAACAAGACGAGATGCTATTTAAAATGTCACCTAAAATTCAGTTCATAGCTTCGTTTAATTTTTAATTACCTATCTACAAAATATGAATATTCATTACCTCTTCAAACAAAATATAAACATTGCGTAGGCGATATCTGATACTTGCCTTCCGCTTAAAGTAAATTGTCTGTAAGTATTCGCAATATTCTCACATTACAATCAGGTTTATTAATAATAGGTTCTTAAATGCGATGTTTTTGCGATGCCAGTCAGAATTTCAAGCCAAACGTGGGTGTGACTGGTAAATGTTGTTATTGAGCTTAATTTAGGTATACTAGCGAAAATTGGAGTTCTATTTACATTGATATTTATGACAGGTTAATTGGGAATATTGTAATATGGTTTATTTATTGAAGGCAGACTGCAGGATTTTAATGAAATAGACTGAATCGGAAAGTCATATGACCAGATTTATCAAAGTGGATAAAGGAAAAAGAGTCTGGATGAGTCGTAGCAGTTGGTGCTTTGTATTTTCTGCCTAAATGGAAAGAAAAGACTCTAGTTTATAAATTCTCTAGCTTCTGCCCGCGACTTCGTCCGAGTCGCACAGTCACTTTTGGCTAACGCTGACTTTAACCCGCGTGATGATCGAAAAAAAAATTGTTTCTCTCCCCTTTTCTTCCCTCTTTTCTCACTTTTTTTAGCCTGTGGCCGTCTCCAGGGTCCCAACTATCTCTGTACCAAAATACATCAAAATCGGTTTGGCCACTAGGAGTGAAGACGTAACAAACAAACATACAAACTTACTTTCGCTTTTATAATATTAGTAAGGATAGTCTCTATTCTACTTTTATATGTTTTTGGAACTCGTTTCGCCAGAATATAATCACAATTACTACGTATTTTAAACTCCTGGGTGTTTACTCATTTATCATTCCCACAGGTGGGCTGCTGCGGTCTACGAATACCTAAATATTATTACTTTTCATCCCGGATAACTTAATAAAAGTATTAAGTACCAAATTCGCTTTACAAATTTTTTTTTGTTGTTAACTCTTATAATATTAGTATAATTAAATTAATTACTAAAAATATACAACCTATAAATGTACACAAACTAATAATAAAAATATATACAAGTAAAAAATGGAAAATTACAGGGCGTCAAAAAATTCGTCCGTATCGCCGTCCACAGGTAAAGTGCCCAGAAGGCTGGCAGCATTACCGCGTTGGATGGCAATGCTTATTTTTTGTGCAAAAAACGGGCCAGCCCTCTGGTCACGAGAAGAATCGACCAACCACTTGGCGATTTCTCGAAATACTACATGGGCACTCGGACCCCATGGCCCTAGTGTTTCAACCCCAAACGGCTCAAAAACATAATTACCAATCAAATTGTGATACTTGCGCCGTTTGAGGTTTTCAGCACCTGCAGCAGCAGCTCCAGCGCAACCCACCGTGCTAGGAAGATGGGATGGTGCAAGGGTGTCGACACAAGTTGCATCCCACACCAAAGATCTACCCAACTTCCATGGCATTATGGTCATACCATCTGGTCTCTTTCCATCAACGCGTACCAAGCCAGTTGGTTCTAAAACAGCTGGCACCCCGGCCCCGGCCCGGGTGGCAATTGTCTCAATCCCAGCTAGTTTCACAAAAAGTACGCAGATTCAATTAAAATTTCTCCGAAAAATTCTTGTACGTAGCATCGAAAACACGGATCTAATTCCGAACAGCCGGTTACGTTTCGACATGTGTCACCATCGGCGGATAACCGGGTTTCTGCCGCTGGCATTCTGCCAACTGCTCGGCGTGCATGTTGCATCAAATGTAGTGTTGTTATGTTTGTAACCGGCCGTTTGGCGTGACGTAAACTGATGTTGTTTTTGAGAATTTAGATTTTAATTTTATTGTGATGTAACTTCGTAAAGATTGTTAGGTTTAACTTGGTGGGTTTAACAATGCCAGAAACCGCTAATGTTGAGGTAACGGGAGATTAGTCTTATTATTTTTTTGCGGTTTTTAAATCTTTAAATAATATTCCCCGGAAGTTCTGGGCGAAGCGGAGAAGAGTGTCAGACTTTTACTGACTAAAACCCACCTATGTTCCTTTTTTGCCCTAGGTATATGTTCTGGGGCCGTGATATCTCTTTCGAACAACCCGTAACCCCGGCAGGATTATTCTTGGATTGGCAAAAGTTATGCGGTTTTTATTCTTAATAGGTAGCCTCCCGGAGCATGCATACATTGGACTGGAATATGTCTCGCTAAAATATAGTATTTTAGTGAAACAACTTATTACCAAACATACAAAATAACAAACCATAATAATTTATAATATAACTATCTAGGTTCAGTCAGGTCGAGCGATATGACAAGCAGACCACTGAACTAAAGTTAGTAGCAGGAACGCGGCTATAGAATACAGACACAATTTATCACGGAATATAGGTACCTACTTTATATACAGACAGCACAGGCTGGTTTGCAAAAACGTTCGAATACTCGGGTTTTTAAATAGAGATTTTTTTTAAAAGAATAGAATGGCGTAAGAAGTGATAGATATGTTTTTATAAAAAAAAACGTTGTTCCACACTAGGAATTTCTCCTGTATCGTGGGTGCGTATACAAACTATTTTAAACGTGTCTTTAAATTACGTATGTCCACCAAAACACTACAGTAGGTACCTAATGCTTATGATTAGGACATGAAAACAACAAAAAAGCTGGCAAAAAAGGATAGAAACAATAAACAAATAATCCAATTCTAAGCTTGTCCTTAATAGAAGATGGACCAGTCCTATTTTAAGAAGGAAAGTCGCTGACATACAAAACAGAGCGCTGGATTGCGATACGAGGAACGAAACTATGAATTGAAACGCATTCTGTGTTGTTTTAGTACAGAACACATACATATAAATAAGTGACTGTACAATAAACGTTGAGATATCGGCAATCCTACCGGGGTTACGGGTCGTTAGAGGAGATACCACGGCGCCGGAACATAAAGGGCAAATGAAGGAACATGGAAGTCTAGACCCTCCAGCCCGTTCTGCCCAGAGCGAGGGAAGTTATTTGATGATATACCATCCTAAAACAAAAAGATACCGGCAATCAAACCCCTCCGCGAATACGCTTACGGGGCTTAAAATGGCCGCAGATCCTACTAATATTATTTATTTATTTATTTATTTATTTAATATTAGGCTTCTCAACAATGAGTACGCTATTACATTGTAATTTACACATTGCCAACTTAAGTCTAAGCGCCTCATTACTTATAGAAAAGCACAGCATGCACTACATTTTGCGCGGATTATAACATAAATTGATTTATTAAAACAATTACTGTTTATACAGATATTAGAGAAAAAAAAACAATACTATGAATACTTTAAAAACAAATGTCAAATTGATTACAATAAATTAGATTAAATTAAAATAAATTACTAAACTTAATTACAATAAAGAACACATTTTAAATTACATTAGATAAAATTTTAATAATACAATTAAGTTAGAATAGAATTACTTAAATTAAATGAGAAATGATTTTGTTGCTTATAATATAAGAATGAGCAAATATTTGATAATAAAACAATTAAAACAGGGATGACAATTTAACTAGCAAGCACGGCTTTTTTAACAGCTGGAACTGATGAGTTAAAGAGGTCAATGACCTCTTCGTGCTCTTTGTATGTACTATACATTCTAGACAGTGGACAGTAATGCCTCAAGTTGGTATGACATCTAGGCATGCAGAAAAGTCTCCTATTCGAACTTCTTGGCAGACTACGTGGCACATGGAATGAGACCCTACTGAGCAAATCGGGACAATCTAGAGAGCCCGTTAGTAGCTTCTTAAGGAAAACCAAATCCAGCATGTTCCTACGTTTCTCCAACGACTCCATCTTAAAATACTTAAGTCGCTGTTGATACGACTTGAGCTTATTGCCCATATTATTGGTGTATGTAAGATGCCATACGAACCGCTTTTGTAACCGTTCAATGCGCTTGATGTGAACTTTATAGTTAGGTGACCAGACTACACTGCAATACTCGAGATGGCTTCTTACTAGCGAGTTGTACATAATTTTTTTAATGTTGGGTTTTTTAAAGTTTTTGCATTCCCTCATAACAAAGCCAAGCATCTTTGATGATTTTAATATGGCTTTATCAATGTGTTCGACAAAACTTAGCTTTTTGTCAAACTGGACGCCTAGGTCACGTATAGTTTCGACTTCCTCGAGCCGCTCACCATTCAATCTGTAAACTGACTGCATTACATTCTGTTTTTTTGTGAATTTGATATGATGGCACTTTTTTACATTCAAAGACGTTTTGTTGTGCTTACACCAATTAGCCAGCCGATCCAAGTCGCTTTGGAATAGTAATGAGTCTTTAGGATTAAATATAAACTTTATGGCTTTGAGGTCATCAGCGAATAGAAATATATTCGAATTCGGGAAGCATTTGTAGATATCATTTATGAAAAGCGTGAACATCGGCGGACCCAAATGAGATCCCTGAGGTATTCCCGACGTTGCAATGTATGAATCAGAAGAGCAGCCATTTGCCACTACCCTGAGAGTCCGTCCAGACAAATATGATTGGAACCAACTTAAGAGGGGGTCCGAAATGCCATACATTTTGAGCTTATTGACGAGTAAGTCATGGTCTACCATGTCAAAAGCCTTGCTGAAGTCGGTGTAGACAGCATCAACCTGCACACGGGCATCGACCGCTTCAACAAGGCTTTCAACATAGGTCACCAAATTGGTAGCTGTCGATTTTCCTTTCATAAACCCAAATTGGCTGTCTATTATTAGCTGTGATAAATGTCTAGCTAGCACAGGGCATATAAGGGCCTCAAATACTTTTGCAAGGATAGATAGAATAGCAATGGGCCTATAATTGCTAACATCGGCCTGATCTCCGTTTTTAAATATAGGCATTATTTTGGTTTCTTTCCAGATGGTTGGAAAAGAACCCCGCAACACAGAATGATTAAATATAATACTTAATGGAAGTGATAGTACATCTGCCAGCTTATTTAAAAACAAAGCAGGTATATTATCAGGGCCAGCTCCTTTGTAGACATCTATTTTTTTTAGTTCATTGCGGATCTGATCCCTGGATATAGTTATTTGGCCTAACAAACAATTGCTTATGCAGCTATTCATGTCAACTGCGCCCGAATATACACTAGTACTATCACTATTATACACTTTAGAGAAATGGGATGCGAAATAGTTGCAAATGACATTAATATTATCAGAGGTGTTTATACCATCTGTCATGGAACTGGGGAATTTACTGGTACCACCTCGTTTAATTTTTAAGTAACTCCAGAAATATTTAGGGTTTGAAATGATTTTTTCTTCTACATCAGCAATGTAAGTATTATAGCAAGTTGTAGCTAGATGGTCGCATCTTTTCCCAAGTAAATCCAATGCAATTTTGTCCAGAGGATTATTATACTTTTTAACTCGAAGTCGTAGGCGGTTCTTCTCGTTAAGTCTTTTGATGAGCTGTCTAGAGAACCAGTACGGATATTTAGTATCCTTAATTGGTACTTGTGGAACATGGGACTTAATTAACCCATACAATATGTCATAAAAATATTCAACCATCTCATCTATAGTCATGCAAGGATCAAGCTCTGATGACCAATCAATCTGTCCCAGTGCTGCATTTATTGCCGCGTAATCTGCCTTAAAATAGTTTAGCCTAGTTCTATTACTACAATTATGTGATTTTTTTAAACGGGTAAACAAGAGCTCACATAGTACAGGTGGATGGTGCACATCTATTTTAGAAAGTACATCTGCTGGTGCATTTACTACAACACAATCCAAGTTAGTTAGAACCAAGTCAAGAATTCTGTTGTTTTGATTACATAAATAATTACATTGTCTTAAGTTGTTAACCAAGACAAAATCCCAAAAAGTCTGTTCTAAGCCTGTGCAAGTATTTTGAGGAGCTCTTATCACGTCGCCACCCGTTCCAAGCCAGTTAATAGTTTTCATATTAAAGTCACCAACAATCAAGCATTCATTGGCATGTTCCAAGACGTTGTTAGTATTTTTAACAAAGTGTTCCAGTACTCTTGGCTGTAACGGCGACGGTAAATATACAGTACAAATATAAATAACTTTAGACTTTTTACCCTCTTTAATTGATAACTTGACCCAGAGATCATCGCATGAACTTTCAAATTTGATCACTCTCTGCGATTCAACTTTTGCAGATACAGCAATAAGAACACCGCCACCGTCAGTTTTATTATTCAAAATATTATTAGACCTGTCTCGCCTATAAATTACGTAGCGCCCATCCATGATCTCTGAGTCAAAGATACCATCCAGTAGCCAAGTTTCGGTAAACATTATAACATCGTATGAACAGCATGCAACTTTTTGATAGATGTCACTGAGCTTTGACCTAATACCCCTGACATTTTGATAATATATTTTTAACTGATCGAATTTAAAGAATTGACAATCTAATACCTTATTCTATACAATTTGTTGTTTATTGAAGTTTGTCCAACGAGCTGGCATCCCTTATATATTTATAGTCCGCACCATCAAATTTTCTTACAAAAATCTTACCGCCACGGACCCACACATATTTATAGCCCAAACTCTTTGCTTTAATCCTGGTCGCAGCATGAAGCGCCTTGTTTGTTGGTGATAAATGTTCGACTATATAGACATTTTCCTTTTATAAATGCAAAGGTATATAAATGGATAGATGGATAGATGGATGGATGTATGGATGTTTGTTACTCTTTCTCGTCAAAATGGCTGAACGGATCTTGATGAAATTTGGCACAGAGGTAGATTAGTCTGGAATAACACTTTTTATATCATGCGTCTTAAGCCGCGGGCGAAATCTAGTAATAAATATGAATCCTGTTAAAATTATCACATTTCATAATTTAATGAATTGTCACTTGGGGAATATTTTACGAATTGAAACATAATTCATATTAAAAACTAATTTTATAATGCTAAACCGGCTTTTTAGGCCCCCATGGAGCCGCAAGACAAGTTCTAGTTTTAAACAAATAGATTTGAACTTCATTTCACAGATCCCCAAATATTTTACAACAACATTCTTGTAAAGCTTCAACTACGTAAATCCGTACACTTGCTAAAATTAGCAAACTAATCCAATCACTTATACAGCCTAATTCCATATTCCACTAATTACCATACCTTCCTAATTCTCTGAAACACAGGAAGACTTATCACCTACGCATTTAGCACTTAGCCTCTTATACAACTGAAACCCTATTCTGGTAGAATACGCAAAATTTGGCCTCCATAATTGAATTTACTGCGATCAGTTAGGTGAGCCAAACATGGGATTATGTTTATATTAGTTGTACAAGGACTTTATTACGTCATTAGGGTTTATTATTTTATTGTTTACTAGCTTTTGCCCGCGGCTTCGATCGCGTGGAATTCCTGATTTGCTACCTGCTAATTGTAGTTTTAGCCCTTGCGCCTTTTTTGTTGTGATAGCAAACTTAGTTTTCCCTCATTTCTCTCTACCAGACCATCTCTGTACCAAAATTCATCAAAATCGGTTTAGGCATTTAGGCGTGAAGACGTTACAAACTCACTTTCGCTTTTATAATATTAGTAAGGATTAAAACGGTATAACAATAGGTAATTACCATGGAAACAAGTAAACCATCAAGTAAACAATATACATTGGGTTCAATTAGAACTAGCACGGAACAGTGGAAAGTCATGCACACTTTCTTTCACAGAACACAAGACATACTAGCATTACTTTTTGGGTTCGAAAGATGGAAGAAAGGTGGTGTTCGAAAGAGATACCGCGGCCCCGGAACATAAATGGCAGAAGACGGAACATATGTGCCTCCCGTAGAAAAAAAGGGGTAGATTATAATATTAGTTGCACTGTTTATATTGAAGATTTTGAAGGGAACTGAGGGAGGACTGATTATCAGTGGAAAGAAAAATACATGGTGAGAGGTCTGGTATAAGTTTTCATTTATTTATGTTTATGTTACAATAGGCCAAGTAGATAAAAACTGATAAGCGTCGCTAAGAGGATATACAACATATATGGAAAAAATAATAAAACCAGCCAACCAGACTGAGTGAGTCAGACTCGAGGACCGAGGGTTCCCTAATAACTTGCGACATAAACGGCCATATAGTTTAACTGCGTAGACTTAGAGGGTTGATTTTTTTACAAGGGACCACAGACTAGGATATATGGTTTTAATTTCAACTCGATACCTCCACGCATTCACGAGATAAAGGGTCCTGACAGACAGACGGACATCAAAGTGATCGAATAAGGGTTCCGCTTTTCCTTTTCAGGAACCCTTAACCTTCCACACTCTAATATTTATTTCCAAATCCAATACCAGAATAAACGCCCTCGAGTGATCACGAAGGCGTTTTTTCTGGAATTGGATTTTAAAGGAAATTTGTAAGCCATTACTTCCCTCACTTTACTCAATTAATGATTTTGAATTCTCAAAAACCATTGGGAATGCGACACTGCATGTTTCGCTGCTACCCGACCTTCCCTTGACAGACTAACCAAAGACGGCACGGTTGGCGTAGTGGCTGAGCGATTGACTGCTGCGTTGCGTATCGCTCTGCGTTCGATTCCCGCACGGAACAAATATTTGTATGGCCTACATATACTGGCTGTTTGTGTTCGTGAATTTAAATGTTTGTAAACGATACAGGAGAAATTCCTAATGTGAAAACATCTCTCGTTCAACTTTGCTCTATCCACATCTAACTCTGTTATACATATACTTTTTCTCAGATGCGACGGAGGCGCGAAAGCCAAGCTTATCTCGTTCCAAGTGAGTTGACACAGAGTAGAAAGAAAACAATTGCTTATCATCCTACCTAAGTAATATTTGTTCTCTGTGGTACTGAGGAAGTGCTTCCGACCGACACGCTTTCTTGTTAACTATGGCCAAATTCTTACGTACATAGTAGTTATGTAAACAAATAATTGGTAACTACGGAGATGTCTGAAAGTGTTATTGGGTTGCCTATTGCACCTATTTGCAAGTTGATGGCAATGGGTTCGTGGCTTATAACATCGGGTATCATAAAATAACTTTTATGTTCTTTTGTAATGTACTATTAGACACCTTTGACAACCAAATCTTGCTCGGAGACTGCAGATGTGTGTTGTGTAATGAATAACATAACTAGTGAAATGTAATTCCATGTGTATCTCATTAGAGAACCATCAACTTCTTGCGTTTAACAAGTACTACTTGAAGCCAGCATAATTTAATACGTTTACCTCTACCAAAATCAAAGCATATTTTTTTTTTGTTGGGGAAATCATCAAATAACTTCCCCAGCTGTTGCCGGAGCTGGTGTGTCAGACTTTTAATGATTAAAATTTACCCATGTTCCTTCTTTTGCCCTTAAAGTTCCGAAGCCGTGGTATCTCTTTCAAACAACCCGCTACCCTGGCAGGCGGTGGCCCTGGTTCTCTGCTTTGCTAAAATCTCATTAGGCGCGCGTGGATCGCTAACGCAGCAGCTATATTTTCCCATAACATGTTAAAAATTCAACACTTAATTAAATAATCACAAGTTCATCACTAGATACACATGCTGTATAACAGGTATAAATGCAATGCACCAATCAGTACCTCCCCCCCACCTCCACAATATACACAAAGCGATCAGATGATTCACAAGCATGCGCGTGCGCTTCCTGCCGACCTTGACTGATCGTCTGCATGTCACGTCCGTGCGTGATTGGTTGATAACTAGTACCTATGTAGTTTAGTGTTTGAATGGTTTTAAAAGAGTAACCATGGAGTTTCTTGCCGGTTCTTCTGCATAGGAAATGACCAACTTGAACCGTGAACCGTCCTAGACGTTTTATAAGTACCCTTGTAGGCCTAAGTGAAATAAAAATATTTTGATTGGTTTTCGTTTTATAGAATGTCTTAGAGACCCTTATTTGTATAAACACCAAAAACTCGCTTTTCATACCAACATAACATATTTACATAGAATTAGTATTCACAAAGCTTAAAATAACATATCCCATTCCTTACAATCGACAAACAACGTAAAATAAAATCAGAAATATGATACTTCCCATATAACATTACATTTAATATCCTGAAGGGTAACTTTGAAATAGTTTTCCGAGTGCATTATGAAATATAATAGTGATAAGTTGTACAGGAACACGGCATTACGGCTTCTCTATCTGAAACGCAAAGCCCCTGTAAGCTGGCTAGTCGATGTCACTTCGTAAGCCGCTTCCATTTTTATTTTGGGGCTATGAGAAAAGCGGTATTGTGTGAGGAACGATATGAAGGAACAAGGAGTACTTATTAAATAGCGTAACGATTGACAGGGAGAATGGAAGAAGAAAACTTGTTGTACCAGCCACTTATAAGTTATAAGTGAGAGGGCAGGAAAATGATGATGAGAACAGCGATGAATGAGTGTAGATAGATAGATAGATAGAACATTCTCTATGTACACCATACAAAACAGTATAAAACTTATAAATAGGGTGACACAATGGGCGGTCTTATCGCTAAAAGCGATTTACAAGACAACCTTTGAATGGATTTAAGGGAGGAGGAGAGAGAGAACTGTAGGTAGTCTGTGGTGTTCCATTATTCAAAACGAATAGCTACATTTATAAAAACAAATACATGTATATTAATATGCATAAAATAATAATCATGAAGAGCAAAGAAATATTTAAAAGATAAATGCGAATCCATGTAATAATTTAGAATTTAGAACCCGTTACTAATATTAAATATTATATATTTACATAATACATTTCGGAAACCATATTTTTATGCCATTTATTGACATGTTTTCAATTTGTATTTTATGTTAGATCAACCAATAGTAGAGCATTTTCAGTACGTTATTCTATGAATTAGTAATTAAATGTCAATTGCCTAAATTCTAATTTGCTAGTTGTAATTAAGTTTAAATTGGATGTTGACTGATAAATACGCGGTCACAGCAAATTGAGTGATATACAACCTGTTTGTGATTGTTTCATTAGTTTTACTACTGCCATGACAGAATAATTAGGTTGCAGGTTTCAGAGTCTTAATAACGCAATTGTAGTCTAGATAATCCCAGGCCGAAATTGCGTCTCAGATTTTTCAAACATAATCCGAAAAACAATATTGATGTTTTAATATTTATAAATAACTCAATGAGTATTGTTTATTTGCCATTATAAATAACATCGAGACTGACAATATGTTAGGTACCCCTGCTTTTTTAGGGATACGTATCAAAAAGAAATATCGGAACCTTTATTAGATCAAATTGTTGTCCGTTCGTCTGTAAAGACCCTTTATCTCGAGAACGTGTGAACGTATCGTTTAAATTAAAACCTCAATGGTTGATATTTAATTCTGTGGGCCCTTGAAGTTGTGGAAAAATCATATCTTTAAGTCTACACAGTCAAAAGATACGGCCGTTTATGTCGCAAGTTTGTAGGTACGGAACCCTCGGTGTGCGAGTCCGACTCGCACTTGCCCGTTTTTTTAAAGAAGAGATACTGTTTTAATTACAGTACTATTACTGAACATTCACAAGTAAAAGTGATCATACTCCCACAATTAAGTGGCCTTAATCCTTACTAATATTATAAAAGCGAAAGTGAGTTTGTTTTTTTTTTTTAAAGTGGAATATGTGGGAGAAAGAGGGAAATAAATTGAAAACTTAGCTTTGCTATTACAAATCAATAAGCCGCAAGTGGAAATACTGCAGGTAGCTGGTACCTGCAAATTAAGAAAGGGAACTGTGTTACCCCAAACTTTAACGCGAGCGAAGCCGCGGGCAAAAGCTAGTCCTTAATAATCTATGACAGTTGAATTCCGATAACACACAAAATCAAATAACATCACCGCCATTCGCGGTTTTCCCAGCCCAACATGTCAGGCGCCTTGACACCCAGTTGATCTCGGTTTAATTGCATTCGAGTTCAACGATAAAAATCAAGGGGACACTGCTTCACGACGAATATTAATTTCGGGAATAAACACTGGCTGGCAACTTTTTAAAAGGATTTCCCTGTTCCTTCGGTTGATTTATTTTGTTTTAAATTTTATGATTGCTGCGATCGCTATCTGTTTTTAAAGAAAATAAGTCCAAGGAGTTTGGTCTTTTGATAGCAAATATGAAATTATGGACTTACTAGCTTTTGCCCGCGGCTTCGCTCGCGTTAAATTCGGGGTAACACAGTTCCCCTTGCGCCTTATTGATTTGTAATAGCAACGCTAAGTTTTCCATTTTCTTCCCTCTTTCTCCCTCACATCCCACTTTTTTATAAAAAATATTAGCCTATGTCCGTCTCCTGGTTCCCAACTATCTCTGTACCAAAATTCATCAAAATCGGTTTAGCCATTAAAGCGTGAAGAGGTAACAAACAAACAAACAAACTCACTTTCGCTTTTATAATATTGGTAAGGATACAGCCGCACAGTTACTCTGGTCGATCTTCAGGTTAAGGCGAGCTTGCCTAGGTAGATCTGTGAATGGGTAACCACCCATTACGTACCGAGTTTCCTCGGTGCCTCGAAATGCACTTGGAACCGTTGCAGTGTACTTTGACAGTCGTTAAAGGTAATCAGTGGCCCGAAAGTCTTACAAGGTTATCGTATTACCTCAGATGTAGTTGCTTCGTGTTAAATAGGTACTGGTGTTTAGCTGAATCTGGTTAGACTGGAAGCCGACCCTAACGTAGATAAGAAGAGTTAGGCAGATGACTGTTGAATTATGTATGATCTCTTTGCTTGTCCTAAGTGAAATCAATAAAACTATGATGTTTAGATTAATGAAATAATTGTATTAGACCGAATTTTAATCATAGAGGTTCTAAACAAGGATAAGACAAGTAAGCAAGAGTGCACATGCGTGTACAAGGTCCGATATTGCAACTTACAGTCAGATAAAGAATATTTATTATAAAAAAATATTTTTCAAATGAACCAACCATCGATATCAGAAAGGAGTTTTAATATGTATAAGGAACCAACGAACAAAAAATTAAAGTAGCCTCTACTTTATGATTTAAAATATTTACAGCAACAGAATTTATTGTTCAAAGTTTCAGCTCCGTGCATTTTCCATTTCCCGACATTGTAAGCTTTTGTCATTTCTCCAATACATTGCACCTGACAACGATATACTTCGAATATCGGGAAATGTATGGAGAGAGTCCACAATACAATTCACAAATACCCTGTCGGCTGTCGATTTTAATCTGTATGAGAGCACTACACGTCTCCTTTCACATTATTTTATGTAGACGATACATATTATTATTGTGTATTGGCTAAATAATAATGGCACTTGGACTGATATTTTGGTTAAGCTACGCTTGTCTAAGTTGGTACATCGATAGGGGGGGGGCCCTTGCAACTGGCAACTGGCAACTGTCAAGTCTTACCAAAGGGTATTGATATCACGTCAATAATTATATCCTTTTTGTGTTTAGTTTTAAGTTCCTTTTTTAATTTAATTTTATCTTTTCACTAGCTTCCGCCCGCGACTTCGTCCGCGTGGCATAGTTACTTTGGGCTAACGCTAACTTTAACCCGCGTGATGATCGAAAAAAATATTTTTTTCTCTCCCCTTTTCTGCCCACTTTCTCCCCCTTTTCTCACTTTTTAAAAAAATAGCCGCTGTCCGTCTCCAAGGTAGTTGGGACCCTCCATACCATACCATCTCTATACTAAAATTCATCAAAATCGGTTCGGCCATTTAGGCGTGAAGACGTAACAAACAAACAAAAAGCAAACTCACTTTCGCTTTTATAACATTAGTCAGGATTTTCTTTTCTTTCTTTGTCTGATGTTGCGTGCACTTATGACATTGTG
This sequence comes from Ochropleura plecta, assembly GCA_905475445.1. NCBI lineage: Eukaryota > Metazoa > Arthropoda > Insecta > Lepidoptera > Noctuidae > Ochropleura > Ochropleura plecta. The sequence continues at coordinate 23,208,271 of FR997722.1, forward strand.
CCAAATAAACTAATTTTCTTTCTTTCAGAATAAAAAAAACTAATGACAACGATGACCCATGATAATAATTGGACTAGGCGTGCAGAAACAGAAAAAACAATCTTTAAAAATCGAACTATATTTTTGTTCCCAAATGTTACACGCTTAATCAACCAATCATGATCGAAGGCCATCCGTCCCTCACCGACCAATCCCAACATCTCATTAACGTCGGCGGGAATCTATTTGGGCATAATCAACGCTGTGACGCCATTATTGACGCGAAAATTGAGATGAAAATCGGAAAATTATGGTTCGATTTTGAGAAGAAAATTGGTAAAACAAGACTTGTTTTATAAATTTGTAAATGCCGTAAATAAACATGTTAAAAGTATGGCCGGGTTTTGTGATGTTTTGGGAAAAGATTTTGTTGAATCTTTCTTTTTCGTTGTCAGTTATTATGCTTAACTTATCAACATCTTTTAATTCCAACCCAACAATGCTGTAGATAAATGTCGTCAGAGTTCTTCTCCAGATTAAGTTGCTAAGATTAAATATTCTGCTCCATAGAGATAAACACTTTGGAATGGGCAACTACAGTACTTTCACAAGTTATTTTGCATTGTGTCCGGGACTGTTGCTTCTTTTTTTGCTTCTTAGCATTCAAAAGTGTGTGTTTAATGGTCTAATCTAATTGAAATAAATGCTTTTGAGTTTAAATTCTATTTGTTGGATATATTCTACCGAGCCAAAAGATCCTTAATACGTGCGTCTGATCTGTTATGATTTACGGAGCCCAAACATGGACGTGTTACAGCTGGTCCATAAGTCCAAGGTCGCTCAGAAAGGAAGTATATAGCATTTCCCATCGAGTAGGCAGAAGGTATTATCGCGAAGCTTACCTTTGACTTATGTCTGTTATCTGCCAAGTAATTCCTCCTCCGACTTAAGTTTAGGTTTTCTGATTTACCTGGAACAAAAATACGGTTTAATTAGTACAGAATACATTTTTAATTCAAAAGATATCAAGGAAAATGGGCGTCTTACTACTTCAGCTGGGAATCTTAAGGAGATTAAGGGATTATGTCTGATGAGCAGATGCTTTCATTTAGTATTTCATTAGGTATTATACCTTAGTCACATTGAAGGAAGAAGTGAGAAAAATATGTAATACTATCTTTGTGAAATAAATATATGCTATATTACCATTAATTTATTACCAACTAGCTGTTAACTTTATTACCAACTAGGAGGATTCGTTCAGCCGTTTTGACGTGAAAGAGTAACAAATATCCATACATCCATATATCCATCCATGTTCACAAACATTCGCATTTATAATATTAGCAGGATAGAGTAGTATGCTGTGCTAACTCTAAATAATGGGGTAAGGGCAGGAGAATGATGGTAAGCTTATAGTTACTTTACCTGATAGACGTAGAGATGAACAGAATATGCCATGACATTCTGTTAAAATCAATTATGTTATTTTTGACGTGATAACGTCTTTAAAATCGTTTTAGTCGGGTGACATGTTCAGAAACTTGTGTCACACCAAAACCTCACAAGCGACATTTCATAAAGATGGTAGCGCCATCTGTTACTTGGCTCGAAAAAAAAACTTTAAATTAGTACTTAATTTCATTTTAGATGTCACTACTGGTGATAACTTATATCACCAATAAGACGTTATCACGTAAACATCTCGATCGTAAACCTACTTTACAAACAACCAATTTTTTTTTAAATTATGTTACGCAGATTTGAGCTAGCTAGCAATGATAACATTGCTAGTAAGTAAATAACCGGCCAAATGTGAGACGGACTCGTGCACCGAAGGTACTTTTAACTGCGTAGACTTAGAGGGCTTTTTATAGTTCCAAGGCCCTACAGACTTGAGTGGTTTTAATTTCAAGTCGGTACCTTCACTCGTTCCCGAGATTAATGCGGACAGACAGACAGACAGACGGACAAAAAAGTGATAAGGGTTCCGTATTTTCTTTAGAGGTACGGAATCCTAAAACAAAATTTCATGTTACAAAGCGAATTTGTACTTGTATTCCTATCTTTTCGTTAGAAAAGATAACTTAAAGCAGACTTACAAAAACTAGTAAGATTTTACGAGTCTACTGCAGAGAATAGCTAGTTGCATATTTTGATCAACTGTGTTTAAAGTTAGTAAAAAATTAACAGTAAAGTAAAAAAAAAGTGTGTATCTGAATTAATTGAATATTTGACTATAATTTGTTTTTACTTTAATTTATTTTTACTCTAATTTATAAATTGTGAAATATTTTGTACGTCGAAAATGACAAAACATGTTGAACCAACAATTTTAAACTCGTTTCATCCATATGTGCATATCCAATGTATCATGTTACACATGTTTATACAAATAAATGAATCTTTATCTTTATCTTTAAAGTTTGACTGAGAATCGACAAAACTTGAGAACACTGTATTTGCTGATTTCGCGTATTTTCATCCTCTACTTTTTAAAACTTGCTTCCTTTTCTCGAAAACAGGTCTTAAAAAAATATAAGTTTGACGACTAACTGGCGGTAGTTCAATTTGTCAAACAGTGCTTAAGTTACAAACTTTTAACAACAGTTCAAGTAGAATTCTCAAATTAGATAATGAGTTTTAACCTGATTTTACCATTGGCGTTTACCCATTGAACGTGATCAACACGTTATCGTTGTTACGGAATATTTTTAAGAACGCGTTTTCTTCAGCGCTCTCTAAATATTCCTCCACAAATATTTATTTATTTATTTAGGCAAACCAACTAAATACATACAAAATCATTCGTAGTGAGTAACATCCACAATTACAATAGAATTGCATGCATCTAAATTAAAGGTGAGCACAGCATTTTATTTAGATCACACTATACAATAATAATCAATAAAAGGATCTTTAACAATTATTAAAAAATGGTATATATTATACTTAAACCTAAATTAATGAGATTGAGGTAAAATTAAAAATTATAATTATAAATTAAATTAAATTAGATAAAATAGTGATAATGTGCTACATAATATTATTAATGCGAAAATTGAATAAAATAACAAAACATCATACAAACACACATAAGATGAAGAAAATAATATTAAAGGGCAAGAATTACATTTTATTGAGCACAGCTCTTTTAAAGTTAGTAACGCTGCCTGAAAATATGTCTAACTCACAATCGTGAAATATGTCGTTACACCTTCTGAGAGCATAGGAAAGAGGGGCATTTTTCCCGTACTTCGTTTTGCGGCTACCAGGAGCAAAAGGTTTATAATTATGAAGTCTAGCTGATGACCGGGGCACGTTAATATTAATTGATGACAGAAGCTGTGAGGAATATAACTAAACATGTCAAGTACCTAAAACTGCAGTGCCCCTGCGCATGCTAATGGCCAAGTTTCGCGCTACGTAACTTAAGTGCCGCAGTTTGAGTCGTGTTAACGACAGCCCACACAGACGTACTTTTAACTTTGAATAGTTAGGTAGTGTAATTGCCGGTTTGGTGTTTTGTTCTCAATGTTTCTTTTATGTAAGACTAGCCTTTGCCCGCGGCTTCGCTCTCGTTAAATTCGGGGTAACACAGTTCCCCTTTCCTGATTTGCAGGGACCTGCTACCTGTAGTTTTTGCCCTTGCGCTGTATTTATTGTAATAGAAAAGCTAAGTTTTCCCTTTTCTTCACACTTTCTCCCACAATTTTTAAAAATTGAGAAATGAGCCTATGTCCGTCTCCAGGGTCCCAACTATCTCTTTACCAAAATTCATCAAAATCGGTTTAGCCATTCAGGCGTGAAGACGTAACAAACAAATAAACTCACTTTAGCTTTTATAATATTAGTAAGGATTTTGGCAAGAGGTGGGCTGATGATGGTTTTGTTAAGTCTGTGATGCCTAAGAAACACGAAAGTTATGGCCTTATTATAGCTAGCAGTATTTATTTTACATCATATTATTATAACTGTTGGCTTAGTATGGGCATGTGATGAAGAGGAATGAAAAATTGTCGTGAGGAAAGTTTAGTAGAAGAGAAAGGCCAAAGCAACGATGGCTGGACGGTGCGAAGGATGATATGGCAAGAAAGGAGGTTTCCGATGAATAGCGAACGAATAATAAAGGAGTTTGGAAGAAGAAGACATGCTGCGCCGACCCTAGATAACTTGTGATAAGGGCAGGAGAATGATGATGATCCAGAACTATTCTGGCCTAAGCAAATAAACTGTGGTATTGACGAAACGAAGGGACATTCCATTCATAATACACATTTTTTTACATTATTTGTTTTTGTTTTTTATTAATACAAGTGATGAAAACTCCAACTTGCCTATCTCCCATTTTTCATTTCACTTTCAATAAAGGAATAAACGCCATTACGCCACTATTGCATAAAGCACACCTTTTTCGCACTAATACTCAAGTCGTGTGGTATCGCGAAGTGCTAAGTGCAAGGCGTCATGTGCATTGACACTTACAGTTTAGCACTTAGTAATGTATAGCCGTAACGAGTAGGATGTCTGTCTTAGTTAGCTACGAGTGGAATATCGTGACTTGGAAAGTGCAGTACGTACTGGTTATTGGTTAGAACAGTTTTTTTTGCCAAATCTTCAATTTTTTTCTCTCAGTCTTCTCGCCCTGGGCGGAGCAGAAGAGCGTGTCAGACTTGTACTGAATAAAACCCACCCTTGTTTCTTTTTTGCCCTTTGTGTTCCGGGGCCGCATCTGTATCTTTTTCGGACCAAACCGCAGCAGTTGGTGTATGTCTGGTAAATAATAAACTCGGATAAACCTACAATCACTAGCTGAATCCGAATTTGCCAAACTTGTGGTTTGGAGGACAGCAACATCAGAATTACATAGTCTTAGAACAAATGTAGCTGAAAACTAGCAGAGACACCCCGATATACATAAATGAGCAAAACTGGTAGTTATTGAAAGCATCCGAAATAACCTCGAAGAATTCAATAAAAAATAAATATGAAATAGATTCAATAAACCAATATTTTTATGATGTCATTGAAATAAAATTTAAAAGATACTGATAACCCAGACGTTTTATTAAACAGTACTTATGAAGCCTCCTCCACACAAACGCGACTTTTTATACGTTTTCTAAAAACCGCTCGTGTCTTCATACATCGCTTACGCAACGCTTCTTTAGACGGCTTCCCGTCAGATTTTCAACTTTAAACAGCGAAAAACGTCGCGCGTGTAATCGCACTTGTGTGGAAAAGCGTTAATTCTACAAGATAACTCGAGGATTTTACACTAGCTACCCGGAAACATACAACAGACCGGTACGGCTGACATTCTTACAACTTATAGGTATTATTTGTGTTATGTCTGGTATTTTCTTAGCACTTAGTGCAACGCGTGTGTTCTTATGTAAAACAGTTTGTGGTATTATGTCTGCATTACTGGGGAAGCGTAGGCTACATTTGGAAATTATGTGTTTTAGTGCATTCACATCATATTTTTCGCAAAGCGACTCGACTCTTCGCGTGACCAGAGGCTGGCCTTTATTTTGGACAAAGAATCAGCCTTGCCATCCAACGTGGCAATAAGGTAAAGTGCCCAGAAGGCTGACAGTATTGCCACGTGATGACGGCCACCTATTGACAGTGATGTAAATGTATTTTTTGACGCCCCATAATTATTTCCCTTTTTGGAACTTTTATAGATAGTTTATTTGTTTAATTAAGACAATGTTTAGTAAAATAAGCATTGCCATCCAACGCGGTAATGCTGCCAGCCTTCTGGGCACTTTACCTGTTGACGGCGATACGGACGAATTTTTTGACGGCCTGTAATTTTCCATTTTTACTTGTATATATTTTTATTATTAGTTTGTGTACATTTATAGATTGTAGGTATATATTTAGTAATTAATTTAATTATATGATGAATATGTATCAAATAAATGTTTAGTCAAAATACATTACAGATTTACATGATATTGGATTTAGAGTGTTTTGCTTTGGCTCTATCATGCGTTATCGATGTATAAAGTTTAACTGCACTGTACATTAAGAGGAGTACCTCTTAATGAGAGACATATAAGTAATCCAATATCTATTATGCATTAAATACAATTTTTTTACTGTGTTTATTAATTGTTCGAGTTCTCGATATATCAGTACTGTTTCAAGCTATAATCACGAATAAAAACCAAAATAACCATGGTAAATATCCCGTTTCAATTGATAATGATAATCTTAGACTTGAACCTTTTCTCGCAGCTCACAGAGTCGCATTCTTCCATGTTCCTATTTTTTTTTTACTTGGTCCCCACGATTGTAATAATATGTATTTTATTATAAGCGATATAAATAAAATTGATGTGGGACCTGGGAAGTATCGAATATAAGAAATTTGCAAATCGGTCCAGGCGTCTTTGAGTAATCGGTAAACATACATAAAAACTGACGAATTGAGAACCTCCTCTTTTGAAGTTGGTTAAAAATAAACTCATAAATATTGCAGAAGCAATTCTCCAACGCAAACCCGATTAATGACAGTAAATAAGCCGTTACACGATTTATGTGCACCTTAGAGGCTTTTGCGATGAAATAAATAATGTCAAGTTACCGCTTACAATAAAACATTACAGAGTAAATTAGGTACATTTTATAATTAACTAGCTTTTGCCCGCGGCTTCGCTCGCGTTAAATTCGGTAGCGCCTTATTGATTTGTAATAGCAACGCTAAGTTTTCCCGTTTCTTCCCTCTTTCTCCCTCACATCCCACTTTTTTCAAAAAAATATTAGCCTATGTCCGTCTCCTGGTTCCGAACTATCTCTGTACCAAAATTCATCAAAATCGGTTTAGCCATTAAAGCGTGAAGAGGTAACAAACAAACAAACAAACTCACTTTCGCTTTTATAATATTAATAAGGATAACTGTTACCCACGACTTTGTCCGCGTCTTAGCCCAAGTTCCGGAATTCTGTGAGGATAAACGTTGAGAACGTTTAGCGCTTGATTCCCGTAGTCGGTTCACCAAAGTTCGAGAACTCTGTGAGGCTAAACGTCGAGAACGTTCAGCGCTTGATTCCCGTAGTCGGTTCACCAAAGTTCGAGAACTCTGTGAGGCTATACGTTGAGAACGTTCAGCGCTTGATTCCCGTTCTCGGTTTATCAAAGTTCGGAAATTTTGTAAGGATAAACGTTCAGCGCTTGATTCCCGTTGACGGTTTGCCGAAGTTCGGAAATTTTGTAAGGATAAACGTTCAGCGCTTGCTTCCCGTTGACGGTTTGCCGAAGTTCGGAAATTTTGTGAGGTAGTAGATACTGCGAACGTTCAACGATCGATTCATTAGCACGGTTTTGTTCACTGATTCCTCGTTGAGTAGCCAACCTATGCATATGTTCATTCTCTGTTTCACTGCTGCGCAAAGCTCGCAGCCGCTTTGCGGTAACAGTCTGCCGAGAAAGCTGAGTTCTTTTTCTAGGCATTATAGTGACGAAGAAAGAAAATAGGAAATGAAAACTTAACCAAACCGTAACTCGTAATCAAAAAAAAACAAACGTAAGGTTAATAATTAGGATCCTAATTATTGTTACCTGTATTTGGTACTTACGTTAAATATAAGGTTAACTAACTGTGTACTTAAACTAAAACCTAACCTAATAAGGGCTGATTTTTTAATAGTCAGATAATTTTTATCTGAGGAATAAAAATAGCAGTTTGACATATTTTCTATAGATGAGCTGTCAAACCGCCATTTTTATTCCTCAGATAAAAGTTATCTGACTATTGAATAAACAGCCCTAAGAATAATTATGTAGATGACACCTATTTACAGGTATTATCTACAATTTTTTTTTTAATAATTGTGAAATTTATAAAAAAAAAATAGCTCATGAGGAGCTCGTGGCTAAATAATAGCAGCCGCTCGGGTCGATCTTTAGGTTAAGCCGCGCTTGCCTAGGTTGGTCTGTGGATGGGTGACCAGTGACCACCCGTTACATACCGAGTTTCCCGCGTGCCTCGGAAAGCACGTTAAGCCGTTGGTCCCGGCTGTCATTTGTAGATCTTTGACAGTCGTAACAGGTAGTCAGTGTTCCAAAAGTCTGACAACCAGTCTTACCAAGGGATATCGTATTACCCAGTATTAACTGGTTGTGGAGGTTGTGTCAGATAGGCAGTCGCTCCATGTAAAATACTGATATTCAGCTGCATCCGGTTAGACTGGAAACCGACCCCAACATAGTTGGGAAAAGGCTAGGCAGATGATGAATAATTGTGAAATTATTAGAACCAAAATATTATCCTTGACAATCGTAGAGCTATACCCCCCATCCGCGTCGCCCGCAAGCAACGCCTCTCCTCGCCCATGCCCAGCGTCATGTTTTGTTGCACATCATGCGGCGCGTGTGAATTTTATATCGGAGTTATTTTAAAATTGTAATATCTTCTAAGATGTTCATTGAAATTAAGTGATGTCAAAGACAATTTTGTTCACAAATAAATACTGTTAATCAACAACACATTTATTTAGATAAAGATTAATATTTTTATGTTGAAACAACTCTAACAAATAATTGGTAATCATGCATTAATTTTGACCAAATTTGATTACCATAAAAACGGTTCTAGTGACTTAATCTTAAAAGATAGACATATACCGTCACGGACATTTTTTTAGATCATTTCAAGAGGAATAATTCTTTTCTACATATTTTTTTGATATCTTGAACCGTTTTCGCAGCGCACGCAACGGAAGCCCTCAAAGATGAATAATTTTCCCCGTTTTTTTCACATTTTCCATTGTTTCTTCGCTCCTATTAGTCGCAGCGTGATTTTATATAGCCTAAAGCCTTCCTCGATAAATGGTCTATTCAACACAAAAAGAATTTTTCAATTCGAACCAGTAGTTCCTGAGATTAGCGCGTTCAAACAAACAAACAAACAAACTCTTCAGCTTTATAATATTAAGTATAGATTTATATGTTGAGCAGGTGTATCGGTAATTGCGTTAGCTATGTATCAATGGCTTGTTAATCGAGGGGTTGTAAGAGCGACTGCTGGGCGTGTGGTTCGATTGACGGCACGGTTGGCGCAGTGGCTGAGCGATTGACTGCTGCGCTGCGTGTCGCGGGTTCGATTCCCGCACGGAACAAATATTTGTATGACCTACAGATAGTTGTTTCGGGTCTGGCTGTTTGTGTATGTGAATTTAAATGTTTGTAAACGCACCCACGATACAGGAGAAATTCCTAGTGTGGGGCAACGTTTTAAAAAAAAGCAAAAAGCGATTTTCACGTCAAAACGTTATTAGAATTTCTTCTTCAATAAAAATCTTTTATAGTTCAAGCTGTACGGCTATGGAATGCCCTGCCCGGGTCTGTACTTTTAGAACTATGGTCAAAAGCACTACCTCTCTCGTTAAACAACAATCCTACTTATTTAATATTATAAATGCGAATGTTTGTGAGGATGGATGTATGGATGTTTTTTACTCTTTCACGTCAAAACGGCTGAACGGATCTTGATGAAATTTGGCACAGAGGTAGATAATAGTCTGGTATAACACATAGGATACTTTTTTTTCGAACATCACGCGGGCGAAGCCGCGGGCGCCAGCTAGTCTTACTTATAATATTACATGTATTGTACATGAATGTTTGTGATAATGGATGTTTATTTGTTAATCTTTCATGTCAAAACGGCTGAACGGATCTACAAATGACAGCCGGAGACAACGACTTACCGAGGCACGTAGGTATCTCGGCGTGTAATGGATGGTCATCCATCAGACCAACCTAGACAAGCTCGGCCTAACCTAAAGATCAATCCGAGCGGATGTTACTATTCAGCCACGAGCTAGCAGACATGGTGCATGTTATGCTACATGGTATTAAACATAATGAGTACACTACGCGTCCCCTTTCGAGAAAAACAAAGCGTGATGTTATGAAATTAAATAAGCCTTTTAATTGAATGTTATACAAGTGACAGGAGCCATATTTAACTCAAACATTAACTTAGCGTGAACAATTAAGATTCATCAAATACTTTTTTCTGATTGTCAGTAGTACAATTAGCGAGAAATCGGTAATTATTTGTGTTTTGATGTGTCTGTTTGTAGCTTTTTATTTAGTTTCACCTATCCTTATGTAGACATCTGTCAGCAACCATTTGCAAAGGGAAAAATAGTTTTCTTAAAAGCTTGTGTTCTTTTCTTTTTTTAAATAACTTTGCCCCACACTAGGAATTTCTCCTGTATCGTGGGTCCTTTTACAAACATTTAAACTCACATACACACACAGCCAGACCCGAAACAACTACCTGTAGGTCATACAAATATTTGTTCCGTGCCCGGATCGAACCCGCGACACGCAGCGCAGCAATTGATCGCTCAACCACCGCGCCCACCGCGTCGTCAAAAAAAGAGATAAGTACTATGGAGTTTCTTGCCGGGTACTCTTCATATGGATACTCAATTCTCAATGCACTTATTGCATCCTATAAGGGTTCAATTTTTTTCCTTTTTAGGCGCGGAACCTAAACACAAAAAACGTTGAAAATTGCTTAAAATTATCGGTATTCTTGACCGTACTGACCCTACCTAGCTATTAGAAACTAATTGTAGACATTAGGACGTTTACAGCAATCGATGTCTACTTGTAATGTCTCCGTTTGGCATTTTTATTCTTAATGTGACAATATTTCTTCTAAATAACGCTGAATTATGGCAAAAAGGATTTTCTATCTAACCGTTTTTTCGAAGAAATCAATTTCTCATTTGTATTTTCAGTATTCTTCTCCATAGAGATCAACGCTTTGGAATGGGCAACTACAGTACTTTCACAAGTTATTATGTCTTGTGACTGGGACTGTAGCTTTAACATTTTGTTTCTTAACAATCAAAAGTGCCTGTAATGGTCTAATTGAGCCGGGGTTGCGGGTTGTTCGAAAGAGATACCGCGGCCCCGGAACGTAAAGGGCAATAGAAGGAACATGGGTGGGTTTTAGTCAGTACAAGTCTGACATGCCCCCCCGCTCCGCCCAGAGCGGGAGAAGTCATTGGATGATTTCCCAGCCGAAAAAAAATGGTCTAATTGAAATAAATGCTTTTGAGTTTGAGTACTCTTATTTTTAACAGTAATTTGCGTTACTCAAAATTTAACAGTCAAACATTAAAAATAAGCAATTTGAGAATTTATAATGAAATATTTTCGCGCCAAAGAATTTGTCGCACAAAACTGCGACGGAAATAGTCGCGACTATTCTGCCTCTTAAGAGTCCTATCTCTATATCACTCGTTAATGAAAAACCTTTCCTATTTTCGTGCACTTTGCACATAAACATAACATCACGTATTTTTAAATACGTTTATAAAACACACAGTACAACGGCTGACTTAATACCCGAGGCATTTTCTACTAGTCTACCTGTTTTTTTGCGGATGCACACACGCAGCGCAGCAGTCGATCGCTCAGCTACTGCGCCAACCCTGTCTTCAATTAATTGTAGAGAGCAATAGTACCTATGGCCTCTAAAGACTTGATTATTGCACTGGTTAATCGTACGTTACGATGTGTGATTTAATTAAATATTATTCTTGTAATTACTTGGTCCAAACAGCTACGAGTAAGTGACTAATGACAAGTTCACCTTTAAACTTTGCAAATGATAAGGTAATGACAGTTAAACATAAAGTCATCATCATCTGCCTAGCCTTTTCCCAACTATGTTGGGGTCGGCTTCCAGTCTAACCGGATACAGCTGAATATCAGTATTTAACAAGGAGCGACTGCCTATCTGACCTCCACAACCCAGTTAATACTGGGTAATACGATACCCCTTGGTATGACTGGTTGTCAGACTTTCGGAACACTGACTACCTGTAACGACTGCAACCTAGGCAAGCGCGGCTTAACCTTAAGATCGACCCGAGCGGCTGCTATTAATTAGCCACGAGCTCCTCCTTAGACATAAAGTCAGAAACTGATAAATCCTTGACCTTCTTACTTAACTTCGTGAACCCATTCCATGATGTCTAGGAAAAGGCTTTTAGAATCATTTCCACATACCGGAGTTTCTTAGACCAAACCTTACATATCTTCGTCATTATTATGCATTGCTTCTAAATGTGGTCTTTACAAAGACAATTAGAAGACCTTTTATCATTTTCTCTCCTTAGCCAAATTTATTCAATTAACTTCTCTCGCACTGGGCGGAGACTCTACTTTTATTGACTAAAAGCAACTTATGTTCCTCCTCTCGAACTTTGCGTTCCGGGGCCGCGGTATCTCTTTCGAACAACCCGCAACCTCGGGCAACCCGCAACTCTGGCTACCAAATCCTTCACGTGCAACTAATCTCCAAAGCATTATAAGTTAGCAGAAACATCACAAAAAGACAAAAATTATGTCACTATTCCGATTCACATTTCATTCCAACCCAGAGGATAACTTCAAACTTCAAACACATTTGAAAAGATCTCTGGCTCACATCCTTCATCAAGTAAATCCTATCCTTAATCTTTTTTCCGTAAGGTATAGTCTTCCTAAGCAAGATTAAATGAGTGAATGGATGGTAGGAACAAAATCAGGTTAAGTGTACTTCCTACAGGTGGCACAGCCTTTTTTTAATTTTTCCACCGTTGGCTTGATGGGGCTCAACGTAGGGAAAAAGTCAAGTCCTAGATCTAGGTTCCTTTGCCAAGTTTAATTCTTTGTACGAAGATTTCTGAGCACTATCTAAAGCACTTGAGTTGGAGGAAATGGAGGTTATTTTCTCAAAGGAGGTTTTTAATTTGATTAAGTTTTTTTTTAAGTTTGTGTAGAGATAAATAGAAGGAAATAAGTCAGGAAATATAAGGAAGAGAAGTGGAAAAAGAGGTTTTATTTTTTTATTCATTTAATACACAGTATACAAACACACTAGGTCTAGAATTAGTGAGTACATGACCCTGTTAGGGCACAGCAAAATGTGTTTGGACCTTTCATAAAGTTAAGCAGGTTTCATTCGTAAAGAATCTCCTAACAGTGATATTTAGTACTGACAGTTTCATTGGTTTTATAGCCGACTACAAAAAAAGCAGGAGGTTCTCAATTATGTATTTTTTTATGTTTGTTACGCGATTTCTCCGTCAATCGTGAGCCGATTTTTAAAATTGATTTTATAATTGAAAGGGTATACTCCTGAAGGGGTTCCATTTCGATTTTATCTAAATTGCTTAGAAAGTTTATGAGGTATCTTCTATAATAAATATTTGTTCTTTTAATGTATGTGGATGATATGTATATATCTCTTAGTAGCAATGGAAAATTAATACTCGATAATAATTTGTATGAGAAACCAACATACTAGTTCTTAAGAGGCTGAAACAAAAATATTTTTTGCAAAAAAAAACAACCAACTTCCAAAAAACACTAAAAAGTGAAAAATAAGATTGTTTCCCGAAGTCGGTGGCAAACAAACAAAGATCACCGACATCTAGAACTAAATTAATTTTCTACTGTTGATGTTATTTTGGAAAAGAGTAAATAATGCTGTGACGTCTGATAGGGGAGAATGGAAGAAGAAAACGTGTTGCGCCGATCCCAAATAGAATGGGACAAAGACAGGAAAATCATGATGTTGATTTTTTGGAAGTCGGCCTTTTAAAAGTTTCTTCTTAAAATAAACGATATGATAATGGCCTACTGTGTTTCTCCCATAATTTTTGCAAGTCAGACAGAATCCACATTGCTTTGCTTCCCTGATCAATATTCACGACGTACTGAGAACTCTGCTTGCCCCACAAAGGAAGACATAGCTAGCACGTGCTCCACAAGCGCTGACGTAAGCGACTGGCAATGCAACCTTTCATAACGCCACACATACCTACAGATGCACAGAGCATCATATGGCTTACAAGTGCATTGCATTTAAATTCTTGCATAGCGGAAAATATGAAAGACATTCCTTGTTCTAATATATGAAGAATAATTAAATATGTATTCATGACTTGTCTAAATGCACAAGATCAAATCAAATATCAAAAGCATTTATTTCAATTATACCATAACAAGCACTTTTGAATGTCAAAAAAAAACAAAATGTTAAAGCTATAGTCCCGGTCACAAGACATAATAACTTGTGAAAGTACTGTAGTTGCTCATTCCAAAGCGTTGATCTCTATGGAGAAGAATGGGCAAAAAACTCCATGGACACTCTTTTAAATTAGATTATTTTAACAAAATCGTATTTACATCATTCGTGTTGAGATTATACAAATATGTGAGAACGATGTAAAATATGTGCACAGTAAGAGCGTCCAGAGTGCAAAAGCAAAACATCATTACAATAGGACTACATAATAGATTCATCATCATTCTCCTATCGTTATAACAATCTATTTGGGATCGGCGCAGTGGGTTAACTTCTCCCATGCTTCTTGTCTGCGTTCATCATTCAAATATTCTGTAAATCGTTTCTATGGCTTTTCCAGACTCTCCAGGCTTCCACATGCATACTCAAAACAATTATCTTTTGTTTATTAGGCTTTAATATCCGACTTCTGCGACAAAGGCCTCCACCATATCTTTCCAGGTACTCTTTTGGTAAAACACCTCGTGTGCGTCCAGGGGGTCTAAAATAGCAGCTTTAGCAGAATTATAATAGGTTAATAATATGAATTATTAAAATTTACCATTTGCAAAATGGTCACAAAGTGACAAGTCACAATATCAACGGCATCTGTGACCATTTTAAGAATTTTAACCGCCATTTTAGACCCCAGGTCATCTCGCCACCTCTTAATGAGCCCGCCTCGGCGACAACATCCTAACGTATAAAACAGTTTTACCAAACAAAAAAGCAAAAAAAAAAATCATCATACTCAGCAACTGAACAAATATTTAGACGATTGACTTCCAAATCTTAACATTCATAACCTTGAACCCAAAAGCTGATATCACATCGGACCATATTTCTAAACTACTCACAAAAACGATAATAATAATTGAATTCACTCAAACATTAAATCTCAGTGATATAATAATGTTTTTTTGCTATCATAACAAAATCTCGGCCGTCAAGCTTTCTGAGACAGTTTTTCTACTGAAGATAAGGATCAAAAAACTATATAATCAATGAAGCAAAACATTGCGTGATGGCATCTTTACGTCTCGCTTCGCATCAGAAAATGTTGAGAGTTCAAGGCGATAGAGAGGGATGCAGATAGGAAAGTATGCGAGTTAGAAAGAGATAGGTATAGATGTCGCAGAAGGTAAACATTTTATGAAAGTGTACTTAATGATCGAGTGTTGGCTGAGTTTGAATGTTTGGATTATGCAGTGTGATATTGTTTAAGTAGAATTGTTTTGTTTAACTTGTGAAGTGTGGTTTAATGTTTAGTATTTTGGAGTTGTTAATTGTAAACTGGAACTGACTGGAGCGGACAATTTATAAACGAATACTAATAAATATCATGTAACATACTATTTTATCTTCAACAGTCTACAAAGTTCTTCTTGGAAGAGGACTGAAAGATTTATTTTAAAGAATTTTATTACTGTACAACAACAACAGTTATAAAATCACACTAAGCATAAAAAAACACCAGCACAAACAATATGCGAAAAAAATCAGTCCCAATAAATCTCTCACCGCATTTTGTCTCAAACAAAAAAAAAAGTTTGCATCTCATTGAACGGTATTTTACCGAGGTTTCCGACTGACGTCACGAGAGGGGTGGGAGTGAAGAGGAGGGGGGAGGTCGAGGGTCAATGCTTACGGAGTTAGGATCAATTAAAATTGAGTTTGAAGATGAGACAGATGTAGTGGCGGTGATTATGTCGACGGTAGAGTACAGAATTATTGAGATTATTAAGTTAAATGGGATTAGATTTTAGTAAGAAAAAATATTGTGTAGATAATAATCCTTACTATAAAATAAAAATATTATAAACGCGAAAGTGCGTTTGTTTGTTTCGTCTTCACGCCTAAATGGCTAAACTGATTTTGATGAATTTTGGTACAGAGATAGTTGGGACCCTAGAAACGGACATAGGTATTTAAAAAAAAAAAGAAAGAAAAGGGGGAGGAAGAGGGAAGAGAAGGGTTTTTCGATCATCACGCGGGTTCAAGTTAGCGTTAGCCCAAAGTAACTATGCCACGAAGACGAAGTCGCGGGCGGAAGTTAGTTATTATATACCCTGTAATCCCCAAATGGTTAGGCAGACGTGCACCTAATGGTACATCCACATTTCGCCAATTATCTTTTAAATCCCACGAAATCGGGTAGAGCCTATTGCCATTAACGAGTCTGTTGGTCTAGTGGTTAGTGGCCCTGACTGCTGAGCCGGAGGTCGTGGGTTCGATTCCCACCCAGGACAAACTTTGTGTGATGAGCATGATTGTTTGTTCTGTGTCTGGGTGTGATTTATCTATAATATGTATG
Organism: Ochropleura plecta; assembly: GCA_905475445.1. Lineage (NCBI taxonomy): Eukaryota > Metazoa > Arthropoda > Insecta > Lepidoptera > Noctuidae > Ochropleura > Ochropleura plecta. The sequence goes on from FR997722.1 coordinate 23,224,657, forward strand.
TATTTATAAATTATATAAGTATGTATATTAGTTGTCTGGTTACCATAACACAAGCTCTGCTTAGCTTGGGATCAGATAGCCGTGTGTGAGTTGTCCCAAGATATTTATTTATTTATTATTTATTATTAACCAGGCACAAGTCTGTGACTAGGACGAGATGAGATCTATGACTGAGAATTCCTGGTGGTAAAACCCTATGTTACTTACTTAGGTTGACCCGCGAATCGAACCCAGGACGTCATTTTGAGCGGTCGCCCAAAAGACCTCTAGACCATCAAGGACATATCATCACATCATACACACCCGTTTTTAGTTTTTTGATCATCAGCTGACCTACACTACAAGCCTCTGAACAACAGATCCTGCTAATATTATAAATGCGAATGTTTGTGAGGATGGATGTATGGATGTTTGTCTCTTTCACGTCAAAACGGCAGAACGGATCTTGATGAAATTCGGCACAGAGGTAGATTATAGTCTGAAAAAACACATAGGATACTTTTTAGAACGCGGGCGAAGCCGCGGGCGCCAGCTAGTTTCATCCATTATTCCATCATACCAGAAATAAAAACAACAATGAGAAGCTAGAAATAATCTGAAGTTTCATTAACATTGACAAAGAGTGAACGAAGAAAAGGATTACATAGAAACCCAACAAGTAATCAACATCAGAATGGACATAATACGACACGAAATGAAAATGAAGGTCCGTATCCCAGTGCCAGTGTTGCTAGATTTGAAATCGTTTCCCATTTTCGGGGAAAAAATGTTTGTTCTAGGGGAGGTAAAGGAGGCTGGCGGGGATGCATGTACAATGGGACCCACTCTGAGGAGCATCGTATATTATAGAAACTTATACCTAGTTGTAGAACTACCTATATAAAACTAGAAAAAAAGCAAATGGGCAGTGAGTCGTAGGTGATGGGAGAAAAAAGAAATTCAAGGTAAAAGATTATAACCTAAAACAAATCCAAGATTGCGTATTTAACAATACAATATTATCTATTGTTTGAATGACCTCAAGGACATTTGTTCGTTCCCTGAATTCAACAGCAAAATGGTTCAATAAAGCATCAGCAATTCACACAACGCTTTTTAACGGGTGCCTAGTTAAATCCAAACCACTTGCAAATCGAAATCCAAAGGTAAAAGCGTTTGTCTAAGTCGGTAGGTATGTAGAATAGTCAGCCCAAACGTAAAGCCAAGTCGTCAATAATCCATAAAATCACACAGAAAATAACAGAAATTCCACGTTAGCCGTTGAAAACAAACAATGGAATAATACGAAATAGGGATGCAAACGATACATCGATATTTAAAAACATCGATGTTTCGTTCATAAACATCGATGTTTTAACATCGATATTGATAATGTTAACATCAACGAACGAACGATATTTTTTCAACGCCATCTATCTATTGATAAAAAAAACATTGGCTACGGCTATTAATTATTATAGATAACTAGGCTGTATGGTCTACAGTTCTTTGCCACAAAAAATCTCATTTGTCCTTGCGCTTGTGTTGTCTATGACAGCGCTAACATAAACACGGTTAGCAGCATAGCAGTTATAATCAAAAATTAAGATTCAATTCGAAGAAAAACACTTCATCCTATTTTGCGTATCTGCGTAAGTAGTGATTGTGGAGTGATTTAGAATTTGTTTGTTAAACTGTTCATTATTTAAATGCGAGGTGGAAAACACTTGTAAATATGAATTTTAACCCCATCATTCCTTCTACATTCATACATATTTCTACAGAATTTGTTCAACTTTCTTACCTTTTTCACACCAATTAATCGTTTACAAAGACACCTATCTTTTATATAGCTTTTAAATTGCTTGCACAACAAACAAAACTTAATGTATTGATAAAAAAAACGACTCATACAATCCTAAAAACATCGATGTATCGTTCATAAACACCGATGTTTTTAACATCGGTGTATCAATTTTAAAAATATCGATGTTTTAATATCGATGTTTTTTTATGAGCGATGTTGCATCCCTAATACGAAATAGTTTTGAGACTAACAGTCAGTTCATATTGACAGCATAACGTTTCATTCTACGTTATCATAAATAGTCGTAATTATTTTAACATTTTTGTAAAAAAAAATGTGAACGCATGTTTAATATTAACGTTTGTATATATTTTTTTTTATATTTTACAAGTTTCATTTATTAAAAAAAAATTACAACCGTAAACATCCACTAGTGTGAGAACATAAATCATATTAAGAGTAGGGTGGAATGTAATTCGAAACACGGTGCGTTCAATAACTGCATGATGACTTATTTTTAAGAAAATAAAAATCTTTTCTAACTTTTAATATCCATGATCTAGTCATTCAATATTTTTTAGATAATCTTCCTAAAAACTCTTAGTTATAATAAACATTAACTCGCAAGTGAACGATACTTCGTTAATTTATAAATAATGTGGGTCCAATTTCGCCGGCCTCCTTTAGTGTATTTATTCATTTAATGCACAATGTACAAATAATTACACGCTAGGCTTATAACTAATGAGTACATGACACTGTTAGGACGCAGCAAAATGTCTTAAAACTAATAAAAATATATTTTAATAGAATGAAAACAATTTGCTTAACCTCTCAAGGACCGCCATTATTTACGCCAACTATCTGTCAAGCACCGCCGGGCGGGCTCTTATAGTAAGCGTAATCTGATTTTAAGAGTTATCTTGGGGGTCTAGCGGTTAAAGTGTAGAAGATGAGCAATGCTGTAACATTTAGTAATACATAAGGTAACATTCAGTCTCCGTAGCTGCTACTAAGTAATCCCTAACGAAAAACCTCAAAATCACTTTACACGACTTGAGAATTAAACCTAGGACCTCAGGGGTCAGCAATCAAGTGCCTGTCGGGTAAGGGTTTGTTTGATAGAGATACCGCAGTCCCAGAACACAATAGGCAAAAGAAAGGGACATGAATGTGATTTAGTCAGTAAAAGTCTGACACTACCTCTCGCTCTGCCTAAAGCGGGGAAGTTAATTGATGATTTCTCATCCCTGACCAAAAAAAGGACTTGGCATTCGCGCTTGCGACCATTGGTCAGCGAGCTAGTTCATTAAAATTATTCATCAAGGCAGTCATTTGTAATAACAAATTGTTTTCATGTTTTTTTTAACTTCTCCTCTATTGTATGTGCGTTTACAAACGTTTAAACGAAAACACATAAACAGTCACACTCGGTACAACTACCTCTCAGTAGGGCATACAATATTTTTCTATGGACTCGAAACCGCGATACAAAGCGCAGTAGTCAATCTCTTATCTACTGCGCCAAGCGTACCGTCGTACTTGCGTTTAATACGCCAATTGCAATACACAGACACAATATTCAATACCTAGGGATACTTATTAGTAGTTTTTAGTTTAACATCACTTTTGTTTAATTTTCTGTTTAAAAATAAAATAGGGAAAATTAAAACTTGATTTGGCAACCCTGCGAAAGATTTAAAATGAAAGATCTCATCGAATTGTATACTTAGCAGTATATAAAGAACAAAAGATTACAGTGTTGATTTCTGTGAATATCTTGACGAGTTTTGATAATTAATTTTCATTTTTATTAGACTCGGTAGCGATTTGTAATTAGTTTTAATTTCGTAAGCAACTAACTGTTTATAATGAATTGAGCATTAATGATATACTTTAAAGTAGAAACATCTTAGGCCTAGTGGTTGCAAGAGCGACTGCAGAGCATGAGGTCCTAGGTTCAATACCCGGGTCAGGCAAAGTGTTATATAGTTTTTTTCCATCAGGAATTCCTCGATTTATTTTCGTTGGATCCCAGTTTTTGATCCCATTTTATAGGTATTAACGATGGGTCCCATTTGATATTACCATTGAATCCCATTTTATGACAACATGTGTACATTTCAGAAGAAAAGTGATTTACTTTTATTAAATATTTCAAAAACACCGTGTGTGTATTTTGGATTTTTTAGGATTGTTGCCACTGGGGAATAAACAAGCGTTTCTTATCTCAAAAAAAAAATACTGCCGTGATGGTTTTTCCATATTTTTTTTTATATAATGTGGCCGTTTCTGGCACACAGGTCACAGTTTTAACCTAACCTTTTTTTGTAAATAAGTAATTATCCTAATCTAAATAGTTCAGTTCCGGGTAACCAACTAAAAACAATCTCTTTTTTCTATAAATGCAGGTCGTTTGTGTCATAGGAGGTCACCGTTTTAACCTAACCTAGTTCCCGGTTCCTATAATTTGTTTGGGTAATGACATTTTGTCAAAATCTTTTCGGAAAAACGGCAGGCACCCGTTATTCTAACATAACCTATCCACATACCCAAATTTCATCCTAATCAGTCTAGAAGTTTGAGCGTGTTGGAATAACAAACATACATACAAAGTTTCGCCTTAAAATATTATTGTGATTTTGTTGTTGGATGTACCCGCATTCAGATGTTTTTAAACATCTGGGATCCAACGGAAATAGTTTTTGGGATTCAATGGCAATAAAACGTATTTTTTTAGTATTTTTCAAATTTGGGATTCAACGGAAATATATAATAATGTTTTGTGGGATCCAACGCCAAAAATATTAAAGTGGGATCAAAAACTGGGATCCAACGAAAATAAACGAATTCCTCAGTAGCCACCACGGAGTCTGGATTTGTATCCGGTTAGTGGCATTAGGCTCGCTCCCTATTACACGGGACTAAAATATATAAGGCAATATGTGAGTGTAGTTGTCAGGTACACCTCTACCTTCCCTTCGAGGATAACAAGGCGTGATGGCGTTTTAGTGGATAAACAATTTGACGACACTGTTGGCGCAGTGGCTAAGTGATTGACTGCTGCGCTGCGTGTCGCGGGTTCGATACCCGCACAGAACAAATATTTGTGTGAAATAAAACAACTACCTGTGTTTCGGGTCTGGCTGTTTGCGTATGTGAGTTTGTAAACGCACCCACGATACAGGAGAAATCCTAGTGTAAGGCTACATTTTTTTTTTGTTAAAAACTTCCTAGTTTGTAGGTACTATATTGTAATATCATACATTGAAATCTGAATCTTTTAAAGATATCGATGTGGTTGGCTAAGTCTTGTAGATGTTAGGAAAATACGTAACGTTCACTGCCCTACTGGTTAATACTCCAATTTCATTGATCTTGGAATGAAATCTGATACGGGAATCCCTGGGGAACTTATAGTACAGAAAACCCTTTGCCCACCCTTCGAGATCTGGACTGATTTTTTTTTTAAATTTTATTATTATATGTGTTTAGTTTTATACAGTGTCATTACTACATATTATATGTTTATTAGGTGTAAGGCTTTTTTTCAAGTCTCATCCATACATTTTTGGTGTATTTAAAATAGTACACAAATAAATATTGGGCGTCTCAGAGATTTTGTTTTTTTTTCTTTTAAAGGAACGTTTCTCCTCGCTCGTATTTATTTTTTACCGTGGTTACGTTTACTATTATTTTAACTCAGTAACAGCCAGATCCAAAACAACATCCTGTATTTCATACAATTGTTTTTTCCGTAGGTGAATCGAACCCGCGACACGCAGCGCAGTAGTTGAACGCTCAGCCGCTGCGCCAACATTGCCGTCAAAATAACTTCTCGTTGAATTGCCTTACGACTTAGGGTAAGTCAAATCCTACTTCCTTACTTTATAAATGCGAATGTTTGTGCTGATGGATGGATGTTTGTTACTCTTTACACGGATTTTGTTTTGGAATAACAAATAGAATACTTTTTTTTTAATCATCACGCAGGCGAAGCCGCGGGCCCAGCTAGTCACCTATAGCATACATATAGAGTTCCCACGACCAGGACATACCTCCTCAAAATAATCTTTCTAGATCATTAAAATTTTCGTCTCCTTCAACACAAAACAATCCGTTATTTTCGCAACTCGTGCTTAATCATTAACGGTTGTGCATCAGTGACTCAATAACCCAAAAACCGGCAACAACGTCATTATTGTGCAGACAAAGGAAGATCGTTAGTGTGTGACATCGACATGTTGCAACATCGTGGTTGCGACAACGGCTGTAGGGTTAGCAGACTTGTTTAAACCTTGTCCTTCAAGGACAAGATTTAAACAAGTCTGAGGTTTTATTTTGTGAGGAGCAAATGTATAGGCAACATCATGGTAGGTAAGAAACTATCTAGAGCACCAAGATGTTGGGTTAAAACAATCTGTGGAATACGAACATAGTTTTAATTTCAAATCGATAACTCTTCGCGTTAACGATACAAAGGGTCTTGACAGACACAGACAGCCAGACAACAAATTGATCATTTAAGGTTTCCGTTTTTTGTTTTCTATTGAGGTGCGACATCATAAAAATCACAATCAAATAAAGAAAGATGCAGAAAAGATAGACGATAATCAATTCAATTAAACACTAGTACATCAAACTACAGCATCAAATGCATATACTACGAAGCTTGTTGCTACTCACTATCATATAGAAAGCCTATCGCCGACCCTAAGCACAGGTGACACGTATCAGGGCCAGTGATGTGCGGTGACCTGCTCCACTTGGGCACAAAGACCAATTTATTGGCCGTAACAATCGATGGAACTAATTCTTCTATTATATGAATGAGCTTGTATGTGGTTCTCATGTTGTTTATCTGGTTTAGTTTAGGCGTCATTTTGGTTGGATATTGGACTCTTATTGTTAAGAGTGTTTTTTTTTTCTAGAAAATCATCAAATAACTTCTGCTTGGGGTGGAGCGACGGGAAGTGTCAAACTTGTACTGACCAAAACCCGCCCATGTTCCTTCTTTTGCTCTTTATGTATGCCGCGGTATGTCTTTCGAACAACCCACAACCCAGGCAGGCGGTGGCCTTGGAAGACCCCTCTGCTTTCTGATAACTCTTTGATGCGCGCGTGGTACACTAATGCACCGTCGACACATAGTGCCTTGTTTTCAAATAGTTTTTGCTTTCTTTTGATAATGATTCTTGATTCATCATCATAAAAAAATCTTTATTTCAATACAGTGAATATTAGACGTTTGGTTAGTAGGTTTCAATTATAAAATTTGATAGTCTAGATACTACTAGAATTTGATACCTAGAGAACCGCCTGACTGATGGTAAATTATTATAGAATTGTACACCTTCATGGGTGATATTATTTTTAGCATAATTTGTACGTGTCTTTGGCAGGACAAGTAAGCTCGGTCTACGAAGACTTCATTATCAGCTGATTATTCTGCTAACAGTGAAAAAGAACAACGTCAGTTTGAAAGACAGTGATGCAAATAAAAGCGATCAGCACCGTATTCATGGAGTACTGCTTTTTGATTCCTTTCCTCACGTTGTTCATTTGTTTCACCGTGTTCCATGATCTATACTGATACCATCCTGTCTCTTACTTACACAACCCCACTTTGAATCATAAACTTAAAAAACCCTTATAAATAAACTAACGTAGGTACTTCAAATAAATACCCATTGCGATAAATACCCTCAATAATGATATTTAAAATCACCATAACTCGACAGAGGCAAGCTCAGAACCCTCTGGTGGGTTATATTGTAAAATTAAATGGCCGTCAAGACATCAATTGATGTACGCATTAGTATTCACGAAGTGTGCACCAAGTCGATGGATATTTCATACATAAATGTTAGTAACTTATTGAAGAACAAGGTAGAAGATGGAGCGGTTTGCAATTAAAAATGCTGGGATTTTTTTTTTACCTTTAATTTGAAAGAAAGAAACTTTTCTTTTTAGACTCGCACAAGACAAGAGATTAAAACGAAATTAATTTAAAAATAGTACAATACAAACTAAAACACAATATAAATAAAAAAAAACTAAGTTAGTCCTGTACAAGGCCAAGAGGTGTATCTCAGCATGGTTCTACAACATGGCAGTCATGTTACCGTGCTAATATTCTGATGCGGCCCAAATTTGCATTTGGTATTCGGAAATATGTCCGGAAAGTATAGGTTTTTAACCCCAGTGGACTCGACTTCTTAAAATTCCACCCCGCAAATCCTGTTATAAGGTCTGTGCAAATCACAGATCCTTAGGGAGATTTTTAAAGATCACCCCTGAGACCCGCTGCCTCGCTCTTTTCCTGCTTCCGAATTTCAATAGGCACTTTGCCAGTTTCACGTTTTTTTCCATTAGACTTCGAGATCTATTTTCTGATAATTGTAATCTGTAAGCAGTAATACTGGTGAGGAGGACGGATTCTGAATTTGCCGTCAAATTATTAATTGTTCTATTATTTCTCCATCAAAGTTCGGAACTTTATGCATTACTACATCATCGTTTTCCTGCCGTTGTCCCATTCTATTTGGGGTTGGCGCAATACGTTTTCTTCTTCCATCATTTACTCTTTTCTCTTTCATATCAAGTGTTACTACATTAGATTAAATTCGTATGTAGCCGTAGAATCACCGAGCAATCATCTAGCCTCTTCCTAATATCTAATTCCGTCGAAATATTTCTTTACTTCCACAATATCCGCTATCAGCTATACACTTGCAGTCTCTCTAGTTTTCCACTACAAATGCAAAAGCACCAACGAGCTCTCCATCACCAAGGCTCGCATAAATTTGGAACTACGGAAACTCGAACCAGTTCATTTCCTATACCATATCTACTGACCTTCAGACTTCTACTGGAAAAACAGGTCTTAGCAATAATTAATTTGCGAACAGGTTTTGTTTCAAGCAGATCATTAAATTTACATGTGACTATAGATGGATCGTGATAGTCTGGGCTTAAAATAGGCGATGTACGCTTGTTTCCACTTAGGATAAACGACACCTTGAATTTCAACTCACTGTTGAATTACAGGTACATCTTAGTTCGATCAGGGTACGCCGATGAAGAAAAATCTGACTTTGGAGCCAAAGCATTTATTTCAATTAGACCATAACAGGCACTTTCGAATGTCAAGAAATAAAAGAATGACGCTACAGTCCCAGTCACAAGGCATATTGACTAGAGAAAGTACTGTAGTTGCCTATTCAAAAAGGTGGGTTTCTATTGAAAAGAATGTCAAGAAACTCCACTCCTGTTCTCCTCTCTGAGCAATCTCTCTCCATCTACACCTTGAGGGGCCTGTTTCAGACCACTACTAACGCTACTGAGGGGCAGTCTTCTGGTCGACTGATGGATTTCCAACAGTCAACCTATCGCCAAAAGTTGCCCATAATCTTCTATAAGTCGTTATCTTGTGAGTCATATTTTGTAGGCAGCTCATCATTTAGCATTTTTGGTCTTTGCTTTCTAACATAGTTAAGTATTTTTTGTTCTAACAGTGTAACATTATTAGGGTATCCTGTTTTCTTTGGCTTGTTTGAGACTGAGCAATAGTATTTTGTAGACGATATGACGGTCTATGAGAACTATGAGAAGGTAACGTTGTTGTTTTTCTCATATTGAAACTGTCGGTTTGTCCAGCTCCATTCTAATACCACCAGCATTGTTTTATCAACAACTCTGCTTACAAAAACTGTGTTACAATTTAAGTGTAGAATAATGTACTGGATCCGAAAATTTCTCGAAACAATTGTCAAAGAATTGGTTACAAAGTAACATTCACTACCACTCATACAAACTGACACACGCAGATGCGAACAATTTTACACGTATCAATAATGTTAAGGTTCGCTGGTGCGTTCTGCTGGTGGAAATATTTTGAAGGCGAGAATTGCTGGACCGATCAATTTGACGATGGACGAGGCGAGGATGAGGGGATCATTCGAGATGGTTCGTTCGTAATTGAGCTGGAATTATGACCAAATTGAAAAGGCTGGTGTATATTATGGATGATAAAAAAAATAGATTTCCTCATACTACCTTGCATTATTTTAACATTTTAAATAGCTATGTTACGTTTAAACTCATATTACCTCATTGCTACGAGCTTAAACGTAAGCTGTTCACACTGAAGTAGCAGCAAAAGCCTATGCCGTCGGATTTGAGCCTGTGAACTGACGCTGTGCCATTGTGCTGACAGCTTAGGTCCAGCTTTGCCGTCAGGATGGATACGCAGGCTTTACGGCGGACCTCGGCTGATATGCTAGTTATTATTCGGACTTGTGAAGCCAGATAAACTGCAGCAGACAACAGACAAGTTTAGACTTTACTAGCTGTGCCCAGTGGTTTCACCCGCTGCTCAGGTCGCCCTTATCACTTAGGGGTATGAAAAATAGATAGTACCCGACTCAGACTTATATGCATAAAAAAATCATAAGAATCAGTCGAGCCGTTTCGGAGGAGTATGGGAACGAACATTGTGACACGAGAATTTTATATAATAGACTAGCTTTTGCCCGCGGCTTCGCTTGCGTTAAATTTGGGGAACACAGTTCCCCTTTCCTGATTTACAGGTACCTGCTACCTGTAGTTTTTGCCCTTGCGCCTTATTTATTGTAATAGCAATGCTAAGTTTTCCCTTTTCTTCCCTCTTTTTCCCTCATATCTCAATCTTTTTTTTAAATAAGCCTATGTCCGTCTCCAGGGTCCCAACTATCTCTGCACCAAAATTCATCAAAATCGGTTCAGCCATTTAGGCGCGAAGACGTAACAAACAAATAAACAAACTCAATTTCGCTTTTATAATATTAGTAAGGATGTAGTTACATGTGAATGATTTTAACATACGAACGATTATTATAATAATCTCACTTATTCATCACTCTCCTGCCTCTAACGGCGCAGCATATCTTCTTCCATACTCTACTATTACTCGTCATTTTATCAGGCACCTTCTTTCTAGTCACATCATCATCCGCACTGTCCTTCTATCGTTTCTTTGGTCTTTCTCTGCTCTTAAACCCATCCACATTTATAGACAAAACTATCCTTACGACATTTTCCTTAATACTACTGTTATAAATTCGATAATTTTGTGATACATGTTTTAATTGTAAATATTATTATTTTTTTCGAATACTCTACGTTTTGCACCCTGCACCTAACCTACTATGTTTTCTCTTTGCATCACCCTAAGGTAGACTGGTAGAAAATGCCCAAGGCAATAAGTCCGCCTTTGTACAGTGTTTATACATGTGCATAAAGTTTTAATTAATAAATATATAAGAGTACGTTTGTTAGTCTTTCACGCAAAAATCTCAAACTCAACATTATAGCCAAAATATTATTAAACGCTTCAGTGATGAAGAATTTACCGAAATAATCGGAAACGAACTATTTGTCCAAAGACGCATCACTCCACTGTATCAACATAACCAAACTATAAATAACACCAATAACTAATCATCTTAAAAACAAACTGACGAGGACGGTCCTAAACTCCTGAAACTATAACAAATAGCTGTCATCCCTGTCGAAGTCGAGACGCGGGTGAATGACCCCGGCTATATCGGGATTGTCCCGAACTGCAGTTAAATCTTGGGATAGTGTCACCACGATTTCCCGGGACAGGATTAGACAAGACTGAAGTTAGCGACGATTGACAAAGAACGGCAAAATCGGTGCCAAATTATGATGACCGATGAGCAAATTGGAATCATGGTAAAATTAGTACTGCTAATTTAAACAAAATTGTTGTATTCATAAAATCTTTATTTCATCACGGAATAGTATATTTATGAGCTCATAAACAGTTTTACGACTCTGAACTACAACTATGGTTGGCAATATAAAGAAAAAAAAAATATTAATTTGCCGCAATACACTAAAACGCATAACAAATATCGCTTGCAAGCAGTATACATCAAGGCGCTGGGTTTCGGTGGCCATCCAAAAGAAAAACGTAAGGAAGGAGAACATAAATATTTGAAATACACGAAATAAACAGTACCTTGATTATATTATAAAACACGCCTAGGAAGCCTGACGAGACGGTTAGCGCAGTGGCTAAGCGATCGACTGTTGCGCTGCGTGTCGCGGGATCGATCCCCGCACGGAAAAAAAAATTGTATGACCTACAGATAGTCTTTTCGGGTCTGGCTGTTTGTGTTTGTTAGTTTAAAAGTCTGTAACTAACCCACGATACAGGAGAAATTCCTAGTGTGGGGCAAAGTTTTTATAAAAAAAAAGAAAAACAAATAAAAACGCTATTGAAAATATCAAACCATCCATCTTCCTTCTTTTGACCTTTATGTTCCAGAACAACCCGCAACCCCAGGTTGAAGTATAAATGAGGACAATTTCAGGCTAGAAGATGGAAACTGCATAGTCTAGGTATAAAACTCAATGCTGCATCTACAAATGGTAACAAAAATCGAATGTTGATGAAGAGCCTTGAAAATCCAACAATGCATATTGATGCGTGTTCAAGTCCACCTAAAACGTGTTGAGGTTGCAATGTTCAAGATTATTTGCAAAAATATGTGTAAAACTATACACGGTATGATGCTTATTATTGGTGTTACAAACAATTTTCAGGCTCAACATGTTTGAACATGGCTGGTATACAAATTATGTCCAAAGACACTCCACATTTTAAAATACAATCTAATATATATTTCCGTGTCACAATGTTAGTTACCGTACTCCTCCGAAACGGCTCGACCGATTCTTATGAAATTTTGGGTACATATTGGGTAGGTCTGAGAATCGGCTAACATCTATTTTTTAACCGACTTCTAAAAAAGGAGGAGGTTCTCAATTCGGATGTTTGTATGTTTTTTTTTTTTAAAAAAATAAAACCGACTTCCAAAAAAAAAACTAAAAAGTGGAAAATAACTTTATTTCCGGAAGTCGGTGGCTTTTGTTGGTTTCGTTGACTTTTTTGCCACCGACTTCCGGAAATAAAGTTATTTTCCACTTTTTAGTTTTTTTTTTGGAAGTCGGTTTTATTTTTTGCAAAAAAGTTTTCATACCCCTAAACCTCAGCCGGTGAAACCGCTGGGCACAGCTAGTAATATAATAAAATTAACATTAATAGAAAATAAAATAAATATAATAGTTTAGTCAGTTACTTCATAGGGAATGTTCTGGTCAAACCAATTGCACCTAATCATTGAGACGTCAAATTCATCATTGAGACGTCAAATTTTTCAGATGGGAAATCATTAAAATTACTTCACCCGCTCTGGGCGCGAAAGAGAGTGTCACAAGTCTGACAAGACTTGTACTACCTAAACGAATGCATATTCCTTCTTTTGCCCTTTATGTTCCGCGGACGCAGTATCTCTTTCAAACCAGCACTCAGCCAAGGATGACCCTTAATAAATTGACTTAACCCTTTACAACCCTACAACATTTTTCCAAACGAACATTTATGGCTACCCTAGGACATTGACAGTGATCCGAGGGTTAGACAGATAAATCCTAACACTAAACAATTTACGGCAGAGAACTGTCTTATCGAGTCGTACTGTCGTCCGATTCGTCATGCAGGTTTTTATAATGCTGTCTATTACTTCGGCTGGGTTTAAAGAGATTTTTGTTGTGGATGGAAAATCATCAAATAACTTGACGACTCGGTTGGCACAGTGGTTGGGCGATCGACTGCTGTGCTGCGTGTCGCGAATTTGATTCCCGCACGGAAAGAATATTTGTATGGCCTATAGATAGTTGTTTCGGGTCTGGCTGTTTGTGTTTGTGAGTTTAAATGTAAACGCACCCACGATACAGGAGAAATTCCTAGTAAGGGGCAACGTTTTTTTAAAAAAAAAATGAAAAGAAAAAGAATTTGAACCGAATTTCGTAATAAAACGTCATATTAAAACGATCTACCCGTCGCTAGTGCCTTACGACAATAAAGTGAATGACTGTGACAAGTTTATGGAAACCAGTTATTCATGAACAAGGGGTAGACAAACCCCTACCCTAATCCATATAAACTTGACAACAATAAATCTTATCTACCACTCTTCACTTCACTAAAGAAGATAGCTCTATTTACGAACCTACAAAGTTATGGAACCATTTATTCATATATATCTACTTCCATACAAGACAAATCCAAACTTAGCAACCATAATATTATATTTTTCCATAATATGTTAAATGATGTTTATTTTGCAAGTAGGTTTTCACAAACACTTTTACACGTATTTTTTAATAACTAGATGAGGCCGGTGTTTCGTACCCGACTTCTCTGAGAAGAAACAGCCGAAACAAACTCAGAGGTCATAGTCTCTTTTAAAGTCCAGACAAAAAATCTTGGTCAACTTACATGAGGACTATACAGATTAGTGTCTGAAATGGTCTTTTTAAGAAAGCACCACACAGATTGAGTGGACCTGTCCAGTCAGTGCAAGCATTTGTCAGTTATCGTGTAGTTCGACTCATAACCCAAGGAGCTCAATGACACGACGAACAATACCCATGAGGACTATACAGATTAGTGTCTGAAATGGTCTTTTTAAGAAAGCACCACACAGATTGAGTGGACCTGTCCAGTCTGTGCATAGGACATTTGTGTAGATCCCTTATAGTACTCAAACAGCCAGACAATCGTTAAAAACAAACAAAGTAAATAAAAGTTATGTGTTTTGTTTATACATAAATAAACTGTAACTAATATTTCAGATTTAATATCAAGTAATGGAATCCTACATAGTTATCTACTTACAAATAGGTTTACAAGTTAATCAATTCATGATATCTAACTTGCAACAACAGTAGAAATCAAACAGTGAAACAATGAACTGTCTTCTAAACTTAGCCTCCTCAGTTCAAGATACTAAACTGGAAATAGACAGACAAAACAACAAAGTGCAGTTCGGTTGAAATAAGACAAGCAACAATCTGGACGTTCTTCAGACTCGTCTGAAAGTTAGCTAAAGGATTCAGGCTAGTTTATTTTTATATCAGGTTATTTTAAGACGTTTTTCCTTGGGGTAATTTGGCTTGTGTCGGATGAGACGAGCGACATTATTCCGACTAAGATATTGCCGAGAGGTTGGGTTGAAATTAATCTACATGTGAGGAATAACAAAATAGTATTCTCGTCGGTTTATAAAACATTTAAACTGACATACACAAACAGAACGGCAGAACTATTTGTAGATCTTAAAAATAACTAAAAAACTATGCAAACAAATAATCCTTACTTCCTTATTATTATTATAAAAGCGAAAGTGAGTTTGTTTGTTTGTTACCTCTTCACGCTTTAGTGGCTACACCGATTTTGATGAATTTTGGTACAGAGAACCAGGAGACGGACATAGGCTAATTTTTTTTTTTAAAGTGGGATGTGAGGGAGAAAGAGGGAAGAAAAGCGAAAACTTAGCGTTGCTATTACAAATCAATAAGGCGCAAGGGGAACTGTGTTACCCCGAATTTTACGCGAGTGAAGCCGCGGGCAAAAGCTAGTGTTTAATAATTTAATTAAAACCAATTTTTCTGTTTGTTAAAATATTTGCCATAATTCACAAAGCAAAGAGTTTGAAAACACCCAATTGATATTCATTAATTTGATGAACATAATTGTGTGACAGTTAAAATTAATTGTTAATTAATAAGCAATCAGCTTTGAACGCTCTTGTTTCAATATCCACTGATGTGGTTCATTAATTATATTGATTTTGAAAACAATTAATTATTATAGCTGCACTATATTAATTCAACGCTTTATGAATTTAATTTAGTTCGAAATAAACTTGCACAAGGATTATATTAAATATTTATTTTGTTTATTTATAAACAAAAACGTTGCAACACACTAAGAATTTCTCCTGTATCGTGGGTGCGTGTAGAAACATTTAAACTCACATACACAAAACAGCCAGACCCGAAACAACTACCTGTAGGCCATACAAATATTCGTTCCGTGCGGGGATTGAACCCGCGACACGCAGGGCAGCAGTCGATCGCTCAGCCACTGCGAACTGTGTCGTCAAATTGTACACACAATTTGTAGGTAGATAGTCTTTACAAGAGGTTGTGTGTTCAGATGCATGAGTTTTGTCCAGAATTCGGGAACGGGAATTGGCTAGGCCGATGCTGATGAGGACATGGAACAGCCAGTAATGAAAGACACATGTTTCTTTCAAAATCATTCCATTTTAAACCGACTTCAAAAAAATGAGGAAGCTCTGTATTCGCCCGTATTTTGTAGGGTTCTGTACCTCAATAGAAAAAAAACAGAGCCCTTATTGGATCACTCTGTTGTCAACCTGGGGCCTTAGTCTGCTATTACAATGGTGTCAGAATGGTCGATCACTGATCGCATAATGGTTGATTTTGACAAGTTTAGTATGGAGTAGATGTGTAGCGAGTGGACTGTATGATGAAGAATAAGCACTAGTAGCATTCAAACGGATTTATTGGTTTTACACGCAGCATGTACTTATCAAGAGAAAGTTCGACTGACTGACTGACACGCGCATTGTCAAGGGCAGGCCCTTTTATACGCGCCCATTTGGCTGACGCAATAATTTCTTACATTGACCAATGGCAATGCGCGTTGCGACCGAGCGGCGTGAGCAGGTTCATACTTGTCGCCCTGCACGCGGCTCAGTCGCTTACAATGTAGGTAATATGACAGGTAGGTACTTAAATCTATGTTCTATATCTAATGAGTAGCGGCAGCGCCGCTATATTATGTTGCTGTCGTGCACAAGATGTCAAAAACAACCATTATGCGATCAGTGATCGACCATTCTGACACTATTGTAATAGCAGACTAAGGCCCCTGTATGTTTGTCAAGACCTTTTATCTCGACCCTATAAATCTACGCAATTAAAAGATATGGCTATATAAGTCGCAAATTTTAACAAAACCCTTGGTGCGCGAGTACGACTCGCGCTTAGGTTTTTAAGAATCATTTCCCTTACAGTTCATCATCTGCCTAGCCTTTTCCCAATTATGTTGGGGTCGGCTTCCAGTCTTACCGGATGCAGCTGAATACCAGTATTTTACATGGAGCGGCTGCCTATCTGACCTTCACAACCCAGTTAGTACTGGGTAATACGATACCTCTCGGTAACACTGGTTGTCAGACTTTCGGGACACTGACTAGCTGTAACGACTGTCAAAGATCTACAAATGACAGCCAAGATCAACAGCTCAACGTGCTTTCCGAGGCACAGAGGTAATTCGGTATGTAACGGGTGGTCACCCAGCCACAGACCAACCTAGGCAAGCGCGGCTTAACCTAAAGATCGACCTGAGCGGCTGCTATTATTTAGCCACGAGCTCCTTTGAGTTTCCCTTACAGTTCACTATACGATTATTGTTTACATCTTTATATATATAATTCTTCTGTGAGTGTGTATGTCACTGAACTTCTCTCAAACGACTGGACCGATTTTGATGAAATTTTTTGTGTGTGTTCAAGGGGATCTGGGAATGGTTTAGATTCACAATTTTGTCCGCTGGACAATGTTTTTTTAATTAATTTTTAATTTATTAGTAGTTGTTGATTTTGGAATGTTTTACATTGGATCCGACAGACGGCGCTACCATCGCAGTGTCAAATTAGACAGCTTATTAAAAAAAGTTTGAAATTTTCAAATTAAAGACGTGTAGACAGGACAACGTCTGTCGGGTCCGCTAGTCTTCGTATATTTCCCTAATCCGACTTTTGGCACCTAGTGTTATACTAACCCACGCGATGTTTACTGGGGCGATAAATTGGTCCCATTTATCAGTTCAGTAAACACAACTAGCCTAGATCCAATCTGTTTACTACTAAAGCAATGCAAACAATGCCTTGTACTATATTGTACTTGTAAAAATGTGTGCACTGATGTCTGACTCATCTAACGTAGTTGTTTGTTCGTGTTTTTGGTTAATAATAATAAAAGGGCTTGATACAGAAAGCGGTACTCTTGGATACGGCTCGTATTGTTAGGAGGTTCTTTTCTCTGGTGCCCTGGTCGCCGGTAGCTTGGACCCTGTTCCCAATACCGGTTGGCTCCTATTTTTAATCGGTTTGGCCATTTAGGCGTGAAGACGTAACAAACCAACAAACTTACTTTCGCTTTTATAATTTGACGGGCCTGTTGGTCTAGTGGTTAGTGGCCCTGACTGCTGAGCCGGAGGTCGTGGGTTCGATTCCCACCCAGGACAAACTTTGTGTGATGAGCATGATTGTTTGTTCTGTGTCTGGGTGTGATTTATCTATAATACGTATGTATTTATAAATTATATAAGTATGTATATCAGTTGTCTGGTTACCATAACACAAGCTCTGCTTAGCTTGGGATCAGATAGCCGTGTGTGAGTTGTCCCAAGATATAAAAAAAAAAAAATATTAGTAAGGATTTAGAAACTATTCTCGTTAGGGCCAGGAATTTCCGATCCGATTTCCTAATTTTTGGGATCACGTCATACCAATTCTTTCAACAATATCTTCAAAAGTATGGAAGATGTGAATTTAAAACAAGTAAACATCAAAGTTCAAGATATAACCCCAAAGGTGCGACGTCTTCAGTGACAAACACTACAGGGGTGCGAAAACTGTGAAAGATATAAAAGTTGCACGAGTTATAAAACAAGTTAAAATATAAGTTGTCTATACGTTATGCCCCTCGAGATAGAAAACTTGGAAGTCAAGAGAATATATGAATAAGTTAGTTTTAAGTTAAAGTTTTAATAACCTAACTGTGTTAACAAGTTTTAAGTCAAGTTTCATGATGGGTAGGGATAATGCTGATAGTGGATGTAGTGGTTGTTCACGTAGAGATGTGAAAAGGTATAGAGTAGCGTCTTGACCTCTTTAGTTTGCACAAGAGAATCATTATCTACGCTGAAACGCCTCTTATCTTCAAAGGGGTGAGCCACAAATTGTGTTTATGAACAGAATATCACAAATAAACATGATCATTCATAAAATAATTTGCTTAACTACAAATTGACATTGTATTTGAGTTATAAGTTTATTTTGTTTATGTATTTATTTCATATGTTTATGTGTATTAGTATCTGTATAAGTATATACGTTTCCGAAAACAAATGTTTTTTTTTAAATATATTTTGTACTTACTCTTATCAAAATGTTGTCGTATTTTACCCCAAGGTTGACTGTTAGAGAATGCCTTATGGCATTAAGTCCGCTTATGTAATAATGGTACTATTTTACATGAATATTTAATAAATAAATAAATTTTAAAAATATTTTAT
The DNA here is from genome assembly GCA_905475445.1 of Ochropleura plecta. Lineage (NCBI taxonomy): Eukaryota > Metazoa > Arthropoda > Insecta > Lepidoptera > Noctuidae > Ochropleura > Ochropleura plecta. The sequence goes on from FR997722.1 coordinate 23,243,691, forward strand.
TTTTAATATTATGCTGTTTATCGGTGTCATACTTTAGTTTCTCCTTCGGTCTGAGAAGACAATACTATCATATTGAATTGAAAAACGTCATATGATTCACATGAAAATTTGTCAATGCTGTTCTCGGCGCTATAACACCTTCGTCTAGCGGCTCGGGCGTTAAATCCACGTCGGTCGCAATGACAAAATTTCCTCTGTTAATCAAAATGTACTATTATTAATTGACACGGCCGACTGTTTATCATGAACTAGTTACCTACCCAAATGTGGCGCCTTTAATAAATAAACATTTAAGTTACGGAAGACATTTCCGATTGCCTTGGCATTCGCTAAATGTTACTTTTAAATGCTAATTACTGTGTTTAATGTATAGCTAAATGATGAGCAAATTGGGTGGTTTGTTTATGGATTTAAAGGCGGATTCACACGAGAGAGCAAAATATGGTAAAACGCAATACTTATACTTATACCTTTATTAATTTAACAAAATGTGTACTCAGGTGGTAACTTCATAATTAAGATTATTATGGACCCTGTAGATCACAGCAATTGAAAATAGGAAACCCCTTTTTTACCGATAGGAAATCATCAAATACCTTCCCCCGCTCTGGGCGGAGCGGGGGACCCTCCTGTTCCTTCTTTTGCTCTTTTTGTTCCGAAGTCGCGATACGTCTTTCGAACAACCCGCAATTCTCAATGTCTGGAAACAGATTCTCATTTTGTGACCATTACACGTCTTACAGTGCGAAATTTTTGATAATTATCATTTACAAGATTATCCCCCGGCTTCGCCCACTTGGAGTTCGGTAATTATACACATTTAAGGAATAAAACTACGAATGATAGACGAGACAAGACGAACAAAATCATGATCCAAAACTTGTTACTCCTTGGTAACAAATCGTTATGTCTAGTGACAAAACCAAAAATGTTTGGCATCTAAATTTTTCTATCAAAATATTACCAACGTCGGTTCTATATTTATAGGTATAAGCCTTTTAAATTTCTTTGGAGACAATGAAGCAATTTATAAAAAAAAAATATCTATCGTAATTTATGCGTTGGAACATAAATTAAGATAATGTCATTGTCACCGCAGAATTAAACATTAAACCTCGAAAAAACGATTTCAAAATCACTTAAGTAAAAATACAATATCTTACATAAATATTTTTATTTAAAATCATAAAAATGCATCAGCTTTGCAATCTGCATGACAACTATAAAAGATGATTACCTATCAATTTAGAAATTTTTGTGAAATCGTTAATATTTGATTGTAAAATAAATACCTATAAGTGTTGGCTCAGACAATCACGCGTTTTCGCATGATTAGAAATATCGCCTGACGCGCAATAAACCATGAAATAGCTACGTCAAGTCGGATTAGCGTTTCAGGTTAGCCAACAAAAATGAAACTGCAAATTATGTGGAAGCGCTATTATAAATCGATAAAAATCGAGCAAATAAGAAAGTGCAAAACTTTTAAATGATTGATTTTCAGTAAATTACTTTTCCCGGTCATGGTTAAGACCGGAAGTCGGTTTTATTTTTACAGTATATAAGAAATACTGTAAAAATAAAACCGACTTCCCAAAAAAAAACTATAAAGTGGAACATAACTTTACTTCCGGAAGTTGGCGACTTTTGTAGGCTTTGTTGACTTTTTTGCCACTGACTTCCGGAAGCAAAGTTATTATCGAGATTTTTTTTTTTGAAAGTCGGTTTAATTATTTACAAAATTTTGCAAATCGGTCCAGGCGTCTTTGAGTAATCGGTGAACATACATAAAAATAAAGATTCCGACGAATTGAAAACCTCCTCCTTTTTTCCTTAAAAAAAAGGATCCAAGCTCGTCAGATTAAGTTGAAATTTAGAGAAATAAAGAATAATTTAAAATTAAATCTGTTTAAAAAAATAAGAATAGGCCGACCCCCTCCCCCCGATTAATATTTATATCTTACAAAGCATTAACCTTGGCGCATTTTTGTGATCTTACGGAAGAACTTGGAAGACTCCCTCACAATAAGAAAAAATAAAATAAGACCCCCCCCCCCCCCCTATCATCCTACGTAATAAACATCGCAGCCTTAACTAGCTTCGTCTGAACAAGCTCTTAGTTGCATTTTGTTAAGCTGCAAAAACTGGTGTCTATCCACTTCTAATGGGTCGTCTGACCTTAATGATGCAGGCATTGCCTCACACTGCGAATTTCATCAATACTCGTATAATTTGACATGCATGACTTGTCTGTTGATACTTTGAAGAGGAAGGAAGTATTTTAATGATGTTTTTAGGTAATAAAAAGTCAATGAAGCTACCGTAAGTGTCGTTAGAGGTGATGTTAATTCATTATATCAGGTGTGCAAGAGAAGATTTTTCAAGGCATTAGGTAGAACAGAGCCATAAAATGTCATCCTTACTCCTTACTAATATACTATACTAATGTACTAATACTAATTACTAATTTACTATATAATATTATAAAAACGAAAGTTAGTTTGTTTGTTACCCCTCACGCTTTAATGGCTAAACCGATTTTGATGAATTTTGGTACAGAGATAGTTGGGAACCAGGAGACGGACATATGCTATTTTTTTTAAAGTGGGATGTGAGGGAGAAAGAGGGGAGAAAAGGGAAAACTTAGCGTTACTATTACAAATCAATAAGGTGCAAGGGGTACTGTGTTAGCCCGAATTTAACGCGAGCGAAGCCGCGGGCAAAACCTAGTAACAATATAATGGGTGTAATTAGCGATATTTTTTTAAGAGAACCTTCTAGTTTACGGAGATATTGGGCGTCAAATTTAAAAGTGTTTTTTTTTTTTAAAATAAGTCTTTAATGTTTTAACTTTACTTTAAATACGTCGCCAACTCCTGTACTATGGCACAGTTTTGTGTTCTACCGAAAAACGTGATTTTCCACCCAAAAAGAAGACGATTTCCAACTATACTTTTAGCGTGACTTAGTTTGATTACAGATAATGGCTTTGAGACGGGTTCTTTTACTTCATGCAGTTCTGAAGAATCTTTTAATGTACATACATTAAAAGAAGCGTTGCATACCAATTATTAGATAGGTGCATTATCTTATTATTGAGGATCGTGAGTAAAAAAAGAGCCTAAACCAGTGACAATCGAGCTTTAAAAACGTGTGTGAGTGTAAATTGAATGTCCAAAAAGAGCTTTTAGTATTTACTTTATTTCTGTTTAGTCATGGTTAATAATAGCCATGGCTTAGACTCTGCGTGACGCCGGGGTTGCGGGTTGTTCGTAAGAGATACCGCGGTTCCGGAACGTAAAGGGCAAAAGAAGGAGCATGGGTGGGTTTTAGTTAGTAAAAGTCTGACATTCCATTTTGACGGGCCTGTTGGTCTAGTGGTTAGTAGCCCTGACTGCTGAGCCGGAGGTCGTGGGTTCGATTCCCACCCAGGACAAACTTTGTGTGATGAGCATGATTGTTTGTTCTGTGTCTGGGTGTGATTTATCTATAATATGTATGTATTTATAAATTATATAAGTATGTATATCAGTTGTCTGGTTACCATAACACAAGCTCTGCTTAGCTTGGGATCAGATAGCCGTGTGTGAGTTGTCCCAAGATATTTATTTATTTATTCCCCTCCGCTCCGCCCAGAACAGGGGAAGTTATTTCACGATATTCTAGTCTCAAAAAAAATACTACTTGATTTTATGCAAGGTCAGTTAATAAATCAATATTTTGTCAGAAAATCAAGTTAGCCAGCTTGATGAACTTCAAATTATTGCCGACAAGTAGAATGATCTACTCAACAAAACCGTCAGCATTGAAATTTTCACTAATCTGTTACGTTCATTAAGAAGGTCCGTAACGAGCATTAATTAATTTTAGCGTCTCTTATTTAAAGAGGCTGATCCTTATTATAAACTGTTATTTAAGTGATGACAGGAATCTCGTTACCTTACAGCTGCCATTAAGTTTCATCCAAGAACTTAATTAAACTTGAGTGATGCTGTGATGAGAACATTTAATGACCACTTTTGATCATCATCATCTGCCGATCTGCCTAGCCTTTTCCCAACTATGTTGGGGTCGGCTTTCAGTCTTACGGGATGCAGCTGAATATCAGTATTTTACATGGAGCAACTGCCTATCTGACCTCCACAACCCAGTTAGTACTAGATAATACGATGTCCCTTGATAAGACTGGTTGTCAGAATTTAGAGACACTGACTGCCTGTAACAACTGTCAAAGATCTACAGTTGACAGCCGGGACCAACTGCTTAGCGTGCTTTCCGGGCACGGAGGAAACTCGGTATGTAACGGATGGTCACCCATCCACAAACCAACTAAGGCGCGGCCTAACCTAAAGATGGACCCGAGTGGTCGAATACTTTGAGTAAGTAGTTCTATGTGGTTGCCTTCAAACAGTAGTACCTAGATCAAAAGATGATACCGATTTGTTTTTGTTTTGGATGAGAAATCATCAAAGGACTTCTGCCACTCTGAGCGGTGCGGAAGAGATGGTCAGACTTGTACTGTATAAAATCTATCCATGTTCTTTTGCCCTTTGTGTTCCAACGTCGCAGTAGCTCTTTCTAATCAACCCGCAGCCCCCGCAAGACGATAACACCGATGGTTTAAAATGTTTTGATTTGACATTAGCTGCCGAAATACTGCTGCCTTTGTCGACAGACAATCTGTTCTACAAAAACATCCAGTTGGTGATCAATGTGATCATTCTAATACAAGTTAGAATTATTTAAACCAATTAAACCCATAATTTCTTTTTTAGTTTATAGTAAGTACGCATGTGTTTAATTTTTTTTTTTTGGGTGGGAAATCATCAAATAACTTCCGCGGGGGGAGTGTCAGAGTTGTACTGACTAAACCCACCCATGTTCCTTCCATTGCCCTTTATCTTCCGGGGCCGCGGTATCTCTTTGGAACAACCCGCAACATCGGCAGGCGGTGGCCCTAGCAGGCCTCTCTGCCTTGCTGGCTCTCATCTCTTTGAGGCGCGCGTGGAATTATTATTGTTAGGAAAGAAACAGCAATAACGTCTATTTTTTATACCGAAATGCTCATGTCAATCTTATTGAAGAAACTATGAAACGATTTGAAATTGATTACCACTTGTCTATGCCCCCTTATCTAGCCACAGGCAAAGTCATGAACAATGACATAAACACAACGATGACTACTTCGATAAAATATCTATTTCGTAACAGTGTGTCTATCAAAATACTGCGTTCGTGCAAGACGTTAAACAATGCAGTTAGAGAAAGCTGAATGTGTATTTTGCCAAGTGTTTAGATTTCATTGCTTGTACACTGTAAGAAAGCCTTAATATAACGTAAAAAAAAACCGGCCCAGAGCGGGTTCCGTACAAACTTGCGACATAAACGGCCATATCTTTTGACTGCGTAGACTTAGAGGGTTAATTTTTTCACAACAAAAAGGGACTACAGACTTTAGTATTACGTTTTAATTTCAATTCGATACCGCCACGCGTTCCTGAGATAAAGGGACTTGACAGACATACCGACAACAAAGTGATCCCTCAAGGGTACTGTTTTTTTTTCTTTTGATGTCTGGAATCCCAAAAAAACAAAAGGATCTCTAATCAAGGATCAACAATTAAGTCTGGTAATAATAATATCATATAATTATGTGAAATAATAGATATAAATATAATAATTAATAATTTACATCTATTATTTCACAAAATACCACTAGATACTTACTCTTTAATTATAACTTATAACATTAGTCTATAATTAGCTTAGAAAGTTGCGAAGTAAACTGCGATCCTTACCTGGAAACAAATATAAACAAACATTAGTTATATGTATTGCAATTAAAAACGTATTAATGCACATCACACTTTGGTTATGTAATCAAATTAGTTGATAACGCAATATATAATGACATGGTACAGTACGGCTACAACCGTGGCAGGAATACCTATAGATAAACGAGTGCAGGTATATTCAATTAGTCCTACATTACATAATTAATTTGAAAAACCTAAAAAACAATAAATAGGTACTGAATTGAAAAAAAATACAAAAACAATAAATAATAACTAATAAAAATGTCACAAAAAATATTATATTACGGCAACACGATGATAGTTGATTGCGAATTTGGTGGTAAGCAGAACTCTTGCTTAAACATGGTAATGGAAAGTGAAGTATAATCCTTAATTAATGGTAGACGAAAGAATATAGAAGCACTTTAGAAATAATATACTTAATGTAGAATGAAGGCAGATCAAAACCCAGATGGATGAATAACATTCAGAGGACAGTGGGTTGGACCTGGATGTAGCTCGAATAGATCAAGGAAGGATAGCACAAGAGGAGGTAGGTACTCAGCAGGGGGTGGAACAATACAGGGCTTGTAATGATGGTGATACAGTTGGAGTAGTTATCAATACCACAACAGACCACTTGGCCCATGTTTTAATCAAATTCATGTACTGATACATGAATTTGTAAAACAGGGGCTTTACAAGATTATACTTTAGTAACGTGTCTTACGAGGAAGAATTCCGGGGAAATCCAGGATAGCTATAAAACAAATACACGGACTGCATACAGACAGTAAGATACGATAAACGATCACATTTTGAGTACTTGTAGGCAACGGTAGTAATACATTTCTAATGAAACGAGGAAATGGCCTCGTTTGTGGGAGGCACTGGATGCTTTGCGGCTGAATTGATAATGATAAGGGAAGGAATCAATGTATACATAATTTTTAGAATTTAGTGACTTAAGCCCCGTTCCAATAAACAAAAACGACTCGTTTTGCTTACGGATAGTAAGATTTTGACATAAGTCTCATAGAACTTATCTCAAAATACTACCATCCGTAAGCAAAACGAGTCGTTTTTGTTTATTGGAACGGGGCTTTAGTGGCATAGTCATTATTATAATATTATAAAAGCGAAACTGAGTTTGTTTGTTACGTCTTCACGCCTAAATGGCCAAACCGATTTTGATGAATTTTGGTACAGAGATAGTTGGGACCCTGGAGACGGACATAGGCTAAAAAAAGTGAGAAAAGTGGGAGTAAAAAGGAAGAAAATGCGAGAGAAAGATTTTTTGTTCGATCATCACGTGGGTTAAAGTTAGCGCTAGCCCAAAGTAACTATGCCACATGGATGAATTCGCGGGCGGAAGCTTGTATTAATATATTTTTAAGGTTTCGTACCTCAAAAGGAGAAAACGGAATCCTTATAGGATCAGTTTGTTGTCAGTCTGTTTGTCTCTTGGTCAAGACCCTTTATCTCGATAACGTGTAGAGGTATCGAGTTGAAGTTAAAACTATATGAGTATATAGTTTTGATTTTTCACAGCTCTAAGGGACTACAAAATCCTGCCGGGGTTGCGGGTTGTTCGAAAGAGATACCGCGGCCCCGGAACGTAAAGGGCAATAGAAGGAACATGGGTGGGTTTTAGTCATTAAAAGTCTGACACTCCCCCCCGCTCCACCCAGAGCGGGGGAAGTTATTTGGTCATTTCACACCCCAAAAAAAATGGTACTACAAAATTGAGTAATTTTGTAGGCTCTTAGAGCTGTGAAAAAATCAACTCTCTAAGACTACGCAATCAAAAGATATATGACTATTTATGCCATATCTTTTGATTGAAACCCTCGGTGCGCGAGTTCGACTCGCACTTTACCAGTTTTTTTTAAACATTGCTTAACCTACTTACTCCTTGAAAAAGACTGAAAGAATAGCGAACACACTAAACGCTAGACAATATCGAAGTTCAATTGTCTCAAATGTTCTAATAGTCTCCCCACAGTCTGGACCCTAGGTCCAGCCAATCAATGCGACCTTGTTTCAATTGTCTATAGTAGTCTACATGTTCATATAGTAGTTAGCGACGATGGATTGTTATTGGATGGTTATTATTTTTAGGAACATTCACGTGGAGCTCGTCGCCAAATAGAAACAGCTGGACGAGTCAGTCTGGTTGAGCGACGCTCGCCTTTTTTTTTAAAACGTTGCCCCACACTAGGAATTTCTCCTGTTTCGTGGGTGCGTTAACAAACAATTAAACTCACATACACAAACAGCCAGACCCGGAACAACTATTAGTAGGCCATACAAATATTGGTCCGTGCGGGAATCGAACCCGCGACACGCAGCGCAGCAGTCAATCGTTTAGCAACTGCGCCAACCGTTTCGTCATCGCCTTAGTCTGTGTATCGATGAATGACCACCAATTACCATACCGATTTACGTCCTTGCGTCGGGATACACGGTGGTATCTTTGGCATGGCATAAAAGTCTGACCACTAGTCTTACCAAGAGGTACCATATTAGCAAGTAGGTACCAACTGATTTCTGGAGGTCAGACAAGCAGTCGTTCTAGCAGATGTACTTGGTATTTAACTGCATGACGACCCGTAATTGAAAAAAGTTGTGAATATTGAAGAAAATGTCGATTCTGTTATTGATAATGTAATGATTCAGAAGAGTTCTAAAGAATATCACGAGTGTTAAATTATGTATTTCTTTAGAAAAAAAATTAATTGTATGCAGTCACGCCAATAAAGGGCTTATTTATGTGAAAACAAAAATTATAAACTACCAATCAAAGCATCGTATCGTTGCTTGAGAAAGACTTAAACAAACAAAATCCTATAATTACATTACGTCATTTGCAGAAAATACCAGAATTTTTAAATTATTACTCTCATCCATGAAAAAGAAATAAAAAAGTGAAACTAATTAACATTCCTATCTCAGGAATTGGCAGTGTGAACGTGACTTGGCTGCACTTGCCTGAATCTCCTGTTTAGCATATGCTCATCACCAGCTGCGTGGCGAAATACTTTCAAATTGTTACTGAGAAACTAAAATTTTATGCAAAATATTTAGTTTTAATTACGCGAAATAAGATCCAGGCTTGCACTAAAATTTTTACTTTAAGAGAACTTCAAAAAAAAAACATTAAATAAAAAAAAAATGTTTTTTTAAACTCACTTTACTAATAAGATCCACATCATCCAACAAGTGGTCTGTGGGTGGGTGGTGACCACCCGTTACAAACCGAGTTTCCTCCATGCCTAAACTGTTGGTCCCGGCTGTCATTTTGTAGTATTTTTAATAGTCGTTACAGATAGTCAGTGTCTCGAAAGTCTGATCACCAGTCTTACCAAGGGATATCGTATTACCCAGTACTCACTGGTTAGACTGGAAGCCGACAGCAACATCATTGGGAAAAGGCTAGGCAGATGATGACAGAATTATCTATATAATTACAGTTAGCAAAGGAGATAAGTTAAATGCCTCGTCAGAAACAGTTAACATTTTCTTAAAAATCCATGTTTTTTTTTTCGAATAAAGTTAAGTTTATTTGATAACAAACAAACAGTTAACTAAATACATTAATTTGAGTAGTTGTTGATGGATGAAAAGCGAGAGGAAGGCCAAAGAAAAGATAGATAGATTGTGTAAGGAATGATCTGAAGGAGAAAGGAGTAAATGATGTCGTGACGTCTGATAGGGGAGGATGGAAGAAGAAAAAGTGTTGCGCCGACTTCAAACAGAATAGAACAAGGGCAGGAAAATGAATGAATTTGAGTTAAATACGTACATCAATTGGTTTCTGAGACTCCATCTAATAATCTATATCTAACACTATTTACAACTAATCAACAACAACAATAACATTATAACTTGCGACGTGATTTCCATACAACAGCACACGTGTGACACATTGATACTAGAAGCACGTACGGAACCCTTATTGAGCATGTGCTAGATAATGTAGGTGTTAAACATAGGAGGTATGTAAATAATAAGGTGTTCGAAGAATATGATGAGTACTTGTAAGATGCAGGTATTGATATCCAAGAATGTGTGAGTACACTTGAGATCTCTGACGTTGCACATCGGGGAAGATGGGGTTGCAGGTTCATCAAAAGAGATACCGTGGCCCCGGAACATAAAGGGCAATAGAAGGGGCATGGGTGGGTTTGAAGCAATAAAAGTCTGACATTCCCCCCGCGCTCCGCCCAGAATAGGAAAGTTATTAAGATGATTTACGTAAGAAAATAAGGTTGGCGAAGGTAATGAGGACAGTCAATAAAGACAATTTTAATAGTTGGACCATGGAGTTTTTTTTAAGGTTCTTCTACATAGGCAACAACCAACCCAACCTTTTAAATTTTTGAATTTGAGTGATTTATACAATAAAAAATGAAAGTGTAGCAATTAGCAAAGTTAAGCACTATTTGATTCTACAATAACAATGCCATTTAAAAAACACATGTCTTGCATATAAGCAAGGTCATTAAAATATACTTAGAAGACATAACAGCAATTCGACTAAAACAACACACACAAAGGCACACAATACATAATATTAGTCATTCCAAAATAGTAAACGTTTATCACAATTTTCTTCACAATAGAACAAGGTTAAAAATGCAATAACTCGTACAAATGAAGGACATTTTAATGCATCTCTTTTATCACATGCCCTGTTTCCTGATTCAGTTTAACGTCTATCAACTTTATGTGTGTGAACATTAAATTGATTTCAGAATGAATAATTTTATAGAGCAAATTTGACTATAATTGTGTGCGTCGTAATATTCTTTTTCTTTAGATCGTATTTTTTTTTGTTAGGAAATCCGTACTAATATTATAAAAGCGAAAGTGAGTTTGTTTGTTTGTTACCTCTTCAAGCTTTAATGGCTAAACCGATTTTGATGAATTTTGGTACAGAGATAGTTGGGAACCAGGAGACGGACATTATTTTTTAAGTGGGATGCGAGGGAGAAAGAGGGAAGAAAAGGGAACACTTAGCGTTGCTATTACAAATCAATAAAGCGCAAGAGGAACTGTGTTACCCCGAATTTAACGCGAGCGAAGCCGCGGGCAAAAGCTAGTATAAATATAAATTATTGTAATTCACAATTTTTAAACACTACATTTGAATTTGCGTCACTGTCAAAATCACAGTGATCTTTATTTATCGTAACAACAAGGTTGACGTTTGTTCTGTCACGGACAAGTCTGTTAAATTAAAGTAAGTTTTATTCACTAAGCAATAAAGTTGTTGACTAGCTGCTGTCAGAGGTTACTGAGAACGAACTGTAGTCATGTAACATTATGTCTGCTTATTATTTGTTAACAAATTGTATCAGTCTGAAAAGCGTGCTCAAAACAAAAGAGGTTTCAACAATGAAAGCAGATCACAATGGTTCTGATACTTGAGGTTTCTCGAAACATTGTCAATTCAGATTGGAATTACATAATATCAGAGATTTCCTGTTTATCTGATGTTGCAGCGTTGAAAACTGTTTCTGTTTCAACCATGTTAGTGAAACCATAAACTAAAGTGAATATATTTTCGGTTTCAATTCAGTTTTTACTGTCAATTGAGATTAAATAAAAAATAAATAAATAAATTGAAACCTCAGTCGAATTTAGCAGTGGTTTTAAATAATAATATGTTGATTCCATCTTGTTTCCTTAGCTTTTATTACAGGTGGGAAATCATTACATTACTTCCTCTGCTCTGCTATCTTTGCTCGGGACCGGCTGGGTCTATCCAACACGGTTGTATACGTGCATCCGTGTCGCTCTTCTCATGCAACCTGCCCGTTGCGGATAGCCCAATTGCACCCCGGACAAGAGAAGTGCCCACAGACTAAACCCCAAGTCTAGGATAACCAGCAAACCCCTTCCGTGTTCCTCAATCACTCCCACCCTCCTCTCCCAATCATCCCGTCGTTCCGGAGGTAGGCCAGCCTCTAATCCCAACGGCCACTAACTCCTCCACCCTGGGCGGAATGGGGGGGAGTGTCAGGCTTTTACCAACTAAAACACCCATGTCCCTTCTTTTGGCCTTTATGTTCCGAAGCTGCGGTATCTCTTTCGAACAACCCACAACCTTAGCAGGCAGTGGCCCAGGCATGCCCCTCTGGTCTCCTTGGATTAATAGATAAAGAAGGAAGATTATTTTACGGCCACAGTGGCTTCTCTGTAAAAGTTTTTGGCATTTTTTTCACTAAGTGTAAACAAAGTTACCCACTAAATGTCATTTTGTTAACCGAAGCACTTAGTACTAAAAACTCTTTACATTTTAAAAGAAAAATGCCAACTCTAGCATTTTAAAAGGCCTTGTGAAAAGTCCCTAGTTTTAAAATACTCTTAAAGTGTTTGAGAAACCCGTCAACTATAATACCAGTCAACAAGATAACGTTGGCGCTTTTAAAGTTTTCTAAAGGAAATAAGAAAATGACATAATATTTCCTGTGACGTTTTAAACGAGTTCCAGATGAAAGATTGTAGATAAAACATATTTATTTTGATAGAAAGATAACATACAAATACATAAGGAAACAGTATACTATTCATGCGAATCTACGATGACATTCATGATAATGATTTCGGTACTTTTTACAATTTTATTAACTAAAATAACATTAGAGCTTTTTGAAACTTAAAATCAATTCTAAAGTGACTGGAGACAAATTTCCTGATTTGTACCTAATGGAGATCACTGAGAAGACGATGATATCTCATCTCTGGGTAAGACCGGCTGCGAAAATCGGATGACAGGATGTGGTAGCGCACGTTGGATGAGACCCATGCACTACGTAAGGCTGAGATTGATCCGTAGTCCACGGCCCCGAAACATAAAAGGCAAAAGAAGGAACAGGGAAGGAAGAGTGGGTTGTAGTCAGAAAAAATCTGCCACTCACTCCCGCTCCATCCATAGCGCGAAAAGTTATTTGATGATTTCCCATACAAAAAAAAAGGCTGAGATTAATGAAAACCGTTTTTAAAATTCAATACGCATGTTCTTGACCCGAAACTTGTCCTCGGGACAGACGATGGGACTAGCTTACCCAAAAGAACTTGAATAAATTTGGGCTATATGAAAATTTAACACAGCGTTTTTGGCTCAATTACAAAGAAATCTCCAATAGTAACTCCACACACGAATCACACTCACAAAACTATATACAAACCGAACAAAAATTCTACACACAGAAAAAAGACAGTAAACGGTACAAATGATTTACAATCCGAGCTAAATTATACCGTGACTGGTGATCGTCGCGAGTGACATAAGAACATCGCAACTCACGGAACCACGGACTGTCGGCCAGTTACAAGTTATAACGCGGAATTGATGGGGTAAAGTCTTTTAGATAGAATCAATTCCCTACTATATTCGAACCCTGGTTGGAGGCCCCATTTGAGATTACTACAGGATAGTCTGGAGCAGTATTAACCTTATAAAGTTAAACTACGAGATGCTATAAGCTGCGCTTGACGAGGATGACGACTTTACCTTAATGTTTCTACTGATCAAACTATTATTGTTTGATCTGCTGGAATGCTGCTGGCCAAGTTTATTACGTGGATGGGTGACAACCCATTACATACCGAGTTTGCTCCGTGCCTCGGAAAGGGCAGTAGGCGGTTGGACCCGGCTGTCATTTGATGAGTGTGCAAAAAGTCTGACAACCAGTCTTACCAAAAGGTATTGTTTTACCTATAACTAACTGGGTTGTAATGTCCCTCCAAGTAAAATACTGGTCTACCTAGCCTTTTCTCAACTTCATTGGGATCAGTCTCCACTCTTACCAGGAGCAGCAAAACCAGCATTTTACATGGGCGCGACTGCTGACCTCCACAACCCAGTTAGTACTGGGTAATGCTATATCTCAATAGGTATTTTAGGCGCCTTTTCTTGAGTCTTATCAAAATAAGACCCAGGAGAAGGCGCCTAAAATACAACAAATAAACCCAATCACAAATTCATTGTAGAACATGTATCAGAAATCCCCATAAATATGGCACGAGATCCCGTTACTCTTGGTACTGTCGCCGCAATCAACACTTTTATAGCAGATCGTTAGCGGTTATAAACGACGTTTTTTATGTTTCATAGCCGATACGTGGTTGTTTGCCACATGGTTGTAATTTTTTATAATTTTCGTACTCGTAGTGAGGTAATACTGTAATAGTGTGTTCTAAGTATTTATTAATGTGTTTTTTGTGCTTGAAGGGGAATTTTGTTTGTAAGTTTATATGTAGGGATAATCTTCAAAACTTCTTTATCCGATTCAAAAAATTCTTTCACTAACGGAAAGCTGCATTAATCCGGAATATCATAGGCTACATTTAAAACGTTCTCGTGGGTATATTTTCGTACATAACGGGAGCGGAGTCGCGGGCAAACCCTAGTTGTAAATGTTGTGCGTGTCATTTTATGGTTTCTGTACCTGCGTTTTTAATTGTTTAAGTTGTCCTCCCTCTAAAAATGTTGTGTCAGTTACTTCGCTATTTATTACTTGTACTATGTAGTGCTAAACTACATTGGGCTACTCAGAATTGAGACCTAGCATTAACACATGGTCATCATCTGTTTCGATGTGGTGAGAAAAAAGCGTGTGTGGAAGGAATTAGATGGGATTTTTTGCCCAACAATGACTCAAACTCAAAGCATTTATTTCAATTAGACCATTACAGGCACTTTTGAATGTCATAAAAACAAGAACAAAAAAATGATGCTGCTACAGTCCCAGTCACAAGACATAATAACTTGTGAAAGTACTGTAGTTGCCCATGACACAACATAGGCTAAATAAAATAAATGAAACATCCGGTATTACATTAGGTATTTACATTTTCTCCATTTTTATGTTTATCTCCATAACTACCGACCTGAACTAATCCAATAATATTTGTAAAAAAACAAACACTTGAATCTTACACAACAAACCTCAAGTTATGTCATCCCCATAGCACTCTCCACACAATTTGTTGCACAAATAAACGTTTATATGCATTTGCTAAATCCAAGATATAATGAAAATCACGTATAGAACAAACGAGTGTGATGTAACGAAAGCATTGTCGGGCGAATGCACCCGCCTTAGCGAGAGTTCACGTCACTAGTGGAATAGGGTTGGCAAGTTGACAGAAAACCGGGAAATCCCTTTTGATGAAGTGTGTCTTTGCGAATGTAGCAAGGTACTATTATTAAAGTTAGAACATATTAAAAGTCAACGTTTTTTTAAACGATAACACCAACCGAAGCGAAGCTCTTAATTTGAATCGACTTCATTGTATTCTATCCATCTTTATTTGGCAGTTAAAATAGGCTTCAGTTTTTCAAATTGGTTATACTTACAACATAAATGCTACGATTGTACGCTTTTTTGGACAGAACATAAAACACACATCAGTATCGCCTGCCCAGCCATTTCTAAACTAAGTCTGGATCTGGTTCCAAGTCAGCCTGATGCAGACCTGAATTTAACATGGCACGACTACCTATCCGACTAAGGTGATGATTCAAAATATATTTCGCAAAGTTTATAGAAAACGGTGTCAAAAGCAACCTTCTTTCTTTTATGAGAGATGATTTGGTTTTCTTAAAGAGATGATTTGGTTTTCTATTTTGTAGATCATGACAGGTTTTCTCAAACTACAGAGTTTTCACAGTTATTAACCTCTGTTGCAATTGCAGTCTAACAGCAATATAATAATCAAAACGAAGGCGGTTACGGTCCTCGATACGGCCCGCATTGTGAGGAGGTTCCTGTCTCTTAAGCCCTAACCACCGGTAGCTTGGATCCTGCTCCCGATACCGGCGGAAACCTATTTTAAGTGTTTTTTTTATGTTTGTTAGAATATTTTAAATATCATGTAGCTAACATAGCTTTTAAGTCGTACTACTAACAATAATATTATGGCCTAAAAATGTCTGAATTAAAAAGATTTTATTTTTTTTATTAAAAGGAAAAAAGTAAATAAAGAGCCAAGAATAAAAATAATTATAATTTTGGCAAACTTGTCAGTGATTGCAATCAGCAGTGGAGGTAAAATGCATAATATTTGCATGTAGTTCCTCGCCAGCCCTGCGATAGGGAGAGATCATTGCACCACAACGTTGCACTATCCTCAGCGAAACGGATCTTAAGTGGACCGTACTAGATATTTATTGCAAATTGTTTTACGTACACAATATGTTATAGACCGCGTTGTAACACATCAAATTGAAAAGGAATTTGTTTGAAAATAGATCCGAAGATTAAGCAGGTTTTAGCGCTACATATAAATAGCATCATGCCTGTATTTCTCGAAGGGTAACCAACCTAGTATCGTCAGTTATGATGTCGTCTCAAGGACCTACAGGGGGCGAGCCTATTGCCAAGAACTGGGCATACATCCATGGTCTATGGCGGCCACAGTGAAATAATGATGGAAAACCGTAATAGCTTAACTCGACAACCTCGTGATCCTTCAAGGACGTATTTTAGGTCTAGTTATGTTTAAAGGATTTCAGCTTCGAAAGCAATGTTCCGTTGAAGTTATTCTTGGAGCAAGCTTTTAATTGTTTATATTAAAACTTGTAATTGATGTTTAGTCAAGATTTCCAATTAGTTATTAAATAAGATCAAGAAACACAAACAAAGGGAGAGGGTTATAAAGATTTATAAGTTCACAATGAAGACAGACTTAATTTCTTCTCATTCTATTTTGTAAAATGCTCTACCCAGCTATTCCAGGTGGTAGTTCCAGCAGAGGTGCATAAACTGACGCTTTTTTGCACATGGGAGGTAGCCACTCCAGGTGTCGTTCATGTTCGTACATTTGGTCATACGCGCACGCCGGTTGCGAGTAATACGCACCTGACCTTTCTGGAGAACTTCACCAATAAGGTCAGTTTATATCTTTCAAGGTCATCGCCTCCCAGCGTTGCCACTTACATTTGCCTTGTAAATGCCTTTTGTTAGTCGTCTATCACTCATTCTCTCCACATGACCAAACTCTCTATGTATACTCTTCTAAATTTTTGTAACTATATTGTCATCATCATCATCATTTTCCTACCCTTATGCCATTGTATTTTCTTCTATAATCAACTGTCAGACGTCACGTCATCATTTACTCCTTTCGCTTTCATATCATTCCTTACACAATCCATCCATCCTTTCTTTGACCTTCCTCTGCCTCTTCATGCATCAACATTCAGAATCATCACTCTATTGTTTTTATTGCAAATATTGTATTTTGCTGTATTAAACTTTTGTTTGAACTAACCATAGATAGCCCAATCTCTCACCAGACGAGCCCAGCAACCGTAACGTCATCAAGCATTATCAATAAATCTAAAAATTGCAACAAATAGCGAACGGTTGCAGGATGCGCAAGCGCTTCTATACGACGCATTGTCTACAGAATTGGTAATTGCTTGCGTGAAATTAAGCGATCGAATCTTATGGTAAGCGAGTTATGTCATGGTGAATGGGGATGGGTTAGTGTATAAGTTAAGCTAATGATTGAAGCTTATACGTGATATAATTAGCATCAGTAATTAACGCCCTCGGCTGGTTCTCGCTCTGGGCGAAGCGGAATGGAGTGTCAGACTTGGACTGACTGAAACACATCCATGTTCCATTTTTTGCCATATGTGTTCCGGGGTTGCGGTAACTCTCTAAAATAATTTCACTAGAGTTGAGTAAAAATTAGTTGATGAATGAAATTACGTCTTGGTAAAGTATTTGAAAGTGACATAAAATAATATAACTAATTTTTTAAAAGGGCTTGACGAGAAATATTTTTCGAAAAGATTCTAATTTTTATTGCTAAAAACAAACCTGCATTCTCGGCGCTGTAAAGTCTCATCGACCAATGAGCGTTGAGAAAAACGTCCCGGTAAATAAGGCCCTGAATATTCTTGGTGCATTCTATCAATCACGTTTTTCGTGTCTGTATTTACATTGCATCGGTAGTCACTGCCCTTTTCAACGCTGACATTTGAAGGTCACTCCTTTAATACTAAAGAGTAGTGTTGTTCTATCTATAGTATCCATTATCTTCTATATAACATTTATTAAGTACAATAATATGACTCCTACCACACATAAAGAACCGGCAAAGCGCGAGTCAGACTTGCCGACCGAGCATTTCGTTCAAACTTGCGACTTAAACAGACATATCTTTTGAGTACGTAGACTTAGAAGGTTGATTATTTATTTATTTTTTATAATAACTTTTGAAGTACGGAACCCTTAAAATCAGAAGTAATGATGCAAGTTATAGTGGTGTACTGGGTATATCCTTATTTAATTCAACCGATTTGTTTTACTGCTGGTTGGTGTTGGGCGCTCCTCGGTTACGGTTCCGTTTCCGTCCCATTTTTCACGACCGTATCGAGTTGATTTAATATCAACAACACCATTTTTTAAAATAAATATTTTAAGCCTCAAAATTCGTGTTGATTTCATATTGCCGCACGGTTGTCGCAGTGGCTGAGCGATCTAATGCTGCGCTGCGTGTCACGGGTTCGATTCCCGCACGGCATAAATATTTGTATGACCTACAGTACAGGTAGTTGTTTCGGGTCTGGCTGTTTGTGTATGTGAGTTTAAATGTGTGTGTAAACGCACGATACAGGAGAAACTCCTAGTGTGGGGCAACGTTTTTATAAAAAAATATTTATATACGTATATATCTTCAATATCTTCTACGATTAATAGTTTCAGCCCTAATTGAAAGTCTCGCATCGTTAGTCTCCAAACTGAAGCAACAGCAAACTAAAGACTATATAAAATAGAAATAGTTTGCAATCTATTGTGGATAATCTCACCATCTGTCTGGCGTACCGTGAAGGGGCCCACACTATTACATCCGTGGTTCAGACGAGTTACAATTGTTTAAGACGCACATGAATTGCGATAGTTTGCGAGTAACCTTTTGGATTTGTGAAAAAGAAATGTGTTTTAAAGTAAATATCATCATTTACCTGCCTTTGTCCCATTCTATTTGGGGTCGGCGCAACACGTTTTCTTCTTCCATTCTCCCCTATCAGATGTCACGGCATCATTTACTCCTTTCTCCTTCATATCATTCCTTACACAATCCATCCATCTTTTCTTTGGTCTTCCTCTCGCTTTCCGTCCATTCAGATCCACATTCAGATCCATCACTCTTTTAGTCGCATGTGCTTCATTCCTTCCCATTATATGTCCATACCAAGACAAGCGACTCCCTATCAATTTTTCTGTAATAAATAATCACGGCAAATAATTCTTGTGTTTTGAGTTAGTGTGTATTCCTTTAGCTGCGCCCTTCATTCATTTCATTTCATGCTCGTAGACCCGGCAAAAAACTAAGTAAGTTCCAACCAGAACTTTTATGTATAGACCAAACTATTGAATATCATGAATTCATGCAATTCTAGTAGTTTTATCATAAGTTGGTTCTACCAAGAACTTCTAAGATTTCCTAATGGCAACATCAAGTAATATTTTCTCAACCTGGGTTTAGGACCCTGGGCCTCAAGCTTAGCAGTACCAATTGCAACCACTCGACCAACGAGGCCGTCAATGAGAACCTATCAGATAGTTGTGTTGCTGAGGAGTTTGTTCCGCCACTTCTTCTTCCCAGCTAAAACCCTAGGAAGTGGCGACGGGTGAGCGTTTTGCGGGACTGTCACGTTCAAAAGCTGCTGATCATCAGCCTAGTTGAGTGCTTCTGAAACCTCCATCAAAAGCCAGAAAATTCTTTATGTGTATAAACGATATCCAGTTCTTTCTAGACTAAATGGTATTTATAAATTACGTAATTTCTTATCATAGTTGTTACATTACGTTGGTCATTGATCGTCACACTGTTTTCTCGAATTGAATGAACTAAATTCCGTGGTGAGCACGTATGCGTGAATCGGTTAAGGAAAGTTATGACTGTTTCTAGTATTTATTGTTAGTTTTAAATCGTTCCATGGGTGCGTTTACAACAATTTAAACTCAAATTCACAAACAAACAGCCAGGCCTGGAACCTCCGGGGTTGCAGGTTGTTCGAAAGAGATACCGCGGCCCCGGAACATAAAGGGCAATGGAAGGAACATGGGTGGGTTTTGGTCAGTAGAAGTCTGACACTCCCCGCGGCTCCGCCCAGAGCGGGTAAAGTTATTTGATGATATCCCACCCCAAAAAAAAAGACCTGGAACCTGGACCATATTTTTTTGCTCCATGTAGGGATTGAACCTGGGACAGTCAGCGCAGCAGCCGTTTGCTCAGCCACTGTGCCATCAAATAAATGAAGAATGTTATTGCTATTTTGTCCGTCTTTATTGAGGACTAAGAGACGCTGACATTTAGTATAAGCCTTCTCCTGTTTACCTCAAATGGAATAGGCCTATCATTACTAGGGATTATCACTTATAATACCACAAGAGCTTCAAAATTATCGGGTATTTCCCGATAGGTTCGTTGCAAACAAATGAAGGAGTCAAGTTTTTCAGGTTAAAAAATCACG
This sequence comes from Ochropleura plecta, assembly GCA_905475445.1. Lineage (NCBI taxonomy): Eukaryota > Metazoa > Arthropoda > Insecta > Lepidoptera > Noctuidae > Ochropleura > Ochropleura plecta. The sequence continues at coordinate 23,263,992 of FR997722.1, forward strand.
AGCGCGAAGCGCGAGTGATTTTTCCTGAAAAACTTGACGACTTTGAGGGAAATGCCAGATAATTGTGAAGCTCGTGTGGTATTCGGGGGATTATTTTTCCGTCCCAAAATTCAACCTGTCAGTTTGACGTCAACTACCAGAGAAAATTTTCAAAAAATTATCAGTATAATACCATGTAGGTTGTACCACGTGACGTCGAATGGTGCAATTCTATTGGTCGATATTTGGGTCGGAAAAATAATCAATTTTATTTTTATTGATATTTTTGCGTTTGATCTTCGTCGTTAACAAATAATACTAGCCCTATTACTGTCCTTCTGCTGGGCTCTGCATACATCTTAGTAAGACTGGTTGTCAACCTTTCAGGCTATTGGCGAAATGTGGGTGGTTTATTAGGTACACCTCAGCCTAACCCTTGGGGTAATACTGGCGTGAGGTTATGAACGTATAGTTCAAATTCAACCAACAAGACTTGAAAGGAAGAAATTAAAATGACGTTGATTGATTGGAACTTTTTATTTTTCAACAACTTTATAACAACAAACTAGATTCTATTTGTTTGACAACTGTCCATTAAATTCATGACTTTAATTTAATAGAGTTTATTTGTCTATTAACAACCATAGTTCACATTCAGCTGCATAATTCAATTGTCGTCAAAATTTCATGCAAATCTGACCTTATTTTCGCTGCACTTAAAACCACACCTTACTTTTCCGATATAAGGTTTTATTTCCTTTGCTTGGTAGTGTGGAGTGAATTCGGAGTAACCAAATCATGAGTGTCAGCTATTTAATTCGTCAGTTACGAAACACATGCGACTCCATTCGTTTGTTTAGGGATTTATTGTGTGTAGCCAGTGGCGCTTGACCTGTGGGGAGAACTAAACTTTGTTTGTAATGGATGATATTTCGACTAAAACAAAAATCTACTTTGAGCTGACGGAAATAAAATTCATTTCGAATTCCTCATTCTTATTGAAACTGACACTTGCGGGGTATCTTAAAGAAAGGTACACGGAAATTATAAACCGTGAAAACCACGACAGTAGGTACCTCTATGATCATCATCTGCCTAGCCTTTTCTCATCTTTGTAGGGGCATCTTTGTAGGGGCTTCCAGTGTCGTCGGATACAGCTGAATACCAACATTATACATAGAGCGACTGCCTATCTGACCTCCACAACCCAGTTAGTACTAGGTAATACGCTACCTCTTGGTCAAACTGGTTATCAGCCTTTCGGGACACTGACAACCTGTAACGACTGACAAATATCTACAAATGAAAGCCGGGACTAACAGCTTAACATGCTTTCCGAGGCACGGAGGGCACTCGGTATGTAACGGGTGGTCACCCATCCACAGACCAACCTAGGCAAGCGCGGCCTAACCTAAAGATCGACACGAGCGGCTGCTATTATTTAGCCAAGAGCTCCGCCACGATGTGTCAGGTTACACTAGTTGATTGTGTCGAAATATGTGTAGGTTTGATGATGGCACTTTGTTTGTAGTTCGTGAAAAGGTAAACATAATTTATGTCAGCTGATTATAAATGCCCACGCTTGTTGCCGTAAATGTTCTACGGGAAATCGAGGCTTTTGATAGGTCTCGGGAAAAAATAATGTCACTTTATAACATACTAGGTGTCTTACGCGGTTTTACCCGCGTCTTTAGTTGATGCTTCGCTCCCGTGGGTAGAAGCGTGATCTTGTTTAGCCTATGTTATTTCCTGATAATATCGATTTTAACCTTTTTCAATAATAGGAAGCTGTAACACTCGCTCGTTGCTCTTCGAGCGAGGTTGTAGTTTTCAAGTGTCGTAGTTTCCCACCTCTAACACCTGAAAACTACGACTTCGCTTGAAGAGCAACAGCGAGTGTTACAAAGCTATAAGTGAAATAATGGTTAAAATCGGTCCAGTAGATTTGGAGCCTATTCGATATAAACAAACAAACAAATCCTCTTTATAATATTATATTATAATATAGTATAGATGGCTCTAGCGGCGGTACTTACAAGCCAACAAGTTTTTTTGCAGATGGGAAATCCATCAAAATAACTTTCAACGCACTGGGCGGGTTGCGAGCTGTTCGAAAGAGATACCGCGGTCCCGCAACATAAGTGCTAAAGAAGGAAATTGGGTGGGTTTTTAGCCAGTACAAGTCTGACACTCCCTCCCGCTCCGCCCAGAGCGGGGGAAGTTATTTGATGATTTCAATTCCCATTCGAGAAAAGAAAGGGTAGGTTTGTGGATGTCACATGTTTTGTGCGGGCCTGATCCACGAACCACACCGTCACATGTCTTCGAAGTTTTGTTTGTAGGACATACCAGTTTTCCCCAGATGTTTTCCTGTGAGGACCATGTGGATCATAACTTTTATTTACTTTGTTTGTTTTTGACGATTGTCTGGCAGTTGAGTACTATTACGGACCTTCACAAATGTCCTTTTTTTGGTATTGTTCGTCGTTTCGTTGAGCTCCTTGGGTTATTAATAATAATAATAATAATAAATCATTTATTTTCAGGCATCTTAGGCCCATAGATAAATACCTTACAAACAAACATATATATAGCTAATACAATTTGTGTTAGTAAATAAATCCTTAACAACTATGTTAGTAGCACTTATGTTATGTTAGTTATGAGTTGAGCTACACGATAACTGACAAATGCTTGCACTGACTGGACAGGTCTACTCAATCTGTGTGGTGCTTTCTTAAAAAGACCACTTCAGACACTAATCTGCATAGTCCTCATGTAAGTAGACCAAGATTTTTTGTCTGGACTTTAAAAGAGACTATGACCTCTAAGTTTGTTTCGGCTGTTTCTTCTCAGAGTAGTCGGGTACGAAACACCGGCCTCATCGAGTTTAAAAAAAAAAGACGTGTAAAAGTGTTTGTGAAAACCTTCTTGCAAAATAAACATCATTTATCATTTATCATTCATTATTTTGAACTAGCTTTTGCCCGCGGCTTCGCTTGCGTTAAATTCGGGGTAACACAGTTCCCCTTTCCTGATTTGCAGGTACCTGTTACCTTTGCCCTTGCGCATTAGTTATTGTAATAGCAAAGCAATTTTTTTCCTTTTGTTCCCTCTTTCTCCCTCATTTCATACTTTAAAAAAAATAAAATAGCCTATGTCCGTCTCCAGGGTCCCAACTATCTATGTACCAAAATTCTTCAAATTCGGTTTGGCCATTTAGGCGTGAAGACGTAACAAACAAACAAACTCACTTTCGCTTTTATAATATTACTAGCTTTTGCCCGCGGCTTCGCTCGCGTTAAATTCGGTAGCGCCTTATTGATTTGTAATAGCAACGCTAAGTTTTCCCGTTTCTTCCCTCTTTCTCCCTCATATCCCACTCTTTTTAAAAAATAATAGCCTATGTCCGTCTCCAGGGTCCCAACTATCTATGTACCAAAATTCTTCAAATTCGGTTTGGCCATTTAGGCGTGAAGACGTAACAAACAAACACACTCACTTTCGCTTTTATAATATTAATAAGTAAGGATATCTACCAGCTCCATACAGCTCATGAATAAACGAAATCATCACAATAGCTAGGTATACCTTACCTATTATGCATTTATGGATGTGCAGTCACAATCACAATTGATCCGCTCTGATTGCTATGAAAATTCAGAGTAGGTAATTGCAATCCTTCCATACAGTTCAGACGAATGAAACTCTGTTTGATCGCAATCAGTGCCCGGATACATTTTTACTTTGTGTGTTTGTATGTTATGAAAACAGTGTTGTGGAGAACCTTACTTTGTGACTCTTTAAGTAACTTGATCAGAACATTATCCTTACTAATATTATATAAGCGAAAGTGAGTTTGTTTGTTTGTTACGTCTTCACGCCCAAACGGCTAAACTGATTTTGATAATTTTTTGTGAGAGATAGTTGCAACCCTGGAGACGGACATAGGCTAATTTTCATTCATCACTCATCACAAAGTGAGAAAAGGGGTAGAAAGAGGGAAGAAAAGGGGAGGGAAAGATATTTTTTTCGATCATCACGCAAGTTTAAGTTAGCGTTAGCCCAAAGTAACTATGCCACTAGGACGAAGTCGCGGGCGGAAGCTAGTTAACAATAATTACACAAGTTTTGAGAACAGAATCGAAAAGGGGAGAGAAAGACATTTTTTTCGATCATCACGCAAGTTTAAGTTAGCGTTAGCCCAAAGTAACTATGCCACTAGGACGAAGTCGCGGGCGGAAGCTAGTTTAGTTTAGTTCAAGTTGTGAGTGACAGAGCGGTAGCGAGAGCAAAAAACGAATCAAGAAGAGGATAGACCGTTTTGTCTGTTTATAAACACCCACCCGCAATAACTTCAGTTTATCCGTGATCATAGCGTGAGCAACTGGGCCGAAATATCGGAATCTCAAAATAAGCACTTAGTAAAATATCGTAAATAAATGTCGTCCCATCTTAAATGTTATAAATATTTTTATTATTTGTAGTTACTTAATAATGAATTATTTAATTGTATTATGTAAATAAAGAATGTATTTATTTATTTGTTTTATTTAGTAGGTACTCGTAAGTTAGTTAGTAGAGAATGGAACCACGGCTCATAAAGCACCTAATTAGTATTGAATGTAATAATTTTTTATAAATGTTCATATTTACATTTATTAATTGTTATAACCTATGCTATAATTATATATTTTTTTGCAATTAAGTGTGGGTTACGTATAAAAATTATTTAAAAAACATTATTAAGTAAGTTAGTTATCAGATCTACGTTATTATATCTAAGCTTTTTTTTGCGTTTGGGAAAATCATCAAATAATTTCCCCTGCTCTGGGCGGAGCGGGGAGGAGTATCAGACTTTTTCTGACTAAAACCCACCGATAAAAGACATAAGACGCTTTATGAGTGGCATGTCTCCCGTCCCTGCACTTATGTGATAGCACATAGGTATATACGATATAAATATACATACTATATGAATAGATAGCATATACTATATAAATAGATTCAAATTACCACCTGCAGTTCTATAACTGCAGGTGATCATTTGAATCTATTTATATAGTTAAGAAATATTTGATCCTTATTTTATACACCATTTATTTGTATTTAATAAGGCTTAGTCTAGTCTAAGGAGTCTGTACATTGTCAAATTTTGTATGGTATAAGTATGCAATTGAAATGAATCATTCATCTAAATATAGTTCTGTTCATTGAAACAGAGGCGTTTTAGTCTCTAGTGCCCATTAAAATAGCAATTACTTGCCATAATGAATAAAAGGCAATGAGTCTTCATCGCTGTCATTCAGACGTCTATTTTGGTCCTAAAAGGAAAATATCTTTGGTCACGTGAATTGTAGAAAAATATTTAAAGATACAATACATAAAATTGACTGATTTTAAGTTATTATTTTTAAGGTGGAAAGCGAAATACGAAAAAAAAACTTACAGAAAGTAGAGACTTCTTTTGCAAACGAAATCTTTTATTATGTTAAAGGATATTTATTTTTGTTTTAATTAACATTTATAATTAACACAACGTCAAATCTGTTTTCGGCTACGTATAAAAACTAACAATTAGAAGCATACAGGTTCTTTGAAAACAAAAAGATTTTCGCCAACAGTAAAACACATCACTGTAATTAAAGCTTTTCAATCAAAAGACCTCTTCAATCTTCCTTCCTAACATCTATTGAAGACCATAACGCTCTGTTCACGACCTCGGAACTTGCGATTGCGAAGCTACATGCGCGAGTCGCAGATTTCTTCGCGTGAGTACTATTTGTTCCGTATGGTGTTAGCTGGTGGCATGTTCTAATCAACGTCCTTCATTTGTTTTTTTCGCAATCGTTGTCACGACCTGTGGCGCTGGGTGGTTTCAGATTTAGAGTAATTTTCTCGCGTGTAAGATCACCTTTTTTACAATACAAGCGTTGACACGCGTTTAAGCTCGTACAAGCGCGAATCGCTATCGTCACTTTGGTTGACAGCTGTCATTTTACAAGAGCTTATACACGCTATAACATACGCTGGTAAGAAACCGCTTATAGCGTATATCTCGTGGCCAAGCATTAGGACTTCTAAAGTTCAGAGTTCACGCCCAGGTGGAGATCCTATATTTGTTCGCCATGAATAAAACACGGCGAGTCCTTTTACGGGCCTTGACGAATTTAGCAATATTTAGAAAATGGCGTCGTTTTATTTATGGCTTTTATCGGTGAAATGTCGGGAGGTTATCGTCGAGTGGTCTCGGTGATATTTTCAGCCTTTGTGTATTCATCGCAGTTCGTATTATTTTTCGAAAGTATTCCACGCTCGTTTTAGTAAAAAATGTATGACAAATATACCTACTAAAGGAAATATACCTACGGAAGCTATTTTATTTATAATAGTACCTACCAAGATATATGGCTGCCTAGACATTTTTTTGCTGATGAGAAATCATCAAATAGCTTCCCCCGGTCTGGGCGGAGCGGGGGGGAGGGGGGGAGTGTCAGGCTTTTACTGAATAAAACCCACCCGTGTTCCTTTTTACACGACTGCCCCAAAAAGGGAGTGTAATGTTTTTAGGGTTCATGTATGTTTGTATGTATGTGAGTTTCTTTATTCCATCATAACTTCTAAACGCCTGAACCGATTTACATGTATGGGGTATCGTTAGAATCCTTGCATCGTCTCGAGTAACATAGGCTATAACGTTTATTTTCGTTGGATCCCAGTTTTTGATCCCACTTTAATATTTTTGGCGTTGGATCCCACAAAACATTATTATATATTTCCGTTGAATCCCAAATTTGAAAAATACTAAAAAAATACGTTTTATTGCCATTGAATCCCAAAAACTATTTCCGTTGGATCCCAGATGTTTAAAAACATCTGAATGCGGGTACATCCAACAACAAAATCACAATAATATTTTAAGGCGAAACTTTGTATGTATGTTTGTTATTCCAACACGCTCAAACTTCTAGACTGATTTGGATGAAATTTGGGTATGTGGATAGGCTATGTTAGAATAACGGGTGCCTGCCGTTTTTCCGAAAAGATTTTGACAAAATTTAATTACCCAAACAAATTATAGGAACCGGGAACTAGGTTAGGTTAGGTTAAAACTGTGACCTCCTACGCACGAGCCGAGCGAGCGGAGCGAGCGGTGCCGCGGCAGCGGCCGGCGAGTGCCACAAACGACCTGCATTTATAGAAAAAAGAGATTGTTTTTAGTTGGTTACCCGGAACTGAACTATTTAGATTAGGATAATTACTTATTTACAAAAAAAGGTTAGGTTAAAACTGTAACCTGTGTGCCAGAAACGGCCACATTATATAAAAAAAAATATGGAAAAATCATGACGGCAGTATTTTTTTTTTGAGCTAAGAGGCGCTTGTTTATTCCCCAGTGGCAACAATCCTAAAAAATCCAAAATACACACACGGTGTTTTTGAAATATTTAATAAAAGTAAATCACTTTTCTTCTGAAATGTACACATGTTGTCATAAAATGGGATTCAATGGTAATATCAAATGGGACCCATCGTTAATACCTATAAAATGGGATCAAAAACTGGGATCCAACGAAAATAAATCGGCTATAATTTATAAAAAATTTCATCGCAGTCGGGGGACTTTTTATGCAAGAAAGTATTCTACAGATTGGTCCCCCGACTGCGATGAAAATTTTTGTTGAAACTAACATCTTGTTTTTTTCTTTTTAGTTCACTTTTTTGACACGGCTTTCGTGTTTTTTAATTTTTTAAATTATTTATTTTTATTGCCCTTTATACTACGGGGTCACGGTATCCTTTTGGAACAACGTGCAACCCCGGAGCCCATTTAGACATGAGTCATTACTTTGGCCTGTTTCATCTAAACAAAGAGGAGACCTAGGGCTGATTCACTATCTGCCTGCTCTTGACCTCAGTTACTCGGGGTCGGCAGAGTCGCAACACATATTATAGTCACCTACTCGTTAGCCATTTCCTATACTTTTATTTTTCAAGGTCAACAAAAAAATATATATAAGAATCCTTACGATTACTTACTTTCATCGTCATCGTGTGTTCATCTCGTTGAAATAAAGTAATGCAACAATACCTACATGATCGTTGTATTTAAAGCCCGCGGGTGCGCCCGCGTGATGATCGAAAAAAAGTATCCTATGTGTTATTCCAGACTATAATCTTCCTTTGTGCCAAATTTCATCAAGATCCGTTCAGCCGTTTTGACGTGAAAGAGTAACAAACATCCATCTATTCTCACAAACATTCGCATTTGTAATATTAGTAGGATTTTTATAACCAAATTCCATGTTAACTCTGCTGTTTAAACAAACTTGTAGTTTAAATCTATCTGGTTATTGACTTTTATAAACATCTCGTGGTTTTACGGTAAATAATTACCCGTTAATCATTTTCACGCGTAGCTATTTCCTACTTATAAATTAAACAGCAATCTTCAAGCAATTGCTCAAGAACCGGTTTTACAAAGTCGTCAAGATACAAAGCTCCGATTTGGATAAATTCGCTATTCATTAGTAGTACCAGTACCTCAGCAGTTATTTATAGAGCGACAAACGCAATGCCCAAAAGTGTATTTATAGAAGACGTTCGTCATTATTGAAGAAATTCAGAATGTACGAAGGAATATTAAACGTGATGTAAGGCGAGAGGGAATGGGAAGCGGTCACCTCTTTCTGCGAAGCAGTAATGCTAGCAAAGGAGGTGGCCGGGCGTTTGAGGGAGAGAACATCTGCCCAACCCAGCCGCCGCGGGAGACGCCCCGGGCGCCGGGCGCAGCGAGACGAGTCCCGGCCACCGTAGATGCGGGCCTGTGGACGGTGAGCAATGGGTAGCTCACCGTCCGTCCGTCTATTGACGACAGGCCGTGTCGACGGCGCGTTCGTGTTTCACGCGCGCCTCAAAGAGAGTCAGCAAAGCAGAGGGGCTTGCCAGTGCCTCCGCCTGCCGGGGTTGCGGGTTGTTCGAAAGAGATACCGCGGCCCCGGAACGTAAAGGGCAATAGAAGGAACATGGGTGGGTTTTAGTCAGTACAAGTCTGACATGCCCCCCCGCTCCGCCCAGAGCGGGGGAAGTCATTGGATGATTTCCCACCCGAAAAAAAAAAAAGGCGTGGCAAGACTGTAGGTTGTTCGAAAGAGATAACGTGACCCCGGAACATAAAGGGCAAAAGAGGGAACATGGATGGGTTCTAGTCAGTACAAGTCTCAAACTCCCCCCGCTCCGACCTGAGCAGGCGAAGTTATATGATTTTCCATCCCAAAAACAGGGGTGGCTAGAATGAATGGCTAGCTCAAAATCAAAAGTGATTTATTCAAATTAGGATGATAAGCAGCTCTTTTTGAACGTCACATTACAAGAGACAGTCCCACAAAACGCCCTGCCCTTCGCCACTTCCTAGTGTTATCGCTGGGAAGAAGAAGTAGCGGAACAAACTCCCCAGCAATACATCTGTCTGTCAGGTTAGAAGAACCATTTTATACACATTCGTTTATCACAAGGTAAGAAATAATTCCTCTTTAATTACTCAATCTAATAATCCAGGAATCTGTGTTATCAAAGTAATTTCGAAATATGTAATTATATCCTACTTCTTTCTTATTAATTCCTAAATATTTTTTCTACATATTTATTTTTAAATATCACTTAACTATTCTTACTTTTTATTCTAAATGCGTAAACACTGCTGAACTGATTTAGATGAAATTTTGCACACGGATTGTTTATAGCCTGGATTACGACATATGCTAAAGTAAGTACGATACCGTGAGACAACTACCAAACTCCATGCAGGCGAAGCCGCGAGCATAAGCTAGTTGAAAATATACCTGGAATATTGTATGTGTTTGTTACTGTTATGGAATACACTAAAATAAAGGATCAGAAAATTACTCCTGTACCGAACAGATAAGTTGTCTAAAACCACATTTTTAAAATTCTATTATTTGCACATTCATGCCTAAATAAAGCAAGATTTATAAGCCCATAAAAATACCTTTCACAAAAATCTGTCATTGTCCCAACAAAAGATGAAGCCCACATTAAAACTATTAGCATAATTTACGGCACGAATGTCAAGGGCAATGATAAGGGGCTAACTTTTTAAGCCAATATTAGCCACCTTATCTCATTTAAACACACACATGCATCACGGTGATAATAATATAAATCTTGTAGAATTAATAAGGTAACTAGATCATGGTTAGACAAGTCTTTTAAGAACAAATTGTTTGTGGTTCAAATAAATGATTTATTATACTGAAAAAGGCTTGTATACTAATCCTTGTAACTAATTACGGTTAGGTTGGCTAAGAGGGCAGAGGAAGACCAAAAAGAATCAGATGTAAGTAGATCTTTGCTCGACGGGTTTTGAAATAAGACCTCTCGATTGGCGTTGTCTTTGTGGTGTGTGTCTTAGAACTATGTCGATTTTAGGTTAGGCCTACTGAGGACCTAAACGAAGTCAAATTCGATCATCGATAATGAATAATACCGGAGAGCTGATTGATATCAAACCTGTTGAATGTCGCTGGAGAAATATGAAACGCCTTGACAGCGATTATTTTTTGTCTATCTAAGACCGGGTATTTAAAGGACAATGATTGTGATGACTCGAAATTCCGTACGGACACTTCACAAAATCTCAAACATGAAACCCGCAATGTCTTCAATGACAACGATGAATTGAGGCGCTTGAGTATTAATTTAAGTTCGCCCCTAGTACGGCACCTCGTTGTCCCACATCGGAAAAAAAGGTTAATATAAGCTAACAGCAGAGTCAGCATAAGCTTTGCAATAGGTATGCTATGTATCCCTACTAATATTATAAAAGCGAGAGTTTGCTTGTTTGTTACCTCTTCACGCCTTAATGGCTAAACTGATTTTGATGAATTTTGGTAGGTACAGAGATAGTTGGAACCCCGGAGACGGACATAGGCTATTTTTTAAAAGTGGGATATAAGGGAGAAAGAGGGAAGAAAAGGGAAATCTTAGCTTTGCTTATACAAATCAATAAAGCGCAAGGGCAAAAACTGCACGTACCAGGTACCTGCAAATCAGGAAAGGGGAACTGTGTTACCCTGAATTTAACGCGAGCGAAGCCGCGGGCAAAAGCTAGTATAAAATAAATTAGAATTGCAATGCGTTCTCGAATTGAGATAACCATCACTTCATCAGCAATGAAGCGTGCAGACAAAATACCGAATAAGTACCAAAACAACATTAATCACTATTGGAGGATTAAAAACGACAGCGATGACTATATCTAAAAAGCAAGATTGCTAATTCACAACATTCTGCACACGACTCCCTCAAACTAGACATTACTTACACCTGACAAGAAGACAACTAGCAAACACATGCTGTTTTTATCTTAGATCTAGAAAAGGAAATAAATTCCACAGCTACATGATGTTTATAGCGAGCCTTGCAACGTAGTGTGACATTGCAATGGATGGTCGCAGAATATTCAGTGCGAGCAAACATGCATTCATCTCAGTGTCAAGATGAACAAAATTATGGTTGGAGTACAAATCAAGTGTATGCGTTTAGATAAAGAATAAGCAGATATTTTTAACAGACTTTAAATAAGGAAGCGGTTTTCAATTTGACTTTTTTTTTTGTTTACCACGTGTTTTATTATTCGATTGTGGATTTCCAAAATTCTTTTTAAAATCGAAAGGATACTCCCAAAGTCTTGCCTAGGTAAATTATGAGTTATCTTCTATAAAAATAGTTATTATTTTAAAGTATATGGACGATATGCTAATATCTCTTAGTACCAATAAAAATTAAGACTCGATACGAATGTGTGAGATATCATACCCCAACTAAAAAGGCTGAAATAAAAATCTTTTTTGGCAAAAAAACCGACTTCCAAAAAAGACGGAAAATAAATTTACTTCGGGGAGAAACAAAAGTCACCGACTTCCGTAAGTCGGTAACTTTTGACTTTTTTATTTTAGGCCTTTTTTTGTGTTTTTTGGTCGTCGGTTTTTTTTCATACTGATGGTTTACGTTTTAGAAAATTCTTTTGTGAGTAGGGTTCGTGGCTGTATGTTCGTGGTTGCAATAGTAGTAGCAGATTTTGTTGGATTTAATAGTCTATCAACAAATATTGTTTGAAAGACGGTGCTTATAGGTCTCATCTAAGGTGAAAGACACAAGACGTTTTGATATGGCAATGAAGAACTGGTTATTCAGGTTACCAGGGTAGAACTTTCTTGCGTCCTAAATTAGACAGTGCTAATAACCGTCTAATTTGTTTGTGGTTTCAAAACTCATATTATTATTCCGGGTGTAAGTTTATTTCTAGAAAGTCTAAAATTTAGGTTACAGTGTTAGATTCGATAGCTATGTAGGGATTTTGGTGGATCATCTGATGGAGATTTGCCATACCATGTGACTGTTCTCGTATTAAGCTGTTGAAACCGAAAAATCGTTTCTTTCTTGTTTTAAGCTCTTCATATATATTCTATGTTGTATATGTCTATAATCTATGTTGCCTTTTTTTTGGGGTTGTAAATCATCTAATAACTTCCCCCTCACTGGACGGAGCGGGGATGTTTAAAGAGGAGGGACGAAGCACATGCGACTAAAAGAGTGATGGATCTGAATGTTGAAAGACGAAGAGCGAGAGGAAAGCCAAAGAAAAGATGGATGCATTGTGTAAGGAATGATATGAAGGAGAAAGGAGTAAATGATGCCATGACGTCTGATAGGGGAGAATGGAAGAAGAAAACGTGTTGCGCCGACCCCAAATAGAATGGAACAAGAAAATGATGATTGTTCTTCATTGCCCTTCTGTTAATTCTCGTTATTCTGGCCTCGTGACGTGACGACAAATTAATATGAATCAGCTATCACCGACAATGATGCGATATAAAACAGTGGCGCTAGTGGACCGTGACCGAATCAATGACCGTGTTAGTGGAGTGTGGGGAAACTCGACTAATTTCTAATGGCGGTGTAGTAAGTTATATTGACGGTAGTCTTATGTCATTTGCAGATTATTTGTTACTAGATTCCGCCCGCGACTTCGTCCGCGTGGCATAGTTACTTTGGGCTAACACTGACTTTAACCCGCGTGATGATCGAAAAAATAATATCTTTCTCTCCCCTTTTCTTCCCTCTTTCTCCCCTTACCTTTTTTTTAATTAGCCTAAGTCCTTCTCCAGGGTCCCAACTATCTCTGTACCAAAATTCATCAAAATCGGTTTGGCCATTTAGGCGTGAAGAAACTAACAAACTCACATTCGCTTTTATAAAACTAGTAAGGATTCCTTGCTTATTGATTGGAAATAACGATGCGTTTTAATATTTAAGATGGCAGTATTGGTTTGCAATTACTATTTGTGTAATTATTTGAAATAAGTAATGGTTAATTTGACGGCACAGTTGGCGCAGTGGCTGAGCGATCGACTGTAGCGCTGCCTGTTGCTGGTGCGATCCCCGCACGAAACAAATACACACAGGTAGTTGTTTCGTGTCTGGCTGTTTGTGTATGTGAGTATTTTTTTTTTTGTAAACGTAACCACGATGCTTGAGAAATCCCTATTGACATCATCTTACATTGTAAAAAGTGTCAAACGTCTGTCTGACACTTTTTTAATTGTGAATATTTTTCAAAACTACTGTCTTATCTTTTCGAACCTCTAAAACAGCAACTTAAATAAATACAAAATAAAACATAATTAATTATAACCCGTTCCTAAATCAAAAACCGCCAACAATCTCCAAGAACTGTCAAACAAAACAAAATGGCGTTCGAAAACGTTTCCCTAACAACCCTCAAACTAGTAACTACCCTCATTTTACAAACTCACCCACAACTAACCAAAGCGATAACTACATGACTTTCTTCGCTAGTACTCGCGCTAGTTAGCGTGATAGCACGCCCACTAAACCACCACGATACAATTAGCAAACTTATTGAGTTTCAAACAGTAAATACATCAGGTTAGGTGAAAATTAGCTCTATGTGATATATAAGGAATTTTTATTACATTTTATAATATGTAGACGGTGTGAAGTAGATTCATGGACGTTCTTGCTCTAGTTACTTTATTGGTAGCGTTTACCAGTAACGTGTAGTATGAGTTATTCTGTAAACTTGAAAGCGTGTCGTATGCTTTAAGTGTTACTTGTGATATTTTTCGAACCAAGAGAATCTATTGCTTCATATGTTTGTTTGCTCAACAACAGAGTTAATGCAATGAATATTGTTGAAATTATCATTTTCCTGCCCTTGTCCCATTCTATTTGGGGTCGGCTCAACACGTTTTTTCTTCTACTCGCCTCTGTCAGTCGTCACGGCATCATTTACTCCTTTCTCTTTCTTATCATTCCTTACACAATCCATCCATCTTTTCTTTAGCCTTCCTCTCCCTCTTCATCCATCAAAATTCATATCTATCACTCTTTTAGTCACATGCGCTTCGTCTCTCTTCATTACATGTCCATACCAAGACAAACGACACCCTTTCAATGTTTTTGTAACAGGCGCAACTTTCAAACTTCCTCTAATATACTCATTCTTTACTTTATCCATTCCTGTCACTCCAAACATACATCTCAACATGCTCATCTCCGCTACATACAATCGTTTGAATGAATATTGTTGAACTGTGAGAATAAAAATCATTGAAACTGCAAGTGTATAGTTAAGCAATTAACCAGCTGAATATACATGATTATGATTTCATTTCATAAGTAAGACAACGCCGTAAGTTTCGGGCTCATAAAATCCTCCTTTTGATTTCATTCGCATATGACCTCCTACCTGCCGTATTTTAGTGGCTAAAAATAAATACATTACTCAGACGGATATGCGTACAAAGGAAGCATACTAATTGGCACCTTTAGTACTTTTCCGATACGTTCTCCGATAAGGATCCTTAGAATACGACAAATATCAATAATGGAATGATTGACAGATTTTAACAACTTAAGATAATTCACCAAGGTCATGCAAAAAGAGAAAATGAGGTATTATTTACTAAACTATTTATCTAAATAAAATATCTAAGAGTATGGTAAAGTTATGAATTGCTGGTATATGTACGTTAATGCTCAAGTTACTTGAAAGACAAAATGCGGACATACCATTATGTTCACAAACCCAAATTTTCAAACACCCAACATTTTACAAATAAAAAAGAACAAGGAGAAAAGGATGAAACTTCAAATAACACTGATCCGACATTACTGAAAGATTTACGGTTCGTCCGGTCCGGATCGGATCAACATACGGTCCCGGATAACCGGGTGAGGACCACAATCTGGAATTAAACTACGATCTTATTGGCTGGCACGAATCTTTACCGTAGGATTGGGAGATTTCAAGAGGTATTGGAAAACAAGGACCATATCAAATGTATGGGTAAATATTGAAATGTTTGCGACGAAAAAGAAAAAGGAGGACGAAAATATCTTGCCGCTGAATGAATAAATACCTCAGTGGTATATGAATGTAGGACGTCCACTAGTCCATTAGTCCTTACTAATATTATAAAAGCGAAAGTGAGTTTGTTTGTTTGTTACCTCTTCACGCTTTAATGGCTAAACCGATATTGATGAATTTTGGTACAGAGATAGTTGGGAACCAGGAGACGGACATAGGCAATTTTTTTTTAAATGGGATATGAGGGAGAACGAGGGAAGAAAAGGGAAAATTTAGCGTTGCTATTACAAATCAATAAGGCGCAAAAGCAAAAAGTGCAGGTAGCAGGTACTGTGTTATACCGAATTTAACGCGAGCGAGGCCGCGGGCAAAAGCTAGTTATAAATAAATAAGGTTTTTATTCCTAAAAATTTACATTATTCCACACACCACTCTATTTCAATCTTAGATTAAAATGACATCTTATCACATAACTTCTCTTTTTAGACTTCATAAACGACATACGTCCATTTAAGTAGCACCCACTGTTCTTCTTCAGTGTGCCCAAAATTGAACCACGAGATTGACGCTTTCAGTGGCGTCCATCAGTACCTTCAACCTGTGCTTCAACACGCAAACAATAGGAAACGCAGGACAGGATGTTGGATTTCTTTAATTTTACAATTATTTTGTTTTTAATTCCTGGAAGTCATAAATAACATGTAACATAGGGGGAAGACACTAACTCCTGTAATACAGTGTAAACTAGCGCAGGAGCTGGGGAATTCATAAACATGTTTGTTTAATTTATGCCAATAAAGATATTATTATTTATTTATTATTTAGGATACTTAGTATTCCGAGTCCCCACGCAAACCGATCATTCAACTTAAAGAAATGCTATTAGTAATTGGACAACTATAGGTTCTATCTGAACCAAAGGTAGGTGCGCCCGCCACAGAGCCATTATCGTGTTAAGCAGTCAAGGTTGTACAGAACGTAAACAAGCAACAAGTCGTTGTTCCTGATCTTGGTTGGCTGCCGTCCACAAGAACTAAATAAAGGCATTAGTTAACCGTCGTGTACCAAGACTATACCAATCATTATTGGTTATAGATGAGAAGAGAAACGAATAAAATAGAACAGGGAAATAACCCTCGAAAAGAAATACCTTCTAAACATTCTAGCTGTAGCTAAATGAAAGTTAGAGCATCAAGGCAATTTATAAATGGTATTTATGTATGTTTTTTACAAAACACTAATAAAATATAAATTTGTTCGTTGATTCAGTATAACGAACTGTGAAGGATGTTATGGTAGGCAAAAGACAATCTATTTACAATTATGAAACTGAAAGAAATGAAAATTTGGATGACAAAACCCGAAGAACTACTATTTCAAAAATCGTTTAGAAGTCATTTGGAGATTGCGAGATCACTTTGTCAAAAATTATCAAAAGAAAGAATTATTCGATGATGGAGGCGATGTCCAAATTGTTGCTGATTGATATTAGGAATCTGGTGAACCTCATCATCATCGGTAACATCATGTCTGCCAATAATTTCTTCTATGGTCTCTCCAAGTCTCAACCAGATACCAACGGAAATTTTCTGGATATCATCCACTCATCTAACTATTGGTCTACCAATCCATAAGGTGGATAGATTTCGGAACAAACTAAGAGAAGAATCTACTCAGCAAGACTGCATACAGTTCTAAGGCTTCTTAAGGCGCGGTAACAAGCTAATCTTTAGGTATTCGCGGAAGTGAGGATAGCTGCATACTGGGCATGGTCTGACACAAGTACACGACAGTATTACATCGAAATAATAGAAATAAGGTCGAAAATATTTCGGTGTTTGATTTTATTTGAATATCATGTCCGCCAAAATGTAGGTCATTTTGCAGTTTTAATTGAATATAAAAAAAAATACAGTTCCGTGTTTGAAAAATTTTAGATATCTCTTTAGTCTATAACATTTCCTTTGTTATAGATATAAAAAAATATAAAAAAAATAAAAAACCCGACTGCGTAAAAAGTGAAACAAACTACACACCTAATAAAACTGAAAAGAGAAAAACAAGTACTGTAATCTGGAACTATGAAGAACAGTCGGGACCCATTATTGGAGTGTGAGCCTTTCCAGATTTTAATGGGTCCCGACTGTTCTTCATAGTTCCAGATTACAGTACTTGTTTTTCTCTTTTCAGTTTTATTTTTATTAGGTGTGTAGTTTGTTTCACTTTTTACGCAGTCGGGTTTTTTATTTTTTTTAAATATTTTTTTTATTTTTGACTTTTAAGTTATGAGTATCTATTAGGTATTCATTATTTATGAGATTACTAGCTTTTGCCCGCGGCTTCGCTCGCGTTAAATTCGGGGTAACACAGTTCCTCTTGCGCCTTATTGATTTGTAATAGCAACGCTAAGTTTTCCCTTTTCTTCCCTCTTTCTCCCTCACATCCCATTTTTTTTAAATAAAAATTAGCCTATGTCCGTCTCCTGGTTCCCAACTATCTCTGTACCAAAATTCATCAAAATCGGTGTAGCCATTAAAGCGTGAAGAGGTAACAAACAAACAAACAAACAAACAAACTCACTTTCGCTTTTATAATATTAGTAAGGATAATTTTTGGATCCCCCCTTTATAGCAGAACTTTTTGTGTCATAATTTTATTTTGCATAACAACGTATAGCATAAACTTCACTTCGCAGAAAATTGTTTGGCAGACACTCATTTATCATACATTCAAAACTCATAATTTTGTAAGTCAGAATCATCTCTAGACATAAATTTCATCATTTTATTTAATAAGTAATTATCCTAAACTTAATAGTTCAGTTCCGGGTAACATACTAAAAACAATCTCTTTTTTTTCTATTAATGCAAGTCGTTTCTGGTCGTAGGTGGTCTGCACAGTTTTAACCTAACCTAACCTAGCCATTTCAACCATCTACATAGTATGCCAAGTGAAATTATACCAAATAATCATCGCTCTAAATGAACGTTATTAAATTACGTAAACTGTAATATCTTCGGAAATATTCATTTAAGTTATATGCTATAAAGGGCCATATTGATCTATATTAAATAGACAATGTATTTAAGGTACTTAATTGGATAAAAAATAATGCTGTATTGTTTAGATACATAATTATGTACATACGTGACGGCCTAAATTTTAATTATTAATTATTTATAAATAAATAGTCACTTGAATCGAAAAGTGATAAAATAAAACTATTAATGATTTTTAAATACCTATTTGACGATACCCCACTTGACATATTTTGTTGGTTTTATTTTCACAATATGGTGTCTCATGGTCGCCATTTTGTTTTTTTATTAATTTCATATCTTTAGTGACACTCGCAGGACTAAGAGGAATCGATTGACGTGTGAATCATAAAAATCGGCCCAGGCGTTTAGTCTGTATAGTGCTTCAAAGGAACAAACATACATACATACATAGACTGATGAACACATAACCCTCCTTTGCGGTGCGCAGTCGGGTAAAAAATATGATGGTTGTCGCTGAAAAAATTGAGAATTTCGAGACGAAATAATTTTTTCGTGGTCTATATAAACATTTTTTTTTTCGTAGTACTAGACCACTTTTGTAAACTGATTTTGTTTATTGAACTATACACGGTTTTTTTTTGGCTAGTGGCATGTACAGATACGGCTAACTTTGCGACGAAAATCTAGACGTTTTACGAAGTGTTTGCTTTGTACAGCGCCTTAACATCGCCACAAAAAGAGAGATAATGCCTAGCACAGGGGTTACAATGAAACAAATTATTTATTCACGACACACACGAAAACATGACAGGCAAGAATGGAAAACTGAGAACTCTACATCATTAAAACGAGTCATTTTTTTCAAGAACACAAAACGTCATCAGCATCCATGTTATCTAGAGAATAACAAAGTGAACTCAACTGAGCCAACATTAGCATAGTGCACACAAAATATTCACGTGCTCTGTATGAATATATGCATGTCTGAGGACACTCTTAGACACTGAATCTTTTAATGTAATGTGACAACTATAAGAATAAATAACGGTTAGGCTTATATTATTACTAGCTTTCGCCCGCGGCTTCGCCCGCGTTATAGTCGGAATAAGACAGTTTCCCTTTCCTAATTTGCAGGTACCTGCCACCTGTAGTTTTTCTCCTAGCGCCTTATTTATTGTAATAGCAATGCTAAGTTTTCCCTTTGTTCCCTCATTTTTCATTCTTTAAAAAAAAAGAGTCTATGTTCGTCTCCAGGGTCCCAACTATCTCTGTACCAAAATTCATCAAAATCGGTTTTGCCATTTAGGCGTGAAGTCGTAACAAACAAACTAACTCACTTTCGCTTTTATAAGATTAGTAAGGATATACATAATGAGATAAATATAGTGACAGAATGCACTATATGCACTGTTTTTAGCTAAATAAGTAGAACTTTTACTTTGATCACCCTTTCTAAAAAGTTAAACTGTGTAAGATCTTGGTGAGTGAGTCCTCGGAGACTTTGTCGTAGATATTCAGGCGCATTTGGGCCTGTACTCGTTACTGGTTGAAGTTTCACGGACCCTGACAAAGCGCCATACTTCCATATTGATTCTGCGAATGGCCAATATGTGGAACTCACTGCCGGCTTCTTAGTCATATCACTATAATCTGGAACTCTTCAAATTTCGAGTGAATCGGATTCCGCTAGGCAATCTAGGCCACATCATCGCTTCGCGTCAAGTTGCGGTCAAACGCAATTATTATTTGGTAAGAAACTATTTTCTTATCAAACTAAAATACACCTTTTATTATGGAGTTGGTAATGCTTTGTTTCCATATCTACAACGGTACTGAGGTCTTGTAGGATTAAATAAAACCAGCTTCTTTAATTAAAATACAAACTCAGTCTCGCTTTTAATGTGCAAGTTTTTCTACATCGTTCTCACATGTATGTTTAATCTCAACATGAATGATGTGTCCATGATTTTGTAAAAACATATTATGATTTAGAAGAGCGTCCATGGAGTTTCTTGCCCATTCTTCTCCATAGAGCTTTGGAATGGGTAACTATACAGTACTTTCACAAGTTATTATGTATTGCGACTAGGACTGTAGCAGCATCTATTTTTTTTTTATGACATTCAAAAGTGCCTGTAATGGTCTAATTGAATTAAATGCTTTGAATATGAGTTTGAAAATGTAACTTTTATGTTACGTCCTCCAAATACAGAAGAACGTTCCGATATAAAAAAAAAAAAACGCTAACTAGAACATAAGAGAACACTGGTGAAGAAAAGATTATTATCAGTAAGCCATTACTGCCGTAAACGGTAGTCATTACCGGAATGTAGTTCGAACTAATTGACGACACAATCGGACACGGCGAAGGGTTAGGACGAGTACACATCTGCGAGACTGTAGTCCGATTTTGTAGAATTGCGTTATTCAGTCGCAGATACTCTTTGCAATTTTCTCTTAGCTAGGAATTGAGCAATCACAAAACCTAGTATTAAGCTATTTAGTCTCCCGCCGTCTGATCTACAGCTTTTGGTGCATATTTCTCGTTGCAGAACTGATAACTGACGGGTCTTAAACGTTCTGGACTGGCGACCGCGTGCCAGAAGGTGTAGTGTTGTTAAGACTCTCACAAGTTGGGTCGAAATACTTGTGGAGGTAGTGGAAAACGCTGGAAGTTGGACTTAAGGGCGATCGGTCGTTGCGTCAACGATTGCGGGAGGACTAAAACTAAGTTTGGCGGCTAAAATGATGATGATACAATTCAAAACATTAAGTTTGTGGCAACATTTCATATCGTTGGAGTTTTACAGTGTTTGACAGCCCACCTTGCTCTCCAAAAACAAAACGCAAAAAAGTCGCGCTTACACTTAACAAATGTGGAACCAGCTTAAACAAAATACTAACCGATTGCTTCAACGATTTGGTTAAACTATCGATTAGACAATGGCGTACAATGGTGTACAATGGCTATCTTACTACCCACACAGCTAACCAGTAATTCATGTTAGTTTAAAGTAATGGCGCTGTTCGCTATTAGTGTTGCTTGCTGTACAAAATGGTGCCTGGTCTATGGTTGTTTGGAAATAGAGGTAGTTCTTTTGCGGTGTTCGATTTCAGAAGGAGTACACAGTGGTGGTTCAACCTGCCATGCCGCTGTTAAAAGCTCAAGGTTAGGTAGGTAGCGATTTACGAAGCAGGATATCAAAGCTAAAAGATGCTGCTAAACATTTTAATGCGTACCATATCACGCGTACCTAATTCCTGACGGGTGCTTTGCCTTTGTACTATGATGTTTAACTTGACCGGTATTTTTCAATTTCAAGCATTCTATCCATAATAATTTAGTGTAACTAACTAAAATATGTACAAGTCCCAAATAGGGAAAACAATTATAGGACGTCAAAAAATTCATTTATATTGCTGACCATAGGAAAAGTGCCCAGAAGACTGGCAGCTGGCAGCAGAAGACTGGCAGCTGATACTTTGCCCAAAATAAAGGCTTTTAGCAATATCCCGAAAAACTACGTGAGCACTCAGACCCCAAGGCCGAAACGGCTCAAACACAACTACCAATTAAGTTATTATATTTTCGCCGTTAGAGGTTTTCAGCACCTGCAGCAGCCGCCCCAGCATAGCCTGCCGTGCTAGGAAGATGGGATGGCAAGGATGTCGACACATATTGCATCCCACAGCAACGGCAGTCCCAACTTCAAATATAAAACAAATAGTTCTATATATGTATCTTTTTTTTAATGTTTGACCCTATCGCAATGTCTTATTTACCCAAAAGTTAACCAGTAGTGAATGCCTTATAGCATTAAGTCCGCCTATGCCATAAAACATTTATTTATTTAAACTTCGTAAATATATTATATTTTTTATTGAAACTATCACTTACGGGATGTCTTCCCAGATTTCCATTTGAAAAAACGTTAAACCTTAAAACAAATGTTAATCTGACCGAACAACAATCGTTTTACATAAGACCAATACCAATATCTGTGCTCCATATCCAAATTGGACCTCTCAAACACAACTCATCACTTGTTTGCCTCTTTTTCCCAAACTAGCACACATATCAACAAAAATGGCGAATAAGAAGGATCTATTTATTGGTAAGTAAACACGAATACTGAGCTGAATACACGAAAAGCTCTTCGGAGAGGACCGCAAATAAATTGTGTGCCTAGTCTAAGTATGGACATATTTTGAGAGGAACTAGATTGATTCTGAAAAAGGGTCTCAATTTGCTAGGTTATTTCGTGAAGAGCTTGAGAGTATTTGAACGGTCTATCCTAAATCTTTCACTACTTAGTATGATTGGTTGTTGGTTTTTTTAACTATTTGAATGGGCTTATTATTAAATACTCTATAATTGTAGTAGTTCAAAAATCCTAACTGGAAAGACTTTTTATTTTGTTTTTGTTTTTCTTCTTTATTCAGTCAATAAAGGAGTTTTTTTTTTATAAAGACCGGTTTTTACCCGTTCGTATTTAATTAATAGTTTCTTATTTTCATTTACAAAAATAAGTTCTTTAGACATTACATTGCCATTTTGATGAAAATTATTAATTACATTTTCCACGATACAACCTTAAAAAAAGATTTAAATATTTATAAAAATCGGTGTAACTCTTCAAAATGCCAGACAGTACGAGACCTTCATGTTGAAAAGTTAATTAATTCTAATTAACATGGTAACTAGGTCATTTCATAATATATTATATGTTTTTAACAACAATACGTACTTTGTTACAACATTGAGAACATGAATAATAACCTCAAGCATCTTGTAACGATGGAGCGTGTGAAAGATGATAATATTCGTGTGGTAAAAGAATACAAACTGCGCCGATCCCAAATAAATAAGAGCAGGAGAATGATGACCATCATGTGAGTAGGTACTAACATCTCTAGCAAATAATGGTTCTCAAGGGATACAGAAGAGATCATGATATTATGATGACGTACTCCTATATTATTTGTGGAATGGTATGTAGAATGGATTAAATAAGGAATAAGTATATTCGAAGAACTTTGAAAGTTGCGCTTGTTACAGGAAAATTAAGGGAGTCGTTTGTCTTGGTATGTACATGTAATGAGGAGGGACGAAGCACATGTGACTAAGAGAGTGATGTGAGTGATGATGGATCTGAACGTTGAAAGACGAAGACCGAGAGGCCAAAGAAAAGATGGATGGATTGTGTAAGGAAGGATATGAAGACGAAAGGAGTAAATGATGCCGTGACGTCTGATAGGGGAGAATGGAAGAAGAAAACATGTTGCATCGACCACAAATAGAATGGGTAAAGGCAGTAAAATGATGACTCCTATATAATTTGAGATATAATTTCCCTCTTTGAGAAAGAAGCTATTTTCCGTGCAGTAGGTATACATAATCATGATGTAAGTAATAGAATCAGGTGTTCCTTTGATTTCCATGATATTAAAAATATTAAGTATGCAAAATATTTAGTTATTACCCCGCGAAAAAAGATCCAAGCCTTAATATAGGATGCAGGAAAATTAGCTTTTCATGTACCCAAACCAAACATAGTTGGAGAATGTATTGACAGATGTTGATAATGCACCGAAACACATACCTACTTGACACGTGTTTCATACCTCCATACCTTCAAATATCGACTCGAAGACCACTCGGTCCCGACATCATCAAGGTCACTTGAACCCGGGCGATCGTCGGTGCTACATCCTGCATCTTGGATCTCTTTCGCGGAATTAAAACTTAGTATATTGCAATTTTTTTAATGAGGCACTTTGTATTCGTAGCAAACGAGTAATTACGATTAAAGAGAGAGCAAAGAAGTTGGTTTATCGCTAAACGCCTCTAAGACAAAAATCATCACAAACGGTAGAGTTCAAGACATTACAGTAAACGGAGAAAACATAGAGTATGTTCAAGAATATATCTACCTGGGTCAGTCAATTTCATTCCAGGATCTCACAGAAAAAGAAATAAACAGACGAATTGCTATTGCTTGGAAAAAATATTGGAACCTGAAAGAAATTATGAAGAATAGAGACATAAGCATAAAAATAAAAAAGAAACTGTACGATACAGTAGTTCTACCATGCCTAACATATGGTTGCCAAACGTGGTCGTTGCGTAAAATAGACGAAAACAAATTAGCCGTTCACCAACGCAAAATGGAGAGAAGCATGTTAGGAATAAAAATATCGGATAGAATCAAAAACGAAGCAATAAGAAAGGAAACTAAAGTAACTGATGTACTCGAGAAAATAAGGAATTTAAAATGGCAATGGGCAGGTCATGTGTTCAGGATGACCAACGACAAATGGACTAAGAAAGTGACAGAATGGGTACCAAGAGAAGGACAAAGAAGTAGAGGCAGACCAAGAAAACGATGGGAAGACATATTCAAGGAAAGATGTGGACCAGACTGGAGAAGACAAACAAGAGACAGACATAGCTGGAGGAAGCTGGGGGAGGCCTACGCCAAAGAGGCGACTTCCACAAATTAAATAAAAATGCATGGTATGATTATATGATAATATTAATTAATAATTTCAACCCTAATTTTAATTTATTCATACACAAAATAACAATATTAAGTTTTAACTAATTGGAAAATTATAAATTTATGTATTTAGGAATGTGAATTTTTGAATTTTTGTGAATAATTTTATTGTGGTAGAATAAAGGCTATTTTTATTTTATTTTATTTTATTTTATTTATATTGCAATTTTTTTAATGAGGCACTTTGTATTCGTAGCAAACGAGTAATTACGGTCCAAATCGAGATGTGTTATCAAAATTTAAGTTAGACACGAGAAGTGACAAATTCAGTTGAATTGATAATGACGTTCCAATTTCAATTTTTTTAACTACCGATGCCCATTGATATTGCAAACGAACCTGTGTGTTCAAAATAGTCTACTCTTAGATATAACATCTGTTTTTGGCGACCAATCGACCTTAATAGCCCATTGTCAGTATCTGGAACTCGTCGTCCAAATAAAGACAATGTTCATACGGTGACTGCGATGTCTCAGGACAGCAAATTCAAAAAAGTGATTTATTTGCTTGGTATTTCAACTACATAGATAAAAATAGTGTAAGCGGGCACACCCGTTAGACTGGAGGCCTTATTTATGTTTGGGTATATTTTTAATTTTATAAAATTGGTGTTTGCTAACTGACTTGTGACAATAATATAAAGTTTGTGAGTTTCTTCGCAAAAAGTCGGCAGTATCGTCACATCGTTAATGATTTCCCTTTTTGTACTGTACCAACATTTTCTTTTTTTTTTAATATTGTAATTCTACTTT
The DNA here is from genome assembly GCA_905475445.1 of Ochropleura plecta. Classification (NCBI taxonomy): domain Eukaryota; kingdom Metazoa; phylum Arthropoda; class Insecta; order Lepidoptera; family Noctuidae; genus Ochropleura; species Ochropleura plecta. Next base: position 23,289,700 of record FR997722.1, read on the forward strand.
CATTGGCTTCTTGTCCCCTATACTATTCAACGCATAAATCAGCACGATGTTTTGAACATTGAGTTATAGTTAACAACATAATTTTTCAGTCCAAAAAATTGTCGTTTTCCAGCAATTTTTTTTTGCGTAGACGTACTTGGTTTGATGTTCAGAAGCTATATAGCTATAGCTAGCTATACAGCTAATGCTAGGTTATCGCCATTGTAAAAGGTTTATTTACACCCTGTATGCAGTAGCATCCACGAACTCCAAAAATGACACGTCAATTGACGGCGCGTTCACACGTGTCCAAGCGCGCCTCAAAGAGATGTCAGCAAAGCAGTAGGGCGCCAGGGCCACCGCCCGCCGGGGTTGCGGGTTGTTCGAAAGAGATACCGCGGCCCCGGAACATCAAGTGCAGAAGAAGGAACTTGGGTGCATTTTAGTTCGTAAAAGTCTGACCTTACCCCCAGCTCCGCCCAAAGCAGTGAAAGTTATTTGATGATTTCCCATCCGTAATAAAAGGACACGTCACGGAGGAGCTCGTGGCTAAATAAATAGCAGCCGCTCGGGTCGATCTTTAGGTTAAGCCGCGCTTGCCTAGGTTGGTCTGTGGATGGGTGACCACCCGTTACATACCGCGTTTCCTCCGTGCCTCGGAAAGCACGTTAAGCCGTTGGTCCCGGCTGTCATTTGTAGATCTTTGACAGTCGTTACAGGTAGTCAGTGTTCCGAAAGTCTGACAACCAGTCTTACCAAGGGGTATCGTATTACCCAGTATTAACTGGGTTGTGGAGGTCAGATAGGCAGTCGCTCCATGTAAAATACTGATATTCAGCTGCATCCGGTTAGACTGGAAGCCGACCCCAGTATAGTTGGGAAAAGGCTAGGCAGATGATGAATAAAAGGACACGTCATACACAGCAACAATACCTACATAAACTTTGTCACCAAACAATGTCTAGTCCACTTCCAGTCATTCAAGTAACAATCCTTACTAATATTATAAAAGCGAAAGTGAGTTTGTTTGTTTGTAACGTCTTCACGCCTAAATGGCAAAACTGACTTTGATGTATTTTGGTACAGAGATATTTGGGACCCTGGAGACGGACATAGGCTACTTTGTCTCTTTTAAAAACACCCCATTGCACTTCCCTAAAATAGGGGGTGGAAGTTTGTATGAAGCAGTCTGCAGTTTTCAAGGTAGGAAGCTAAACTCGGTTCACACACTCTTTATTACCAACGAAAAATACCTGCAAATCAGCGAACGAAACCGCGGGCAAAAGCTAGTAAATCATAAATCAAGAGTCTAAGTACTCCTTTCTAGTCATTGACAAAGAACTGAACAATTGCATCCTCGGCGCCATTACTTTGCATAACACTCGACCAATGTAAAATATAAGTTGTGGTAGAAGTTAGTACTAAAACAATAGGGTTCAATCATAATAGTCATTGTTATTACGATGGTGTGTATATTTAACACTATTGTTGGACATCCGCTTATAGTTTAGTTACGTAAATCAATACTTATCTATAACAATATTATAATAAGGTTCATAAGTTTGTAATTTTGTCTGTGGACGGTGAGCAATGGGTAGTTCACCGTCCGTCCGTCCGTTTATTGACGACAGGCCGTGATGATGGCACGTTCGTGTTCCACGCGCGCCTCAAAGAGCTCTCAGAAAAGCAAAGGGGCTTGCAAGTGCCACTGTCAGCTTGCATCCCAATGTCTTTCGAACAACCCGCAACCTAAGTAGAGGTTGCGGGTTGTTCGAAAGAAATACTTCGGGCTCGGAACACAAAAGGCAAAAGGAGGAAGAAGGATGTGTTTTATTCAGTAAAAGTTCACCCGAGAAGTTGTTTGATGATTTCCAACCCAAACAATGGTATCCTACGGAACTATTGATCCTCTATTACTCAAAACCCTTTCACTAATAAGAAGCTACATTATCCGTTAAATCATATTTATGAAGTTTCGTAATTTCGGATTACAATGCAAGCGAATCTGCGGATATACGCTAGTAAATAAATGCAAAAGTAACTCGGTCTGTATGTTACCTTTTGCGCCTTAACACGACTAATGGGATTTCTCTGCCTTGGTTATACTGCCAATAGGGACCTTCCAATCTTAGAACAGTGGTTCTCCGAATCTTATGAAGGTCAATAAACTCAGCTATTTGCTGAAACTCCCAAGCAGCTGATGCAGCCTTTCTAAGGTCCCCAATTCACATATTTCGAGGCATCCTGCACTACGCTTGACTCCTGCACTCTCGGCCATCTTTCAACAAATGTGGCCAGCTTTATGCCACATCAGACTTGACCTATCTTCGCCTTAACTAACCATAAGAAATCTGAAATACCGTTGCACATAAAATAAATCTTCCACAGCCATGACATTGAAGAAAAAGTCGCGAGATGAGATAAACGACACCGATAAATCTAGACACGTTACTTTTCCAGCTAATTGACTTTTTATACACTAACACATTAACCTAGTTTCGTATAAGTTATTCATTAACATACTAACGCATTTAAAATGGTGATTTTGCTGTATAAACAGTGTGAGGAGATGTTTATTACTAACACGGGTGTTATTCGTAGTTTAAGATCTTGAAGAATCTTTGATCATATGCCAGTGCAATGGGGAAGGTTGCAGTGAAGCAGATGGCGCTAGCATAGCTATTTCGTAGGAGATTCATTGGTTGAAAATCTGCCTCATTGGTCAGGGTCTTAGCTATGATTACGCTGCTTAGAATAAGGTTTACCTTATAAGGTAACCATAGCTCCCTTTATCTTTCATCTTGTCTTCTGCGAGGCAAGGCAGGTCCTAGAGTTAGCTGGCTTTGGGGACATAAGTAACTAAACTATTGGTAACTAAACATTATATTATTAATAACATTTGTTACGGGATATTTACCATGTTTATTCTATATATATATGTATATTGAGTTCCCGATTTTGAATAACAAACATAGAAAAACGAACATGGTAAATATCCCCTTCAAATATTAGTAACCATTACAGTTTTAAAACTTATATCAGATTATATTATTCCTCTATATTTAGCAGTTATTGTTCGCCTTAAAAAAACATTCAAGGATTACTCACTTGACAAACTACCCATATATTACTTAGAAAAAACTTTGTGTAGGTACCTACCAAATATGAAAACGTTCCGAATACTTCGAAATTTTATCATAAAACTTTTATCGAAGGAACGCCGTGATTTATTCACAAACCTTTGTGTATTATCGATATACAAAGGGCTATATTTCAAAACTACATTAGGAAGACTGTTAATAACAATTGGGTAGGCAGGTTTATAAATTGTTTGCGGGTTAAAAGGGGAATAAAATAGAGGGTGTAAAATCCTCTCCATTTTACACCCTCTATTTTCTCTGTTCAGAATTGAGTACTAGCATTTTTATGTTAATGTTAGGTTCGGTTAGGTCTTAAGCGGAGGAATATTACGCGTGTGATTTTTATCTAGGTAAGTGCGAAGGCATTCTAAGATACTAAAGAAATAAAAGGGTTGTTGGACAAGGGTCTTCAGACCAACCTTTGAGCAGCCAGTCAATTATATAACAATATTTAAGTTTTTTCCTACGATAAATTATGTTTTTCTTTTTACTAGTTTTATTTTATTTTAATCTATATATATAAAAGAAAGTCGTGTTAGTTACTCCACTTATAACTCAAGAACGGCTGAACCGATTTAGCTGAAAATTGGTGAGGAGGTAGCTTAGAGCCAGGAGACGGATATAGGGTAGGTAGGGTAGGTAGGGTAGGTAGGGTAGGTAGGGTAGGTAGGGTAGGTAGGGTAGGTAGGGTAGGTAGGGTAGGTAGGGTAGGTAGGGTAGGTAGGGTAGGTAGGGTAGGTAGGGTAGGTAGGGTAGGTAGGGTAGGTAGGGTAGGTAGGGTAGGTAGGGTAGGTAGGGTAGGTAGGGTAGGTAGGGTAGGTAGGGTAGGTAGGGTAGGTAGGGTAGGTAGGGTAGGTAGGGTAGGTAGGGTAGGTAGGGTAGGTAGGGTAGGTAGGGTAGGTAGGGTAGGTAGGGTAGGTAGGGTAGGTAGGGTAGGTAGGGTAGGTAGGGTAGGTAGGGTAGGTAGGGTAGGTAGGGTAGGTAGGGTAGGTAGGGTAGGTAGGGTAGGTAGGGTAGGTAGGGTAGGTAGGGTAGGTAGGGTAGGTAGGGTAGGTAGGGTAGGTAGGGTAGGTAGGGTAGGTAGGGTAGGTAGGGTAGGTAGGGTAGGTAGGGTAGGTAGGGTAGGTAGGGTAGGTAGGGTAGGTAGGGTAGGTAGGGTAGGTAGGGTAGGTAGGGTAGGTAGGGTAGGTAGGGTAGGTAGGGTAGGTAGGGTAGGTAGGGTAGGTAGGGTAGGTAGGGTAGGTAGGGTAGGTAGGGTAGGTAGGGTAGGTAGGGTAGGTAGGGTAGGTAGGGTAGGTAGGGTAGGTAGGGTAGGTAGGGTAGGTAGGGTAGGTAGGGTAGGTAGGGTAGGTAGGGTAGGTAGGGTAGGTAGGGTAGGTAGGGTAGGTAGGGTAGGTAGGGTAGGTAGGGTAGGTAGGGTAGGTAGGGTAGGTAGGGTAGGTAGGGTAGGTAGGGTAGGTAGGGTAGGTAGGGTAGGTAAAAAATTGCATTGCAACGCATTGCGGGCACAGCTAGTATAAAGATATATCTTCAAACATAAAAAAAGAAACGTTACCCCACACTAGGAATCTCTCCTGTATCGTGGGTGCGTTGACAAACATTTAAAGTCACATACACACACAGCTAGACCCGGAACTTTATTCCGTGCGGGAATCGACCCCGCGACACGCAGCGCAGTAGTCGATCGCTCAACCACTGCGCCAACCGTGTCGTATCTTTGACTTTCACAGCTCCAAAAGATCACCTACTTGAGTATATATAATTATATAGTTTTAATTTCAACTTGATACCTCCACGCGTTCTCTATCTGTCTGTCAAGGCAGTTTAACGGACAGGAAAGTGATCCTACAAGGATCCGTTTTTCCTTTTGAGGTGCAGGGAACCCTAAAAGCGAATACAGGATAAAGTCATTCGGAAGCAGATCTAGCTCCATATTTAAATAAGGAATTTACCCAAAGCATAAAGATAACTTACAGCAAATTCAGTTCGATATCTCTAATTAAACATTAATCAACGCTACGCCAAGCTAATTATTACCATGAAATCAACACGTTAACTCAGGAAGCTGGCGTAACGTAAACTAACTGCGGATATTAGTCATATGTGCTAAATGTAAACTTGGATGGTTGCTCGTAGGAAATTGATGCCTTGAACTGGCTGTATTAAGGAGGTAGACCTTGCAGGAGGCCAAGAAATGTTGGTGGGTTGAAAAAGCCTTATTTCTGGATTTCCGTACCTCAAAAGGAAAAAAAGAAACTCTTATAGGATCACTTTGTTTTCCGTCTGTCTGTTCGTCTGTCAAGACCCTTTATCTCGGGAACGCGCGAAGGTATCGAGTTGAAATTAAAACTGTATGTTGAAGTCTGTGATCCCTTTGTGCTGTGAAAAAATTAACCCTCTAAGTTTACGCATTCAAAAGATATTGTTTTTTTTTTACGTTTGGCCGCCATTCGCCTTCGATGTAAAGCGATGATGCTGCCTAGGGTGTTTGCCTTACAGAATCCAGCCTTACAGTGATCAGAGAAGTCGGTAGTGAATTCCACCGACTGGCTGTTCGCACAATAAATGCTATAATATAATGCTAAATTGCTTAAAAGGCTCAACGAAAAACATTGCAAATGATAGGTATCCTTGGCATTATAAGAAAGTATTCAAGGCTACGAAGAAGAACAATAATATTACGTGTATCCTTACACATTTTTGCACGATTTCCTGCTACCGATATTTATCAGTGTTTTGCCATATTTACTCGATTTTCGCCGATGCGATCGACAGAAATCGAGCTTGAGTACACGTACTGCCGTTAACATGAGTCGTAACTTAGGAAACTGAAGTCAAATTCTTTCGAAGGAATTTGGTATTAGCGCTTACTTAAATAGAAAAAGAATATTGAAAACACTACGACTAGTAGTAATCCATGAGATAAAAATTTAAAGAATTTGGACTCCATTTTGTCATCTCAGAATTTGGAACTTCTCGCCATCTTTTGTTGCTTAAATAAAGATTAAAGAAATAGTCTCTCAAAGTAATAAACAGTATTTATGGCCACCGGCAGCAAGGTGAAAGGGGGTGCCCTTGCACCCGCCTGTCGAAAAAGAAAATAGATGGAGAGGATTGAACTAAGTTACTGTATGGATAAAAACTGAAGGCGGATGCTGTTTTTGTCCAAAAAGTTAGTTTCCTCCTCTACTCTTTCCCTGTGAACACTGACTGTGCACAGGCCGCTTAGCTTCGCGTCTTCCATCATCAGAACTGTAGGCTATGTTCTATAGGCTATATGCGCTCAGACATCTTAATGTCCTTTGCTTTCATAAGCTTTTCTTTATAATTACGCTGAATTATTAGCATATAAAATAGAGGACGAACGAAAACCCATAAATTTCGAGATGAGGGCTAAGATCTATTTTTTTCGATTGATGTTCTTTTCTGTATAAATCGTCAGAGTTACTCCTTGTGAGAATTAACTAACAAAAATCTAATATAAACGAGGCTGACTGCAAAAATATTTGAGCTGTTTTCATGAAACTTAAATTGAACTAAAAACAGAAGGTGCAATTCCCTAGAAATAATCCTGCCGGCGGCCATGACTGTATTATGGGGCCGTTCAAGTATTACGTAAGCAGATTTATTACAATTATTTACCCCCCCCCCCCATCCCCCTTGTCAGCAAAAGTAAGCAAAGCTCTTACCCCCTCCCCCATGCTTACGTAAACATTTTCAATTACTGTATTGTTTTTTTTTTTAATATTATATTAAATATAATTGTAAAAATAAGAAAATAGATTTAGGATTGAGATTAGATTTTATTGATACGGTATTCAACATAGAGTAAGGGACAAAAATATTATAATCTTACAAACATTATTTGCGGGAATCCCCGAAAATGCGTTTTGTTTTCAAGCTAAGACAATGTGAGGGTTGCCATTCGGTAAAAAAGTAAATAACTACCGATGACGTAATCATCATCTAGACTCCCCTACCCCCCATGTCATCCAAAATAAGCAAAGCAAAGACCCCCCCGCCCCCCTATAGTGCTTACGTAATACTTGAACGGCCCCTAACGCAGAATTTCACAACCTAGCTCAGGTCACCTCCGCCGATTTCTGGCTTCTCGGATCAAGTGGATTCTGACAGTATTCGGTTGTGGGCACTGCTGAATTAAGCTAGCATGGGATCGGTATCGAGCCAAATAACATACTACACACACTCGATTCAAACGCGACGCAACAACACGACATGTTCTGAATCGATAAACACTTATTTTGTACGTCATTTCTCTTTAAAATAACTTTCTAAAATGTACGTAGAATGCAATTTAAGGAACGTTTTGGTGTGCGCAAGATGGAGACAAAAAAATGTGACTTTTTTATTGTTTATGGTATTGCGTTTTTGATTTGTTTATGGTAATATTTTTGGGATTTCACACACAAGGTGTATAAAAGTCTTTTATCAAATTTGAAAGGCACTTTGTCAAATTTTTGGGCTAAATCACATTTACACGAATTTTATCTCTGGTCTAAAACTTGAAATCTTTATTATCTCTAACGGACAACTTGTCTTATGTGAACTTTAGGCCAGTTGTAAAGACAAAGTTACCAATTGTCAATTGTGCCGATAGTCGTTCCATCCAATGACTTAATTGCGAAGAGCCTCGACCTACACCAGAGGATAGCTCTCGTTAGACGGCTGGATCAAGGATTTGATACAGAAAGCGGTACTCCTGGAGACGGCTCATATCGTTAGGAGGTTCCTCTCTCTAGAGCCCTGACTGCCGGTAGTTTGGACCCTGTTCCCGATACTGGTGGGCTACTATTTTTTTCTGTTTTTCTTAAAAAACATATTAAAAATAAACAAAATTGTATTGTATTGAACTGAATAAACGAAATAAAATTAGGTTTTATTTGTAATATGCCTAGCCTTTACCCAAATATATTTTACACGGGGCGTCTGACTATCTGACCTCCACACCCCAATTACGATTGAGTAACCCGATACCCCTTGGTAAGACTGGTTGTTATGAGTTAGCCACGAGTTCATCTATGTACACACATCAAAAGTATCTAGGGATCAACATATATTTTTGCAATAACTTTTCTCCTGATTGATATTAATTAAAATTTTCTTTAAGGATTCATCAAATAAAGTGTTTTCGTTTGTCACAGTAACGATAAACCAAGTCACCTTTGCATTAATAAAGAAATTTGCCATTTTCCTAATAAAGGGATTTTTGAATTTGAACAACTAACATTAAAGTTCGAAAAAAAGACTGAAATAACAGTTTTCTTTAAAATTTTATTGGGTAACTTAAACAATTAATAATCCGTGTTTCTACCGCGAACACTAACAACACAAGAACATCGGTTTGGCATACTCAAAATGAGTTCATCCAAATCACGCCGTGGAATGGCCGCCCATGTTCGTTGCAACAACAAAAAAAGGTCTTCTTGCGACTGGATACCCTCCATATTCGGCAGAGCTCTTCTCTGTAGCATATCCCATGCATGCTCAATCGGGTTCAAGTCTGGCGACTGAGCAGGCCAGGGCAGGACATTGATGTTAGCTGCGGCGAGAGTCTGTCTTACAACTCTTGCGGTGTGCGGTCGTGCATTATCATGCATTAACTGAAATAAGGGACCGATTTGCACTTGTAGAGGAACGATGACGTCTGATACAATCGTCTCAGCATGAGCGTTGAGGTTGCCTCTGATCCTGATCAACTCAGTTCTTCCGCCGATCCAAATACCCGCCCATACCATGATGGTTCCACCACTATAAGGATGGACTTCCTGGCAGGATTTTAATCGCTGTTGGCGTCCAGGGGTTCTCCAGTGTCGTATACGTCTTGTATCCGGTCTCATACCAAAACGAGACTCATCAGAAAAGCACACGAAACGCCATTGTTCTTCTGCCCAATTTCTGTGTTCAAGAGCCCATTGATATCGAATCCTACGATTGTGCATTGCTATAGGTGGTACCCGTAGCGGTCTTCGGGAATGAAGGTTCACTTCATGCAAGCGGTTTCTGACTGTTTGGTCGCTAATTAAGTTCCCTGAAGAGTGATGAAGCCTCACGGCTAACATCATGGCGGTTATTGTTGGAGTTCTTCGAGTTAAGATTTGAATGTATCGGTCTTATCTCCGTGTGGTGCAGCGATACCGTCCTCCATGGCGCTCAGCCACGGAACCAGTGCTTCGGTAACGTGTCCAAAGTCGACTGATAACACTCTGACTTGTATTTAGAGCTAAAGCTACAGTACGTTGCCGGGAACCAGCTTCTATCATTCCCACGGCTCTGAGCATTTCTTCCCTGCTTAAATGACGTCGCCGCTCCATAATAACGTTGGTTTTAATCAGTAGTAGGGAAACAGTAGCACTAATAATAATGTCTTCAATGCGTTGTATGTTTTTATAGGGAAAATATTGACAGCTTATTTTCATCGTTTACTCGAATTTGATTGAGAGTTCCTGATTCAAATTATGAAATGCACCAAAAAGGATCCATATAAATTTATAAAATCATAAATTTATTACAAAGCCACATCTCAATCTCAAGAAATCCGCATAAAAATGCTTGATCCCTAGACACTTTTGATGTGTGTAGTACTAACGTTCATAAATATTATATACTTGAGTAACAATAGAGTACCTACATGTATGTCTTAAGGAAAACTTTGAAAAGGTGTTTTTCCTATGTCAAGAGTTGTTTATAATTTTAAATATCAATTATATTAGCTTATTCATAGGTAGGAATGTTTAATTCATAAGGAGTCGCAATATAAAAATAAAAAATGATCACTTTTTTTTTTAATAAAACTTTGCCCCACACTAGGAATTCCTCCTGTATCGTGGATGCGTTTACAAACATTTAAACTCACATACAACAGCCAGACCAGAAACAATTACCTGGTCATACAAATATTTGTTGAAAAAAAAATGATTAAGAACAAAAAGCGCCTAAAATCAATATTCGGTAAATGCGAAACACAGTTATGTTAATGCAATTATAGGTAGGTAAGTAGAATATCGTGTGGTTTGCAAAAGGATCTTTGTTTGAACAGCCAGGAATGCCAAGCTCGTGACGTAGCCCCCGTGTACGCAGTTTATGAATCGAAGCCATTGTTCCGGACCACCATCTGTTGTAATACGTTGATGTATTGCTAACACTTGTAATGTACATAGAGTGGAAGTAATTGTTACTTATGTGCGCGAAGAAACGGCTTACTTAAATAATATTATTGCACTAAAACAAGCACAGCTAGAAAACTTTTAGGCAAATCATTTTTTAAAATAAAATTATGACTTAAACAAAGACCTTTTAACTTTAACTTTCGGCTTTAGTAATGGGTGGTTCTCCAAAATTTGGTTAACTTGGTAGTAGCATCAATTTTAGCAATATTATAAAAGAAATATCCAATAAATGAAACTACTAAACGATGTTATAAAGTCCATTTAGTTCAGTCACTCATTTTGATATTTAACATAATATTCTTTAATTCCAAAAAACTACATTTCTTACTCCAAATATCAGGCCCTAGCCATGTAAGATCTCCCGAATTTAGTATTAATTTCACTGTAATTATATTTCTTTAAGAATAATTTAATCCAACTCTGTTTAAATTCATTTACTAAGTCATTACTAGCATTGTCATTACAATTTAATTATTAAAACAATATGTTTCATCACAGTATTTCAAGTCAAAAAGTGTAAGCGAACAAAAATATCAGGCCCTAGTCATTTTCGAATTTCAAAAATACGCGGCATCCAAGCATATGGCATTTTCATAACTTACTCAATACGATAGCATCAGTGTGAAGTTAGTTGCAAACACGACCCAAACCGCGGCAGCCATTTTGTTATTAGTGCGGTCACCGACTTTACTGCAGGAACACGTGCTGTGCCAGTCAAAATCTCAGGCCCTAGGTAAGTTGTTTTAAATATAGTTAATTAGTAATTTATCTCATTACTTATTGTAAATATCAGATTGGTGCGCCTTGTAATTTTGACCGCCTATTGGTTTTTATGATGATTTTAAATAGTAGGTTTCATTTGATTTTGTTTCGTTTTGTCAGTCCCTAGACCGTCAGGCCCTAGTCGTAATAGTGACTAGGGCCTGACGCCACATCTAGGGACTGATGGTCATACTTTGTGATGCATGATTTTAAACATATTACTTGTATTTGTTGTAGAATATGGCGCCTAGAAAGAAAAACACATTGTCTAAAGAGGACATTGCAAAGAAAAAAACTGAACAGGCAAAAAAGCGACTGGAAAAAATTAAAAATGACCCTGTTTTACTGGCAGAGTACAAAGAAAAAGAACGACTAAAAATGAAATGAAATGAAACTATGAAATCCTTGAAAGAGTCACTTACAGAAAAGGATGCAGTAATTCACATGGACTTCTCGGAAAACTACACAACGAAATGCAACCAAGAAATTCAGTCGTATCATTTTGGCGGCTCCAGGACTCAAATTTCTTTGCATACAGTGGTGGTTTACATAAAGGATAAAGTAACGTCTCATTGCACTGTGTCATTAAATTTATCTCACAACGCTGGAGCCATTTGGGCACATTTACAGCCTGTCCTCATGGGATTGCCATCCTCTGTAGAAAACCTGCATTTTTTAAGTGACGGTCCTGTAACCCAATATCGAAATAAAACGGTGTTTTATATTTTGGGTTGCAGACTCCAGGATTTCTATCCACTGGCTGTGAAATACACGTGGAATTACCATGAGGCGGGACATGGGAAAGGCGCACCAGATGGAATCGGAGCTGCCTGCAAACGTACTGCAGACCAACTCATAGCTCAGAGAGGTGACATTACAAGCTTGTTCGACTTTGTGGCTGTGCTTCGAGAAAGGTGTCCAAACATACAGATCTCTGTTATCGAAGATGTTGACATAGAAAAAGTTAACAAAATGATCAAGGAACATGAGAAAGAGCAGAAACCGTTTAAAGGAACTCTATCAGTGCATCAAGTTTCGGGTCATATTTATAACCAGCCTAATAAACTTGTCTTGAAGTCACTAAGTTGCTTTTGTGATAATGTTGTTTGTAATCATTATAACTTGGGGACTATAACGTACAAAACCAATACACAGCGGCTTCAAGTTTCACATGTTTTTTTACGGATTCTGAAGATGATATGCCGTTAGCAAGTATGAGCCACATTGCGCAAGAAAAGTTTAAAACGAGCTATGGCAGTGGAGATTATGTTCTAGTTAAGTTAATAATGAGGGGAAAAGAATACCGATACGCCGCAATTTGCTCAAAATATGATGATGAAGATGGAGAGCTGACAGTTACATTCCTTAAAGTTTGCAATGAAGATGGCACAGAATTTAAAATTAATGATAATGATATCGCAGATGTGGCTTACGAAGACGTTATAGAAAAACTGCCAGTTCCTAATCTAATCGTCAAAAGAAACACAGTATTTTACAAATTTAAAAAACCCATTAATGTTTACGAGAAGTGAAACAAATACTGATTAGAATAAATACGAGGTACTAGTTAGTTTAAGCTTGAAATATTTGTGATCTAATAATAATTAATGAAAGTCTGAACATTGTGTTCAATTTATAATTTAGTTACTTAGAAGGCTGATTATTTATAATAATTGTTAATTACTTAAAAAGACTATTCGTTTGGAAGTATTAAACTCAAAGTGAAATTTGATTGTTAAGAAATATTGCTACAGTATTTTCATGTGCATAATTAATAAATAATGTGATTATTTTTGTGTTGTTAGTTCATAGAACTTGTGAACTTAAGAGATAATTAGTTGTTACAGTTGATTTTGCAATAAAAATGTGATTTTACATAATATCCATGTTTGGTGTCAGTCCCTATCCTGTCTCGTCAGTCCCTAGAACACAGATTTTTAAAAATCATTAATATCTCTATAAATATCAAGTAAAGTGACTGGCCCTTTTAGAAGCAATAAAGTAGATGTTATACCCACAGTATAGAATATAAATTGTTCTGATTTTTAACTAAAACCACCACTTTCAAAATTACGTCAGAAGTTAACCAAATTTCAGAGAACCACCCTAATATAAATCGTTAATGTTTTATATTTTTGTGGAGGCTTGAAAATAGCAACTTTATAATCTGCTGTTTTTACTTTTTATTTTGTAATTAGTCTGGAAGCCGTAAAAGTAAGTAAGTATAAAAGTTTTAAAATATTTAATAATCGATAGCGCTAATTTTTTTTTTTTAATATTCTAATTAAAAACGATGAAATAAATTAAAATACTAAATAACTAACGGCATCAAAAACCTCCTAAACGTACTTGGCTGGTAATGTGCCAAAGAGACTGGCGGCTTTGCCACGTTGTATGGCAACACTTAGCCTCTGACCAATGTAAAAGCCAGCCCTTAGAGCACGGGAACCGTCAATTAAGCGAGATTTCCTTTAAAAGGCTGTGGGCACTCGGACGTGACCTTCAACTCTAAATGCAATAATATTTAGTAGTAACTGGGTAAATGAACTGAACTGGTTTGAATCACACCACGTACTTCAAAAAATCTGATGTAAGTAAGTAGGTACCTTTTAAGCTGGAGTGGGACTGGCTGGCTCTACCGTATGCTCAATGAGCTAGAGGCCAAAAACGTTTAAAAAACCCCACAGCAATAGCTTTTGTACAGCGCTAGGATGCAGGCCTGCATTAGGTTATGCAGGCCGAATATCGCATTAGACAGGCGCTTTTGTATAGGGATTTGGGGTCGATTTTTAACAGGACCTCTTCATTGTGATGACAAATGTGATCGTTTCTGAAAAGCACCACCAAAATTATAATGTAAAGAAAAAAAAAGTTTATGAGCACAGGTAAACACATTATTGAACTAAGAATTGATGCTACAATAAGGTCTAAACGTTAAAGTTTTGTTTGAAAACGATAAAGCATTAAAGAAAAAACCATAAACCTTAATCGTATCACTATAATCTTTGTGTACGAGTTTCTTGCTTGCCTACATTTAAAATGTAAACAAAAGAAGTGTTAGCTTTTTCCTAGAAGCTATCTAGTGCCTATCTCGGCTTGCTTTTAAGATTATCTTTTCTACTCAGAAAGTCTGAAAGCGAAGGTAAAAATATTTAACAGGGTGTTTATAAACTGCTAATGTTTCAGGGATAATGGATGGCATTAATGACACTAATGAATGGATGCATGGTGATGAAGGCAATGATGAAAACAAGTGAAATGAGCAAACAGCTACATTTGTATGCAGTGTGTGCACAATTAAAGGTACAAACCCATTACCTATTAAAGTTAAATTAATCTGGAAAGTCTTTTACATTTGCTCACTTTTACATTTTTAAAAATAAAAAAAAATATATAATAATAGTAGTCCACCGGTATCTGGAGCAGGGTCCTAGCTACCGGTGGTTAGGGCTCGAGTCCTCCAGATACAGGAATCTCGTCATAATGCGTGTCGTATTAAGGACTTGCGTTCTGAATCAGGCCGTTGATCCAACCGCCTAAGTAGAGCTTTGACAGATTTACCATATATTATTATTGAGCCGGAACTGTGGCAGATAGGTACACCAAACCAGACAAACAGTTAGTTCTGTAATACCCCTATCAACTAGAGGCGCTTAGCACGTGTTTAACCGTTAATCCGCATGGTGGTAGTAAAAATACACTAAACCCAAACCGGTTTCCATACAAAAGTGACAAATCACCCGTTACTTGTACCAAAACATAACAAAACACGTAATACTTAAAACTTTCAACTGACACGAAATGCTTGGTTTAAATTCTGCTCACTTAGCAAGCGAAAATACGACAAAGATAATTTATCTTGCACTGATATTTGTACATTTTTATAAATGGCGGTCTAAACTATTGAAAATAACACGTTACGATGCCGCGTACGTGATGATACGATTAAAATAACACAGCCACATGTCGATAGTATTGAAAGGAGTTGACTGGGTTATTAACTTTCTCCGCACCAGTTAGCAAGTGAAGTATCCTCATATTCTATTGAAGACAGTATCATATTACAAAAAACCTCAGCCCGCATCCTGTTCTCGAAAATAAACCCTCTTTACTTATATTCTTGCATCCACAGACAATATTGTTCTTTCTTTTTTCTAAAATACAAGTGTTAACGAGTTCGAACCTTTTTTGTTTGAACTGTTAGAACAACATTGAGTCGAGAAGTAAACAAATGAACCTACGAGATGGGCCAAGGCCGAAACAAATAAATATTTGGAGTAAAACGAAGGCTGAATAATGTAATGAGCTTTGGGAAAGGGAGACTGTTACTGTGAACCAATTTTAATGGACTTACTAAAATAATAAAGACGATAAAAGGTTTTATTATTATAAATTAGGGGTGATCAAACATAATAAGCGGGAATTACTATGGATTTGATTATTCTTAGCTGAAAAAGTAATAAAATAAATAGCTTAACTTGTGGATGTGAGCTGAAAAACCAGAAAATAAACCCCTAATCAACTTGGCCTCAAATTGAACAGTGAATAAGCAAAATTATATCCGTCCAGATGTATGAAAAAGAGGATTAAAATAACACAGCCAGGTTTCTGAGTATGAATAATAAGCCTATTAAAAGTTAGTCAGAGTTTCGTGCCAAATTGTAGGATTCAAATCCAACGCATGTTTCCCAGTACACACTTGTATTTGACACACGTACTGAAAGCTGAGTTCCTAAATATCAAATAGAAAGTTTAAATTGAATTGCCATTCACACTGAAATGTGGGGTTTGCTACTTTTAAATACAGTCGACCCAACAACAGTGCCTAGTATTTTGGCAGACAGTTGGACACCTGGGACAGGATTTACGTTCGATTCCGAATCAAAACTTACATTTCCTGAACTTCGATTGAAACACCAACTTTAACTCATAAATTACACAAGTTCTGCGCTGTCATTTTGTTCGCTCTAAGCTGTTCTTGCGATTTCATTGGAAAGTTCATTCCGTTTGATTAAAGGCCTATAGTTCTAGTTTTGTAATCGTATTTCTATTTAATGAGTGGCTGATTCTGTCGCGCCCTGTTAGGACTATCACGGCTTGGAAGGAATTTAATACATGTGTTGGGATAAAAAATAAGCGTCGCGTCGTTCTAACACTTAACGTGTCTCGCAGGTGGCTTGGATCAACAAAAACCATTTGTCGAAGAATTTTTTGGTGCTCTCTACATTTTTAACCTCTCTTCTATTTCGTCAACGCTCTTTAGAAGCAATTTGGAGATTTTTGAAGTACCTATGTATAATTATGCCGACGTTCCATAGTTCTAATAATATCTCAAAATAGGTATGATCCAAATTCTTGAATGCCAATTATTTAACGATAAATGACACGATTTCCATCATAATTTTCGATTGCAAAATTCAAATGAATGATTATAATTGCTTATTATTCAGATCAATAAAGTGCTATTAAAAAGCAATTACCCGTCTTATTGTAGGTAGGTATCATTGGATACCATCTGGCCATCATAATGTATTAAACTCAGTTGGTGGTAATTGTGTTCGGAACCTCGGACTAATTACGCACTGACTGGTCATGCTAGTGTGAAAATAACTGTATTATTGCTAAACCACTAACAAAATTTACATAATAGATACACCATCACCAACTATCACAAGTTAGTAGGTAGGTATTCTTTTGGCGCGAAAAAGATCGTACCTATCTTTTATCGTTTCCTGTCTTGCTAGTTCTAATTCTCTAAAATCGTTCGAAAATAACCTACCTAGACATTACTGTTTATTATACAGTTTCTTTTGCCAGTAATGACTTCAATAATAAAGGGTGCCAATTTCGTTTGCTTATCTCTCTGTAAGAGAAAGTTGCTAACCTTGTTCGGAAGATTATAATCTTCGGAATTGTTGAACCGATTTAGATCACTGTAACGTTTTGCTAATCTTTTAATTTTACAAAAGAATAAGTTTAAGTTAATTTTACGCCGAGAGTTTTTTTTTTAATCTAAAGGGGGAGAAAAAAGTTAATTAAGTGACTCACGTTTCTGAGTAAGTTACTTCAATTAGAAGTAGCCCTCAAAAGTTGTTCCCTCTTTTGTTTTTTTTGCACGCTAGTCCAGTCATCTGTTACTCAACATGTTTTTCTATCGAAACCAGTTGAAACCATCGATTTATTATTCAATGTCAGTTGAAACCTGACGTTTTTTTTCAGTGAGCCGTTGGTGTAGGAGAACCGGCTCGACGACGGGGAGTGCCGAGTCAACAGGTAGGGTATAGGGCACTGACCTACAGTTGCGCTGCATGAATGGCATCGAAGTCGTTCAGCTGGCTGCCAGTCTTAATGAACTATCGATTTTTGAAAACAGAAGCAATTACTAAACGAACCACAGGGGTTCTCGTACATGTGTGAAAAAGGAACAGGGAGCTGTTTCATTGGTATTCGAAAAAAAAACTTGTTGCAGTTGTGTTTACGAAGTTCGTTCAAGTTGAGAAATAATACGAATGAAACACCACTGCATGTGATAAAATAATAATAAGTACGCTCATTAGCAACATGTAGACTAAGTAAACCAACTGATATCAAGTCAAATAACGGCACTTATCTAACTAATTCCAAAGTGAAAGAAATACTATTTTGAATGCAACGATAAAAAAAAACTCTCGTTGTAAAGATAACTGTAGTTTGAAGAGTAACTAAGTAGGTAATTCATGCCGCTCACCTTCTCGCAAACTGCAGGCGAAACGTGTCGTTTCGAGCCAGTTGCACGCCAGTGTCCTTTTGAACTTAACAAAGGTCTACTTTCACCGACGCCAGACCCCAAGATTCAACTATACCATATACGGCCCTCTCAACGAAAATTGCAACTTTGCTTACGCGCTTTTTTATCGAACAAAACAGTAAAGTACAATTGAAACGGTAAATTGCGATCGCGTAAAAAAAACCGTAGACGCACTTCACAAACACTCGTCAAGATTGACCACTTTTATTTCACCGCACTGCTGATTCTGGAGAAAAAAGTGTTGTATCATGGGCCCGTTTAAAAAGTTGGGAAACTTTTCGACTGTTTTCGTAGATCGAACGTGGTATCACGTTCGTCGTGGGGCGATGCCGCCGCGCGAATGGCAGGCATTAGCGGCAGGCCCTGCTCGCGGCGACGAGAGCAAAACGAGTCAAGAGAAGCGGACCGTACGCCGCGATGCAAGATACACCGTTCGCGTATGTGCGAGAGAGCTATATACACAAAACCGTTTACCAACCCCCCTAACCCCGCATGCTAAATTTAAGGGGAAGTAAAACACCTGCCTGTAAAACATTATTTTATTGAACATTATGGACCAGGATTATTTTGCAAAGTTTATTTATTTCAAAGTTATTGTTTGTAGGAGTGTCATTCTTCAGTCTTATATAAAAATTGTTAGGATGAAAAAAAAGGAACACTTCAAACAATAATATTTTAAATAAAGTATTCACATAGATAATCATATAATTAATTACATGATTATATGCAGACAAATACAAAACAATACAAGTAAATAAAAAAAAATACGATTAATATTTTAGTATCATACTCATCATTTAAAATAATAAATACATTATACTCAGAAATTTCTATTTGACATAGTATAAATAATCTCAATGCATATAAAATTGTATTAATAATATAATTAATTACATGATTATATGCAGACAAATACAAAACAATACAAGTAAAAATATAAAAAAAAAAATACGATTAATATTTTAGTATCATACTCATCATTTAAAATAATAAATACATACTCAGAAATTTCTATTTGACATAGTATAAATAATCTCAATGCATATAAAATTGTATAAAATATGTCTACTTAAATTATCAGTTATCAATCTTAGTTGGTAGTGGAGAAAAATAATTGAAGTCAATAAAAATGGAAAGAAACAATAAATATTAATTAAGATTCAAATTAGATTTCAGTCCAACATGGTACTCATAAAATCTTTATATACAATACAAAATTCAGTAAATAATAATACTTAGGACTAAGATTCATTTGCTATCAAGGGCTTACTAGTTCTACAGGGACACTTAAATCTGGTGTGACTAACAACGGATTCGTCTGCTGACGTACTTTAGCATCGTAAGCTTGTTTGTGTGCAACAGGAGCAACTTTCATGACAAAATTTGTTCTAATCGCTAAAACTATAGTATTTACAAATCCAACTATGACGTATATGCCACCAATGATTGAAAACAATCGTAACATAAATTGTAATAAATTCTCCCTTTCTTGGTATACTTTGACTTTTAATGCAGCCATGTCATATTTCACAAAGACACCAGGCACCCCGTGAGATCCTTTTGAATGACTGATTGGTCTTTCTAACTCTTTGACAGAGTATTGAAAAGTTTTTATTGATTCAAATGCAGTATCAACATCAGTTGGAACAACTTCTATAAAATATTGGAACAGCATGTTTTCTTCTTGCGTGATTTTCAGATCACCTTCTAGAGGGTATATTATTCCGTTGGCTGGACTACCGAAGCTAAGACGGTGTATTCTATGACTGAAGTTTTGGGGTGTATCATCAAACAACATGTTTAAATGTATGTGTCCTCTAGGTAAATGTAAACTTTTTCCTGCTGTTACATGGAAGTTTCCAGCAACTTTGTTCAGTGTCAGAACACCATGGAGTCTGCATGCATCTGGCCGACGATTAGGCTTTGATTTTCTTGGTGGTATTGTAGCACGAACAGACCCATGACCTTTTTTCCATAACAATTGCCAAACAGAATGGTACTCTTCTCTGAGGTAGGAATTTAGGTATTTTACAGCATCAAAGGCGTCTTGTTGCTCCTGAGTGAGCTCGAACCAAGTGTCCTCCTCTTGCAGCTCACCGAAGCCAAATACGCTTTGTGAAGTGGAATCGAGAATATCAGCGCCGATGTTAGAGCAGGGCATAGCAACAGTCATATCTATGTTTATTCGAAGTTTTTCATCCATATCAATATCTGGCATGAATTTGAACACTAAATTACTGTCTAGATAGTAAGTAACTTCGCTGTATATCAGCCACATAATTATCAGAAATGCGATTACTGAAAATGTGCCGCCTACCGGTGTGCTGTCCACGTACTCTTCCGGTACTTTGGGAAAGGCATCCAACTCCTTCACTCTATCAATAACTTTCTTTTTACCTCTATATCTTAACATCTTTAATTAAAAATAACTGTACCTAACGAAAACTTTTCAGTCGACGTGTTTTTGACTTTTTGTGATTTTTCAATATTTTGCTGCCGCTTGACAAATGACAAGTTGACACTTCACTTCAATAACCTGAGTTTGACAACAAAGCAACGTATTACCATAGTATAAAGAGGGGAAGTACGATAACTTCATACAAACGCGTAGCGCGCGGCTTGTATGTGTGCGCCGTAGTATCTATGCGTCGCCGCACGCACACTAAACAAAATCTCGGCTCCTTTCGCGCTGCGCCAGTCGGGGCTAACACTGCACGAGGTTCGCGCGTCACGGCTTTTCGGCACCGCTAAACGAATAAAAAATGTCTGATAACCGCGGGAGAAAGTATTGCTGTGTGTTTGGGTGTCTTAATAATTCATCAATTCCAGAATTGTCTCAGTTCAAATTACCTATTGAACAGGAAAGGTAAGCTACTCACTTATTCTAGCATAATTCAATTTTTTACTTCATAATGAGATACCTACCTACCTACTGACTTCTTTTTGTTGTATTAGCATATTAGTTTTCTATCACACAGAGGAAGTAGAATAGAATAGAATAGAATATACTTTATTGCACACCAAAATCTACGAAACAAAACTGTTTTACAAAAAGATGTTAAATCTATGGTTACAATGGCGGTCTTATCGCTAAGAAGTACCGCGAGTTATCGCGAAGTAGGTAGGTAGGTAGGTCTACTTTCCCACTAGAATGTTTGTACTTTTGATCTGTCAACTGATTTACCGCTATTGCTTTGTTTACGTTTAGTTGTGCCGATTTCTCAGTATTGTATTGTACCTAACTACCCACAGTTATGAAATCGTAATTAAAAATAAGTTATTGACTAATTTTAAATTATATACAACATTATTTTTAGTATATGCGAAACCTGAATATAGTTTGTTCAGAATAAGTAACTGAATCGATTCCAATAGTTTTTACACCATGTTATATTTTGTCCCAAAAATATTAATAAAAGGTTACGAGTTGGACACTTAGTAGGCATACGAAATCATACGGCGCGCAACAAGGTCACGGCAGGTCAAAGCGACAGTACCTACGTGCGGCGTAGTTTGTGCCGCTCCGTGGCGGTTTATTTTATCTTTTGTTATTATAAATAATGCTGCTCTGTATCTTAAATACATTTCTATATTTGATAGGAAAACCATTGTTGAATTTTATTGACTATTATGAGATCTTTGACAGGGCTGGGCTTTAAACTAATGAATTTGTGATAGTACAAATTAGAGAGGCCTGACAAACCCTGTACCCAGAAAATAAAAGTAAAAAATACAACTTCTCGACCCTTGCCAATTTATAGGTACTGAATTAAAATTTAGCTAAAAGTGACAACCCTATGACAGTAGGCAATTATATCGCGAATTGGGCCGGAGATAACCTACTTCCCCTCTATTTACTTTGGTATTACGTACAGAAGAGCAGGGGTGCGTTCAAATAGTTTAAAACATTTCAACGCCCTGTATTCTTTTATAATGATTTGAGATTTTCGCATAAAATATGCACAAATCGCAAAACATTTGTAGTTAGTAAAATAATGACTTTATTGAAATGTTTCGTTTCGCTTTGGCAGTTTTTGCTCAAATCTAGCTAAAGTGCGATCCATTCATCGGGTGGACAAGTAACGCTCTCATGATCATAACGTGGATTTTTTGTAAAGGAAAATTCACAAATATTAATATTGAAAGCATTGTAATGCTTAACCCAATTATTTTCATCAAATAAATAGTCATGAAAAGTAAAAAATCAATTCCATTCCCGAACGAAACCTTAACATTTGACAGTGACATTTTGTTTTTTAATGTGTCAAACTCAAATCTGTCATTTTTACTTGCCGAGTTTCGTCCGCTGCGAAATACGGAATTTTCTATTTTTATCCCCATCAGGAGACGATAAATACAAACATTTATGCAGTCCGACGACGAAGACAGTTCGTTGCATTCATGCTTCGACTCGCTAAAAACCGCCGTCATGGGGTGCTGCTACAGTATTTGCCACAAAGACACTGATCCACAGGTACATTTTACGCTATTTTACGTGGTAATTAGATAAATAGCGTGTATATGTAAGTCAGACGTTTTGCAAACGCGTTTAGTATGTTTCGAGCGTGAAATATGGGTGGCTAAGGAACTATTAGTTCTATTTCCCGTTTGTTAACTTTGACACTGACATACAATCGTTATCTTTATCGCCTAATTCCCAGTTGAGTGACATTTTATCCAATTAAATACATAAACAGGATGGTTTAGTAATTAAAACCGACCTTCTAGATAGTGAGAGTTTACAAATACTTCATTGTTTTAGGAAGTTCTACAGAGGTCTTTGTCCTGATGTTTTATGTATTAAGTCCATTATGCGCCATTCCTTATACTTACGTATTGCAATCTTTTTTTAAAGCTATTACTCATACTCTTTTAACCACTAGTAATGTTCCCAGTAGGTTTTAAATCTAAACTAAAAATCCAATAAGACTGAAAGTGAAACCTCCTTGTTGAATATGACAAACAAGTTTATAAACATACTCAATTAACCTGGTTTTTGCAACCAGTTATTGCATTTAATATGTATCTTGACTAGTTTTGTTTATGATTGTGATGGAAACATGTGGGTGGAATAGGTACTGCAGTGTTCTATTATTAATAGTTAATGAACAATTTCTATCTGTTTTATAATTCCCTGGTATCCACCCACTTCTAAGTAGGTATAACTGTTTCAATGTGAACATTAGTATAGTAATATTACCAGCCTATAACTGTCCCACAGCTGGGCAAAGGCCTCTTCTCATACTGAGAAGGCAAGCATTGATCACCGTGCTTACTCATGTTGCAATTAATTATAATTCCGCTATTATTTTATTTAATATTTTTATGTAAATGTTTAAATGTTTCTTTTAGCTGTGCAATAGCTTGGATTGTTCTATTTTTTTTTTTAATGTTTTCTAAGGAAAATGTACTAAAATAATAATTAAAACTAGTTCGAAGATGGAGAACGTTCAACATCCTAAGAGAAAAAATGATACATTATGGTTAAAAACCACATAACAAAATACATTGTAAAATGAGTAAACATAACATTGTTGAGTAATTTAAGTAGTTAATTTTTCAATCGCCATTCAGGAGACAGGAAATTGATATTTTGATAAGAGGCTTAACAATGATAGCGGTCAAAATAATGTGGGTCAGAATAATAATGATTTATGAATAACAACAATTTTCTACAGTAATCAAACACCATTTTTTTCACTCTTTTAGAATAATGGTCTAACTGTATACAACATTATTTTTAGTATATGCGAAACCTGAATATAGTTTGTTCAGAATAAGTAACTGAATCAATTCCAATAGTTTTTACACCATGTTATATTTTGTCCCAAAAATATTAATAAAAGGTTACGAGTTGGACACTTAGTAGGCATACGAAATCATACGGCGCGCAACAAGGTCACGGCAGGTCAAAGCGACAGTACCTACGTGCGGCGTCGTTTGTGCCGCTCGGTGGCCGTGTTTTTGTACGGACAGCCAGGTTAAATAACAAGCTTATAACTTTCTGATTTTTCATGATAAAGTTCTGAAATTTTGTACATAGATTCTTCACATAAATATACTAGACACGTGTTTCGGGTTTCGCATAAAGTAAAACTAATGTTGTAGATTTCTACATGCAGTTGCAATAAAAAACAGCCATTAAAAAACATGTAATAATATGATACTTTGTAATCTCAAAATAACAGATCTTTACTTTTTTTTTTTTTTTTTTAAACATAGAAAAACGTTTAAAACCCACACTAGGTATTTCTCCTGTATCGTGGGTGCGTTTAATGAATGCATATGTTAACAAACATATGCATTCAGTAAAGATCTGTTATTTTTTTGTTGACAAAAGAATATTATTTAAGTTCTTGTCTGTTTCGGCTATTCTTCGAAACGGCTAAACCGAATGCAAAAGCTTGTTAATAAAATAAAAATGCACACCTGTAACTCTGAAGAGTTAGAGGTTTGATAGTACACCCACATTTCCCCACTTATGTTGTAGTCTCATGTAAAAGCAAGTCTATTTAGGGGCCTAAATTTAGACTCTAGGATCTAGTTCAAACATTAAATAATAATACCAGCCTTAAACTGTTCCTCCGCTAGGCAATGGCCACTTCTCATACAGAAAAGGCACAATCAACGCAATACCTTCACATGTTCCCGAGATAAAGGGGCCTTGACAGAACAAAGTGATCCAATAAGGGTTCCACTTTTACCTTTTGAGGTACAGAACCCTAAAAATAAAATGAATATAGATGTAGCACATTATTATTGAAAGCATACAACTTGATACTGCAGTTGCAACACATCATTGGTTTAGAATTACATTCTCTGTGACAACTTGTGTTGATGCTTTTGTATCGCTTAAAATGTAGAATGTTCATTTATTGTACCTACTAGGTATCTAACAGTTCAATGTTTTCTATCACACCTGTTTTTTATCAATCAGCAATGTGTTACTTTGATTCACCCTATAGAAATTTAATTATTTACTCACTCTGGATGCTTTTACTGTGCACGTCTTTCTATATCATTCTCACATATTTGTATAATCTCAACAAGAATTATGTAAATACGATTTTGTAATAATATTATAATTTAAAAGAGTGTCCATGGAGTTTGTTGCACATTCTTCTCCATAGAGATCAACGCTTTGGAATGGGCAACTACAGTACTTTCACAAGTTATTATGCCTTGTGACCGGGACTGTAGCTTTATCATTTTGTTAAAAGTGCCTGTAATGGTCTAATTGAAATAAATATTTTGAGTTTGAGTTTTGAATGACTACTGATGCAGCGGAATGAGGACAGTGTGGTGATGAAAGTTTAGTCTATGAATGTAAGGGATTATAGAGGTGATAAGAGTAGAGGAGAAAAGAATAACCATAGAGTTTCTGGCCAGTTCTTCGCCAATGGAAATGACCGAGCCGAACTGTGCAACTTTGCTTGACTTTTTATAAGTGCCTGTGAGACCAAGGAAATGATGGATGACAAGTAATAATAAAGTATGTATGAAGAAGAAATGCCTCAAGCGAATTGGGATAAGAACAGGAGAATGATAAATGTCTGTGTTAAAATTTTATTAAACAATGTAAATACTATAGCAAGCTGCTTATCAGACAATATAATAACCACTGCACCGTTTATAAAACCAAAACAGAAGCTACGTTTTTGGAAAAGTATATTAATTTTATTTTAATCTCATCCCAACCTTTTTTTTGCGGATGGGAAATCATCAAATAACTTCCCCCGCTCTGGGCGGAGCGGGAGGGAGTGTCAGACTAGTACTGACTGAAACCCACCCATGTTCCTTATATTGCCCTTTACGTTAATAAATAAATAATATTAATCATCCTTAGTCTTCATTCATTTGAAGAATTCGTATGTTTACAAAGAAACGTAAATATTAATTTATGTAAGGTTTATTGATACTTGCAATTAAGTTAATAATTTATTGCAACATTAACTTTATAACCTTCTGATTGAATAAAAAAAACAAAAACAAATCACACTTTTTCTATGTATTCTTTTATTTACTTCTAAATGTAAATATCGTATAAAAGAGGTTAAAATATTTAAAAAAAAATGGCTAAGTGAGAGTGGAACTCGCGCACGAAGGGTTCCGTACAAACTTGCGACATAAACGGCCATATCTTTTAATTGCATTGATTAGAGGGTTGATTTTGAAGGGACCACAGACAAGTCAATACCTCTCGTCAAGTGTCACGACACCTGCCGGGGTTGCAGGTTGTTCGAAAGAGATACCGCGGCCCCGGAACATTAAGTGTGACCCACCCATGTTCCTTCTATGGCAATAGAAGGAACATGGGTGGGTTTCAGTCAGTACAAGTCTGACACTTCCCCCGCTCTGCTCTCTAGAGCGGGAGAAGTTATTTGAAGATATCCCACCACAAAAAAATGGTCTCGACAGACAACCAAGTAATTCTATTAAGCTTTTGTTGACGTGACAACGTCTTATAAATTGGTTTGCCGGGTGACACTTCAAGAAACTGCGTTACGCTCCGCTCACGTTATGCGCTCACAATGAGAGCGAGTGAGAGGCACGCGTCCCTTCCACTCGGGCATGGTTAGCCCGCCTAAGAGCGAGAGAGACAGACATAAACCACTCAAAGTCGTTGTCACGTAAACCTTTCGCCCGTATACCGACTTTACAGGCAACCAATTTTTGTTTTTTTTCTTTTGAGGTACAGAACCGTATACGTACATGCACGGTTAACAAAAGGTAGCCAGAGTCGTCAAATACAGTTGAATTTTTTAAAAAATCCACGAAAGTTATCGAGCAACGATAAATTTATAGTATAGACTGTCTCTCTCTGCAGTCGGGCTTTTGCCCACTAGACCACTACACTGCAGACTGCAGAGACCTTGATTAAAGTTTTCTCAATTTAACTGAGGACTGACAGTTAAATTGAGAAAACTTTAATCAAGGTCTGTTTGTGAATGTAAAACCATACATTACATACCGTGAGCTATCCGTGTCCCAGCTGTTTGCCATATAGTTTACCGAAGGGTATAAATACCCTTTTTGGTTTTGCGGGCAAAATAGTCAATTCCGCCATGATTCTGGGATTTAAGTCAAACCAGTTAGAATTGAACGCCGACGATATAGATAGATATATTGGAAAGAACACCTATAACTTTTTCTCAACTGTCCTTCCAGGAGAACACAGTCAACGAGAGGACCCACCTCCTCGAGGTGACGGAACAGCAGCAGGAGACGCCGGTGCCTGCTGCCTCGGCGTCCACTCCGCCCCGCAAACCCGACGAGCAGAGTGCGCTCAACAGGATACTGCATGAGACTGCGACGTGAGCATCTAGCCTATAGCCGACGTACATGGTGTTAAAAAACCCTTCCCGAAGCCATAAACTATGCGTTCAACTAAGCTCTATGCATAAAATGTTGCCGGGAAATGTTTTTTTGGTGTGAATAGTCACATTGTTCGGTAGAACTCAATTTTACGCACTCAAAACATTGTTCTGTTGAATATATTTGAATAGTACAGACCTGCAGGTCAAGCTACCCGAAACTGTCAATTTAATTTTTCCCAATGAACCTTGAACCTAATACTTTAGAAATAAAGTCGAAAATCTATCAAAGAAATCTGACAGATTGTGGTAGCTTGATGTGCAGGCGTCTGTACATGGTTCGGGAAGGTACCTATTTAAAATGAGTTAATAACATCAAAAACTTAGATTTAAAAAACAGTTATAAGTTTGACCTCCAATTCCCTAGTGCCTCCGTTTTAAGTGTAGCCTAGAACAAGAAATGACCGGTGAGAAAAAGTTTGATTTTGGCGAGGTTAATTTTACGCCCTTCATGTATTACATAGATTTGGAAGTCATAACAAAGAAGGGGTTGTTAGAAATAATAAGGCTGCAGAGCTTCTAAAAATCTATGGTGCACGTATCTAAATACTTGCACCATAGATTCTTAGAAGCTAGTAGCAGAATTAGCAGTTAATTCTCTGGTCTCAACAATAATCGACGGCATTGAAACGGTTTTTGGTTTAATTCTCAAGATCTGCTTTCTTGTTCATTTGCTTCTGTTAATAAAATTTTCGTTTACTAAACGTTATCCGTGCGTGCTTTGTCTATTAGTGACCATAATGTCTTTCTGTCCTTAAAATATCTTTTAAACCAATAAAATCTTCCTTTTATTAACATATTCTATTCTACCATTTCAGCAACGTAATCGATGTAGGCGCCCTCGGGCCGTACGCGCTGGAAGCGGGCGCGTACAGCGAGCGCGTGCGCGTGTACAGCGCGCGCGTGGCGGGCATGGGCGCGGGGGCCGCGCCGGCGCCGCGCCTGCTGGCGGACCTGCCGCACGCGGAGCGCGCCGCCTTGCTGGCGAGGCCGGCGCTAGCGGCTGAGGATAAGGACTTTGTGAGTTTCTGTTTTTATCAATGTTCTCTCAGTATTTTGACGACACGGTTGGCGCAGTGTGATGCCAAAACATTTGAAGCATTTAAAAATTTCAGTTCATATTAGTTTTTTCGTACCACTTGCTCAAAAAAGTGACATTCTATACCACAAAAAGCGAACATAACAATAGTCATTTTTAATCTGTTGAAAACAGGGAAAGAAAATTGTACTGAATTTCATTCATCCTCTAGGGGAAGAATGTGATTTAAATTTGGAATACTTACTTTGGATTACTTACTTGCGAAATTTATACTGAACTACATCTTTGTTTAAACCATTGAGTTTATATATAAAGCATAATACATCTTTTGAAAAAAGAAAACGCATTTATTATGCAGTTATGATTAAGTATTAAATAAAATTACGAGAACCGACGAGGCCGTATGAGCTTGATGCCTTTGCTTTTCCGACAAAAAATATTAGTCTAGGAATTTGCCGCGTTTTTGTTTTCTTCAAATACATAAATAAACTTTAAGTTTATTTTAATTTATTTTTATAAATAAGTTAATGTTCTTAAATACTTTACGATGTTAAATCAAAGCGACAGTGACAGTGAATTTATTGTCGGATTCAAATCAACTCATCAACAATAAATGTAACAAACAAAAATGTAACTCACTCTATCAATAATTGGACCAATGTTTCGAATGTTAATTTTTACTTTTAATTGTCATTATTTTTAATAAATGCTTATCTCATATTATTATTGAGTTCATTTTTTCGCAAATGTTACGAAAAGTAGAGTATTTTCCTCGGTGATAAAGCTGTCTTAGTCTTGGGTGAACTTAAATCCCTCGCTACACTCAGGACTCGTCTTAGATCCCTCGCTTCGCTCGTGATTTAAGTTTTTAACACCCTCGCTACGCTCGGGAGTAAACCTCGAGTCCTTCGTTACACTCGCGATTTAAATCGTCACCCGCGACAGAAGACACTGCTTTATCCCCTTGGTTAATAATCTACTATACAATATTATCATTGTTTTAATTTCTTAGGCGAATTTTCCTCACCGCGTGCTTTCACAGTTCTCTTAAATTATATAAATGGTTAAGAAAAACGATAATGAGTAAAATTTAAATCTTAGAAATAACATGTACCTAAGCAATCGTGAGTGTGGGGGTATGTGTATTGTAAAAAAGTTTGGAAAAAAGCTAGGCAGGATGATGCTTATAAACAGTAAACAAAAAAAATATTCATTGCCAGAATTTTTAACCAGAGTCATCTTTCTGCCCCCTCTCATGTTATTTGTTGTTCCACTGTCAATTCTTCATACAGAGTATCCACAAGAAATACAGAACCTCATTCATTGCGGATAAACAGGATATCAAGGAATGATATGAAGGAGAAAGGAGTAAATGATGCCGTGACGTCTGATAGGGGAGAATGGAAGAAGAAAACGTGTTGCGCCGACCCCAAATAGAATGGGACAAGGGCAGGAAAATGATGAAAGTTGTTCAATCACATCGCATAGAATCTGCTTGATATCCTGATATCAAGCAGATTATATAGGATACGAATGAACAACTATTCTATTTGTTTACTGTCGCCAATGCCACCTGTTACAAAACCATAGACGTCATTAAAAATATGTTTTGTTCTCGGTAATCTAGTACCAAAACAGACATCGGTGTGACCTTCAAGGGTGTACCTTGAATGGAATGTATAGTCGATATATGTG
Organism: Ochropleura plecta; assembly: GCA_905475445.1. Taxonomy (NCBI): domain Eukaryota; kingdom Metazoa; phylum Arthropoda; class Insecta; order Lepidoptera; family Noctuidae; genus Ochropleura; species Ochropleura plecta. The sequence continues at coordinate 23,319,663 of FR997722.1, forward strand.
ATAATGCTTTATATAAACTTAATCCACATTAAATGGTACATTAATTATGATCGCACATCATTATACAGCCTTATTAATTATTTTTTTTAGGGATGATAAATCATCAAAAAACTTTTCTCTTTTCTTTCTGGGTGCATCGGCAGTAAGTGTCAGACTTGTACTGACTAACATCCACCCATGCTCCTTCTTTCGCCCTTCGTGTTCCGGGGCCGCGGTATCTTTTTTTAGGGATGATAAATCATCAAAAAACTTTTCTCTTTTCTTTCTGGGTGCATCGGCAGTAAGTGTCAGACTTGTACTGACTAACATCCACCCATGCTCCTTCTTTCGCCCTTCGTGTTCCGGGGCCGCGGTATCTTTGACGAACAACCCGCAAACCTGATGACGACGATCCTCTCTGAGCTTACCCCCATGGGAATAAGCTGTGAGAATCTATGAGTCTTACTAACCTAATATCTCGCATTCCAGATAACAAGCGCAGTGAAAAAAGCCGCAGCCGCCATTTCAGAGTTGCGGGTGGAACACCACGAAGACCTGGTGGTGCCGTTCCGGGTGCCGTAGCAGCGGCGGAGCGCGTCGGACTGCGAGGACGAGCGGCCTTACTGACGCGACCACATGCACCACCACGGGGGGACTGACTTTGTTATGTAGATAGGTGAATTAGGACAATGGAATGAGGAAAAAAACTGCGCCCGCGCCGGGGCAAATTAAATTAGCTAGTAGGCGATAGATGTGATGGGTATAAAATATAGCTTGATAATTTTTTACTTGAAATATTAAAGGTTTATTTTTGGCAAATTTACTACTTTACCAGCCTATTTACTGTACCCAAGCCCCAGCAGCGGGACACTAACACCACAAAGACCTCTTATCAAACAGAAGACACGAGCAGAGATCACCATGCTTGGTCAAGACGGGTTGGCGATTTCAAACTTACATTAATTATAAGTCCGGGTTTCTTCTCGATGTTTTTTTTTACCGATGTCCAAGTAAACTTATTGATATCTGCCACACGGCAAAATAAACTCTTGTCTAAAGTAATTTTACTAAATCATCAAAATATCAATTTTTTTTTGGTGCGACTTCGTCATTTTATCAATACCTATCTTGTCTTCAAAAATCTTGCTAGGTAACTTAATTTGACCTCGTATAAAAAACGCGCGTTTGTTGCGCGACTATTTTGTACGGAATATTGTTATGGTATGAGGTTAGTCGGCCTTTAAATTGGAAGGACTATTTGAGGTGGTCTTTAAACTTGTTTATATATTGGTTTGTATAGTGCCGGTCACAAAATTAAATTATATTATTTGAAGAAAGTAAGCAAGAGACGAAACTATGATTGGCATTCTGTATATTTTCAGTCTTCTAATCTCAAAAAAAGTTAAGTTAGGATGAAAACTAAAAATCAAGAGTAGAGACGTTTTTAACTCGTCTGTCTTTTTCTTCCCTAAATCTACGCTATATCAATCGTTAAGAGAAAACTTTGAATGAAACAAGCGTATACCCAGTGTCGTGCATGTACGAAAAGACTAGTCCCGCCATTTTGAATTGCAGCCAGAGTAACTGTCAGGTTTTCATATACTACTAAGATTTAACTAATTCTTGCATGTTACTTGCAGCTATTTCTGCAAGTTTCTGCAATATTGAACTGCTAATGTAGAACTAAAAATATAATTATTTAACGTTTTTTAATAATATTTTCCGTTTTCATTTTGGTATGCCATGGCTATAGAAAATGCCAGGGTTCGCTTTTTGTAGCAATATTTATCGATTATTGTTAAATTAGATCTGTACTTTAAAAAAATCCGACAAAATTGTAAATAATTCGCAAATTATTATGTTTTTAATTTCGCTGTTATCTTATATAATGAATTCTAAAAGTAAAAGTGTTATTAATTTGTACAACGATTTTATTGTTCTATTATTCTAAATATTTCCATGTATGTAAGTATAATATTTTCACTTTTTTATAACACAAATCAGGTAACTAAAATTAAGACCACAAATCCGTTACCCAGCCTTAGAAGTATGTATGTATATTGTAAAATGGACATGAACATTAATTTAAACGGAATAGGACCATTATCATATCATTTATTGAAAATATTCAATAGATTTAAGTTGTATGGTAATAACCAGTATTCATCTTGTGTGATAATTTCATTATGTAACATGTTTCACTGTTTCTTAAAACATTGGAAATATTCTACTAGAACTGAGTTAAAGCCCGACAGCTAAAGGAATCTTGCTATTCGCCATTTGTAGGCAACGTGAGCGACGTTGTTTCAATTTGAGCGACAGATTGCTATTGTTGAGCGACAACCGCCCCACAGTTGCGCTACAAACGCGCAACTGGATCTTAACAAAATGAAATTAAACGCTGGGCCACACAAATGCTGCATTTTGTTCTTCAAATTGGAAGTACAACATTATTTTACCAGCATTCATTTAACTCAATTTTGTTTGCAAATTGCGACTTCTTTAACGTAATTTTTTTAATGGTAGCTGTATTTTTCAATGTTTCTAGAGATAGTGAAACATTGTCAGTCAGTATAGCACAATATTAATATCTTATTGTGTAATTACTTTAACTAAACATATACATATTTCACTCTATTCTAGACTAACTTTATGATATTATACCAAGACGTTAATATTATTTGACAGATAAAAAAATACTAATAATCGAATGTTGTTTTAAAATACATTAAATTAATTTACCTTGGATCACCAGTCATTTTTCAGTTTATTTTTACTTGTAAACTAAAATTTTGACTAACATCCTGAATCAGAACCAAAAAAAGTATCTTTATTGTAATAATATATATGTAGACAATTTGTAACGACTATTCCTTATTTGGAGAAATGAAAACTCGCAAACGTAGACAGAGTATTGTACGAGGTGTTACAAAATGAACGTACTTATCGAGTAAGGGTGTTTTTAATATCGTGCGGATTTCATCACGCATGCGGGATTGCCCAGCACGCATTACCCCCGCAAATGTCCTTTTCATACAAGTATTTATTGTAATTTGAGGAATACTCAGGCGGGACGGGGATATATTTCAAACTGCGGGAAATATTCTGCATGTGGCGCAATCCCGCAAACGTGGTGTAAATCCCGCATACGTGGGGAATTCCCGCATACGTAATGGATTCCCGCATACGTGGTGAAATCCCGCAAACGTGGGGAATTCCCGCATACGTGGTGAAATCCGCACAATATTAAAAACACCCTAAGTCAGAATACGATACTAAACAACTTTTGTTCTTTGACTTTAAGACCTTTCTTTTAGTTTTTTTTACCATAATTTTGACCAGGATTATTTTAATGTCACGTTTGGGATAGAGATGGCGCTAGACATCCTGTATAGTTCTGTCTCCTTCCTACACTGGAATGACAATAAAAACACCAAACTGATCGCGTCAATTCCTTTAGAAAGGCTAATTATTTATTTGATAATTTTAAGAATTCTTAGAAAATCGTTGGCTTCCAGTCTAACCGGATACAACTGAATACCAGTATTACAAATACATACTTTGTCTACATTAATGCAAACCAATGCTCATCGAGTTTTGTGACAGTATTTTGTTTCTCTAAATAAGGTAGTCAACGAACTTGCGACTAGTCTCACAACATCTGCGATTAATCGCAAGTTTGTTGCAACTATTTACTAAGGATATGTAAATAACCAAATTAAGCCTAAATGAATCTGTGATGCAGATTTTGTTGTATGTTATAATATCGCAGGCTTGTCATGTGTCTGAAAGATATGTTAATGTGGACTGCTTTGATTTGTATAACTTTGAATATAATATCTTAATCTTGTTAATAAAAATCGAAAATTTGCGGACAGATAATTCAAAGGCTAAACCGCTGAGTCTAGACACATAAAAATTGCAATGTATTTTTGTTTTTGGGAATAATGTCCGCAAAAAGGGGTAAATACGTTTTTTTTAAATCAAAATACGTTTTTGTCTATGAAATCCAAAGAATGCTTGAAACTTTAAAGACTTTTTTTTCGGAAGGATAATTATCAAAAAACTTCCCAGCTCATGTGGGATGGGGGAGAATTTCAAAATTTTGACTAAAACCCACCCATGTTCCTTATCTTCTCTAAAAATCTTTAAATGTTCATGCCAGTCCAGAAAAAAAACTAAAACCAAAGCAGTCTTAATACCTGTAGATATTAAAAACCTATCAATTGAGAGTAAAACAAGATGACTGACTGAACGTAGTTAGTTTTATTGTAATGTATAGAAATCTTGTATAGCGTAGTAGAATATCTATAGGTACCGTAATCTCACTCAATAAATATGTAAAACTACGGGATGCTAAAAGAACTGTTAGCTATTTTATTATTAAAAGCAAATACACGATACATTAATGAAAAAGGTACTGTCAGAGTCACCGTCACAGCTTTAAATGTTGTATGTTACCAGAGAAAGGTCAAGGTCAATAGGAAAGGTCAAGGTCAAAAATAAAGGTCAAGGTCATCAGTCTTTTCATTAAAAGCAAATACACGATACATTAATGAAAAAGGTACTGTCAGAGTCACCGTCACAGCTTTAAATGTTGTATGTTACCAGAGAAAGGTCAAGGTCAATAGGAAAGGTCAAGGTCAAAAATAAAGGTCAAGGTCATCAGTCTTTTCGGACCCAAACTTAAGTATCTGCCGGCAAAAAATATAGTTATCTAGGTATTTTTTTAAATATTATGCTTAAAACTAAGTTTAAATAAAATAATGATTTTGACTATTTTCAAACAAGCAGCAGCGGAAAGATTAATGGAAATCAAAAATACCTAGATAACTTTTTGGGTACAATTTGTTCGCAACCTGGATCCTTTGAAGCGCGTTCTCAATCAGCTTTGTAAACTAAGACATACTCGCTCAACTAATTGAAGTTTAAACCAGCTCCGGCAGTAAACCCTAAAGATTACCTACCTATGCATATTCTAACACGCTAATATTCTTGTATAGAGTTTTGCTACATAAAAGAGCTTAATCTTGATTTAATTATTAACATCGATGCCATTTTTACATGTTTTTCTATAAAGACGCTACATGTAAGCGTCTAGCGATCGTACGCTAGTGTGGAACCACCCTAAGTTAATTTAAGTTTATATTTCGAATGATATTGATGTGCGTGGACGGTGCGATTTTTAATCGAGAATGCATAACAGCGTGTGCTTCATCATCTGCCTAGCCTTTTCCCAACTATGTTGGGGTCGGCTTCCAGTCTAACCGGATGCAACTGAATATCAGTATTTTACGTGGAGCGACTGCCTATCTGACCTCCACAACCCAGTTAGTACTGAGTAATACGATACCCCTTGGTAAGACTGGTTGTCAGACTTTCGGAACACTGACTACCTGTAACGACTGTCAAAGGTCTACAAATGACAGCCGGGGCCAACGGCTTAACGTGCTTTCCGAGACACGGAGGAAACTCGGTATGTAACGGGTGGTCACCCATCCACAGACCAACCTAGGCAAGCGCGGCTTAACCTAAAGATCGACCCGAGCGGCTGCTATTATTTAGCCACGAGCTCCTCATGCCTCATCCCCACGCATAACAGCGTGTGCTTGTTAAGACTTAATACGAATTCACTTGGTACTTATTGCCAGAAGTCAGATTATAGGACTTGTACGCAAAACTACAAAACGGTGCGATGCGAATTCGCTACGCAAAAAAACTGCGATGCGATTTCGTGGCAAGGCTTCTCTCTTCCACAATTCGGTTGACCATTCCTTCGACGACCGTCAACCATACTGAACGTATTTTGTAATTTAGCTAGTGACATCGATCGTAAAAAGAACTGCGCACTTCTGTTTTTGCTAAGAATGAATAAGCGAATCAATTCGCTAGTTCTTGCTATGCGTTATGCGAGCTTGTAGATTTTTATGATGCGTTGTCGCATAGCAGTTTAGGGTACAAGCCCGATTTTTTTATCCAAAATTTAAGTATCTACCTATCTACTCTTCTTATTTAAAAATCGCACTGTTTGTACTCGAGTGTTGCTATCGCGTCGCTTAAAAACAACGCTAGATAGAATGTAATGAAGGAAAACAGAATTATTACGATTATTATAGAATACCAGTTATTTTGTGCACACCATTAATGTATAGTAATAAAAGTGATTATAAATTTATATTTAAATATTTTATGTTTTTTATTAAAGTTGTTGGATAAACAGGATCCCTTCGCGCCTTGGATGAAAGTGCATTTGGAAAGCTCTTTGTATCTCCCCAGTGACGTGTCGCTGAAATCCGACACAGAACCATGGACATTTATCATTCAAACAGGACTACTCAGTTGTAATAAAATTCGTATCACACAAAAGTGAGCATAATGGCTATGCAGTAGTTTTACTTTTGCAACGCTATTATAATCGAGGCAAGAGATATATCTAGAAGGGAGCCATTTGTTCCTTTCACTCAATTGCCAGAGTAGAAAAAAATTACAAGATGGTAGAAAATATTACACGGTCTACAAGTAAAATAAGTTACGTAAATAGTTTTTAGCCTTTAAATAAGTTTCAATTACATTTTTTTATAAGAGTCCGTACATAACAATAATTATGAAAGAGCACGAGTACATGGCATAAGTACCATACTGGGCATGAGAGCCATACTGAGCAGGAGTGTCATACTGAGCAGGAGTGCCATACTGGGCATGAGAGCCATGCTGGGTATGACTACCATACTGGGCATGAGTGCCATACTGGGCATGAGAGCCATACTGGGCATGAGAGCCATTCTGGGCATGACTACCATACAGGGCATGAGAGCCATACTGGGCATACAACTTAGCGAGCCCAGCAAAGCCATGCCAGAAGTCAGTACAGTATGTGTGGAGGCATCCTAGGCGCCAGGGGGAGGATCGAAATGTTCCTATTAATATATTCTACTAGCTGTGCCCCGTGCGCATGCGTTGCAATGCAATTTTATACCTTTCTACCTACCCTACTTACCCTACCTACCATATCTTTCAAGTTGGATCAAACTGCACACGGTGTGCAAATTTAATTTAAAATCGGTTAAGTAGTTTAGGAGTCCATCGCGGACAAACAACGTGACACGTGATTTTATATTAAGATGTAGTTAGTTAGTCTGACTAAATGGTGCCATGAATATGAAAAATAATGGATTATGCAATCTCTGAAAAGGAGATTTTATTTTGGCAGAAAAGGTATAAAACATTCTGTGACATTAAAAAACACAAAAAAAAACAAGATAACGTCAATTTGCGCAAGTATGATGAACGACTGACTGTCAGAAACCAAAAATTATCTTCCATGTTTATTTAAGTTTTTATATTAGAATTCACAAAAATGTCGGTCTTCGACGGCGAAATAGAATACCGTTCGGTGTACATGGTGGATTATGAAAAGAAAATTAAACCGTAAGTACAAGTATATTAATGTTATGTTACAACAGCCGCTTCGATCGTTGAGGTTAAGCCTCACTTGCTTTTGGTTTGGCCGCAGTTTTTTTTTTTTATGAATGGCATCTCGTAGTTTAACCAAGGATAAAGATAAAGATAAAGATAATTTTATTTTGCAAACATGGGTAACAGTAAATGATGACAAAATATTGATAGGTTCAGCCATATTCTACCATTTAGGCATGCAAAAGTTTTAAAACATACAACTTATACTAAGTAAACACTTAAAACATTTTTTTTTTTACACATCAATTTAAAAATATTACAGAAAAAAAAACAGTTCTAATTTAAAAGTCTTTCTCCGTAAGATACTCACTTATATTATAATAACCTTTCACCACTAAAAAGTTTCGGAGTCTTTTTTTAAATAATTCTAGCGGAAGCTCTTTCCAGCTTTTTGGCAACTTATTATAAATAACTGGAGCCATGCAGTAGACACTTTTGCGCTTAAGTGCTGTTTTAGCTGGCTCCTGACATAGCAAGCTATTATCGCGTCTATTGCGGGGAAACACGTCAGCTACACGTCTGAAACGACTCGGGTTAGCCTTCACAAACACAGCTACTTCTAGTATGTACAGACAAGGTAATGTTAATATTTTATATTTTTTAAAGTATGGTTCACAACTATCAGTGGGTTTCATTTTAAACATCGCACGAATGCATCGTTTTTGCGCTTTGAAGGCAGTTTCTTTTTCAGTAGAGTTTCCCCAAAATATGATCCCATACCGTATATGTGATTCTACTATGCCATAATAAGCAGTAAGAAGAGCATCTGTGTTAATTATAGATGATAATGTTTGAAGAGCGTATGCAGACTTACTCATTTTCTTATATAAGATATCAATGTGGGATTTCCATTTTAATTTATTATCAATTACGAGACCCAAGAATTTTGTACTTTCAACTTCTTCAATGCTATCATTATTGTAGTGTATATTTAAATTAATAGTATCGGTCTGTTGTCTAAAATGGATTACTTTTGTTTTACTTAAATTTATTTTTAAATTATTTGCATCTAACCAGGTTACCATCTGTTGTAAACTATTATTAATTTCATTCTCATAATTATCTATATTTTTACAAGCTATTGTAATTGTACTGTCATCAGCAAATAGTGTTACTGGTCGTTCAATAGATTTCGGTAGGTCATTTATGTATAGAATAAATGTAAAAGGACCTAAAACGCTGCCTTGCGGTACCCCAAATAATAATTTACGCTCTGAAGACTGAAATATCTCTTCACGTTTACTTACTGTGTTAACTTTACTGATTTCTGTGATTTGTTTTCTATTTTGTAGGTAAGAATTAAGCAAATTAAGGACATTGCCTCTTATCCCGTAGGCTTCGAGTTTCTTTAAAAGAGTATTATAGTGAACATAGTCGAATGCCTGGGTCATGTCACAGAATATACTACATACAGGATTCCGGTGGTCAACGTTTTTTATGACATTGAGTAAAAAATCATATATGGCCATATTTATAGTCCTATGTATACGAAATCCCTTCTGTTGCTCACACAGAATGTTGTGTTTTTCTACGAATTTATAAAGTTCCCTATACATATATTTTTCAAAAATTTTTGAAATAACTGGTATTAATGATATTGGCCGGTAGTATTCCATTCGTTCTCTATTATCCTTCTTAAAAAGTGGCTTAATAATCGATATTTTTAATGCTTCTGGAAAAATACCTGCGCTAATACTTAAGTTAATTATGTGACTTAAATGACCACTTATTTCCCTAGACACATATTTCAGTATTTTTGTAGCAATACCGTCATACCCTACACTATTTGTATTGTTTAATGAGTTGATGATTCTCTCTATATCTTGTGGTATACTAGGGGCCATAAACATTGTTTTATTATTAGTGTCTATTCTGCTACGCTTAGGTTTGCTAGTTACATCAAGTGTCCCTTGTATTTTGTCGATAAAATAATTGTTAAATGCTTCGGCAATATCATTGGGGTTAGATAGAATGCTGTTATTATATACAATTTTAGTAATATTAGACTTAGGTAGGTTAAATTTTGCCCGATTTATAATTTGCCACGTGGTTTTAGACTTATTTTTAGATGTTTTTATATTATGATTATTTTGGGCTTTTTGTGTTAGATTTATAATTTTTTTGTGTAGACGAGAGTAGTTAATGAAATTGTTTTTATTATATTTAGTTGGGTTTAATCTGAATTGCCACAAAAGTTTTCTTTTTTTTTGACTGCCTAGTTTAATACCTTTTGACAACCATTTAGGTCTTCTTGTAACATCTACTCTAATCAATTTAGTTGGAAAACACAAGTCGTATATTAATTTAAATAGATCGAGAAATTTATTATAGGCTTCATTTGGATCGACTGTGTCATAGATCTCAGCAAAAGAGAGGTTTTTTATGTAGTTTTTAAACTTCGAAATATTGTCTACACTGTAGTCTCTTTTGACGGTATACCAATACTTTATGAGACATTTTGTTTGGACTGGACAGTGAAGCAGCTGTGCCGTATGATCGGACAACGCCAATTCTATTACTTCAGTTTTACAAACTGAACTAAAATTATGCGCAAAGTTATCTATACATGTCATACTGGTCAAGCGCGTAGGCTGTTTTAATGCTAGTTTTAAGTTGTAGCTCAATAAAAGACATTCGAAATCAGTTGAGTGACTATTAATTTTAAGCATGTCGATATTAAAATCACCAGCTATTACAATGTTCTTATATCGTGTGCGTGATATTTCTTGCAGAAGCGTTTCCATTTTATCAAAGCAGTAATTGAGATTATTTATATTTGGTACTCTGTAGATACAAACAACAATTATCCTAAAATAGGTGAGCTCAATCGCACAACATTCAAATATGCCTGATGCCGATAATTTTGAAATTTTAGGTATTTCCTTATATTGAACCCCATTTGGAGGAGGTTGAAGGAGGTTTGAAGGAGGTTGTCGTCTGCTTAACCGGGCGAATCCTGTGGATGCCTTAAAAATTAAGACCTCCAGTCAGGGTGAAAAACTTACCTACAAACTAAGCGACTACAATCAAATCAAATCAAATCAAAATATTTTTATTTTACATAGGCCTACATGGGCACTTATAAAACGTCGAGAAAAGATGCACGGTTCGGGTTGGTCGTTTCCTATGGAGAAGAACCGGCAAGAAACTCCATGGTTACTCTTTTGAGGACAGCGTAGGCCCGACAATAAGTCATTGCTAACTTTACAAGAAGTAAAATAAAATAATACGTTAACAAAAGTTAACAAGCGTCTAAGAATCTACAAGGCCAACCATGTCCACTCATTCACAACGAATAGGTAGAAAAGAATCTATACAAGAGTAAAAAAAATAAATAAAACAATATTGCAAAAACAAAATAATAACTAAAAGACGAGTCACACAGATGTTGCTATCAGTACTGTAACTATTCAGAACAAGGGTGATATAAATATGTGATTTGACAACTATTGCAAAAAAAAAAAACAAAATGATTAAAGAGATCACAAAAATAAATAAGATTGAGAATAGTTAGAGACATCCACAAATTTGTGCTGATTATAGCTACCAGGGAAGCCGCATGCGCAGAAGGTTAATTTTGTAATATGCGTTTTTAATAAGGACACGTTTTATGTAGTTTTTAAATTTTCCATCTGTCAGTTCTATAACTGATTTTGGCAACTTGTTATAAAAGCGTATACTGTTTATTAGAAATGACTTGCTAGTTTTTGATAATCTAAATTTAGGAATTACAATTTCGTGTTTACTGCGTGTATTAATATTGTGGTAGTCGCTCCTAATTTTGAAAAGCCCCCGATTTTTACGGACATACAATATACATTCTAAGATATAAAGTGAAGGCAGAGTCAGTATATCGATCTCTTTAAATTTTTTCTCTGAGGGACTCGCGAGGACCCATTTTATAGATCGCGCGGACTGCCCTCTTTTGTAATATAAAAACTGAATCGACGTCTGCTGCTGATCCCCACAGGAGAACGCCATAGGACATAATACTGTGAAAGTAAGCATAGTATACTAACCTAGCTGTATCTACATCAGTTAACTGCCTTATTTTCCTTACTGCATATGCAGCTGAGCTGAGCCTACCGGAAAGAGTTCTTATGTGCGCGCCCCATTGCAGTTTAGAATCAATAGTCATCCCCAAGAATACAGTTTCTGCTATAACATCAAGATTTTTGCCGTCAAGATTTAAATTTAGATCACGTTGTGGTACATTTGGTAAGGCAAACTTTAGACATTTGGTTTTGTTCGCATTCAGTAAGAGATTGTTAGCTGCGAACCATTTCGATAGAACGGTTAGACTTTTGTTAACATTAACAACATCCGGATTTTTTCTATTTATTTTAAAAATTAGCGAAGTGTCGTCAGCAAATAAAATTATATCCGATAGTTTGGCCATCATATAAGGAAGATCATTTATACAAACAAGAAATAGGAAGGGACCGAGAATAGAACCTTGGGGCACGCCCATCTTGACTAGAGACCCAGAGGACGTCGCCCCATTAACATTACACGCTAAGGGCACCCACTGTGGGGTACGAGCCTCGGCTTAGGGCGTCGCTGAGGGACAGCAAGGGACAAGCTGGATCTGAGTGATATTATTTATGGGCTGATTTAGACTTACTGGCTCAGCAGCGCGGGCTGGCTCATGCAAGGGACGGGTGGGAATTGGCCGCAGAAGGCTATCCACCGTTTATATACCGAGTATCGGTCAGTGGGTCATCTTAGGGGCGGAGTTGTTATCCTTCGTGCCACGAAAAGCACGCTACGCCGTTAGTCCCGGCTATAAATGATAGCCGGGGGGGGCTATCATTTATAGATCTTTGAAAGTCGTTAGAAGAAGTCAGTGGCCCAACGGGTACCCCACTACAAACTCAGATTGTCAATTGCTCCTAGGGTTACCGACTTTTTTGATTAAAAAAAACGTATAAAATGGTTTAGATAGGCAAAAAATAAAGTATTTGAAATATTTTTATTTTATGTTTTTATTGCTTTAAAAACGTAGGTATTTTTGTGTGCTTTTAGCACATGCTAACTATTTTGTGTTATATGTTTCAAAGCTTGTTCGACAATCAAAATTTAAATAAATAAACAATTCGTTTTTAATTAAATTCATTAACGCACTTTTTCTCTCTTCTCGCCTCTTTAGATTCATCACTGAAAAAAACTCTTTCAGTGGAAGCATCACAGTAAAGGTTGAAAATAAAGTATTTCCACATACTTACTTTATTTGTATGCAAAGGTATAAAGTGTAATTACCAAAAATAAAGTAGGATACGATATTATAAAGTATGGTTGGCAACCCTAATCGCTCCTTATTAGACCGGTTAGACTGGAAGCCGATCCCAGCATAGTTGGGTAAAAGTGAGGCAGATGATAATATCTTCGTCATCCATACTTAACCTAACGACGTTCAAGTCATTCATTGGATTTAAGTGCCGTATAACAAAATACGTCCCTAATCAGCCTAGGCCGCTCCCATTTCTGGGTCCCAACCCCAACATATTAAGGCGAGGCAGATGATGACTGATACTCGATATGATCATAAACCTCGTATGATTACATGTCTTCCAAAAGTAAATGTGGTTTATGTACTAGTTTTCGTGTCACAATACCGACTAGGTACTAAACTTCTAGCTTTAGCTAGTGAGAAAGAGATCTGGAGAAACCAGCTCCACAAAACATTTGGCCTTTTTTTTGCGGATGGGAAATCATCAAATAACTTCCCACACTCTGGGTGGAGCGGGCGGAAGTGTCAGACTTGTACTGACTAAAACCCACCCATGTTCCTTCTATTGCCCTTTACGTTCCAGGGCCGCGGTATCTCTTGCGAACAACCCTTTACGCCAGCAGGCGGTGGTCCTGGCAGGCCTCTCTGCTTTGCTGACATAAAATCTTTGGCCTCTTTTTTATTTTGTTCACAGCAAGAGTCCCCGTCGCAAGCGTATCGATGACGACTGTCTGATAGTGGGTCTGAGCCGTGACATGCTGAAGGCTAAGGATGTGCAGCGCAAGTCTCCCGACGTGCTCTGTCCATTGATTCCTGAATTCTATAAGAACGCTGTCAAAAGGGTAAATTAGTTTCACCTTTATTAGATTTTCCTTATTTCTCAAGGCCATAAGGCGGTCCGCCGGAACATTGCGTTGAAAAGAGAATGTTATTGCTTCATCCCTTGTACTGGCAATTAACTCGATTCGACTAAATGCTGACCTTACCAAAGTTGGGAAAAGGCATGAGTTTGTAATGATAAATTGATGTTGTTGAGACGATCAATACAAACTCTTACCGAAGCATTATATTGCAGAAGCATATCACTGTGATATTTTTTTTTTGTTCTAGACCATATCTGGGAACCATCGAGTTACGAAGATATGTTATGGGGAAAAGAACGAGAAAGACACAATTTTAAACCATGCTTTTTTTTAAAATATAATTGGAACGAAGTTGCTTAGCGCGCGTTGCGAAAGGGTTTAGACTCTGTCTCTCTCTCTCTTTCTCATAGAAAGCAAGCCAGTTATTTTCGTTTCGTCTTTCTACTTATTTCGCATTGAACAGTGTGATGTCGCGACAATTATTTTTGTTGAGTGTATACAGGTTTTTTGTACATTATAAATAATAGGTAACTTCGTTCCATCCGGGTGTCCCTTGACACCTCTCAAGTCTTTTTGAATGTAACTTAAATACCTCCTTCTGTCTGTATTGATACAGCGAATATCATCGCTGTATCTATCAGAAAAATGTTAGGAAGACGTTACCTCCTAGGGTAGGGATGGCGAACCAAAGGCACGCATGCCATTGGTGTCACGTGACACATTTTTTTGGGCACGCCACCTACCAAAACGGTTTGCAGTTATTAGTACATTACTGCCGCGGTCTATAATGACTACTTTGCTGGTCGCGCTGATGATGGCCGACAGCGCAGCGTAGCGCAGCTCCAGGCCGACACAGCGCGGTCAGCGTGCAGCACTTGATGGACGAGCTGAGATAAAGGCCGAGACCGTAGGTCGAGGCCTTTACAGCGAGGACAGCAAGGGCTGCAATGATGGCCAAGCTGAAAGGCCTAGAGCGTAGCTAGGCTAGCTCGAGGCAATCATAGCGTGACCAGCGAAGCAGTCATTGTGGGCCAAGGTTTGTATAGTGCTTTACTCAAAAATGCAAGTACCTAATCTAAATAAAACCAGCAAGTAATTTAAATAATGTACTATTAAAACGTTGAAACGTCAAAATAGCGGTCGGCAAAACATTGCCGGCCTGTTAGAGCGGCCAGCAAAACTTTGCCGGCCGCTCCTTGAAACAGAACGGCAAGGTCGACTTTGCTCAAACAAGGTTGTCAAAATAATGACAACATTACATGCATTTTTGAGTAAAAACTATTATAATTATGATAGAAAACAAAGTACAACAAATATTACGAATGATTTCAAGATAGCCTTATTTATGTTTTTGATTATTCAATCATTAAGTTGAAATTATTGACGACACATATATGGCGTCGTTTAACATTTATGTGGGGAAAATGACACGCTGATCCAAAAAGGTGCGCCATCCCTGTCCTAGGGCGTACAACGTAATTTAAAAGAAAAAACCTTTTCCCAGCTATAATTTTTTTTTTGCGAAGAGTTGCTTAGTATCCATGTACAAAATGCATGGTTGGCGGCTTTCTTAACACCATATAGACTGCTTAGTAAAAATAAGGGGCAATAATAATTTGACGGCACGGTTGGCGCAGTGGCTGAGAGATCGACTGCTGCGCTGCGTGTCGCGGATTCGATTCCCGCACGGAACAAATATTTGTATGACCTACAGATAGTTGTTTCGGGTCTGGCTGTTTGTGTTTGTGAGTTTATATGTTTGTAAACGCACCCACAATACAGGAGTAATTCCTAGTGTGGGGCAACGTTTTTTAAAAAAAAAAAAAAAAAAAAAAAAAAAAAAAATATTTTTCGTTGGTGTTTTGGTGACAAAAAGTATTTTGGAATAGACAAGAGGACGCTGGTTCAACGCAAAAATCAAGATAACCTTATGATCTCCTAACACATTACCGATAGTTTGCAGATGACTACCCGAAGCTCACAAAGAAATACATGGCGAAGGACATCGATCCGATTCCCATTGAAAACGAGATCCAGGACCTGAAGAGGACGGAGTATGCTATTAAGTACTGCTCTAGAGGTAAATTTTCTTGAAGTCATGACTTGTTCATACTAAGTACCTATCTACTATCTCTTTCGAAATTCATAGAATTATATTCAGCAAAACTATATGTGAGAGAGGTATAGTTTTTTGTGAGTACATTTTGTGGGTTTCGTTACTTTTATTATTGCGTTCACATTAAAAATATTAATTAATTCATAGATTTAAAACAATATGGACATTTCGCCCACTTATGTAGGTACTATTGCACAAACACTTCACAGTAGGCCAATGATTTAACTTTGGGACGATCGACACCTAAATAGAAAGCACTCTGTTAGATTTTCTAAGAATGGTCACAGATAATATAATACTAGCGTATGAATGGCTTTACTCCGAAAGATAAAATCTAATAGCAAACAAACAAAGCATAACTAACAAAATAGCATTAACAACGTGAGTAGTACAACAACGGGAAAGCAAGAATGCATATCTACTCTAACATTCTGCATATGGAATGCCAATTTAAAATTTGTACTCTCGACCACATAGCGAGTGACATTGATCTATTTCATTGTTTTCTGAATAAATTCACAAAAGTTGCTTTATTTGTAACTAGCTTTTGCCCGCGGCTTCGCTCGCGTTTAATTCGGGGTAACACAGTTCCCCTTTCCTGATTTGCAGGTACGGCAGGTGAGGGAGAAAGAGGGAATAAAAGGGAAAACTTAGCATTGCTATTACAATAAATAAGGCGCTAGGGCAAAAACTACAGGTGACAGGTACCTGCCAATCAGGAAAGGGGAACTGTCTTATCCCGAATTTAACGCGGGCGAAGCCGCGGGCAAAAGCTAGTATTAGTTACAAAACTGAACTAACCGTAAGTATTATTGTTATTGTGTACCTACACTATCACATTAGGTAACCCTGTTATGATAGTCGTAAAATGGAGAATTAATAAATAAATAAATTTAGGAATAAACTACAAAAATTGCAGATAGGTACTCCCATTTCCCCTGTCCACAGATCTTCCTTTCATGTCGGTGAACCTAACCCGGCGTGCGCGAGCGCTGCAAACACTGCGACTACCGGATGACGTCATCATACCGGACACCACACAGACAGGCTCCTACCGCCCTCCCAGGCCAGAGAAATACGTAGACAGACCGTCCACCATGTCTATGAGGCCGAAATATGAAGATTCTTTGACCAGTTAGTACTATAATTATGAGATTTTTAACCGATTTCTTCAAACAGGAGAAGGTAAATTCGACTGATTTTTTACTGTTTGTTACTAAAGGTAGGACCTTCTTTTCCAATTCGGCAATACCGAAGTTCGGCTGCTTTTACCGAATTTCGGTATTCGGATGATATTCGGTTAATGGACTGAATATTCGGTTCACGTACTGAACATTCTAATGGTTTAACACATATTTAGTAATATTTAAGACAAACTAAGCAGTGAGTTCCGTCGGAGTACAAGGATACTGTGTATCCAGTATCCTATATATCTTTATTCGGTGGCAAAAAAATCGATGAAACAAAACAAAAGTTCCCGAATACAGAAAGTAAAGTTTTGCCACTGTTTAGTGTTTTTTGGAAGCAGGTATTATAAAAAGAAAAAAAAATATTTTAGCCTAAATCGGTTTTTTTTATAAACATTTGTGAGAAAGTCAGAATTAGAAGCAGGGAAGTAAAACAGTTTATTCTGCATTTTGAGGTTGCACACTATTGTTAATCTACATCTTCCAACTTAAAGGTACCCTTTCGTAGATAATTCGTTCATAAACCTCAGCCTTACCTGTCTACAAATATTATGGTACAAGTCTTGCATACCTATGTTTATGTTGCATTGCAGCAACTTGCACAAATTAAAGTCACATTGCGAAGAAGATTGAATATCCTCTCTTTGCCTAGCCTCTTCATAACTCAGGGTGAAGTTCACCAATGAAACTGCTCATCGCTATCTAAACTACGTTTAAGAGCTGGAGATCTTACATCTTCTGCCAACTTCATCCACATATTACCCGCGATAGCAAGTGTCGTTGGTCGGACAACCAACATTTTTCTTTCCACTTCTTGGATGCTTTATTATCGGAACTTGACTCCACATGCTATCTAGGTTCTCAAGATCGAGAACCATGCAGATATTATATAGTGCCCGTTCATGTTGCTGGCGTTGCGTAACTTTGACTAAAATATTATTCCAATCCACAGAGGAGCTTCGTCGCATCCTGCGGGTCAACACAGGCGACACAACCTATGGCGCATGTCACGGCCTGTTGGCCAAGGTCGTGTTAGAGAAGAACCCATTCGGAAAACCTCGCAAGGAGCCGAGATACGGCCGCTGGAAGAATCCTTACATGTATACTTATAGAATCTGACTGTGTTTTGGTCCTTTGATTAAAATTATTTGGTGAAAAGGTGCCTTTGGTTTTATTTATAGAAAGTTATTATTGCGCTAGTATAGCAGACCACGAAGTAACCAATCGACTTTTCAACATAAAAGACGAACATATTCGCAATCCCCAAAGGCATATGCAGCGATGTGCCAAATGCTGCACCCACATATCGAAGAGCAAAACCTATTCAGGCTTACTACTATCAAAATTCCTGTTGGAAAATCCTGACTTCCCTGACTCCCGGAGTCGAACCACTTGACCAACGGGGTGGCAGTAGTAACTGACATACAGAATTATACTCCCAGAATATGTCAAAGGTATATTGGTCTCACTATAAAAGACAACACACTTTCCAATAAAACCTTCGCCGCTTTTCGGTTATGTTCTATGTTAACAAATTAAAAAAAAAAAACAAATCGAGTCAACATCAACCTGACATTTTAACAACAGTCAAGTTATTTGATAAATTCTAGTTTACAGAAATTAAGTAAAATTAAATATGCAAGCTCTTTAGTTAGACCTGATCACAAAATTGCCAGTAGGGACGAGATGAGACAGCTCACTATCCTTAAGCCATGGATCACTACCTGACTACGTATCGGAAAGACTACCTATGGCCCAATTTGCCAGGATCCGCCTCGGCATCATCAGCTGGACCTGGACACGGGACGGGGGAAGGGGGGCGTTTTGCAGAGTGAGTATAAAAAGTCTGTCGTTGCCATGAAGCGGACAAAAAGCCTTATGAAGGGAGATTAAGCCCCATTCGTAATCACGGGCTCAGTGTGTTTTTGGATGCAAATTTTGAGTGTTTTTTATGATTCTAGTTATAGTCGGTTACCTCGCGATGTTTTCTTTCTTCATGTTTACCTGTTCACTTCTAATTCTTACTTTAGAAACGATGGTACGAAAGTTGGCGCGTAATTTTTAAAGCTGTGACTTAGACACTGTTCTGTGATTCTGGTTCATTAAGTTCAGTTGTCAATGTATAATCATTCTTCAAATATTTAAAACACGCATTAAAACTTGCCAAAAACACAGAACATTGACCTGGTGACCTGGATATACTGAAAAACGCTTTAAAATGAGTTGTATGGTCTACTGACCATACAACTCATTTTAAAGCGTATGACGATAAGCGTATGATGTAGTATGACGTGGTACTCCTAGCCTATTCTTGGTGCAAACGCACGAGGAACCGTTTCACCATCATTCGCCCTTATCCCAAATTATTTGGTGTCGGTGCAGGCTATTTTTTTTCTTTCATATTCCTCTATTACCTATTCGTCATCACATCGGACTTCTAACCATAACATCCTTTACACAGTACATCAATCGTTTTTTTGGTCTCTTCTACTCTTATATAAAACTCTTATTCACATTCTTATTCAAAACTTTACCCACGACAATTTCCTCGTTAGTCTGTAAACAATATACCCAAAGGTTGAATGGTAGAGAAGTCCTTATAACATTAAGTCCACCTATGCACAGTCAGTTGTACACAAGTGGACTTAACTTTACTTCATGTACATACAATAGTGATTGTGATTGAAGTTTTAATAAATAATTATACAATATTTATGTGCATCTTCGACCAGCCTTACCCTGGATTTTTTATACATTCACAGTGTGGCGAAGCTATCAGGGGAGGAATTAGCTTTCTACCAAGCATGCATACAGCATTCGCGGCCGGCAGACTGCCGGTGTCCGCAGTACTCTGGCGGGGAGATGCCTAAACTGCCGCCAGGGAAAGAAGGAGGCTGGAGTCGGAATGAGGTAGACATTCAAAATTGTTTTGTAAATCGGTAAATAGTGGGATACAGTGCCCTTCCTCCCACCGTACTGCAACTGTAGGAGGGAACATCGAGATGTTCATAAGGTCAAGATCATCTGATGATTGACCTTGACCCTAAAGAAAAAAAACTTTAGATCAACGTCAATAATCTTAGAGGGACCCATCGAGTGGGACAAGCGACGTCACCCAATGCCCGCAAGTGACTGATGGATGCCAATGACGGAGTGAATGCGCGGGGTGGGGGCGCGGGCGCAGGCGTCCGAGGCGTGACAGCGGCGCTGCCACGAAGAATGGCCGCCGTTCCATTTTCGAAAACTCTTTGTTGTCGACCGCGCATACCGCTTCCGCCATTGCCGCCACCGCCGCCGCCCTGCTTTGCCTGGTACTCGAATTCACCTAATTTTACGGAAACTATGTAAATAACGACTGCAGAAGGTTTTTTTTAACCGTTGCCCCACGCTAGGAATTTCTCCTGTATCGTGGTTGCGTTTAAAAATGGTTAAATTCATGTATGCAAGCAGCCAGATCCGGAACAACTACCTGTAGGCCATACAAATTGTTCCGTGCGGGAATCGAACCCGCTACACGCAGCGCAGCAGTCAATCGCTCAGCCACTGCGCCAACCGTGCCGTCAAATATTTGTATTGATCTATTAGATAATTTTTGAACATTTTTTGACTACTCTGTTTAAATTACTTGGCTATCAAATATACGTACTGCTTCCAGTTTCTTTATGAGACCAAATATTTTTACAAACCTTAAACTTTCCAGATTATGGGACCAATGCTGGATCCAAAACTGTACCCAGTGCGGGTGGCCGCAGCACCTGAAACTCCTACATCACGTTACGACCAGCCCAATGCGTTCCTGGATAAGGT
This sequence comes from Ochropleura plecta, assembly GCA_905475445.1. Taxonomy (NCBI): domain Eukaryota; kingdom Metazoa; phylum Arthropoda; class Insecta; order Lepidoptera; family Noctuidae; genus Ochropleura; species Ochropleura plecta. Next base: position 23,340,321 of record FR997722.1, read on the forward strand.
AAATATGTTTTTTTTTAATTCAAATTCATTTATTTGCTTAAATACTGCTTGGTACCTGATTGTTTTAAAATAGTAAGCAGAAAACAGCTTTTAAAACGACCGCCATTTTGGCGGTCTTGTCGTGACGTCAAAGTCTATAACAACAAACAACACTAATTAATAATTATTTTCGTAGGTAGTCAAAATAAAATTTTATCAAAAATATTATTATGTAAGAAAATATAAAAGAAAAGAGTACACAAAAAATGAGCGTCATTTGAATCTTACGCATATTCCCTATTCACCTGTTTTCAAACAACTTTCCAAATGCACACTTTTCTTTCCTTGTGCCTTTCGAATATATAACGAAAGCATTCATAATACGTTTCTATGTCCCTTCAGTTACAATCGAAGTACCCGATGCTGTACAGCATCCTACAGAATGAGGCGTCTCCGGAACTGAAACAGAGGATAGACCGAGACCGGAACAAGACGACGTACCAGGTCGATTTTTGTGAAGCAGGTATATTTCGCCGATGGTGTTTTTATCAGTTTTTTTATTCAGTGCCCACATTCAGGATTTATTTAAATTTTTAAGTGCCGTATAATAACTCATGACCCTCCTAGAGCAATATTAATAACTAGCTGGCGCCCGCGGCTTCGCCCGCGTGATATGGAAGAAAAAACACTCTGTGTTATTCCAAACTATAATCTACCTCTGTACCAAATTTCATAAAGATCCGTTCAGCCGTTTTGACGTTAAAGAGTAACATAATATTAGTAAGATAGCTGGCGCACGCGTGATGATAAAAAGAAATAATCCTATGTGTTATTCCAGACTGTAATCTACCTGTGCCAAATTTCATCAAGATCCGTTCAGTAGTTTTTTGTGAAAGGGGATCAAACATACATCCATACTCACAAACTTTCGCATTTATAATATTAGTAGAATAAATATATACTGTAGGATCTGCTAGACCTTTTCCTATATTCCTGACTTTGTTGATGTCTGCTTCTAGTCTAACTAGCAGAATTTCAGCATATGTCTGGAGCAACTGCCTATTCGACATCCATATTATCCTTTTTTCCTTAACTTTTAATTAAAATATCTTATAATAAATTAGTGAGTCTAATAAATACCACAGGGCAATATAACTTAAAAATAAAACAGCAATTACAAAAAAATAATATAAAAAAAAACAAAACAACAGCAACATCATGTCATCGACTGGTCAGAGAATCCTTCCTTTTCTATGAAGGAGCCTTGTTCCTGATGCCTCTATAAACCTATAACTATTCGCCCCAGGTCCCGGCGCCAAGTTCGAGGGTCTGCAACGTGCACAAGACGAGAGCGGCACAGGCCCATGTGCGCAGCCGATGCGTCTGCCGGGCGACCCCTGCCGCGTCGGACCCAAACCGGGCCAGAAGGCTGCGCCCAGGACTATCTCCAAGCAAGCCGGAGCCAACGCTGCCAGCGATCCCAGGGCGAAATGCGGTAAGACTGATGTCCATAGTAACAACGACTTTGATGGGTACATTTTTAGGGAGATTAATGGCTTATTGTGTTTTTATTACACAGACAGAAATAAAGTAAAATGATATTTCAATGAAAAAGGCGATTAAATTGACGAGCTGATTGTGGATGTCTTTGGTAGGCCCAATAGACACAAAAATCAATATCCTGACTTAGCTTAACACATTTTGCAGTCACAGCACACTTCCTTGAGCCAAATGTTCAGTTTACGCACTTAACAAATAAGTAATTAGCCATTGAGTACGCCTATTTAAAAAAGTAAATTATTAATACCTGCCCTACTGCTGGACAAAGACCTAATCTTCAAGATTTTAGACTCTAGTAATTATGAGTTAAAAATTATGAGTAAGTTTCGTCAAGTTTTCCTTATATGATGTCAATGATGTCCAAACTTCAGCCAAATTGAGGTGAGGCAACTGGAAGACCTAGTGGTTCCAACCTAGTTTCGATCTATCTCGCTCATTCATCACGAAATCTCTAAAACTATAAATGTTAGTCTCAAATTTTGCTTTGGGGATCCTTTTAGAACATATCACTAAAACAGGATTTCGCAAAATTCAACCCTTAAGGGGGTGAGGGGCTTGCCAGAGCCTCCGCCTGCCGGGGTTGCGGGTTGTTCGAAAGAGATACCGCGGCCCCGGAACGTAAAGGGCAATAGAAGGAACATGGGTGGGTTTTAGTCAGTACAAGTCTGACATGCCCCCCCGCTTCGCCTAGAGCGGGGGAAGTCATTAGATGATTTCCCACCAGAAAAAAAGGGGGGGTGAGTCAGGGTGTCAAAGTTTGTATGGGTGAACGCGATTCTATGGCCGAACTGACTTGAAATTTTGCATAGACTATGTAATTATTTTTGCTTTAGAAATTAATAGACTATTTAAGATCACGATAAATAAAATACTGGGTAACTAACTAAGCAGCGGGTGAAACCGCTGGGCACGCTTAGTACAGTAATAATTTGACGGGCCTGTTGGTCTAGTGGTTAGTGGCCCTGACTGCTGAGCCGGAGGTCGTGGGTTCGATTCCCACCCAGGACAAACTTTGTGTGATGAGCATGATTGTTTGTTCTGTATAATATGTATGTATTTATAAATTATATAAGTATGTATATCAGTTGTCTGGTTACCATAACAAGCTCTGCTTAGCTTGGGATCAGATAGCCGTGTGTGAGTTGTCCCAAGATATTTATTTATTATTATTTAGATATTTTAATTACTTACATGGCGATATTCTCGGCAGAAACGACTTCGGCGGTGCCACCTCTCGGCCGGACGGAGTACCAAGACGGCGTGTCGAAGCTGGGAGGCATCATCATGCGAGACAAACTTCATCGGAAATAAATCACGTTTTACAGCATCAGACAAAATGTATGGAAAACAAAAAAAACCGTGTAATAAACTGTTTGGACGATTTACTTGTTGGTGCTTGTTATTTCTATATATAAAAGAGAATATGCATGTATGTATATACTTAAGTATTAATTCTTTTAAATAATTATTTTCTAGTATCCCCTTTTTTCTGTTATTGCACTTACTGTGTTTTCTCTCTGCATCACCCTAAGGTAGACTGATAGAAAATGCCTAAGGCATTAAGTCCGCCTTTGTACAGTTTTTACTTGTGCAAAAAGTTTCATTAATAAATAAAGTCTCATTTATCACGAAAACTCAGAAACCGGGCAGTATTTAGAAACAAATCTCACTCGCGGTCTTCAGAAAAACGCGGTCTCAACGTAAGACCATGCTCTTAAGATATTTCTTAATTAATAAATGCAGTATCAAGAGCATCTCAGCTCATCCGATCATCCCAGTCACAACACATTAGATACAAATTAATAGACAGTTTGTAATGTCATCTCTATTTTACCACAGATAATATAGAATCTGTCATATTGATGCTCCAAAGGCCGAAGATGCCAGAACCGGTGACAAAAGTCTCATGTTATAGGGGGCAAACCTATTCGCATCAAACCAGGATACTATGTAACCTACATCATACCACTGCTGGACAAAGGTGCATCCCATAACTTCCAGGTTTTGTCTAGTTCGTCTTGCCATCTGTTATAAGGTCTATCTCCAAGGAATAGCACTGAGAATTTCCTGATTCGAAAGCTCATACAATAATACTTTCGATCTAACCGACGAGTTCACACTCGGCTACTGCTGAGCTGTTGTACCGAGCCGAATGTCCCTAAATAATAACCTATCGTCTGTCTTGATCTAGACAATTCAGAACCTTGTAGTTTTGCAGGCTAAATCTACTCCAACATAACCTGAGTATCCCGCCTGAATAGCCCACTACTTTTACAAAAACAAAGTCCTACGGAAATATCCCTAAAGGCTGATTTTCAATCTTAAGATAAGTTTTACCAAAGCGACCTATACAAAAACTGTCGAAATGACAAAGTTATTCGTTGGATTAAAGTTAATTGGCTATCGAAAAACAGACCCTAAATCTATGTCACTGACCTTCATATAAAGCCACACACCAGGGCATGAATTTGTATAGATTGAACAATCAGAATGTACATGTCATTCTGGCATAATCTTTCAACTTTTATAACACTCTATAGCACCCAGGCCATCATCATTGTCAACATCAACCCAGCCAATCCCCCTTTTTTGCAGTCGGTTAAAAGGGTAACCATAAACCAGGATAGTATCCAATAAAACACTCGCCAAACTGATAAATATAAGTGTATGTATGTAAAGTCGGTGTATATCGTCACGTGGAGGGCCGCGCGCTGGAGATGAGCTCCCCGCGCTTGTACAGCGTGCCGGGTGCCGCGCCCGGGCCGTGCAGGGTCGCGCCTGGGCCGTGTAGGGTCGCGCCTGGGCCGTGTAGGGTCGCGCCCGGCCCGTGCAGGGTCGCGCCCGGGCCTCCCAGCGCCGCGCCCGGGCCGCCCGGGGACGCGCCTGCGCCGCCCGGCGCCACGCTGGTGTGCTCCTGGCGCGACGAGCTGCGCGTGCGCACGGTGGTCTCGTCGTGCTGACGCAGCATCACCGCGCGAGCGTCTGAAGTGTTGCGCTCTCTGGGGAAAGAGGAATTTAAGTGAGGTGATGGTACGAAACATAAAATGGCAAAGCAGTTTATTGCATTAGGCAAGTAAACTAGTCAACTGAAGTAAAAAAAAAACAAAATCATTTATTTTTAATTTTGAACATTTTATTTTTATTACATTGGAATTTCTGTGTGTCGGAGGTGGACTGGCTTCGAAGGCATTGTGTGACTCGTCACGTCACTTCATATCTAGCTGTATATAATATAACCTGCTCAATTAGCTTTTAACGTTCCCACAGCTGGGACACAGGGCTTCTCTGGGCCCACGTGCGTCCAATTGATGGTTGAAATTAGTTACAATATAAATCTGCTATCGATATGGGTCTAACCTGCTTAGCGCTATAAGTCTGTCAAGATCAGGTGAGGGGCGCCTCAGCTCAGCCGCCGACGTCAGCGTCACGCGCAGGGGAGTGGGGGCGGGGGAGGGGGCGGGGGCGGGAGTGGGGGTGGAGGGCACCGGGGGCGGGGACGCGGGGGGAGACGACGTGGCCGACGCAGACGCCGGCGACGACGAACCCACCGCCGAGTCACGCTTGTTGGACGACTTGTTGGAAGACTTGTTGGATGACTCCGAGCCCGACGTGGAGCGGCGGCGCGGCGTGGAGCGCGGGCCCCGCCGGCCCCCGCCGCGGCTGAAAGCGGCCGGGATGTGCAGGGACGCGGTAATCACGCAGCTGTCATCGTCTGACCCGCCCAGCGTCTGTGAAGTGAGCGCAAATAAGAAAGAGGTGAGCAACAACACACATATTTCAAGATTATTGTTCTGCAAAGTATACAAAGTATAGACGAGGACGCTTCGACGTTACGTTCGGTAATTTGATTAATATTGAAAAACAGTGGGCAAAAATGATAATTGCAGCTTCAGTGGCATTTTTGTCACCTAACGTGCTATAGAGCGAGCCGGGTGTTCTGTGTGGATGGTTCGGACTGATGCATTGACAACGTAGTACTTAACCCTTTGTGCGTTGATGTCATATCCACCCTGTATATTAGAACTGATTAGTATGTACCTCATTGTAGTCGCTGGCGGAGTCGTTGGAGTCGTTGCTGTCGGTGCGCGCGGCCGGCGTGCTGCCGCCGCACACGACGCCGCTGCTGCCGCACTCCTCACTGCTTCGAACCCTGGAAATTAAACAGACAACATTTATATGGTAAACATTTTAGGTCACGGAAAAATCTTGCATTATTAAAAACTTACTCCAACATCAATGACACATGGACACACACATTATCAAAGCTAAGACGAGGCAATAAAACAAAACTAAAAAACTTTCGTCATGGATATTTATAACAATAACCAGTCCGCCATCTATGGGAGCCCACCATATTTTATGAACATGATATTTATTATGAACTAGCTTTTGCCCGCGGCTTCGCTCAGGTTAAATTCGGGGTAATACAGTTCCCCTTTCCTGATATGCAGGTGCCTGCTACCAGTATTTTTTGCCCTTGCACCTTATTGATTGTAATAGCAAAGCTAAGTTTTCCCTTTTCTTCCCTCTTACACCCTCATATACCACTTTAAAAAAAAAGTCTGTCCGTCTCCAGGGTCCCAACTATCTCTATACCAAAAATCATCAAAATCGGTGTAGCCATTAAGGCGTGAAGACGTAACAAACAAATAAACAAACAAACAAAGTCACTTTCCCTTTTATAATATTAGTAAGGATGACAATCAAAATAGTACATGTTTAGTTAGAAAGCAAATAGTTCAATCGGAATCCATGAAGGCGCTCAAATTCAACTACAAGTTGAATTTGAGCGCCTTCATGGATTCCGATTCCATTCCATTCATTCCATTGATTGCAATCAATGATGGTTCTTTCTGTTCCTTCATTACACACTGGTCTTGGACGTCCCCTAGCGTCATCCCCCGATGGAATGAGAAGAGCGATGTGTCCCAACAATCAAAACATTTTAGGCTGATTATGATAAGCACCTGGTAACAATAGTCATGGCTGACGACAGGGATCCAGACGAGGTGTCGGAGGCAGCCGTCTCTCTCGTCCGTCTGCTGCGTGAGTAACTCTTCTCACTGCGCCTGCCGAGAAAAAGCAGGGGGATTAACTGGGTGAAGTTCAGAAAAGCAAGACTATGGGTGGTAGAGCCGTGCTGAAGAAGTGCAGATATATTGTGGATCGACTTCTTTGACAAAATACCAGAGAATCGATATTTGTGTACCAGTCTAATCTGTACCCTATACCTAAATTAATTCGTTTTGTTTGGTTTATTTTTGTGAAATATTAATAATTTTAAATAATTTGACCCACCCTTTATACATACACGAGACGTGGGTTTACGAGTTTGACATGAAAACTAGTCAACAAGCTTCGGAGTGGCGCCTTCCAACTGAACCGAAACCGAAAAAATCACGCCAAAGTCGATCAAAAGTCAAAGTCATGTTGACTGTTTTCTTTGACTATCGCGGTGTTGTGCACTCTGAATTCTTACCGGAAGGTCTAACGGTAAATAAAGAATATTATTTCGGCGTTATGCGGCGTTTAAGAGAGCAAATTCGACGAAAAAGGCCAGATTTGTAGAAAGAAAATTCTTGGATTTTGCACCACGACAATGCGCCTTCGCACAAGGCTATCATTGTGAACGAATTTTTGACCAAACACTCAACAAATACCATCCAGCAACCACCATATTCACCAGATATGGCTCCTGCTGACTTTTTTCTTTTTCCTAAACTCAAATTACCACTTCGTGGCACCCGTTTTCAATCGATAGAAGACATAAAGGAGAATTCGCGGCGAGAACTGAACTCAATTCCGGAAGCAGCGTTTAAAAAATGTTTTGATGAATGGATTATTCGTTGGCGCAAGTGTTTCTAAAGGAGCATACTTTGAAGGTGATAAAATAAATTTGGATGAATAACAGACATTTTGTGTATTATTGATCTTTTCCCGGTACTTTCTTGACAGAGTAGTATAATAGTCAATGCTATTGTATGCCCAAAGGGTGGTGTATTTAATAATTATTTAAGACCTGTATTATGTACAAACCTATGATCCACAATAAACATATTGAATTGAATTGATATTTGTGGGTAGATGTCTATCATCAGTTTCGTGTAGATGGAAGACATACGCCATTGCAGCCTCAGGAATTTGTCTGAATCTGACTCACTAATGTTTGTGGGTTTAATGGCGATCGATTGCAACTAGGCAACTCCTTTTAAGTACCCATACAAATATAACGAACAACAAAATCCATATCTAGTCGATGCATAATCGAATCGGAGCCCCAAAATATTTCTAACCTTTCTTAATCTAAAAGGTCCAAGACCTGATCCCACCGTTCCCCTGATCCCTCATATCCTGATTCCTGACAGACAGATGTGATGCTGGGGAGTTTGTTCCGCCACTTCTTCTTCCCAGCTAAAACACTAGGAAGTGGCGAAGGGCAAGGCGTTTTTGTGGGACTGTCTCTTGTAATGTGACGTTCAAAAAGTGCTGATTATCAGCCTAATTTGTATAAATGACATTTGATTTGATATTCGGGAAAACAAAGGTTCCTTGCAGCCTAGACAGTGTTTACCTAGGCATATTGCCGGGCCCGCCCGTGGCGGCCGCTCCGTGTAGGAACTGTTCCCGGGACCACACCTGCCTCATGCTGTTCTCGTTGTTCTCCGCGGTCGCCTCAGCAGCGCTCCTGGGGAAGGACGATGAGGTGAGGGAGGAAACACACACGCAATCATGTCGTATTGTACAGATGGTCTGTTGGATCCCACGGTAGCTGTGGTCTTTCGATCCGGTTATTTACAATGAGTTTGATTCTATGTATGGAAATAAAGATCAGCTTATCATATATATCATTTTTAAAGGCAAACCCTGGCAGAGGTTGCTTTCGCTGTGGTTTGATTTCATTATTGGCTGGCCTGGTCTGTAGGTACCTACAGATATAACATGGAACACTCGAAATCATTTAGAGCTCATATTGCATAACATTCAGTTAATAAAACATGCTTCACAAACCAAATTGAACAGGTAAACTAAAAATATTTTCACACACAATAACAATATATACTTACTGTAACATGCATGTTTTTATAAGCTCTCCAAATACCATTGGCTCATCATCCACCTTACCGCTGACTGCTGTAGCTGTAATATCCTAAAGGTAAAAAGCTTACAAACCTGAACTAGTGCCAGATGGTAGATTCTAGTACCTTCCCCACACAGCAACATTCCTTGGACAATTCTTACGCTCCAAGACTTAGGCTTTACGACAAATTCAACCATGCTGGCGCGCCTCACCTGTAGCTTTGCTCTATAGGGACTTACTCAAACGATGGGTCACTGCTATCATGATCTGCGTGTCCTGTTTTTTGCTCGGCAAATAACGCTGCTTAAGACGTCCATAAACCCGTCAATTTAGATAGCCCTCTTTACGCTAAGCTTTAAAGGAGAAGGTACTTACTCAGCTCTCCTCAGCAGTAAGGAGTCGAGGTGTGCGGGCGCGGTGTGTGCCAGGTGGATGTAGGCCTCGTGCAGGAGCTCGGCGGGTAAGGTCCACAGCTCGCCTTGCTTTTCTACGAGCTGTCGCACTACGTTGATGACATCAGCTCGCTCCGAGAGCTGTTCAACGCTGGAAATCGAGAAATAACAAATGAATTTCATAAGATTTTGCTTCTCGCCCCAAATATAAATGACGCGGATTAACAATAAAGCTTTCGATTAAGATTGAAGCAATAGACGAAGCACTAAAGAACACTTCTATCTAATTATCGGGTTAATAGAGGTTGCCCGTGTGTCTTAAAAATGATCAAAGAAAGACCATTGGAACACTACCAGCCTATTAACTTGTTAAAGTGAACTTTTTTTTATTAAAAACTTTGCTCCACACTAGGAATTTCTCCTGTATCGTGGGTGCGTTTACAAAAATTTTAACTCACATACACAAACAGCCAGCCCCGAAACAACTACCTGAAGGTCATACAAATATTTGTTCCGTGCGGGGATCAAACCTGCGACACGCAGCGCAGCAGTCTGTCGCTCAACCACTGCACCAATCGTGCCGTCAAACATTGTTTGTTGGTTTGACTTTACTGATCTTGGTAGGGCAAGCCTGTGCGCTTGGATTGAAATGCTTTAAAAAGTGTTACTAGCCGTTCCATCACAGTCGAACAACTAAACACCCACCTGGCTGGCTCGTTAGGCTTATTCCTATGCAGTATATTGGGCGCGAAGATAGTGGCCAGGTTGGCGGCGTCCATCTTGTTGCCGGGCTCGTGCCGCTCGTCGTGCGCGTGCGTCGCCAGCTGCGCCAGGAACGACAGCAGCGCGTTCAGCGTGTCGCGGTGCGCCGCCGGCAGCAGCTGCACGATCAGGCGCAGCGCCTCCCATTGGAAGCGACGGTTGTGGATTTCTGGAATTGCGTAGAATAGCGTGAAGACTGTATTCAACAAGGGGTCAGACCTTTTGCCAAGAATAGGGTGCCACGATTCCGTCTCAAAGAGAGGATCTCAGTACATTAGCGACCTGTAATTGTGCTAATGTTGTGCTACTAAGTAAGTAGACCTATTATTATTACTACGTTACCCATCCCCTGATAACAAAGCCAACGATAAATGACTTCCCCTGCTCTGGGTTGGCGAAAGGAAGTGTCAGATTTTTACTGATTATACTTTTGATTTGATTATACTTTTGTCCTTTGTGTTCCGGGGCCGCAGTATCTCTTTCCAACAACCCGAAACCCCTGTAGGGCCCTCAACCCCGGCAGGAAGACAGGGCAGCATAAAAACTCTGACACCAAGTTAGGGACTAACCACATGACAAAAAAGAAGTTGTTACAGGCTCTATGATCAATATGGAGTTAGAAAAACAAAACGTGACTCACTTTGCGTATGCAAAAATGCAGGGTACAGGTCCCTGCAGAGTAGAGGGTCGGGCAGGTCGCGGAGGAACTCCTTCAGCAGCGTAGCCACGTCGTGGGGACACACGGCTGAATCAAGCGCCGCCTCCTGACTTCGCTCCCAGTCCTCGCGTAGCTGAAAGGGTATCAGAAAATAGTATTTAGTTTAAAGATCAATTGAAGAGGTAGGACTTGCATAATGCTGCAAAAAAATGCTAACAATTAAATCGAAGATTTTCGTTTGCAACTTAGACAAACCAGCTTTTGTTTTCGGTTTGGCTCGCGTGAACTTCGGAGACCATAACTATGCAGCAACGATATAGCGCAGGCGTGACTCGCATAATTGAAAAAAATGGAAAATAACTTCACTTCCGGAAATTATTGATTCTTGTTTGTTTCGTTGACTTTTTTGCCACTGACTTCCGGAAACAAAGTAATATTCCACATTTTAGTTGTTTTTTTTGGAAGACTGTTTCTTTTTTGCAAAATTATTTTTTTATTTATTTTAATTTATTTTACTTGCTTCGATGAAGAAATGCACCATGAGAAACCAGCAAGTCTGAGAATATTTTGCGAGGGCATGTTAAGCCAATTCAAGATGGATGGATTGTGTAAGGAATGAGAAAGGCAAAGGAGTAAATAATGCCTCGACGTCTGATAGGGGAGAATGGAATAACAAAACGTGTTGCGCCGACCCCAAATAGAATGGAACAAGGGCAGGAAAATGATAATGATGTTAAGCCAATTCATAGACCCATGCACCCAGCGGCATAAAAACTCTGATGAAATAAAAGTTAGTTCCGTTAACATTTCTCCAGCAATTCCACCAACAAAGTATTCTCGATATGACAGAATTAACGCTACTAAATCACCCAGGGTCCCTTGTTTACACTCTCAAGTCAACACACTGAATGAGACTGTAACACCGATCGACGGAATTAGATGTTTTCCCAAACGAAGGTATCGCCGAGTAGTTCCGTGACCTAGTTGGAACATTGATTACAAGTTGTTCTACTAAGTATTATGTTACGTGTTGATTGCTAGTACATTGTTGGGGGACGAAGATAGACTTGGGCGTGTTATTGGCTAGTGTTTAGTGATTTTAAAATGAGTTTGTGCATCGCGTAAGTGTTTTTCTATTCAACTGCACTCTTTTGCGAAACTGTTTGCGATGTTTTGCTTGCTTTTAACACTAAAAAACAAGATCCTATAACGGATAATAAAATTAACCCTTATGGGATGACTTTGTTGTCCGTCAGTTTGAGAGATATAGTCCGTGATCTCACCAAATCAGATACAGCATCCACTTTTAGACCCAAGGCAAAGCCAGAATGTGGCATTATCTTGCCAATCAAGTGTGCAGTTCCCGTAATTAAGATCTGCTACTGATTAGCCTTCGGACGTATCAGTTGCTATTATTGGAGGTATAGAAATAGACCATGATGATACTCTAATAGTGATAGCTCTATTAAAGGACTGCACTATGTTTAGAAAGCTTTCGAGACCAATAACTGAAAGTACTGCTAAGAACATCAGTGTTTGATATATTATAGATTAGCTGTGCCAATCATGCGTTGAATGTACTTTTCCTATCTACTAATAAATATAAAAAATTGTTTAAAAAACACGCTTTAGCACGCACTAAAAATTTCAAATAGCCTGACCGCCATCTTGGACGTCCGCCATATTGGATTAAGTCACGTGACTAGTTTTTTCGTATTCCTCACAGCAAACTCTTTCATTTGATACCCATATCATGGGGTGGATTCAAACAGCCAGTCCGCCATCTTGGGGAGGCCGCCATATTAGATTTGTAATGACGTTTTGTATTGTCATCAGAACTCAGAGTGTGTGCAAAATTTCATCCTCATCGAAGACCAGGAAGTAGGTCAAATTAAGATTCCAAGATTTTCTTACATACATTGTCAGTTATAAGTGAAGCTAATAAAAGCGTGTTAAAAATGAATTGCTGTTAGTTTTGTTCGCTATGTAAAATTCGAGAATGGCTAGACCGCTTTGGGCAATTATAATATTAAATTATTAGTGAAAGTTTAGGAAAGGTTTAAGTAAAATGTTATCTCTTACCTGTCTAACTCTCTTCTTGGAGGCGGATACCCTGAACAGCCCGAGGGTGTGCATGCCATTTCTTCTCAGATGCGAGAGGCAGGCGGACACGATCCCCGGAACCTTGGGGCCTCCCAGGCCGGCCTCTTCCAGACCAGCCCAGCCCCATTCTCCTGAGTCACAGGATTCACTCTGGAAAAGTGGAAAAGTTGTGTTAATTTTAGCACAAAAATATTTACTCTATTTTTCTTCATGGTGTGTCGACGGTTTTGTTTTTTAGAGTTCCGTATCTCAAAAGGAAAAATACGGAACCCTTATTGGATTACTGTGTTGTTCGTCTATCTGTTTGTCTGTCAAGATCCTTTACATAAAATCATATATGTACTCAAATCGGTGTTCCCTTTGTGCTATGAAAAATTAATCCGCCTAAGGCACTTGTCTCACCGGCAACGATTAACGAGTAACGAGTAGAGCTAGAACTAGAAACGAGTTCATACGCGACCAAATGACATGACCACTGGTGGCTCTCTCGGCGTGAGTTCTAATCGCTGAGCGAGTGTTATCTTTCATAGCTCTTGTCAAACTAGTGAAGCGAGTGCTCGCCGGCAGTGTGAACAGTCAGCGATCAACTGTTTGTATATGCATCTCTTTTGTTCACACGGAAAGTATATCTATTGTACGTTTCTTGAGCGAGAAAATAGCCGATAGTTAGTCGTTTTTTCGTCGCTGGTGGGACAACTGCCTGAGTCTATGCAGTTAAAAGATATGGCTGTGTATGATATGGCCGCAAGTTTGTAAGGAATCCTCGGTGTTCAAGCCTGAATGGCTTTTGGCTAGTTTTTATTTTATTTTTACGCTGTGGCGGCAACGTTGTGTATACATGTTCTATCCCAAGAATAGGGTGTACTTCTGGGTATATTATTACTGTAACAATCCCTCATTGAAAGGGAGGACCGTCAAAGCGGGAGAAAGTTGCTGACTTAAAAGCTAGAAATACCTAAAGGGAATGAAAACCTTAGCTAATCCGGAATATGCACGTTAAATAAATGAAAAATCAAAAGTCATTTTTTCTAATTAAACTGATAATCAGTTTGAACTAGAGAAGAGACAGTCCCATAAAAACGCCCTTCGCCACTTCCTAGTGTTTTAGCTGGGAAGAAGAAGTGGCGGAAAAAACTCCCCAGCAACATAAAGTTGAAGATGTCAACGGTGTTTAAGAAAAATTTAAGTATTACTTCAATTAGTTAGACCATTACAAGCACTTTTGAAAGTCAAAAAGCAAAAAGATGAAGCTACAGTCCCAGTCACAAAGCATAATAACTTGTGAAAATACCGTAACTGCCCATTCCAAAGCATTGATGTCTGACGAGTTTAGTTACTTTTTATCTTTTGCTGACTGTACTTTATTCTAACAATATTTGATCAGGAACGTGCGATCTTGATAATCACTCCAAATATGCCTCCTAGTCCTGGAGACTCTTTTGCCAAGAAAATGCCATCGCCTCTGGGCCGCGTCTTGTAAATTTTACCCTCCCCTTTTAACAAATGAAGAGCTGTGGTTCCCTTCATCTGTGACCTTATTTAGTTGACGTAAATACTATATTCGTTAAGCTTTTTCAGTCTTTTTTTATTTTTCTACCAACATTACACCGATAAACGCAATCACCCATACAATCACATTCCCTTTCTTCAGTCAGTGTTCCACGCGCGCCTCAAAGAGACGTCACCAGAGGGGCCTGCCAGGGCCACCGCCTGCCGGGGTGAAGAATTGTTCGAAAGAGATACCGCGGTCCCGGAACATAAAAGTCAATAGAAGGAACATGGGTGGGTTTAAGTCAGTACAAGTCTGACACTGCCCCCCGCTCCGCCCAGAGCTGGCGAAGTTATTTGATGATTTCTCATCCGCATAAAAAGCACTCGGTAGTTCGCACAAGGTAAGCAATTTCAACGGATTTATTATAGACCTGGTTATTTTTGTTCAGGGTATATATACACTGTGCGCCCGCGTCATATGATAATTTTATCGCGGCCTTAATGATCAAGATGTGAGGCAGGTAACCGGATACGGATGACGACATGTAACGTCATGAATGACCTATTGACACTGTAATACAAGGTTCTTTCTTAATTACAGATTATTTTCAGATACTTTTTAAATAAGCTACAAAGTTTTTCTTTTAACTTTATTTTCGTAGATTCGCATCATGATTAACATGTTGGTGTCGGCTTCCAGTCTAACCAGAAGCAGCCAGTATTTTATATGGAACCTATCAGACCTCCACACTCCTCCTTGTTTGCGATACTCCTTGGTAAGATTGGTAGTCAGACTTTCGAGTCACTGACTACCTCTAACGACTGTCAAATAACTACAAATGATAGCCGGAACCAGATGATTTCCGAGGCTCGGAGGGAACTCGGTATGTTATGGGTCACAAACCAACCCACCCAAGCGTGACTTTACCTCAAGATCTACCCGAATGGCAGATATTATTGAACCACCTCCTGCCATCAACTGCTAGCGCTGGTGGCCACGCGCGATCATCTGATCAACCCAGCCGCCGCTGGAGACGCCCCGGGCGCCAGGTGGCGCAAGACGACTCCCGGCCACCGCAGATGCGGGCCTGTGGACGGTGAGCTACCCATTGCTCACCGTCCACAGGCCCGCATCTCCGTCCGTCTATTGACGACAGGCCGTGTCGACGGCGCGTTAGTGTTTCACGCGCGCCTCAAAGAGATGTCAGCAAAGCAGGGGGGCCTGCCAGGGCCACCGCCTGCCGGGGCCACCGCCTGCCGGGGTTGCGGGTTGTTCGAAAGAGATACGGCGGCCCCGGAACATAAAGGGCAATAGAAGGAACATGGGTGGGTTTTAGTCAGTACAAGTCTAACACTATACAAACAGCTATTAGCTCTATTCACAATGTGGGAACAATTCAGAATGATAGATGTCACATATCTTCAATTATTTGGTTCAAGGATAATCCGGTTTCCTCACAATGTCTGTTTTCACTTTTTTTAGAGCGCTAGTGACAAATACAAGTAAATTACACAACTATCCCGTTTGCCTGTCTTTGACCCCACGATCCTACAATACAAAAGTTGTGGCTACTACCGCTGAGCCACTAATGCTGCTCTTATAAAAGACACGTGTATATGAAACATATCAAAACGACGCGATTGGCACAGTGGCTGAGCGATTGGCTGCTGCGCTGCGAGTCGCGAGTTCAATTTTCTCACGAAACAAATACTTGTATGGACTACATGGTAGTTGGTCTGGATGTTTGCGAACGCATTTATCACATTTATATAAAAACACATTTATTTTACACACTGTGTCTACGTGTCGTATGAATCTGTCCTATCGCAGGTCTGCTGGAAGAGATTTCTAAATGAAATAAGTAGTAGTGGTCTTTTTCCATCATATGTGTTTCGTGTGTACATAAATAAATAAATAAATATACGCACACACGATAAAGGAGAAATTATTAGTTTGGAGCAACATCTTTTAATTACGCCTTTATTCCTCATACGAATGGCCAGAGGTATACCCTATACGGTGTAGTACATCCATGATTCTTCAGCCATGTGGAAGTCCCATGGTAATAGGCGCCGATACGTGACGTCAAACCCATTGACACTGGAACACAAGGTTCCTTCTTGATAACAAATTATTTTCAGACCGTTTAAAAATAAACTAGGAAGCTTTTTCATGTTCTACAATCTTTATTTTTATAGTTTACGTGGAGAAATTACTCAATGTTTCGCTGAACAATGTTCGGATCGGCTTTGGCGAGTTCTTGCGAATCTAAATTAAAATATTTCTGCGTATTATTAACCGTTGACATTGATGTTTATCATAACATGTTAACGCCTGTTACATTATGTTTACTTTGCACGGATGGTTTGTAGTCGCAATTTTTATAATGTCAAAAAATTCTTAAACAAAAAGGGTTACATTTGCTTGTGAAAATTTGTACGCAAGCAAAAACATGCCTGCTATTATTGTTTTATTTTACCATCCTTTTAAACCATCATTTTAAGTTTTTTTTTTATTATTATAAATTCCTATAAAGGACTGATTGCACGAGCAACCAGTCCTTTGACTATGAGCAGATGTGTTGCCATAGATTGAGTGGCATGCAGAGTCAGTTCCCCAATGGTATTGATTCTTTGTAATTGGTAGCTTATTGAAGGCAGTCCAGGTTCAGGATTTTACGTCTTTTCAGACGTGGATAATTTTAAGTAAAAACAGTTAAACTCATATACATAAACAGCCAAATTGGTTACTGAAATTGCCAGAACTGGCAATTTAATACGAAGGAGAAGACCCTTTTTATTTCAGTTGAGCGTCAAGTGCTATAGCGCTCTGTTCACCAAATATAAGATCTCTATTTCTTTACATATGTTAACAAAATAAAAAAAAATGTCTGAAGAAAAACGAATAGAAAAGTCAATTTCAATAAGGCCATTACTTTAACTTCTAAGCGTGAATCCTAACTAAGAAATGGAATTCATTTTAGTTACCCATTCCCTAAAATAAGTACGTAACTTCGAAAATAATGTACTTACAAGAAACTCCATCGTCACTCGATTACCATGTATTTATCTATACGGGTTTGATGCTCTCCTCCAATAATAAATCGTACTAGGATGAACAAAGTTATTCAGAATGTCTTCTATAGATCTCCAAGCACTGGAGACCGTGACTAAGATACCGCGATCCCCGGAACATAAAGGGCAAAAGAAGAAACATGGGTTGGTTTTAGTCAGTAAAAGTCTCTCGCCCCCGCTCCGCCCAGAGAAGGGAAGTTATTAGATGATTTTCCCTCCACAAAAAAGCACTGGAAATAATAATGATGATACGAACAATGGTCCACTGAAAGGCGGAAACTGGACCCCCAACAAGCGGGGTCCACATGAAGAAGAAGAAGATACGCCGTTGATGCTACTAATAATGAATATCTTATTAATCAACACGCTAAGGATGTGACCACTCTTAAGAAGATAACCATTACTGAAGAAATATTCATAGAAACCTGAGATTAAACAAACTCCGATGTTGAAAATATTTCGAGAGAACATTAAAATGAGTACTACAAACAAGTTATCGAAAACCACGGTACATTACAGAAACGCCTTTAGAGTAATAAATCACCAACATCAAAGACTGTAAATAAATGCTACATAAATATAATATGACGTGTTGGTTTGTCACGATCAATATAAACTAAAGACGCATCGCACATACTTCGCATGCCAAACACTGACTGTAACGACTGGCGTCAGATTGGGTACTAAATATTTACTGGTTGTGACTCAGTCTATACAGTTATCAACATGGTCTGTTGTGAAGATGACTAGATAAGGTGTGAATACTACCATGGCGACCAATAAAGAAGTACAGAAGAAGATGCTGCACTGATAGAAATAAATAATACACAAAGGCAAGATAATGATGACGATGGTGTGGGGTAAAGATAAACATAAAATAGTTACTATAGTAGAAATTAGGATTATAATGAGTAACTTCAAGAAACGACGATTACACCGGGACACAGCTCCATGGTATTGGACTAGCAAGATGACTCCTGGCCACCATAGACGTGGGTCTGTGAATGGTGAGGAATGGGTAGCTCACCGACCGTCCGTCTAGTGACGAGAGGCCGTGTCGATGGTGCTGTTCAATGCGCGCCTCAAAGATGTGTCAGCAAAGCAGACGGGCCTGCCGGGGCCACAGCCTGCAGGGATTGTAGGTTGTTCGAAAAGTATACCGCGATCCCGGAACACAAAGGGCAATTGAAGGAACATGGATGGGTTTAAGTCAGTAAAACTCTGACACTTCCTTCCGCTTCGCCCAGAGCGGGAAGTTGTATGATGATTTCATATCCGAAAAGAAAAAAAAATGCAATTTTCTGTTACTACTGAAACGAGTTACAAACGTTAAAGCGTAAGACTAAATCGTCTTCGTAGAACCTGACTAAGGGCCAGTTAAGTAGGTACAAAAGTAACGATTTCAAACTAAGACGAAACAGATAATACTAAAGCAAACAGGTCAAAACG
This sequence comes from Ochropleura plecta, assembly GCA_905475445.1. NCBI lineage: Eukaryota > Metazoa > Arthropoda > Insecta > Lepidoptera > Noctuidae > Ochropleura > Ochropleura plecta. The sequence goes on from FR997722.1 coordinate 23,358,868, forward strand.
AGCAACTGTTAAAACCGCTATCCCAAACCCATTACATAAACGAAACCTCAAACTGCAATAAATCGGAATTACCCTAACAACAGTTACTGTAACTACGAACACGTAATGCCAACACGATGTTACGATGTCTATCATAAAGGAATGTCTTCAGTCCAACCACAAGAATTTCAAAATGTTGTTTATTAAATCGTCGAACTGACATGCATTCACGAAGACGTGAACCTGTCATTACTTGGTTCATGATTGATATATTGATGATGAACTGATCTGTTATGGCTTGCGTATATTCGCAAACAAGCTACGTTGGTCTATCAAATATTGCACCCTTCTACGACATTTTCTGTGGTTTGATGATGGTAGGTAGCTTTGTCACCTGTCTTGCAATTTCAGTGATGTGTGAACACGTCAATTTAACCCTGCACGCAATACGCAGTTGACGGGCCTGTTGGTCTAGTGGTCAGTGGCCCTGACTGCTGAGCCGGAGGTCGTGGGTTCGATTCCCACCCAGGACAAACTTTGTGTGATGAGCATGATTGTTTGTTCTGTGTCTGGGTGTGATTTATCTATAATATGTATGTATTTATAAATTATATAAGTATGTATATCAGTTGTCTGGTTACCATAACACAAGCTCTGCTTAGCTTGGGATCAGATAGCCGTGTGTGAGTTGTCCCAAGATATTTATTTATTTATTTAATAATTACATCCGAGCTAGGTTGCCTAGTCTCGGAGCAAACCTCTTTTGGAAATGTAGCTAGTCCAATTCCTGACTGACCGGAGTAAAGATTCCCCGATTATAAATACTTGATTCATCGCTTGCAATTTATTTATCGATCAATAAGATTTTCCAACTTCTACTAATTGGACCGTGTTTTTTGGCTCTGTGCGATTGTATGGGAAGGCGAGGTGCAATCAAAGGTTTGCGGAGATATATGCCTATAGCTTTTCAGTGGGCCGTCTATCCAAAACGTAATGTATATGGACCACATATGGGATGGATGTCCCAAAAAGTTCCAAGGTCTTCAAAAATCGCTCCTACTCTAGAAATATCAAAGAATTTTTTTTTACTTTTCATGAATTTGTTGGTAAAGAACAAAACTACTTTCCAGTTTTACAAACAAAATACTAAGATTTTTGTAGTGGAAGATAAACAGTTATTTCTAAAAGTGTGGGAACGGTAAATATATCCCAACTTTACCCTAGACTTACTGACGTGACGGTACAGACTTCTATTCCAGAGAAAACCATGAACAACAGCTCGTACGAACAAACAAAGAAGTTACAGTAATTAATTACCTATGTATAAGAAACACTGGCACATTATTGCAGACTACAGTACAATTCAAAACGTGTATCTCCAAACCGCACCTACGTTCACAGAGACGTGGTGTTTACTCGTCATACGGACGTAAATCTTAAACAAGACGAAGCTCTGTCATTACAAGGATTTATTGACTCGTTAGCTGTGATCTGCGTTGTCATAGCAACGCCTACGTTACGGCCGTCTGCGCAACTGTCTGGGCCCTATTTGTAAAGTAGAAGTAGTTTACTAGGGTAGATAGAAGTTGGTGTAAATTCGTTAGTAGTGAATTCTGTCTGTTTATGATTACATTTTCACTAAGGTCAAACATTTCTGACGACCCTCATCTCAATTGTCGCTCTTTTCTGGTCTTATTTTTCTTCACTCTGCATAAGTTTGCCCAGGTTGATTCATGCCGAGAATCTTACATGCCTCGGAGCACGTTAAGCCTTCGGTTTCGGCTCTTGTTTCAGTCTTACCACGGAGTATTCAGTTACTGGGGTGTGATAGGCTGGCCGATAGAATTTCGCTTCATTTAAAATACTGATACTGATCTGCATTAGGTAAGACTGGAATGGATGAAATCAGCTTTATAATATTCGCCGCACAATGTCTTATTTTGCGGCGAATATATATTTCGGCAGAATACCAGAGTCAGGTATTCTATTTGGCATATACAGAACTGGACTCCCATTTGGTGCAACCTTGAGACACACAATGTCCAGTAATGAGGAATCGTTATAAAAGTAAAGATGTGCCTCTGGGTTATTTTAACTTCTATTTAATTATCTTGTTTTTTCTTATTTTGATGTTTTTTTTTTGTTGATTTTTGTATTTTATTTTGATGTTTTTTTTGTTGATTCCTGTATTATGTCTTTTATTGCATCAAATATATATCTACCAGTATCAGTAAGTATATACGTTTTTGAAAACTTTTATATAAATATATTTTTTTATATAATTTTTGTACCCTATCACAATGTTGTCGTATTTTACCCAAAGGTTGACTGAAACTTGAAGTTTAAATAAATGATTTATCTATCCATCTGGAAGTCAACCTCAATATGGTTAGGAAAAGGTTAGGCTAGGCAGATGATGATCACCTCCTCGCGCGCCTGTTTGAGTGGCGCGCAGAGGCACTACACCGGGGGGAAACTCCGCTACTGCGGCAAATTGCCGCTCAGCGGACAGACCTCCGGTGCGATCTCATGGTGGCATGGAGAGAGCGACTGTCGCAACCCCGTGCAGGGCACGCCACAATAGTGGCGGTAAGTCCCCTCTTTGAGGAGTGGCTGGAGAGGCGTCATGGCGTCCTCACCTACCGCCTGACGCAGGTCCTCACCGGACACGGAAGTTTCGGGAGGTTCCTGCACATAATCGGGTGGGAGGAAACGCCTTGGTGTCACCATTGTGACGATCGCCCGGAGGACACAGTGGAGCACACAGTGGCGGTCTCCCCAGCTTGGGCGGAGCACCGCCGTGCCCTCGTGAGCGAGAGGGAATGGGATGCGGTCACCTCCTTCTGCGAAACAGTAATGCTAGCAAAGGAAGTGGCCGGGCGTTTGAGGGAGAGAACATCAAGCCAACCCAGCCTCCGCGGGAGTCGCCCCGGGCGCCGGGCGCCGCGAGACGACTCCCGGCCACCGTAGATGCGGGCCTGAGGACGGTGAGCAATGGGTAGCTCACCGTCCGTCCGTCTATTGACGACAGGCCGTGTCGACGGCGCGTTCGTGTTTAACGCGCGCCTCAAAGAGATGTCAGCAAAGCAGAGGGGCTTGCCAGAGCCTCCGCCTGCCGGGGTTGCGGGTTGTTCGAAAGAGATACCGCGGCCCCGGAACGTAAAGGGCAATAGAAGGAACATGGGTGGGTTTTAGTCAGTAAAAGTCTGACATGCCCCCCCGCTCCGCCCAGAGCGGGAGAAGTCATTTGAAGATTTCCCACCCGAAAAAAAAAGGCAGATGATGATACCGACTAGCTTTCAATAATCAAGGTCAATGGATAAGTCTTAATCAATTAAAGTTGTTCACTGACATAACGACGTTGTGGTTAATTTAGGTAACACAATGTGTTTAAGAATTACAGGTAAAATGTTGATTCAGGTAAAAGGTATATACTGTTGCAATTATTATTGGGTTATTGGTTTTAGAATCGTGTGTATTGTTCTTTGATAAACAATTTATCTTTTACTAATGAATCTACTTTCGAATGTTTTTTACATTTTCTTTTTTTACAATTTGGCGTACGTGACCATGATCACGCGTTAATTAGTCATCGCATACCTGTCTGTTTGCCATTGTTTGTAATGTTTATCATTCTTTTGATATCTGAATTATTCTTTTTCTGTTGAAAACCTTTGGTGCACTACTCTACTCAATTCTTCATCTCCTGCCTAGCCTTCTTAACTATGTTGGGGTTGCCTTCCAGTCTAACCGGGCCCAGCTGAATGCCTGTATTTTTACATGGAACGACTGCCTTTTTGAACTTAACAACACAGTTAGTATTGGAATCGTTGCGGCACTTCGTGTATTCAACTTTTAAAAATTGTATTCCAACGGGGTCGGGAACAAAATCCAAGTGACAGTTAAGTCAGGCCTACAGAGAGAAGAACCTCCTCACAATACGAGCCCTGATCAGGAGTCCACTTTCAGAACCAAGTTATCAAGCTGCCTAACGAGAGCCTCCTTAGGTATAATTCGAAGCACTTTGCAAGTAAGCCCTTAGCTGAATCGACTATCGGCACAATGATTGCTGAATTCACACCCCACATGTCGACAACTTCGCGGGTCATGTCAATGGTGATATTATCGTTATGCCGATAGTAATTATAGAATTGTTGTGCGTGCCTGATTGATAATTATCACGGCTTAGTGTATAACTTCTGGCAAGCTATTAACTACTATTGCTTGTCTAGAATCAGAAGCCAAAATAAAAAAGTACTCCTACAAACAATTTGTCACATTTCTTACTTACGACAAAATTTTATAGTTCAATGTAAATATAACGTAACCAACTAAATGTGTTACAAACACGATACATAAAAGCGTCGGTCACAAATATAATGCACCACAATGTAATGGCAGTTTACCACATAGTTTCATGCCAGTTTTCTGCTAAACGTGGCAAATGCAACAAATGCGGCGCGGAAAATTTTGTTGTGCACACAAATGTGATTTAGCTTTTGGTATTTGTGTGGTTCCTTAATATTTTTCTCTTAAATGTTAAAGCAAACCGTATCTTAAGGTATGAATCTACATATTATCGGTTTAATGGCACTGAGAAAGAACTGAAGAACTGCAAGTGATACATCACGAGGTGGGCCCTCGTGATGATTTACGACTTGCAGTTCTTCAATTAAGATCCAAGCGACAGTCAGGTCAGGGCTAAAGAAAGCGACTTCCTTATAATATCCGTGTCCAGGACTCCACTATCAGAATCAAATCCTTAATCCAGCTGCCTAACGAGAGGTTTTAGTCAAGGCACTTGGCAATTTGACGGCACGGTTGGCGCAATGGCTGAGGGATCGACTGTTGCGCTGCATTTTCGGGTCTGGCTGTTTGTGTATGTGAGTTTATATATTTGTAAACGCACCCACGATACAGGAGAAATTCCTAGTGTGGGGCAACGTTTTTTTTTTTTAAATTAAGAGAAAGAACTGAAGAACTGCACGCCGTGGTTCATCACAAGGGTCCAATACGGTTTGGTATCCCACATTCGCTATCAGAAATACCTGCCTAACTTTGTCATCATCATTCTCCGGCCCTTACTCCGACTTAATTGGGGTCGGCACAGCATATCGTCTTCTTCAATACTTCGATATTACTTGTCATCTCATCAGACACTTCTTTTCTTGCCATATCGTTCTTCGCACAGTCCCTTCATCGTGTCTTTGGTCTTTTCTTCTACGTGCCTAACGTAGACATCGTTTTAATAGGAAAATGTCAGAATATTACCCTTATTGACAAAACTAATAAATTACCAGGAAATGATTTTAAACTGAACGAAGTACGACAAATGTTGAAGTAATTTTTCTAAAATATTAATTTAGTTTTCCTTATATTTTTTTTAGAGGTAACGTTCTAAGATTATATTTAACTAGGTTTTGCCCGCGGCTTCGTTCGCGTTAAATTCGGGGTAACCTAGTTCCCCTTTCCTGATTTGCAGCTACCTGTAGTTTTTGCTCTTACGCATTATTTATTGTAAGTTTTTCCTCGACTTCCCTCGTTCTCCCTTAATTCTCATTTTTTTCTAAAAAGCCTATGTCCGTCCCCAAGGCCCCAACTATCTCTGTACCAAAATTCATCGAAATCGGTTTAGCCATTAAGGCGTGAAGACGTAACAGACAAACAAACTCACTTTCACCTTTATAAAATTAGTATGTAGCCTATTGCGATGGATTTAACCTGATGCAATCTGTTGATGAAATTAGCCGATTTATCGGTTCGTTGAAATTTGGGTAGAAAAGTCAATGAGATGTGTACTCATATCTCATTGACTATTAGATAAGACATGAGTACTTGTATCATATGGCGGCACGGTTGGCGCAGTGGCTGAGAGATCGACTGCTGCGCTACGTGTCGCAGGTTCGATTTCCACGGAACAAATATTTGTATGACCTGCAGATAGTTGTTTTGGGTCTGGCTGTTTGTCTATGAGGGTTTAAATGTTTATAAACGCACCCACGATACAGGAGAAAGATTCCTAGGTTGAGCCAAAGTTATCTTAAAAAAAAAATGATCCAAATCCTGCAATAACCCTTCCTCTTAGCGAGTGAGAAAAGCGAGTTGCATGTCTGATAGGCCCAGGTGCACGGCTACGTCACCCATTACGTGTTTTGGCGACCACTCCACAACTATTTCTGCGCGCTCAAATGGCGAATGACGAATTCTAGCATTTACATGACCACTCTTACTTGACCCTCCTGACCCCTCTCTATCAAAACAAGTCAGGTTTGAAAAGGGGATTTGTTGGGGATCGAAAGGGTCATTGAATATTGGACGTTTTGTCCCGTCGGGACCGGGTTGCAGTAGAAAATAGATGTCAATTGTATTATAGACTGATCGATTGATGCATCTTTCAATTCATCAAACAGTTCTATTGTTAGTTTTTGTGATCTATTTTTGGATTCGATGTTTGGTTATCGAACTTTGTGGTTATGACTCATTGTAGCTGTAAAATTCTTACATCTGGATTTAACGCTGCCGATAGACAGGCAAAATTGATGCTTTGAGCTACTCATTGTATTCATTATGTTATAATATTCGGTAGAGTTTGCATCGTAGCTTAGATTTGATCTTTTTACAGTCTAAGAAAGTTCCGGATACAAGATATGCAACCAATTTGCTATCAGATTTCGGTTTTTTTAGACTGTTACGTAATCAGCTAAATCGTTCCTTGATTTTAACATTGCTTCCAGTTTTTTCAAGGGCTTATATTAATTGTTCTTGGGTTTTTATTAAATTGATTTAATGTCTGTGTAGGTGTTATAATATTTTACTATTTGAAGGTTTCTATGGGTGTATGCCACCCTAAATAAAGTTTATACATTCATTATTTAGATTATATCTTTTCAAAAGTTTTACTATAAAATCAACATGTGACCACATAGGACAGTTAACTATCTTTCTGTTTTTTTTAAATTTGGAAATCCCTTGTAAATATAAAGTTGAAAATATAACAAGTGAAGGTTTATCGAAATAGACAATAAGCTCACGCCTCTTTCCCATGGTCGACTTTATTATATTCCTTTTGATTTGTTCGAGTAGAAACTGTAGTAACTGCTAAAGTTTGTGACTTCTGCACGAATTTTGATGAAAGACACACAATGTTTAACCATAAAAACCTTTTTACATCACGACCACACCACGCGAGGAAAAGCAGGGAGGCATAATGACAACGGGCAATGATGGTTGCCAAAACTAGGCTGAAATAAAGACTTACATCATCGCCCTTCTCCAGGGCTCCGAGAGAAGCCAGTGAAGCGCGGGAGCCGCCATGCTGCTGCCGTCGCAGCGCACGTTCACTCTCCACGCACTGCGAAAGTGGCACTCCGAATACACTGCCGCCCGTTGAATCTGGAGAAACAAAAGAATATTCATATGATTCAAAATGAAATGAGAAATAGAAGGAGATCTTAATGTCAGCTAGAACTAATAACATATACGCTTAGTTGAACCTGTAGGTAGAAATTTTCATAGCAGTCACATTACGGTAAACTATCAACTACTAGGTTTTTAGACGAACAATGTGAACCGAAATGAAGATGGACCTCTAAAGCACTAGCGCCTAGCCCATAATGATATTTTCAAATTTCGGAATGGCTTATTTAGGGAATTGCTATTCGAGTCTGCACGACCAAGCTAATGCATTAACTGACGCGATTCGAGAAGCACATACCTAAACTGAAACCAGACTTCCGTATCGTGAGCATCCTGGGCATTTCGTGGTAACTCAAGATGGGCTTCCCCGAAAAGGTAGACGATAGTACATTGTCCTACACCCATCATACGTCTGTATTTGACGGCATTCAGTTCACGTATCAGGGGGCGGGTCTAACATTTAGACAGCATTTTGTCAATTGATTATTTACTTCATACTTTGTATTAAAACTGTTTATATGATCTGTCTGCAGTACCAAATTGACCTCTACTCTAGGCAGACAAATTTTGTCATCGACGTGATGGCCCAGAGGTTAAGAGTCTTTCCTCTCATTCACGAGGTTATGAGTTCTTATCCGGGCAAGTACCAATGTGATGTTTTCGGTGCATTGTACTTTCTTAAGGTCATCTAACACATCACAGACAACAGTAAACCTGGACTTATAATTAGCATAAGTTTAAAATCGTCAACCCGTCTTGAGCTTACGTGGTAAGCAATGCTCGTGCCTTCTCTGTTTGAGAAGAGGCGTTTGCCCAGCTGTGGGACAGTTATCGGCTAGTATTATTATATTTTATGGCATCACGATGAAATCATTTAACAATCTTAATCTTATCAAGAAGAGTATAAGAACATTATCTTTCTATTTCACCATAGTTGCATAGGTTTTTATTATTATATTTTATATTGTATTTATGTTATATATTTGTCTTTGTACTTGTATGTATGTTAGTATATTCTTATATTGTATTTAGTCATTATTTGCTTTTTATGTATTCTTTTTACGCACTGTGTCTACATCTCTTTTTATTTACTCTCCTTTCGCAGGTATGCTGGAAGAGATTTCTATAGAAATAAGCATTACCTTTGTACCTGTTTTCTATTCCTGTCTTTTTTCTGTATTCAGTGTGTATGTACATAAATCGTTAAATAAATAAATCTTTTGAGATTTATTTATTATTACTTTTATTTTAAGCAGTGGTCGTTATATGCGTTTTGGGGGTCCAGAAAGATGGGTGCCTCTTTCAGACTTTTTCCACTACATTAAACGACTTTTAACTTGACAAAATTTTCCGTTGCTCTTGACAATCAAATACAGCATGCAGCTGATAGGGTAACACTCCTACGCGCTTAAGTCTTTGTAGAAGTAATGAACTGCCATATAGAAATCAATTTCCTAAAATTGACAGTATTTTTTTTGCATAAAAAAATGGAAAATCATCAAATAACTTTCCCCGGTTTGGGCGGAGCGGGGGGGGGGGTGTAGACTTGTGCTGACTAAAACCCACCCATGTTCCTTCTATTGCCCTTTATGTTCCGGAGCCGCGGTATCTCTTTCGAACAACCCACAACCCCGGCAGGCGGTGGCCCTGGCAAGCCCCTCTGCTTTGCTGACATCTCTTTGAGACGCGCGTGGAACACTAAGGCGTCGTCGACACGGTCTGTCGTCAATAGACGGCCGGACGGTGAGCTATCCATTGCCCCCCGTCCACAGCCCCGCATCTACGGTGGCCGGAAGTCGCCTTGCGGCGCCCGACAGCCGGGGCGTCTCCCGCGGCGACTGGGTTGGTTTGAGGTTCTCTCCCATAAACGCCCGGCCATCTCCTTCGCTAGCATGACTGCTTCGTAGAAGGAGATAGCCGCTTCCCATTCCCTCTCGCTCCGGATCATGGACTGAACCAGGGCCGGACGCGAAGATCGCCGCCGCAAAAAAAACTGACAGTCTTACTGCTTCTATTGAGAATTCTATAGACAAACTCCTCAATCCCCAAAATCCTTTCAGGACATCCAGATCTATTCTCTGCTAGGAATTAAATGCCACTCTAATATTAACCCGTCTATTTACACCGTGGTATTAATATGATGCTAACCGCTTCATAAAGCTAAGCGCGGGCGCAGACGCGCGTAACAACTGCGACAAAGGTCGGGTCTATTCCGGGCGCAGTCGTCGTATGCGCAGCGTTGGTACGTTGCTAATGCGGTAGCCATGCATTTTTCTTGTCATCATCATCTTCTTCATATTTATGAGCTCCTAGTACTTTTAGGTACTGGCTTGCAGGTAAGGGAAAAAAGAAGTCTTTGCCAATCTGTCAGTTATATGAGAATATGAGCTTGTAGACGTGATTTTGGACTTATTTGTATTGTAACATATTTGTATGAAGGTTCCCATGTCGTTACTTACTGAAGTATCTCTCAGAGTGCGACCGGTCTGAAAATTGTCCGCTTCGGTTTGGCAGGTTCTAGCACCTATAACTTTTGTTATGAGAAGTTTAAAAGAGATAAATGATAAATGATAAATGATAAATGATGTTTATTTTGCAAGTAGGTTTTCACAAACACTTTTACACGTCTTTTTTTTAAAACTAGATGAGGCCGGTGTTTCGTACCCGACTACTCTGAGAAGAAACAGCCGAAACAAACTCAGAGGTCATAGTCTCTTTTAAAGTCCAGACAAAAAATCTTGGTCAACTTACATGAGGACTATGCAGATTAGTGTCTGAAGTGGTCTTTTTAAGAAAGCACCACACAGATTGAGTAGACCTGTCCAGTCAGTGCAAGCATTTGTCAGTTATCGTGTAGCTCGACTCATAGCCCAAGGAGCTCAACGAAACGACGAACAATACCAAAAAAAGGACATTGGTGAAGGTCCCTAATAGTACTCAACTGCCAGACAATCGTCAAAAACAAGCAAAGTAAATAAAAATTATGATCGACATGGTCCTCACATTCACAATAAACAACTACAGACTAGAAAATATGTACAAAATAAATTAATGAGATCATAATGATCTCATAAAATGTCATAATAAAAAAAAAATGTAAAATAAAATAAAAAAAAATTTATAAAATATAAAACAAAGTAAATATCAATGTCAAATATTAAATGTCAGTGTATAGAATAAAGGAATAAACAATAAATAATTGAAACAAAGGAAAATTTTGATAAAAAAAAACTATTGTAATTTGTATGCTAAATGAGATATACGGCAAATTTAAATGTATAATATTACATCCACGTTTAACCTTTTCCCAAATATGTTAAGATCCATTTCAGTCTTACCAGGTTCACCTGAATATTACATAGAACTACAGCAAATCTGTCTTCCACAACCCAAATAATAACTGGGCGATATGGAACTCCTTTGTAAGACTGGCTGTCAGATTTTCGAGCCTCTGACTACTGACTGTCAAAGACACATGATAACTGGGACCGGTGGCTTTCCGAGGCACGGAGGAAACTCGGTATATAATAGCTGAACCCCAATCTACGGCCCAACCAAGGCAAGCTGAACCTCAAGATCAACAAGAATATTATATCATCTATCTGATCTCAAATCGCACCGCTCATAAGACTACACTTTTCCACCAATGGCAGAATCATGGGTTGGCATAGTTATCTAGAGCACCAACCGAGCTCAATACAGACAATGGCTACGCGAAAAAAAACAAAGCTGTACTGTTCTTTTCTCAGCTTCCCAACATTTATTATAGATTTGTACAAACATTTGTCAGCTGGAAGCAGTCTGAATAGCCTAATTATAAACCACAAACCAACACAAAAATCCTAGACAATACCCACCCATATGTTTTTCATCACCGTCTTTACTTTTTTGCTTCGATGATGGATGAAAAGAATAGGTCAGCCCCAACATTACCCCTCATATTTGTATGATGACTAACTATTGCTATTTAAAACCAAACAATAATAGAGAACCTAGTCATTTTCCGTGGGCATGAGGAAGCGAATGTTTACACACGGAACGGAGTGTATGAGCCTCTCAAACAAGTCATACAATTGGTATTTTGATGTAAAACATACAAAGTTATATTTCATGAGGATTGTAACCATGTTGCGTGAATTATAGACAAATATACATTCATCAGATATGATTGCTAAAGATGTGGGTGATGGTTGAAGACGGTGCACGTGCTTTTTTATTTGATAAGTTGGCAAACAGACAGACAAGCCTGAAGCGAAGTAGTTACACCTGACATACCAAGAGTATTACGTGCTACACAAAGAGACAAAGTTGCAAGTTGTTACTTACGAACTTATTTTCCCGACAAGATTATTTCTGGTGCTAAAACGAATGTAGTTCAGTCTAAATAACATCTATTTTGAACAATTTGATCTAATTCGTTGTAAGTGAAGGATGCGTTTTTATTGTCAATTATAGGATTAATCATGCTCATGACGTTTTCTGAAACTACAGCACATACAAATACGATTTTCAGCCATCTTTCTTCAAGACTAAGATATCGAACCCTAGGGCTTATGCTTAAAATGAATGTGGCTATAACACCGCTTTTTAAAAACAAGCAGACCCATTAAACGAAAAATGGCGACGTTTAAACTAAAATACGTTTTTTCTTTATTATTAGGGACACTGCCACATTGCTTGGCAAAAGCCTCCTCATATTTTTCTAAATAATCGATGTACGAAAACCGGTTACAACTGGTAACTGATGAAGACCACACACGTAAAGCCACTACTTCACTTTCACACATCTGCACCAATTTTCCCATCATCCAAGGCCGAATTAACTAAACAAACCTATTTGCAGGTTCCCGAGAAAATAGCAATAAAAACGCGGTTGGGCCTATCAAAAATGTGTGTGTATGTGGGTAGTCAAACAATATAGGCGCGCGTTGACGGACACTTCTCAAAAGCGAGTCTGCTTCTATTTTTAAAACTGTACTATACGCCAGAGTTGGCGCTTACGATATTTTAAAATTCATATTTTTTTCTTCGTGTTCGATTTTTGTATCATAGATGAGTCAGTTTGTTTTTTTTTCTAATCGATTGGCGTTTACAATTGTTTTGTGTTTTTTGTCAATTGTCGTTGAATTTGCAAGAACTTTTTAGTGTTAGCGAATGCGATTGCATTATTCGAACATTTACAGTTTTTGCATTTTGTTTTCAGACATGTCCTTGATTTATGACTACCTTGATAAAAAAACTTACCAATTTAACATTTTTAACATTATGAAAAATATTTGTTTATCTTATAGCGATATTTTGCACTTGACCTAATTCAAATTTCTGTTCAACATACAATAATCTCTCGTTTTTTCTCTGTCACAAGACATTTATAATTTTAACACTAGCATTTTCAAATTGTGTAAATTGCATGGAACAAACACTGGCATTTTCAAAAAACTAAAAATATACTTTAACATAACGACTATAGCAACGTTTATCGTTTACACAAACTTCCTATAAAAACTGGGGCGTATCTGAACGTTGCAAAACATTGTCCAGACGCTTCTCTCTCTTCATGACGGTATTGTTACACCTTGATACACTAACGCCGACCAATCAACATGGGTACTGGACTCCAATCAAGGTCACATTTACTTTGGATCAGAATAAAAATAAACTGTCTCATCTACACAATGTACACTTATAAAAGACTAGCTTTCGCCCGCGGCTTCGCCCGCGTAAAATTCGGGATAAGACAGTTCCCCTTTCCTGATTTGCAGGTACCTGCCACCTGTAGTTTTTGCAAAGTTTCCCCTTTTTTTCCCTCTTTCTCCCTAACTTTTCATTCTTTTAAAAAAAAGCCAATGTTCGTCTCCAACTATCTCTGTACCAAAATTCATCAAAATCGGTTTAGTCATTTAGGCGTGAAGAGGTAACAAACAAACTCACTTTCGCTTTTATAATATTAGTAAGGATGTATTGTGTTTTTTTTGCGGATGGAAAATCATGAAATAACTACCCCCGCTCTGTGCGGAGCGGGAGAAGTAAAACCCACCCATGTTCCTTCTTTAGCCCATTATGTTGCGGGGCCGCGGTATCTCTTTCGAACAACCCACAACCCCTGATGCATTGTGTATTAACGGCACAGTTTGTGTAGTGGCTAAGCGATTGTCTGCTACGCCGCGTGTCTGCGCTTGTGATCCTATCACGGAACAAGTATTTGTGCAAACAACTAGTAGTTGTTCTGGCTCTGGCTGTTTGTGAATGTGAGTTTAAATGTTTGTAACCGCAACCATGAGGCAACACAGTGTCATGGAAAATTGTTATAAATTTGCATGCTTTAATTATGGCGGAATGTGTTCTGCACGATAATCCTTTTGTAAGATCGTTTTATACCACACTAGCCTTTGCCCGCGACTTCGTTCGCGTTAAATTCGGGGTAACACAGTTCCCCTTTTCCGATTTGCAGGTACCTGCTACCTTTAGTGTTTTTGCGCCTTATTTATTGTAATAGCAAAGCTTAATTTTCCCTTTTCTTCCCTCTTTCTTCCCCATATTTCAATTTTTAAATTGAATTAGGCTATGTCTGTCTCCAGAGTCCCAACTAGCTCTATACCAAAATTTATCAAAATCGGTGTAGCCATTTAGGCGTGAAGACGTAATAAACAAACATACAAACAAACTCACTTTCGCTTTTGTAATATTAGTAAGGATTTTATGCCAATAAATATACTTGCTTGCTAGTTATGATTCTGTTAATAATTAAAATGTATTAATGATGTCATAATGTGTGATGACGTTGGTATTACATGGTTCCATTTGATATGCTTCAAGAACGCGTTAAAGCCAATTTTATCAAACTGTTTGGACCAGCCTATTTGGTCAACTTGAACCTCTATAGTATGATCAGAAGTTCTCAACTAAACATTTTCTTTCTACAACGTTACGATTTACGCAGTTATAAACACAGGTGAAGTTTGTTCCGACCTTGCAATAAAAGCCGACAAAGTTAAGAAACTCACCCAGAAAATACCGGAGTAACGGTTTATTTTAGCGGCAAATGTAAATATTAAACATTCGGTAATAACTGTGTTTACATAATAAAAGTGACCCCTGTGAATTAGTTTGCGTATCATGTTAGTTGTTATTGCAATCTTGCAACAATCTTGTAGCTAATTTTGATTGTGACATGGGTTTGCTTGTGACGCGGAGGGTGAGGTATTGTAGTGAGGAAAGTTTTGGGTATAAATGTGGATAGGAACACGAATAGTAAAAGGACTTAATAAATGATGGATGAATCAAATCAAAAGCATTTATTTCAAGTAGGCCAATTACAGGCACTTTTGAACTATTGATACGTTGATAGCAATAAAATTAAAACTATAGTCCCAGTCACAAGTAATAATAACTGTGAAAGTACTGTAGTTGCCGATTCCAAAACGTAGATCTCTATGGAGAAGATTGGGCAAGGAACTCTATGGACTTTGAAATAATGGCTAGAATAGAGAGAGATGAGTAATAAGTAGAGGAGTATGGACGAAAAAGGTATGCTGCGTCCACCACAAATAGATTGGGATACGGGCAGGAAAATGATGATATGGGTTTTCTTGGAAAATGACCAGCGTTAACTCAGTGATTATAGCCCCGATTTATTTGTCATAGGTTACAGCTTCGAATCTAGACAGGTTATCTACTACTAGCTTCCGCCTGCGAATTCGTCCGCGTGACATAGTTACTTTGGGCTAACTTTAACCCGCGTGATGATCGAAAAAAATACATTTTACTCTTCCCTTTTCTTCCCTCTTACTCCCCCTTTTCTCACTTTTTTAGCCCATGTCCGTCTCCATGGTCCTAACTATCTCTATACCAAAATTTATAAAAATCTGTTCAGCCATTTAGGCGTGACGTAGACGTAACAAAGAAACTCACTTTCGCTTATATAATATTAGTAAGGATGTGTTACTTATGTCTTAAAACAGTGAAAGAAGACATCGCAAAGAAAAGGCATGTTGTTTTTTTTTCCTGCCCGTGTTTATTTTGGGATCGGCGCAACACGATTTCTTCTTCCATTCACCCCTGTCAGACGTCACGGCATCCTTTTTCATATCGTTCCTTACACAATCCATCTATCTTTTCTTTGACCTTCCTCTCCGTCTCCATCCATCAACTTTCATTCATGAAGAAACTTGCAAATAATAGTGTAGTTCCTTTAAGAATAATGTGTTCCTTAAACATTAGAAAACGCGCGTTATTTTTATCATGCTACAGCTATTCGGTCAGTATTCGCGGAATTCGCTCCGTCATTCGTAGGTAGCAACATGCCGCTGTTTCTATGTTCATGAATACATGTGTACGTTAGTTAAGTTTGGTTTCTAAGGTCAAGAAGACAATATACCAATGAAGAGACGCCAGTGCGAGGCTAGTCATGTTATCTAGGTTGTCTATAACTCTTGCTCTGGCGGAGTGTAAGGGAGTGTCAGACTTGTACTGACTAAAACCTATCCATGTTCCATATTTTGCCCTTTGTGTTCCAGGGCCGCGGTATTTAGAAAACGACGAGAGAACACACGCAACCCCGGCAGGCCCCTCTGCCTTGCTGCATCTTGGAACATTCCCGCACCGTCAACACGGCCTGTCGTGACTAGACAGACGGACGGTGGGCTTCCCAATGCTCACCGTCCACAGACTCGCGTCTACGGTGGCCGGGAATCAACACATGGCTTCCGACGCCCGGAGCGTCTAACGTGGAGGCTATCAAAATTAAGTTATGTCACAATATCCGACCGAAGTAGTTGAAGAGTTGTATTACTAGCTTTTGTCCGAGATTTTGCGATTCGTTCTAACTCATGTCATGGTCTATTTGTGGGTCATACATCGAAATCTGAATTGACAGTTCCTTTCGTATTTGAAATACTGTGGTGTGGATTATTGGCAATTAACCTGCTGACTGGCCATGTCATAGTTATAATGCAAAAGCTCGGGCCTACTTTCTTTCTTAAGGGGAAAAGAATCCAGAAATTTCGAGAGTGAGCTGAACTGTTGATTTTAGATTGATAACTACGTTACGATGTTTGTTTAGGGATTCCCCGAGTATAATCTCACTAAATAAATAATGGTATTGTTTATTAGAGGTTAGTATACATACTGCAAACATCCGCAGATCACAAAGCTGATTTTTGGCATTTTTTAAATTAATCTAACTATACCAGCATAGTCTATCTTATGTTTTTATCATCTAAAAACTCATTATTAGAGTAGTATGCTTTTTAATCAAGATTTCTTTAGATGAGATTTAAAATGCTTTATTGTGGTTTTACTTCTTCAAGTTTTTGTTAATTTATTAAAAATCTTTGGACCCATGCCTAGACAACTCTTAGAGAAAAGCGCAGTTAATCTTTTTAACTTTAGTATAGTCTTGGAAAGAAAGACTACATCCGGACCAATACCATCTCATAATGACCCTACTATTGGAACACATTTCTTTTGTATGTGAGAACGAGGGTAGTCATCCATCTCGCGGGCTCAGTGCCTTCTAATTTTGGTTCCTTACATTTCAAACCAATGTAGACCACCGCCGCTCTAGCATACAAACGAACAAATGTTACATCTAGTAAATTCGCATTATTATTTCATTGCACAAATTAATTTTAACGTGGCATGACTTGGCACATTAAAGCTTATTTATAAACTAGACTTATTGATATATTAGGCTAGCCGAATGGACCCTGTCCGTATATTGTTTACCTAAATTGTCAGGAAACGCGCCAACTGAATTTATCTTCAATAAGTAAATCGTCAAGGCAATGTCGGACAACGCAATTATGGTTCCGTAGTATGTGTGTTTGATTACATTGTGCAATCTAAAACCAGATAATCGTAACAGCTAGAATATCACCGGTTACTTTAAAAGTTAAAAGGTATATGGATAATAGTAGAAAAAAACTTTTTTTTTAAGTTACTAGATATTTATTTTCGTGACCAAAGAGTTGGCCTTTTCTCCAAAGAATTAGCATTGCCATCCAACGCGGTAATGCTTCTGGGCATTTTACTTGTTGACAGCAATGCGGACGAATTTTGACACACTGTAATTATTTTATAATTTTTATACTTGTACATATTTTATTATTAGTTTATATCTATTTGAAGTTTGTAAATAATAGTTAGTGCTTAGAGAAACAAAATAAAAAATAAATTAAAATAATACTTTCGTAACGAAGAAGTTATCTTTTTAACGAGATATTTTGATTTCCTTTTTTTACTAGCATAGAATGCAGACTAAAGTTAATAAGGTTTTTAGAAACAACTAATTGTTTGTAAACGCACCCACGACAGGAGAAATTCCTAGTGTGGAGCAACGTTTATTTTTTTTAAAAAAGCTGTGTGAGGGGAACTGATTTCTTAAAGGTTTATCCATTTTTAACTTCATGAGTCACGTTTCTAGTCACATTTTTTAAAACTAAACGTGTTAGATATTTTATTTCATAGATGTTATTGTAACAAGGAACCCTAAACCCAGTAATTTAAATAGCATTTTAACGAAAAAACGTTCCTTAAAACATGGTTATTGCGGGGGCAGGAGACTGGTGAAATATTCCGACAATCTGTACCTGTGCCAAGAGTAAGTTGGGAGTAAATCACGGCGTTCACACGAGTCGTGTTATCAGAACTGCGCTATCAAACTACCATCGATCGTCATCTACTGAGTTGTGATTGTGACATCTGTTTGGCAGGATATAAATATCAGGCTTGGCCTTGTGGGGGGTCGAATGGCAAGTCATAGGTCTCGAATTCGATACCAAGCCACCCAGGGTTGCGTGTTGTTTGAAAGAGATACCGAAGCCTCGGAAAATAAAGGGCAAAAGAAGGAACATGGGTGGGTTTTAGTCAGTACAATTCTGACCCTCCCCCCGCCCCTCCAACAGCGGGGAAAGTTATTTGACGTTTTCCCATCCATGTTCGCGGTATTTCTTTGGAACTAACTCGCAACCCATCCTCACGCATTCGCACATTATATCCAAAAATTGGTGTGTGTTTGTTTTCAAACTCAAGACCCATGTCTTGGCAGTCTCAGTTATATCACTAAGCTATCAATGCCTAGTTCCAAGTAATAGAGAACGATCCCAGTTCAACTAATTAGACAAAAATATAGATTTTGTTTCAAATCCTTACTAATATTATAAAAGCGAAAGTGAGTTTGTTTGTTAAGTCTTCACGCCTAAATGGCTAAACCGATTTTGATGAATTTTGGTACAGAGATAGTTGAGACCCTGGAGACAGACATTTAAAGTGAGAAATGAGGAAGAAAGAGGCAAGAAAAGGGAAAACTTAGCTTTGCTATTACAATAAATAAGGGGCAAAGACTACAGATAGCAGGTACCTGCAAATCAGGAAAGGGGAACCGTGTTACCCCGAATTTATCGCGAGCGAAGCCGCGTGGAATACCTAGTAATTCATACTTTCGTCACCGCCAGCTGGAACGTGTGAAAAAGCACGTCGTAGCGGGAAATTATAATTTCGGAATCTAACAATCACAGCTAACATTGAAATGCCTTTCTTTAGCGAGCAAACGTTTCGAACTGGTTCGCGCTATAAACTTTTTTAGGTAAACAATGTACAGTTGAACTGTAAATATTTGAAGTGGAGGCGTTTCTGTGAAACTGTGGAGATACAAGAGGTATGCGATTTTGTGTCCTTGGCACACAATTTCAGCAATAGGTTATGGCAACATAACATCACACCTTGTCATTCCAGAAGGGTTAGACAGAGGTATTCCTAATAAAAAACCCACATTTCGCCAGTTGTATAAAGAATGATATGAAGAAGAAAGGAGTAAATGATGCTGATGACAGGGATAGGGAGGAATGATGACAGGGGAACATGGAAAAAAAAACGTGTTGCTCCGACTCCAAATTGTTTTTTTAAAACTTTGCCCCCACTAGATATTTCTCCTGTATCGTGGGTGCGTTTACAAACATTTAAACTCACATACACAAACAACCAAACCCGAAACAACTAACTGTAGGTTATACAAATATTTGTTCCGTGCGGGGATCGATCCCGCGACACACAGCGCAGTAGTCGATCGCTCAGCCACTGCGCCAACTGTGCCGTCATATGCTAGACTAAGAACAGAATAACTAAGACTAAAGACATATTAATATGCGAAAATCTGCACCAACTTTTCTGAGGTGGGAGTTACGACACAACCCGTAGCGCCAGTCATAAAAACTATACAAAATAAAGTCGAGCATATTAAAAGCGGTTATACGGTTCTCTGTGGATTAATACATTCACTGCCATTTCGACTTTTACGACTCCGCGACTAATACATGGGTTTTCCCCGAGAATAGATAAAAACGATTTTCATAGAAATGCAATAAAAATTTGGATAAGAAACTTGTTTTTTCCTGTTTGTCGAAGTCAATATGAAAAACATTTTCCTTTTTCTTGGTCTTTTCATTCACAATTCACTTATAGGATGACGTTAAAAAAGTATCCTTATATTAAACTTATGGAGTCGAGAGAAAGAAAGAAAATCCCTTCAGTACGGGCAAAATAGAAATCTTGTAAGTATATAAAATTCTCGTGTCATAGTTTTAGTCGTCATACTCCTTTTTACTCGATTTTTATAAAATTTTATATATATATTCAGTGGATCTGAGAGGAGCTCGTGGCTAAATAATAGCAGCCGCTCGGGTCGATCTTTAGGTTAAGCCGCGCTTGCCTAGGTTGGTCTGTGGATGGGTGACCACCCGTTACATACCGAGTTTCCTCTGTGCCTCGGAAAGCACGTTAAGCCGTTGGTCCCGGCTGTCATTTGTAGATCTTTGACAGTCGTTACAGGTAGTCAGTGTCCCGAAAGTCTGACAACCAGTCTTACCAAGGGGTATCGTATTACCCAGTACTAACTGGCTTGTGGAGGTTAGATAGGCAGTCGCTCCATGTAAAATACTGATATTCAGCTGCATCCGGTTAGACTGGAAGCCGACCCCAACATAGTTGGGAAAAGGCTAGGCAGATGATGATTCAGTGGATCTGAGAATCGTTCGTATTCTACTTTTCATACCCCTAAGTGATTAGAGTGGCCCTCTTCAGAAAAGGACCTGCATAGCGGTTGAAGCCGCAGCACAGCTAGTATCCTTACTAATATTATAAAAGCGAAAATGAGTTTGTTTGTTTGTTACCTCTTCACGCTTTAATGGCTACATTTTGATGAATTTTGGTACAGAGATAGTTGGGAACCAGGAGAAGGACATTGGCCACTTTAAAAAAAAAAGTGGGATGTGAGGGAGAAAGAGGGAAGAAAAGGGAAAACTTAGCGTTGCTATTAGAAATCAATAAGGCGCAAGGGGAACTGTGTTACCCCGAATTTAACGCGAGCGAAGCCGCGGCCAAAAGCTAGTAGGTATATAAAAGAGAAAAGTACTGACTCATTCATCACGAAATCTCAGAAACTAGAAGAGATCATTTAAGGACGTAGGTGCTCACTAAGACGGGATTTTAATAAATTCAACCCCTAAGTGGATGAAACAAGGTAGCAAAGTTTATGGAAGAACGCAATTCCTTGGACTTGAAATTACACGCTAGACACCGAAAAGCTGAGAAGCGGGTTAAACCGCTGGGTAAAGTTATTATTAAATAAAAATCACCCGTTAATTACTCCCCCTTGTACTAGGGGCCACCTATTATTTTAACCCTTCATTGTCTCATTGCTGGGCAAAAGCCTCCGTCCCCTCTTTCCACTTTTTGCGATTTAGTGCGACTAGTCAATCCTTTTAGAAAGACTTAAAAGTCCCGCTATGACCTTTTGAGCCTGATACGTTGACGTTTCTTGCCGTTTGTTTTCCACTAATAGATTAATTTCGCCCATTGCCATCACTCCTCCGACATGTGGCAGACGAACGTACGTCAGGTTACGTACGTAGTGGTTCCTAGGTTAAAACCTAGGCAAGCCTAAGCCTAGCAATTTAAAATATGGTATGCCTTAAATATTTAGTCCGATAAACAAATATTTCGTCCAGGGTTTGGGCGTTTATGCATGTGAAATCTAGAGCAACGCAAAGCAGTTTTATAGACCCGAATCCTTTTATTAAGCTTAATTCGAATTAATACTCTATACACATATTAAAACCTCAAGAATTCCTAAATACTATCTACTAAAACTAAATAAAACTGCACAACAAAACATTTGCTCGCAACTTAATTATTGACTGACAAGTCGTAAATCTTAAGAGTAGGTGTTAAACCGAGATCAAACCAGAGTTTTACGATATTCTGGTTTACATCTCAATTAAATAACTATACGTATTGTTTACACAAGTATTTATATACTTCATTGTTCTGGGAATAACTAAAAATAGAAATACTTTTCGATCATACGGCACGGACCTGACTTTTTGGACCAAATGACGTAATTACATGCTTAGTAGTCCGGTCAATTTAGACATTCGAAGTTACCTAAATTCCCACCTAGCTGCAAATCGGTAAGATTGTTTAAAATATCATTAAAAACAAAATTTGAAAGTTCCCCATCTTTCCCCTGTAAGGAAAAAAAAATGTTCAAGTTCAAAGGTAAAAAAAATAGGTCTTTCGCGATTTTCAGCAAAACAGTAAGTTTTATCATAAAAATACCTCAGACAAAAACTGTAGATCATAAAATTATCTACAAAAAATTAATAAATACTTTTTTCCTACGAGCCACCGTTTTTGAGATATAACGATTCTAAAAGTTGTAATCGTCATAATATGCATGAGTACGCCACGTATATATCTATAGTTGTAATATATGTTTAAATATTTTTCTATCGGTCATTGTAACTTACACTACTTATATAAAATATACATAAGTTATAACTATAAGAATATCAGGTAAAATGAAAACCAGTCAATTAATTTATACGCCATCGTAACCTTGAGAAAACATCTGTCCCCTGTTCAATTGTGTGCGTGGCTAGGTCTTATACCTGCTATAATAAATGAAATACTGTTAGTCTTGAACGCCAGTTGGTCCAGTCCGATCACTATGTACGGCAAGCCTATCCCCTGGGAGAAGCAAGCCAAATACTTAGGTGTCATTCTCGACAGCCACTTGTCCTTCGCGGCACATATCAAAGCGGCTCGTTCGCGCGCTGCCTTTGCTATGGGTAGGCTTCACTTTTTAATTCAGGCAAAAAGCAAACTGTCACTTAAGTGCAAATTGCGTTTATACACCGCGGTCATCCGTCACATCATGATTCATGACATACGCATGTGTCGTGTTTGCCCATCCCAACCCTCGTTTCCTTCATAAGATGCAGACCTTGCTAAACCGATTCCTTCGTAAAATCACGGGAGCCCCTTTTTACGTCCGTAACGATAGTCTTCACTTAGACTTAAGAATCCCCACCGTCGTTCAATTCATGAAGCGCCTTTCCAAACGCTTTATTGACTCCGCGTTAAAACATCGCAACCCCCTTATCGCATCGGCCGCTCGATACGATCCCTCGCGAATAAGTAAAATTCGTCGTCCCCGACATACCCTCGTCACTCCTGACGATGCTATAACCCTGCTTCAGGAGAGCAGCAGGGAGACGAGTACCCTTCGAAAAGTCAGACGCAAAGCGCCGTCATTCCGTCCTCGCTGACGAGGCCCGTCGCGACGTCCCGGTAATTGCCCCACCCGTCCATTGCAAGAGCCAGCCCGCGATGCTGAGCCAGTAAGTCTAAACCAGTCCCAAAGTAATATCACTCAGATCCAGCCTGTCCCTTGTTGTCCCTCAGCGACGCCCTAAGCCGAGGCTCGATTAAGACGATTACAACTTTTAGAATCGTTATATCTCAAAAACGGTGGCTCGTAGAAAAAAAGTATTAATTAATTTTTTGTATATAATTTTATGATCTACAATTTTTGTCTGAAGTATTTTTATGATAAAACTTACCGTTTTGCTGAAAATCGCGAAAAACTCATTTTTTTTACCTTTGACCTTGAATATTTTTTTTTCCTTACAGGGGAAAGATGGGGAACTTTCAAATTTTGTTTTTAATGATATTTTAAACAATCTTACCGATTTGCAGCTAGGTGGGAATTTATGTAACTTAACTCTTATTTTTTGGTCTAATTTGACCGGACTATAGTCCTATAGCTCGACTTGTGTGTGTGTAGTCTTATTTAATGTTATAAAATGGTGGTTAATGGAAGAAATGTTTTGCGTCGATCCCAAGTAATATGGGACAATGGCGTGAAGATTATGATGACGAAGATATTCATATCTACAAGCTTAATTTAGCATTCGAAAGAACTCAAGATAGAGAATAGTTTTGGGAGCTGTGAGCCTCGTTTCGATCTATGTATTAAAAGGAATAATTCGCAGCCTAATCAACTTGAATTAATGTAATTATTTTAAGCACTTTTATTAACTTCACCTACCTAACTAACAATGTTTCGATGGAGCATTTAGTTTGACTGACAGTGCATGCTTAGCTTAGTAACGTCATTCTAGATCAGCGGGTCTAAAATAACCGCTAAGGTAGAATCATTATATAAATTACGTTAAAAAAAATAAAATTGTCACAGATGTTGTACATATTGTAAATGGTTACTTTGTGACCATTTAACGAATGGTAACGTAAAAGGGTAGTTTCCAGGGTCAAAGTAATTACATTCTATTTAGTCCGTCTTTTAGATTATGAAAAAAAAAACTCATTGCGAAAAAATGTAGCAACGCCTGACGTCATACGTAACTTTAATGGGCTATATCTGTATCATTTTTATTTTAATTTACAAATACAAAAATATGTGCCCCTTATTTTTGAATAATCTTAAACACGGACTAATATTTTTTTATTGGAAAATATCCCAATCATAACATTATCCTATTATGTTTCAGCTGAAGCGGCCTAATATATTTTATGCATTCCCATGATTGATGGACGATACTGCTAAAGAATACTACAAGAAATAAAATGACGTCAAGCTAAAGCGCGTTTTTATGTTTCTTTTTAAACTATTATATTTATTATTCTTGATTTGAAACCGGTACTACTTATCCACTGAACTTATGCCCGTTAACCATATGTTATTAATTATGTACTAAAAATAAGGTACTCTACAATATGGATTTATGTTATCTGATTACCTTACTAATATTATAAAAGCGAAAGTGAGTTTGTTTGTAGGTTTGTTACGTCTTCACCCCTAAATGGCTAAACCAATTTTGATGAATTTTGGTACAGTGATAGTTGGGACCCTGGAAACGGACATAGGCTATGCTTTTTTTAAAAGTGAGAAATGAGGTAGGTACCTGCAAATCAGGAAAGGGGAACTGTGTTACCCCAAATTTAACACGAGCAAACCCCCGGGGGAAAGCGAGATTTAAATAAAGCAAAAAGTTGAATCCTGTACCAAACATATATGACCATTCTGCCATCGATACACCAAAGAAGCAGGCGTTAGAAGTAACGACATCTTCTCAACCTCACCCAGTTTCCCAACTCGTTGATTTATCTCCGTTTCCGTGACACGTCCAAACACGTGATTATAAAGAATTTAATACGAAATATATCGGCGGATATTTACGAGTGGGATTATAAGATATCTTGTGACAGCTGCTTGTGTTCCCACAGACGAGAAAGTTTGTTGGAGAAGATCGATTTTGTCACAATATTTCGGACAAATTTTAATTCGAACATCGTTTTAAGCGTGAAGAGTTTTTATCTATATTGAAACAGTCATTCACGAAATATCTTGATGACGCTTGCAACTGTGACGAAATATCGAAAGCTTACAATAAAATAAAACCCATCCAAGTGCGAGTTCGCGCACCAAGGGTTCCGTACAAACTTTCGACATAAACGGCCATATCTTTTGACTGCGTAGACTTAGAATGTTGTTATTTTTTTACAATTTCAAGGCACTACTGACTTGAGTATATGGTTTTAATTTCAACTCGATACCTCTACGCGTTTCCGAGATAAATGGTCTTGACAGACAGATGGACAAAAAAGTGATCCTATGAGGATTCTGTTTTTTTGCACTTTGGGGTATAGAACACTGAAAACACGAAAAATATCTAGTAACAATTTCAATGTCATTTTAATTGGGTATTTAAGCTGTCACCAATTTAATTCATTTTGTGTTTCTTAAATAATAGGGTTTACCCTCAAAATAATAGATTTGTCACCAAAATGTAGTCACCAAACAATATAAAATCAATTCAACAATAAATTACCGAAAATCATGGAGATATAGGGTCTAGTACCTACCAAATAATTGTTTTTGTATATATTTAGGTTTGTCCTAATAAGCATTTAAGCAAACTAATTGAAAGAGATCACCAATAAACTATATACTGTATGTATATCTCATTTTTTTATCAATGCAAGTCGATTCTGGCGGTCACAGCGTAGGAGGTCACAGTTTTAACCTAACCTAACCTAGCCATTTCTGCCATCTGCGCCAAGCGATCGATTTATTTGGTGACAGATCTACCATTCTGAGCACAAAGCTATTATTTAAGTAATAAGACTATTATTATAAGAACGAAGTTTATATTCATGTAATGCACTGCAATTTTATTGGTAATCCATCTCATATTTTACACATTATATTAACAATAATTTGGTAATTCATACCTGGGAACACTCTTTGTTTATCTGAGAACGAAAATATTTTGTGGCGATAGATCTATTTATTAGGTTATACAACTTGATGACAAATATAAATTTTGGTGACAAAAAATATAGTTCCCATTTTAATTCAATTTACGGGTTTACTAAAGCCTTTATAAACTTACCCCATATATTAACCGAACAATCATCTACAATTTTTTACGATTATGCAACAATTTAAAAGCGCTAAAACTGCTTTCTCAACTACCAGTTAATATAAAGTCAGGTCCTCAATTCCTACTTATACTTCTAAAACCCTGAATTATTTTCAAGAAGAAAAAAGATGTTAACATTATAGAACTTACAACGACCTTAAAGTATGACGCATAGATTACCTTTCTACGACATCTGCTACGGCGTAGGCGTCTACGCAATGCCTACATTACGGGCTACATCAAATTTCGATTGCGTAGCCGCGTAGCAGTTAGTTTAAAGATGTCACATAAATATTTGGTAGCAATCGTTTGTAAGTAGTATACAGTTACTAACTCCGAAATAATTTAATCTTTTAGTTTATGGCTAATTAGATATGGTCTAATTTTTTTTCTCTCTTCTAATGTTTGAACAATTCCACTGTACTGTTTTGGCACTGCGTTCCAATAAGTCTGTTTAAATAGCCGGAACTTTTTGTTAAAATTACAGTTCATCATCAGCGACTGCGATCTCCAGAACCGTTATTACTGGGAACCGTTAGTACTATACCCCTTAGTAATACTGGTTGTCAGACTGTCGGGACACTGACTACATGTAACGAGTGTCAAAGATCTACAAATGTCAACCGGGACTAACAGCTTTCCGAGGCACGGAGGAAATTCGGTATGTAACCCATCCATAGACCAACCTAGGCAAGCGCAGCTCAACCTATCGATCGACCCAAGCGGCTACTATTATATAGCAACGGACTCCTTCTAGTTGAAATTATAGTTACACGACGGAAAACAGAACTAAGATATTTCCCATAAAACTTTTTAAACTATGTTGCTGGACATACAAGGTGGAATTTTGTAATGCCACCTGAAGGGGAAGTACTCTTAATCCTTTAGATAGGAAATTTTACTCAAAGTAAACATTCCTTTATTTTTGAAAAGAAAGAAAACGGCATTCAAAGATTTTTAAAAATTCGCTTGCCACACACGGTAATCGAACCGACTAAAATCTGTAAAAGTTGCACCCTGTACTTTTATTGCATCGATCGTTAGGGTCAATAAGGATGAAATCTCTTTAACAAACGTCGTAAGTTAAATGAAAGGAAAACAATGGAATCTTAAATTAATTTAATTATTTACAAAAAATAGTGAGCTAACTAATTAATTGCTCGAAATGGGCTCCATTTTCTTGGATACACAAAATTCATCTAACCAATTCATTTCTAGTGTTGTGGTGAATGTTATAAATTGTTTTCTGAACTTCAACTCTCAACTCGTTTACATGCTCATAAGATTTAATGTAAATTTGATTTTTTACATATCCCCACAAAAAAAATCTAAAGGGGTGAGATCTAGTGATCTCGCAGGCCATCTGATTGTGCCGTTATGGGCTGGAGCACGGTTCGATTACCGTGTGCGGCAAGCGAATTTAAAAAAAATCTTTGAATGCCGTTTTCTTTCTTTTCAAAAATAAAGGAATGTTTTCTTTGAGTAAAACTTTCTATCTAAAGTATTAAGAGTACTTCCCCTTCAGGTGGCATTACAAAATTCCACACTGTATTATGCAGATGTCTCTCTGGGTCAAAAGCCAAAAATAAGTTGCTGATTCGCAATCCCTCTATCAATACTTATTCCAATATTTTACGATTGAGGAAAATTTAAAACAGTTCTGGTCAAACTATAAACATAGTTTATTGCATCATAATATTATTATTGCAATTTTTATCTCTTTTGTCAGCGCGTGAAGTGTTCTGATAAATATGTGGACCGATTAGTCAACAAGGTTACCTCTGTTTGGTTCTCCCGAGCTGGCTTGCCCAGACGGCCAAAACGAAGAAGTTCGGATTTCCACAATGACGTCATGAGATTGTATGAAAACGTTGCTTAGACTCACCCTTATCCTTGTCGGCGTCCTTGGCGCGGCTCTGGTCGAAGAAGCCAGTTGTGAGCGCCTTCCGCTTCAGCAGGTACGCGCGCCGCTTCGGCTTTGTAGCTGCCACTGCATTCTCTGAGGAACAGACATTATGTATGAATAATTGAGAAAAAAAGAATAGAAAGGTCGACTAGCTTAGAACTTAGAACCTAGCTTAGAAGTCTCGCAGAAGTCAGAAAAGCAGACGCTCCACGTTAAATGCTGGTATTCAGCCACTTCTAGTAAGACTGGAAGCTGAACCCTACATATTTATATTTGACGACACGGTTGGCGCAGTGACTAAGCGTTTGACTGCTGCGCTGCGTGACGCGGGTTCGATCCCCGCACGGAACAATTATTTGTATGACCTACAGATAGTTGTTTCGGGTCTGGCTGTTTGTGTATGTGAGTATAAATGTTTGTAAACACACCCACGATACAGGAGTAATTCCAAGTGGGGCAATTATTTAAAAAAAAGTAATAAATAAATAAATTGAAAAAAAAGAACAGAAAGGTCGACTAGATCGGTTTCCTGTAGGCAAGCGTGCTCCACCCTCGCTTAGAAGTCTGATAAGCAGACACTCCACGTAAAATACTGGTATTCAGCCGCTTCCAGTAAGACTGGAAGCTGAACCCAACATATTTGGGAAAGGCCCGACATGATGATGTTTGGACATGTCCCACAATGGAAACATTCCAACACACTATCATAAGTAATTCCCACCAAAATATCTCCCGTCATAAACTCAATTATTAAACATGATGAATAGTAGCAATAGTTCCAATTGTTAGCCGACAGTATTGTGTCGCACTATTTTAGTCTTGGCGATGGTTTCTACTGAGTAATAATAGATCGTTAATTATAGCCTTAATCAGCTGATCCATTTACGTCAATATTGATCAAATATTTTTAAATACTATGTGATGGAAGTCTAGACTGCTACTGTCTCTGTCTGTCTGTGTATTTGGACTTGTCTCAAAAACTGCTTGATGCACTTTGAGCGGTGTTTACTAAATCATTGAAGAGTAAAAAGAATTTGAATTGAAGCACGAAATTGTCCTGCCGGTTGGTTGCGGGTTGTTCGATAGAGATATCGCGGTCCCGGAACATGGGCAAATGAAGGAACATGGGTGGGTTTTAGTCAGTAAAAGTCTGACACTCCCAGGAAGTTATAAAAAAACGAAATTTTAAAGTATTCCTGAAATAGTATACGCTTTCGCTTTCACAACAGCCTGCCAAAGTCAAATACAGAACTGATGATTCCAAAAGGGTAACCATGGAGTTTCTTGCCAGTTATTCTCCATAGGTATCGACCAACCCGGACCGTGCACGTCTGTCCTCGAAGTTTTATAAGTGCCCATGTAGACTTTTTTGAAATCAAATATTTCGATTTTGATTAAAATCTTTTTGTACCTATAAATATCATAACGTTAATTAATAATGTTTTATAATAGGATAAGTAACTTGATAATGAAGAACAAACCGATGGTCGTACTGGCAATCAAAAGCTTGGAAGTCTCCTTGTCTATCAAATCATGTACATAACATAATGAAAATTATAACATTACAGTATTTCAAAAAGTAACTACTAATAAACGTATTTATTATCTCATCAGTAGCTATTACAACTGCAAACAATCTGAGTCATCACCACAAAACATCCGCCATTCCCAAAATACACGAAACTGAAGGACTTAATAGAAATATGTAACAAACAAACATGCAACACGAGTCGTCAACCCGACACTAAAACCCAGTTCAAGCCCTCGCGTGATGCGACACGCGCGATTTACTTGTATCTGCCGCGGGAGAACCGACGCTGCGAAAGTCGCTTCGTGATTAAATAATAAATGACGTCCACGTAATTAATAGGTATGTTTAAATATTTAAATTATAAATAATATAACACATAAAATCATAAATTTTACCACAAATAAATAAAGGAACTATAA
Source organism: Ochropleura plecta (assembly GCA_905475445.1). NCBI lineage: Eukaryota > Metazoa > Arthropoda > Insecta > Lepidoptera > Noctuidae > Ochropleura > Ochropleura plecta. The sequence goes on from FR997722.1 coordinate 23,388,901, forward strand.
ATAGTCAAAAAATATTGTCTATCTAATTATAATACAATAAAAAATATTTGAAAGTAAACACCTACACATACGAATCAGCACAATTTTAATAAAAATAAAGATTTAAATATAAAAGAAAACACATTTCTATAAATATTTGTATTATAACACCTGAATTGTTTAATGATAAATCTTCTAAACTATCTAATAAAACAGAGCTTCCTCTCTTCTACCCATTTGCTGTGCCCTACAGGGTCCATAATGATCACATTATTATAAAAACTACCACTTAAGTACACATTATGGTAAAGCAATAAAGATATTGAGTATCGAGTATTTATTCCTCCTGGCATTTGTCGCAGCTGCCATCAAACGCGTGTCGTTTGAGCGTGGAGGTCGTGGCCGAGAGGTATAGCGAGGCGCGAACTCGACACTTGTTGTGTTAGAACTGCAGGTCACAGCCCTCGCACTATGCCAATAACTAAATATTCTATTAGGTATAAGAAAATTTAAAACAAACCTATGTATACAAATACCTATTTACAATATAGGTAATTAAAATATTGACTGAAAAAAAACGATATTTTAAATTTTCTTAATCTTATCTTAATCTACACTGACATTATAAAGAGGATAGATTTGTATTTTAATATATTCAAAAAATATTTGCTCTAGATGACTACATTATCTCTTCCGTACAACCCGCAACTCTGGCAGGGGGATTTGCAGCTTTATGATTGAACACAATCGCTATCGACTTCCGAAAAAAAGTCTCAATCTATTAAAAACACCAACACAAATGAAGTCAGCGGCTACTAGAAGAGCCATCAAATTAACACGTGCACGCAACAACTGATGAGAGGAATTCCACCAATGCCCCGTCAAAGTGTCATTAAAATGCCAACACAATGTTTGCATGTGCGAAAATGAGTGTGGGTTAAACCAGTTCAATATTTGCATCTCAATATATGTCAGAGACAATTATGGCTGAGGATTCTGTGGCTTTATTTTACGGATTGGAAATCATGAAATAACTTGCCCACTTTGGGAGGAGTGTCAGACTTTTACTAACTAAAACCCACCCATGAAAGAATCTCTTTCAAACAACAACCCATGCGGTGGCCCTGAAAGCCGAATACTCAAAGACCAATTTGCAAAATTATTTTTTGTATGATGAAAAACAATTATATGCGACCACCTGGAAAGTATACCCTATAATTCCCAGGTGGTCTCATTTTTTTTTATTTAACAATTCTAATAGGTACTTTCTTTGCCTTTTATAGTTTAGTATAGATAAATAAATAAATAATGTTATCGCAATCAAACCATCACACTTATCACACCTATAATTTTACCGTTTTATTGCAAACAAAAATAGAACTGGGTTAACAGTGTTGCTTACAACCCTAACTATAACTTACTGCTAAAAATACCCCAGTATTTCAGTCCCGCACAATAATGCAGCTTCAGATGATTCACTTTTAAGCAACGCATGTGATGTGTGTCAGACAATGCAATTCGCTTCGATGCTTGCATACCGCGAATTTTTGCGGCTATTTATAAAAAAAAACAGCCAAGTGCGAGAGCCCCCTTTTTTGCGTATAGGAAATCATCAAATAACTCCCCCCGCCCTGGGCGGAGCGGAGGGGAGTGTCAGAGTTGTATTGACTAAACCCCACCCATGTTCCTTCTATTGCCCTTTATGTTCCGGGGCCGCGGAATCTCTTTCGAACAACCCGCAACCCTGGCAAGCGGTGTCCCTGGCAAGCCCCTCTGCTTTGCTGACACGGCTGCGAGAGACCACTTGAATATTAATTTAATTTTGTTTTTTTTTTAGTATTCGCTGTTATAGCGGCAACAGAAAAACATCACCTGTGAAAGTTTCAACTGTCTAACTTTTGACGACACGGTTGGCGCAGTGGCTGAGCGATCGACTGCTGCGCTGCGTGTCGCGGGTTCGATTCCCGCACGGAACAAATATTTGTATGACCTGCAGATAGTTGTTTCGGGTCTGGCCGTTTGTGTATGTGAGTTTAAATGTTTGCAAACGCACCCACGATACAGGAAAAATTCCTAGGGTGGGGCAACGTTTTTTTAAAAAATAAAAATAAAAAAAAACTATCACGGTTCAAGAGATACATACTGGGGACACAAGGACAGACGGACAGCGGAGTCTTAGTTATAGGTTCCCGTTGCACTTAGCATAATTAAATAGCTTTCTCTACAGATCTACTGAAGTATCCTTGAAGTATTTAACCTCATATATCACAGAACGCTTATAAATTCTTAGAGTACATTTTTAATGTCTTATTATCAAAACTTAAAGAAACAACTTTTTTTTTATCCCTGTCTTGTTTCTAGCCCACATTCTAGATAATCTGGCAACATACCGACCTATAATAACATGCCTGCCTATCCACAAAGACATGGAGGAACAAAGCGTATCGTGTTAACTGACAAGGTGGGCAGGGAACTAAATAACCGGAACGCATGGCGCCCCGGCCGAGACGACAACTAGGGTTGCACGATTCATCATTTCATCATCACTTTCCTGCCCTTGTTCCATTCTATCTGGGGTCGGGGCAACACCATTTCTTCTTCCATGCTCCCCCATCAGACGTTGCACGATTAAACATATAATTTTGTGTGATGTGAAAGAAAAGAAACAATGGATTGATAAACTGCGCCGAAGACAATATGGCTAGATAAGAGGTGCTTAGTGTATTCCCAACTATTTAAGAGTCGACTTCCAGTCTAACTGGATACTTTATTGGGTAATATGATACCCTTTGGTAAGACTGGTTATCAGACTGTCGGGCCACTGATTATCTGTAACGATAACGATGTCAAAGATCTACAAATGGCACTCGGGACAAACGACTTAACGTGATCCAATGATATGAAATCATACGCTCCAATGTTTATTTGTAAAACATTCAAGCGGACTAGTATTACTAGAAGAAGCTTTATTTAAACACTAAAATAATGTAAATAATTAAGAATTTTTGGCAGCCCTACAACAGTCACCGGCGCCTGCGCATAGGACTCTTAATAAATATTTATTTGACAACAACAGAGAAGACAACACTAAAACACAAACAACACACAATAGTACCAACGTGACCCCATGTATTAATATTTGAAGCTAAAGTCTTCCGTGAGACGACTCCCAGCCACCGTAAACGCGCGTCTGTGCACGGTGAGCAATGAGCTCACCTTCCGAACTTCTACAGACGACAGGCCGTATCGACGGGTCGTGTTCGACGCGCGCCTCAAAGAGATGTCAGCAAAGCACAGGGGCCTGCCAGGACCACCGCCTGCCGGGGTTGCGGGTTGTTCGAAAGAGACACTGTGGCCTCGGAACATAAAAGGCAAAAGAAGTAACATGGATGGGCTTTTGTCAGTGAAAGTCTGACACTCCCCCGCTCCGGCCCGAGAGAAGTTAAACGATGATTTCTCATCCGAAAATAAAAATATTTCTTAACTATTAACCTCACACAATCCAAATAAATCTCCTTTTCATAAAAAAATTAAATCTTTTAGTAATATGAGAAGTATTTTAACTTAATATTTTGTTGGTCTATAAATTATACGTAGTCATATTCAGTACTCATGAAAATGTCTAGTAAAATATTCTTACGGCGTTTTCTTAGAACTATTTGTGTGAAAATTCACAGAAGTAGCATTTGAAACAGGATATTTGCCATGTACCCAGCATATCTCGTTTTAAATATTATAAAAAACTAGCTTTTGCCCGCGACGTCGCTCGCGCTAAATTCGGGATAACACAGTTCCCCCTTCCTGATTTTCAGTTACCTGCTACCTGTAGTTTTTGCCCTTACGCCTTATTGATTGTAATAGCAAAGCTCAGTTTTTCCTTTTCTTCCCTCCTTTTCCCTCATTTCCTACTTTAAAAAAAAATTGCCATGTCCGTCTCCAGGGTACCAACTATCTCTGTACCAAAATTCATGAAAATCGGTTTAGCCGTTAAGGCGTGAAGACGTAACAAACCAACTCACTTTCGCTTTTATAATATTAGTATGGATGTTAAGACCATGTCAGTTTAAAAACTAATAATTCACAGAAGATTTCTAAAACCTGAAAGAGAGCCAGTGCGTGACATTGAATCAGGAGTTCATGGAAATTGCTTTTACATATATAAATGAACTGTAAGTATTATGTTACTGTCGCTTTTATTAAACGTTGTTGTCTTAAAAACATGCTTCTAAGAAGGATTCTAGATGCTACGGCGATGAGATTTTTCGTCGGTTATTTAAAAATACTGACAAGCTGCGAGTCAGACTCGCGTACAGGGGGTTTTGTACAAACTTAAACGGCCATATTTTTTGACTGCGTGGACTTAGAGGGTTGATGTTTTCACAGCTTCAGAGGACTACAGATTTGAGTATATAGTTTTAATTTCAACTTGATACGCGTTGCCCAGACAGGCAGACAGACGAATAAGGATTCAGTTCTTTCCTTTTGATGTACGGAACCCTAAAGAGTTCCTGTTTCATAAATATTGGCGGTGACTTAAAATTGATGATCAAAATCAAAAGTTATTTTTTAAAATTAGGCTGATAATCAGCACTTTTGAACGTCACATTACAAAGAGACAGTCCCGTGGGATCTGTTCCCACGCATATCAGAAGGAAGTAGCCGTAGCAGACGCGATGACACTATTCTTCGTATACCTCAGTCAAAAACTGCATTAATGCAAAAGAGCATTTTTTGTATGGCCCCCATAATTTATAATAAACTTCCAAAAATGTGGAAAGAACTTAATGTCCATAGATTAAAAATAAAGCTAAAACGACACTTAGAAGGGAAAGCATACTATGACATACGCGACTTTCTAAATGATAAAATTATTGATATTAAATGAACTGTTAAATTTATGTTGTGAATGAATTTAATTATGCTATATTGACTTGAATCGGATTATACTATAATTTTGGAATTGAATTGCATTGTATTTTATCATTGAATTATATTTCAATTGAATTATATCCTTACTAATATTATAAAAGCGAAAGTGAGTTTGTTTGTTTGTTTGTTTGTTTGTTACCTCTTCACGCTTTAATGGCTAAACCAATTTTGATGAATTTTGGTACAGAGATAGTTGGGAACCAGGAGACGGACATAGGCTATTATTTTTTTAAGAAGAGTGGGATATGAGGGAGAAAGAAGGAAGAAACGGGAAAACTTAGCGTTGCTATTACAAATCAATAAGGCACTACCGAATTTATTGCGAGCGAAGCCGCGGGCAAAAGCTAGTTTATTATATTAAACTGTTTTGTAAGTTTTGACAACATAATATATTTGTACGCCTGATAGGCCAAACATGACAGCTCATTTATAAATTGTCATCTTGCATGCTAAACTGTATGTACACTCATGTTTGCACAAATAAAAATTATCTTATCTTATCACAAAAACGCCCCGCCCTTCGCCACTTCCTAGTGTTTTAGCTGGGAAGAAGTGGCGGAACAAACTCCCCCAAATGATATCATTAATAACAACCATGCATATTACCACGCTTGCTATCTCCGAATGGTGAGGCACAGGTGTATAAATAGGAAATCATTTAGCCAATTACGTTTAATGTAAAAAGAAACAAGCCTATTACCACCAACCGGACAATCCCGATGGAAAAACCCAATAACACTTATCTGGACCTGGTTATCAAACAGACGAGTAAGTTAAAAAAAAAAATAGAAAGCTAGCTGGCGCCCGCGGCTTCGCCCGCGAGATATAGATCCATACATCCATCCATCCTCACAAACTTTCGCATTTATAATATTAGTAGGATAAATAATTGCATACAATAAATTATTCCAGCTATTATCTTAACTATCATGCAAGACGCCTTCCATTAGTTAAAATAAACGCGTTTATAAAACCACCAATCAACACTTCTGACCCACTCAAAGATCAAAACAAAACACGGCCAGGTACACTGGTGATGTAACATCCAAAATTAATTTAACTGAAATTAATCAAAGCTATTTTTGTCCCCGCCTTCTGTAAGAAATAATTAATAGTAGTGGAAATTATTTACAACATAGTGTATAAAATGGTGGTCAACTGCCCACAGAATGGCATTAAAACTAATTATGTACGACCACGACAATCTTTGATGAGACCACAATTTATAAATGTTGGGGTGATCATTTGCAGTTAAGATCGTTAATTAATAATGGACGCTCTTAATGTTCACGTTTAACTACATCGTTCTCACATACTTGCATAATCTCGATATGAATGATGTTACCATGGTTTAGTAAAAATATTATAATTAATAAGAGTGTCCATGTTTCTTGCCCATACTTCTTCTCCATTACATAGAGATCAACGTTTTGGAATGGGCAACTACAGTACTTTCACAAGTTATTATGCCTTGTGACTGGGATTGTAGCTTCATCTTTTTGTTTTTTGACATTACAAAACAAAAGTGCCTGTAACAGTCTAATAACGTACTATATTATTAGTAATATACTTAACCAACGCTCCAATTAGTCGCATTACCTTGTGTAAATAGTTTAGTTATAGTGTAATACGTTTAAAGTAAGTGCTAAGACTTTTTGTGTTGTTTAAAATACTGTGGTCTTTAGGAACTTGCTATCTAATTATATCATCGATAGTTATAGAATCTAGTCACATTTAAGGCTGTAAACAATTAGAATAAAATCTCATTGTTTGCAATTTCTCAAATATTATGGAAAACTAAGACCTTTAAAAAATTAATCAATCAGTCTCATAACTGTTTTGATACTATTCGTTGACATTGCAAGTACCAAAATGACTAAAGAAATTAATTAATTCTGTTGGACCTGCCAGTGATTAGGAGGTGAAAATCGCACACAATTTGTGTCTGCTATTAATTTTACCAGTTTTACTGATTTATATTATGTCATTCAATTACGTTTAGGTAAATATAAAAGCGAAAAACCTTTGATCTTGAATAATCTTGATAATTCATAACAGTCGCTTACGCGAATCACGCCCACTTTATGGGCTTTTTCTAAAGTTAGTAACGACCATAGAGTATAGTTTAATGCTCTGTTGTCACAACACTATTTTTAGTTCTGCGGTCACAACTATATTTTATACTAGCTGGCGCCCGCGGCTTCGCCCGTGTGATATCGAAAAAAAAGTATGCTGTGTTATTCCAGACCATAATCTTCCTCTGTGCCAAATTTCATCAAGATCCGTATTGACATGAAAGAGTAACATAATATTAGTAAGATAGCTGGTGCCTGTGGTTTCGCCCGCGTGATAACGGAAAAAAGGTCCTATGTGTTATTCCAGACCATCATGACGACATTGACCATATTGACGGGCCTGTTGGTCTAGTGGTTAGTGGCCCTGACTGCTGAGCCGGAGGTCGTGGGTTCGATTCCCACCCAGGACAAACTTTGTGTGATGAGCATGATTGTTTGTTCTGTGTCTGGGTGTGATTTATCTATAATATGTATGTATTTATAAATTATATAAGTATGTATATCAGTTGTCTGGTTACCATAACACAAGCTCTGCTTAGCTTGGGATCAGATAGCCGTGTGTGAGTTGTCCCCGTTCTGCCGTTGCCGTGAAAGAGTAACAAACATCCATACATCCATCCATAGATCCTCAGAAACATTTGCATTTATAATATTAGTAGGAAGAACAAACTTATTAATTTTTGTCTGCTTTACGGGTTTTGCTTTTGCTAACGAGTTCGGATCTTAAGGTTAAGCCACGCTTGTCTAGGTAGGTCTATGGATGGGTGACCACCCGTTACTTACCGAGCTCCCTTCGTGCTCATAAAGCAAGATAAACTGTTGTTTTCAGCTGTCATTTGTAGATCTTTGACAGTCGTTACAGGTAGTCAGTGTCCGAAAAGTCTAGCAACCAGTCTTAACAAGGGGTATTGTATTACCCAGTACTAACTGTAAAATCCTTACTATTCCTTACTTCCTTACCAATATTATAAAAGCGAAAGTGAGTTTGTTTGTTTGTTGCCTCTTCACGCTTTAATGGCTAAACCGATTTTGATGAATTTTGGTACAGATATAGTTGGGAACCAGGAGACGGACATAGGCATAATTTTTATAAAAAAAAGTGGGATATGAGGGAGAACGAGGGAAGAAAAGAGAAAACTTAGCGTTGCTATTACAAATCAATCAGGCGCAAGAGCAAAAACTGCAGGTCTGTTTGGTGTGTTATACCGAATTTAACGCGAGCGAAGCCGCGGGCGAAAGCTAGTGTAAATCTAAATGTAAAATACTGGCATTCAGATGCATCCGGTAAGACTGGAAGCCGATCCCAATATAGTTAGGAAAAGGCTATGATGATGATGATCTTTCCCTGGCTATATTAGCCGTAGAACCGACGACCGTTGGGGTAGACGTTTTCTTGTGGGGACCACGAATCAGCAAGCGTAAAGTGGGATGCTCTCCGTTTCGGTGAAGCGATGATCTTCGCAGGGTAACTCTTAGAATCTGGACGAAAGATCCCGAGAATCGAGTTAAGTTGCGTGAGATTCAACAGTAGACTACTGTAGGCTGATGATGCTGATGATATCCTTACCCGGTTTGTAGTCTACCTGTGGCTCATTGAAATCTGTTGAGCTGTTTAAGCCAGGTAAAAGACAGACACATACAAACGAATGAACGATAACATTTTTGAGCTTTGTGTTTTGAAGATCTCTCTCTCTCTTTCTCTCATACTGGAAGTGTCTGTCCCAGTATAAAATACGGGGTATACATTTTTTTATTCCTTAAAAAAAATTTCAAAAGTACTTCATAATCTTTACTAAAGATTTATTTTTAGGATCATTCTCAGACATAACGAAACTGCTTCACCACATTCCTGGTTCCAAAATATCGCTTACAAAATAACACGGTAATTAATATCGATAATTGTATTTAGATCTTTGTTTACATTCTCCTTTGAAGTGGACCTCGAAGGTTACTCGATTTACGTGTCAACACTAGGTCCATTATTTACTGTTGGGCACACTGAAGAACCGTGCAGACATGACAGAGCGAGACAGCGCTATACGAAAACTTTGCGGTAGAAAGAGAAGGAACATCTTCTAGTTGTCAAAAATGTCACCAAATAATCTACCTGTGTAATAAAGTTATCCCGAGTGTCGAAAGGCATCGTTTGTCTGTCAATCGCAGGGCTGTTACTCGCGATGGATTGAAGGCAGGTTTCAGTTGAAATGGAACAAAATAGTGTTATTTGCAAACTGCTCGTTTAATAAAGCGTGAATTGGTGATTTGTTCAAGATTGATTTACTTTGACTGTTTTGTGGTGTCTGCTGCGTGATGAGACAGCTATATGGGTATAGCATAGTCAAAGGGTTTCGTAAGACACGATAGAAATATATTCCACTATGTGGCGCCCGCGTCTTCGCCCCCGTGATATCGCAAAACAAAGTATCCTATGTATTATTCCAGACCTACCTATCTACCTCTGTGCCAAATTTCATCAAGATCCGTTCAGCCGTTTTGACATGAAAGAGTAACAAACATCCATCCATCCATTCTCACAAACATTCGCATTTGTAATATTATAGGTATAGTAGGAAGTAGGATTCAATTTTTTAATCACTTAAAAATAGACACAGAACCCCGATACTTGTCCGGTCGGAAACCTGTCGTGAAACGTGTGGTTTTTTAGTGATACTTAATTATTATTATTAAAAAACCGGTTACTTGGTTTTTTAGTGATACTTAATTATTATTATTAAAAAACCGGTTACTTGGTTTTTTAGTGATACTTAATTATTATTATTAAAAAACCGGTTACTTGGTTTTTTAGTGATACTTAATTATTATTATTAAAAAACCGGTTACTTAGTTTTTTAGTGATACTTAATTATTATTATTAAAAAACCGGTTACTTGGTTTTTTAGTGATACTTAATTATTATTCTTAAAAACCGGTTACTTGGTTTTTAGTGATACTTAATTATTATTACTAAAAAACCGGCTACTTGAACTCTAGATTACATAGAAAATATTAGAAGTGTTTGCGAAAGTATATATTGTTGCAATAGAACGTAGTTTTATTTCGGCTGCGTGTCATTTTTAGGATTCTGTACCTCAAAAGGAAATAATTGAACCCTTATTGGATGTCCGTCACTTTGTTGTAGGTCTGTTTGTCTGTCAAGATCGTTTCTCTCGGGAACGCGTGAAGGTATCGATTTGAAATTATATACACAAGTCTGTTGTGCCTTGGAGTTGTGGAAAATTATATCTCTAAGTCAACGCAGTCAAAAGATAATAATATGGCCGTTTGTGTCGTAAGTTTGTACGAAACCCTCGGTACTCGAGTCCAACTTGCACTTAGCCGGATTTTTTTATTTTTGTTAAACTAGGCAAAGGCGGCTTAAACATTCTTTTTACGGACGAATAAAGAGGGGATTGAGGATCTAAAATTCTCTTAACGGTGTGTGGTTAATCTTTTAATATATAAAATTTCCGTGTCACAATGTTAGTTACCGTACTCCTCCGAAACGGCTGGACCGATTTAAACGAAATTTTGTGTACATATCGGGTAGGTCTGAGAATCGGCCAAAATCTATTTTTCATACCCCTAAACCCCAGCGGGTGAAACCGCTGGGCACAGCTAGTCTAATATATAAAATTCTCGTGTCACAATGTTCGTTCCCATACTCCTCCGAAACGGCTCGACCGATTCTTATGATTTTTTTGTGAATATTCAGTAAGTCTGAGAATCGGCTACTATCTATTTTTCATACCCTTATGTGAGCAGCGGCTAAAACCGCTGGGCGCAGCTAGTTTAAAATAAAAAGATCAATCAGATAAACCTACGCACTATTTAAACATTATTGTTTAAATTACACTCAGACGTCGTGGCCCATTTGCAACCTTTGAATCTAACAGATTATTACTCTTACGTAAAGAAATATACATAACTAACATTAAATTGTCTGGAAAGACGTTTTCATGGGAATAGAAATCAAATAGTGAACCTTTATTTTGTAGATAACGTTTTATTTTCTATATATTTTTTAAAATATTTTTCTTCCGTTTATTTTTTCAGACTATTTCTCACTCGTAGGCCAGTTTGTTTTTAATAAAAGAATTTCAAAAATAACCCATATAACATGTATAACTGCTATTTATACATTTTGGAAAGATTTTTTTAATCCTATTGTTACGTACTCAAACCTGTGAGCTGAACAAAGTTTCACGAAAAACACAAATGACTAGGTTACAAAAATAATTGAAGATCTTTTGAGTATGGAAACGCAAATTCCAAAATATTACGCCTAGTCACGGTCATTCCATGAATGGGACACCTCCGTGTATCGGAAAGCACCATGGACCCCGACGTATTTGTAAATCTTATTTTTACCAGTATTTAGTCGAAGCTCTGGAAGTTAGACAGCCAGTCTAACCATTGTATTACCCTGTATCTGGATTCTATGAATCAGTAGCTGCATGTATTAAACTAATATTTAACTACATCGGGTTAGAATGTACATCGATCCAAAGATAGATGGAAAAGGCGAGGCAGATTTATAGAATTACAACCGTTTCAATCAAATTAAAAGCGCTAAGGTACTCACTGATACAATGCATTCAAACCCAGCTTAGCCTGTGTGTCTTCCACGTAGAGGCGATCGGCGCCAGCGGCGACGGCGGCGATCTCTCGCGTCCGGCCATGGTTCAGTCCATGGTCGGAAGCGAGAGGGAGTGGGAAGCGGTCACCTCCTTCTGCAAAGCTGTCATGCTTGCGAAGGAGGTGGCCGGGCGTTTGAGGGAGAGAACCTCAAACCAACTCAGCCACCGCGGGAGACGCCCCGGGCGTCGGGCGCCGCGAGACGACTCCAGGCCACCCTACGGTGGCTGGGCGGGTGGCAGGGATGCGGGCCTGTGGACGGTGAGCAATGGGTAGCTCACCGTCCGTCCGGCTATTGACGACAGGCCGTGTCGACGGCGCGTTAGTGTTCCACGCGCGCCTCAAAGAGATGTCAGCAAAGCAGAGGGGCCTGCCAGGGCCACCGCCTGCCGGGTTTGCGGGTTGTTCGAAAGAGATACCGCGGCCCCGGAATGTAAAGTGCAACCGAAGTAACATGGGTGGGTTTTAGTCAGTACAAGTCTGACACTCCACCCCGCTCCGCCCAGAGCGGGGGGAAGTTATTTGATGATTTTCCATCCGCAATAAAGGCCTGTGTGTCTATTTAATCGTAAATCTGACAGTACTCAAAAAATGAATGCGTCGAACGTCGTTTGGAACGAATGTTGTCTAACCGAAATAATTATAATTTAAGCTTTGTTTTTTTATTTAGTAATATACACATATTCAAGTAATATTTATTGTTCTGAAGTTAGTGACATGTTATGATATATTGAGTTTCTTTAAACTTAGGTAGCCCGCGAAATTATTTTTTTTTTGTAAATCCTGCCCTACGCGCAAAAATGCTACCCTAACGCATCTCTCTTTAGTAAAAAGCGCAACAATATTGCTGACATCGGTAGAATTCGTCACAATCAGCGTCTACAGCATCCACTACAAAACAGAGCGCTTACTCTCGGTCGGTAGTTGTCGGTTATATAAAAAGAATGATTTATTGCGGCCGTCATCTGGGAACGTATTAATAGATATATTGACTGCTTATCATTCTTGCGGGCCGCGAGACATTCGCGTTGCTATGGCGACGGCTCTTAGGCCGACATCTATGAACGTGGTAACGTTCATAGATGTCGGCCTAAGAGCCGTCGCCATACAACTTCACAGACATACAACTTCACAGACATAGCAGTTATCTTGGTTGTATAAAATAATAAATGTAAAGCCTTTTTTTACGGAAGGGAAATCATTAAATAACTTCCCTTGCTCTGAGCGCAGCGGGGGGAGTGTAAGACTTTTCCTGACTAAAACCCACCTATGTTTCTTCTTTTACCCTCTATGTTCCGGGGCCGCGGTATACCGGACCGAATATCTTTGCAAACCAGCCTAGTACAGGTACTGGTTTGCAAAGATATTCGAATACATATTCACAGATTTTAAAAAAGGTTATCAAACCTCTTACAGTACCGTTTGTAGATCTCAAACTTAGTCTTACACGTGGGCAGTCAAGGGCATGCAAATGCAAACAAAATAATGTAAAAACAAAGTCTCTCTGTGAGATCATAAGTACGTTCAAATCGCGTGAAGCATTAATTTGATTGACGTGAAAGTTTTCAGTTTATATTGTCGGGTTTACGCTCTCATACTTAAATACTAGAAGCGTCAGCAAATCTGAGAGGCACCTCGGGGCCTCTACCTGCCGAGAATTTGGGTTGGTCCGAATGAGATATCGCGGGCCAAAACCACAAAGAGTAAAAAAGGAACATTTATTTGGCCGGCTTTTAGTCAGTACCAGTCTGACACTCCCGCCGCTCCGCCTCCTCATTTGATGATTTCTCATCAAAACTTTCATACTCTTGTAACATGATAATATTGTAAAATCAATTCAAATCATTTGAAAAGATTAACGATGGAGTTTTTTGTCGGTGCTTCTTCATAGAAAATGACAAGACCCTGCAAATTTTCTCGACGTTTTATAAGTGCATTTGTATTTTGATTTGGATGATACATATTTTCTTAAATAGTTGTTTACATTGCTGTGATTTTTGTCAACATTCCTCCACACATTTATTCCGTGTTGATACGTGAAGAACTTATTGACTCACAACACAATCTAAATTTATTTATTTAAGGCACTTCAGTGACTTACTCACTTAGATATAGCTACACAAAAATCACAAACAATGAGATTATAGTGAGTTCGTCACTTAAGGAAATGCAGAATGTGAGAACACTAAGATTATAATTATAAATTATACAATTCTCAAAAGAAAATATTATATAATATTAAACAATTTAAAAATGTAAAATGATGATTAAAGATGATAAATTAGATAAATATAAATTAGACATTTTATACTCAACAAAAACTGGACACTACAAAAATAAATAAGAAAATAGAAAGAGAAAAAATAAAAGGCTGATTATGAAGAGAATGGAAGTGGATGCAATTTAAACCACAAGCCACATTCCGAAGTCCACTTGAACATTCCTGTAGTGACACACGGACATACGGACAAACAGATACGCGCGAGATTCTTCAGCTAAATATAGCATAACCTGGTTGTAAGTGATCGCGGTTTGGCAGTAGTCTACGTATGTGTATGCGCACGTAATGCCGATGCGCTTGCGCCGGTGACGACTGAGGGACGACGGATTGGAGGTATGTTCTGTTGGTCAACAGATGGACGTGTCTGATTGGTGGAGATTAATTGTGGGGTGACTGAATGATGTGATGCGAGTTTGATGTTTGTTACTGCTAAATTGATTGTTGGAGAATTTTTGAACAATTGTTACAATTTCGCGATTTGAGAACAAAAAAAATACGAATATCAATGTGTCGAAACATCTAAAGATATTTAAAAACTAAGTCATCGTCATATTCCTACACTTGTCCAATGTTACTGTCTGTCTGTCAAAGCCTTTTATCAAAGGAACGCGTAAACGTATCCAGTTGAATTAACAACGATATACTCAAATCTATGGTCCCTTAGAGCCGTGTAAAAATCAACCTCCTAAGTCTACGCAATCAAAATATATGGCCGTTTATATTGCAACTTTGTACGGAACCCTCAGTGCGCCAGTCCACCTCGCACTTGCTTAGTTTCCTTTATAGGTCCCTGCTGTCAATGGAGAATGTTACTAGGTATGCCAAATCGCTTGAAATGTTGTCTCAGTAAAGCCTGTATATACAGACACACTACATATATACAAACACACTAGTTTTTGTTGTAGTAAAAAAAAACCTAGTAGTTTTGATTTTATAGGCATTCAAAGTTTCGAAAAATATCGAGACCGCTAACAGTCACGTGACCGCCTGTGACGTCATTTCACAATGCGCCGCGCGTTGTATTTTTACATTTAGGCACAACACATGATTTTCTAGTATTTAGATTGGACTTTTTTTAAAGTATTTAGTTATACATAATTTCAACGGTAAGGGCGCGCGACCACGAGCGGACTGAATGAGCCAGACTGAGCATGTTGTGTGATGACGTCACATCGTAACCGGCAGCCCGCGTCTTGTTTTACTTCTAAATCGGAAACTAATTGACATATATAAGTAATTCTTAAGAGAATATGGACTGCTAATAATCAAAATTAGTTAACATTCTTCATTGCAGATATTCGACAGTCATTACCGGTAGTTAGGGGCCCGAAAGTCTGACAACCAGTCTTACCATAGGGTATCAACAACATTACTCAGTACGAACTGTGTTATGGTGGTCTGACAGGCAATCGCTCCATAATGCTGGTTTTCATCTGCATCTGGTTAGACTAGAGGCCGACCCAGACTTGGCTGGGAAAAGGCTTTTCAGATAGTTAACGTGTTTTAAAAAAAAAAGTTTCCCCTCACTAGGAATTCCTCCTGTATCGTGGTTGCGTTTACAAACATTTGAACTCACATACACAAACAGCCAGACCCGGAACAACTATCTGTAGGTCATACAAATATTTTTTCCGTGCGGGGTTCGAACCCAGCGCACGCTCTCGATCGCTCAGCTACTGCGCCAACCGTGTCGTCAATGTTTTATTAATCAAAGGATATGTCTGCTGGGACATTTCCCAACTGTAATTCTAACTACACTAAGACAAGAAAGCGTCCAGGTAATTATTCTAAAAATAATACTTTTAAAATAGAAACACAAATACGAGTTATATACGAAACAGCAGACAGCCAATTTTATTTCGCAACAATAATTATGCAGAATAATTTATCTAGTGCACGCACGAACAATAAAATCACATAAATATCTACTGTGGGCTATTTTCGGGTTTGGTACCAAGTCATCTTGCATTAACCTATCATAATGATTTTAAATATACGTTGGATAGTGAGACACTTGCTCACGTTTCATCAAAACAAACAATCAGACAGACATTTATTGGGGACATTTAAATAGAAAAAGTCACGATGATGTCAAGTACAAAAACCGGGTAAGTGCGAGTCTGACTCGTCGTCTGAGTCGTGAACCAAGGTTTTTTTTTGCGTATGGGAAATCCTCAAATAACTTCCCCCGTTCTGGGGCGGAGCGGGGGAAGTGTCAGACTTGTACTGACTAAAACCCCTCCATGTTCCTTCTATTGCCCAATATGTTTTTTTTTAACTTTTCCCCACACTAGGAATTTCTCCTATATCGTAACAGCGTTTACAAACATTTTAACTCACATACACAAACAGCTAGACTCGGAACAACTATCTGTAGGCCATACAAATATTAGTTCCGAGCGGGGATCGAACCCGCAACACGCAGCGCGGCAGTCGATCGCTCAACCACTGCGCCAAACTTGTCGTGTTCCGGAGCCGCGGTATCTCTTTCGAACAACCCGCAACCCCGACAGGCGGTGGCCCTGGCAGGCCCCTCTGCTTTGCTGACATCTCTTTTAAGGCGCAGATAAACGACTTTTAATGATTTTTTATTGAACATCACGTCTAAACTTGTAGTCTGATTTCTTTGAAAAAAATATATGTTATACTAGACAATTTTATTCATAATTTGATATGTGAAATTATATTTTAATAACATAGTGTAATTAATTTGTAAAGTATTGTCTAACGTGGACAAAAAAACGACAATCACGCAAAAACTATGGGGCGTATTTACATGAAACTTTAATCATATAAAAGACAATTTAATGACCCATATTTTAGTATACGGCTTTTATTTGTATTGTGTTTGATAAATCAAGGTGGGTTGTTTTTCGAATAATCTTGGTGCGCGTTGAAGCGGGGCTCTGGCGGGCGACGGGCGGCAGTGTATGGCTGACTACTGTCACGGTTAATGTCGCCTTAAGTGCACGTGGAACACTACCGCACCAAGGATACCGAGCAAACTTACTATACGGTTTTAATTTTAACAAGATAACTTCACGCGTTCCCGAAACAAAAAATAATACAAAAAAATTGGTTGTTTGTAAAGTAGGTTTACGATCGAGATGTTTACGTGATAACGTCTTATTGGTGATATAAGTTATCACCAGTAGTGACATCTAAAATGAAATTAAGTACTAATTTAAAGTTTTTTTTTCGAGCCAAGTAACAGATGGCGCTACCATCTTTATGAAATGTCGCTCGTGAGGTTTTGGTTTGACACAAGTTTCTGAACATGTCACCCGACTAAAACGATTTTAAAGACGTTATCACGTCAAAAAATGTGCTCCCTTTGTGCTGTGAAAAATCAACACTATGTCTATGCAGTCAAAAGATACGGCTGTTTATGTCGCCAGTTGGTCAGGAACCAGTGGGCGAGTCTGACTCTCTTTCGGCAGGATTTTTATTTTACTCGCGTTTCACCAATATCTTAGCTAGTGTACATAATGATTGTGGTAGACAAAATTCATTGAGACTGATGTATATTTTATGATTCTTTCTCTTAATTTACCACTGATCTGTTGCCAATTTAAAAGTAACAACGCCACGCGTGGAGAAGTGCGTGCACGAGGGCTGCTACGTGTGGGGCTGGCTTTATCAAAATCACTGTACTGCGACGAGAAAACGCAATGGCAACACCCATGTGTCTTCGCTCTTAGGCACGGTGTCCATCAAAGCGGAAACTACCACAGTGTAAATCGACCAATCACATCGATTGAAATCCACATTGAGTCTTCCGTCTTCTTCTCCACTCCCTTTCTCTCCACTTTAATAGAACTCGTGCTCGTGCTCTCGTTGCCATTATTCAGCCACGAGAGGGATGGCCTGTTTGGGTCGATCTTTAGATTAAGCCAAGCTTGCTTAGGTTGGTCTGTGGATGAGTGACCGCCCGTTACATATCGAGTTTCCTCCGTGCCTTGGAAAGCACGTTAAGCTGTTGGCTCGGCTGTCATTAGTACATCTTTGACAGTCGTTACAGATAGTCAAAAGCCTGAAAATCTGACAACCAGTCTTACCAAGGGGTATTGTATTACCCCGCACTAACTGGGTTGTGGAGGTCAGATAGGCAGTCGCTCCAGCCCCAGCTGCATCTGGTAAGACCGGAAGCCGACCCCAACATACTTGGGAAAAGGCTAGGCAGTTGATGTGCCTATCCATCTCCTCAACGATAACAGTGTTCCCTGCCAGAAGCAAAAAAATCTGAGTCGACGCGACATCTAACTCTTACTATGACAATACATCGCGACAGTGATTTAAGTCCCGCCTACACACATTCCTTATCAAAAATATAACAAAGAGACCATGTGATTACTCCTCAGAGGTAATCCTCCCGCTGCCAACTACTGAACACAAGTTTCAAAGAGCTAAAGGTGTAATTAAGGGCTTTCTTAATGATCAGGAAAAGTATTTTAATTGCCTTCTTGGTTGGTTTGCCAAATATTGGTGGGTCAAGATTAGGTTTAACAAAAAAAATCTTGATACAGAGAAGAGAAACAAGATTAGGTTTAATCAAAGTTTTCTTGATACACGGGAGATTGTATTGTTTGAAAACAAACTCAAAATCATTTATTTCAATTAGATCATTACAGGCACTTTTAAATGTCAAGAAACAAAATATTGAAGCTACAGCTCCCGGTCACAAGGCATAATAACTTGTGAAAGTACTGTAGTTGCCCATTACAAAGCGTTGATCTCCATGAAAAAGAATGGGCAAGAAACTCCATGGACACTCTTCAATATTATAATATTGTGACAAAATCGTATTTACATAATTCATGTTGAGATTATACAAATATGTGAGAACGATGTAGAAAGACGTGCACAGTAAGAGCGTCCAGAGTAAAAGCAAAATTAAATTAAAAATCTAAATAAATTAAAAATGAACCGTAGCAGCTAAAAGCTGAAAAGTCCCAACTGACAGCGCCCGTTCACGAACATTACGTACGGATCAGTCCCAACCCTGTTATAACATCACGCCTGTAATTCTCAAAGTTTTAGGTAGAGGTGTACCTTATAATACACCCACATTTCGTCAGTTATGTTTATACCCAATGTTATGCACGAGCCTATTAACATCAACCGGGTAGAAATCCAGACTTTTTTCTTTGATACTGAGAAATTTCGGAATGAAAAACCCAATAACACTTAGCCTGACCTATCAATGTTCAGCAAACGAACTTGCAACTACTTCAATAAAAAAAAAAGAAATATAGACAAGTGTGTCTAGGAGATGAATGATGATTCAGAGAACTTCACAAGTTGATATATTTTCTTTTAACTTTGTTTCACACTAGGAATTTCTCCTGTATCGTGGGTGCGTTTACGAACATTTAAAGTCACATACACAGCCAGACCCAGAACAACTATCTGTAGGTCATAAAAATATTTGTTCAGTGTGGGGATCGAACCCGCGACATGCAGCGCAGCAGTTGATCGCTCAGCCACAACGCCAACAGTGTCGTCAAAAAATATTTCCTGCCGGGGTTACCGGTTGTTTGAAAGATATACCGCGGCCCCAGAACACAAAGGGTAAAGCCGGAACATGGAAAGGTGTTAGTCACTAAAAGTCTGCCCCCCTCCGCCCAGAGTGAAAAAAAGAGTCAGATTAGATTCTTCAAATAAAAAAGTTATTTTCAACAACAAATTAGATATTTGGCATGTTTACCAATCACAAAATAAATCAAATAAAAATATTTAAACAAATTTTGAAAAAGCGCTACCAATCACTACAACTTCAAATATCATTTTTTCTTCTTATAGCTATCATGATTTTCAATTGTCAGTTTCAAAAAAACATCGCGATGTCATAAATAAAACAATTTGACTTCGATATAAGCGCAGACATGAATAATATGTATATCAACACCCTTTATCTGAGCGTAGGCATGTATGTCAACACGCTGTATAATGTCCCGGCGTGACGTCAGAGCGCGTCACGTTTGCGTAACGGCGCACGCGCATACGTTTACAACGTATTTGTAGAACACAGAAAATAATAAGAGAAGTACCATTTCGAAGAAAGTGAGTTGAAAACATGCTAGCCTTGATTTAAATTGATATCCTTACTAATATTATAAAAGCGAAAGTGAGTTTGTTTGTTTGTTACGTCTTCACGCCTTAATGGCCAAACCGATTTTGATGAATTTTGGTACAGAGATAGTTGGGAACCAGGAGACAGACATAGACTTTTTATTAAAAAAAAAGCGGGATATGAGGGAGAACGAGGGAAGAAAAGGGAAAACTTATCGTTGCTATTACAAATCTATAAGGCGCAAGAGGAACTGTGTTACCCCGAATTGAATGAGGAATGAGGCGTGCACTTTTGGATTTTCCAAATTTTCGATTCTATAGTTGCGGCCAAACGCAAGTCTATTTAGTATAAACTAAATGACTTAATAGACGGTTATAGGCAACACTAGTAGTGTAGCCCTGCACTACGAGCATAGACAACTCTCTGTATTCTATGGCGTATTTAAATAGTTACATCATTCCACTTCCAAGTCTGTGAGGATGGATAGATGGATATACGGATGTTTGTTACTCTTTCACGCCAAAACTCCTGAACGGATTTTGATGAAATATCCACACAGATGATTTATAACATGGATTAACACGTTTTTATCTCGATAGAAGATTGCTTGAGACTTCACGACACTGCCGCAAGTAAATACCGCGGGACAAACAGCTACGTTAAGCGCCGGTAAAAGACCAAATTGGGTTTAAATGCCTGTCGTTTTAATATTGCTACAATATTCATATTGTGATTAATAGATAGCAAAGTTGAAGACTACATTTCAGGACTATCTATATACGCCCTTACCCTTTGTTTTTCCTTCAAGAACAGAAGTTTGCAAAAAAGACGATTACATACTTCGTAATGTTCGTGGAACAATTAATATAATTTTCCGTACTAAACCTTCTGTCCCATTCCTGGCGACTATACGTATTTGTTAGCCGGCCATTTTGAGAATAGCACATGTCTTGTATGTGTCAGTTATTAATAGTTGGGACTGGGTCACCTGTAGTGGCTCTTCAGTATTTACAGGTGTCTACTCGTCATACTTATACGTCGGATTGAACGTATGAATTGTTATATGTGTTGTGTAGGGTTTGTGAAGATTGGTATTATTGGCTTATAATGTGAACTTATATAACTTTGTTTCTAGATTTATTAAATAGATCTTTATTGATTATTGATCAAGGCCCGGAGTTAATTGTGATTGTCCCATGAAGCGACCCCCCCCCCCCCATCCATTATATTATACATACATACATCATATCCCCCGTGATATTTTGACAAAATACCCTCTCAAATAACTCCCCTTGCTCTGGGCGGAGCGGGGGGGAGGGTCAAACCTTTAACTGACTAAAACCCTTGTTCCTTCTTTTGCCCTTTATGTTCCGGGGACCTGGTATCTCTTTCGTACAACCCACTACCCCGGCAGGCCCGTTTACTTGTAAAATAGGCATTGGTTTTATAATTGCTGCACCTGCATTAACAGATCAGAAAGACATATTTCTCAGAAAACTCTCTATTATTCAATGTAAATTTTGATCATCATGAACTTAGACTGGTTAGCAATGAAATTCGAAGGTCAAGTACCATCAATAAAAGTAGAAATCGTAAACGGAGGAGAAAAATCTCAACCAACTTTTTATTTCGCTGCCAAATCGATCAGTTCAAAATGTTTCCATTTTTATAGGGTTATATTTTAGACGAATCATTGCTGCTATGTCTTTCCTTCCTTTTACGTCGACTCGTAATTAATAATAAATAAATAAATATCTTGGGACAACTCACACACGGCTATCTGATCCCAAACTAAGCAGAGCTTGTGTTATGGTAACCAGACAACTGATATACATACTTATATAATTTATAAAAACATACATATTATAGATAAATCACACCCAGACACAGAACAAACAATCATGCTCATCACACAAAGTTTGTCCTGGGTGGGAATCGAACCCACGACCACCGGCTCAGCAGTCAGGGCCACTAACCGCTAGACCAACAGGCCCGTCAATTTTAAGGATTCTGCACCTCAAAAAACAACGGAACTCTTATAGGATGATCACTTTGTTTTCAGAATCAATCTATTTGTCAAGACTCTTTATCTCGGGAACGCGTTTAGGTATCGAGTTAAAATTAAAATCATATGTTCAAGTCTGTGGTTCCTTGGAGCTGTGAAACAACCCTCTAAATCTACGCAGTCAAAAGATATGGTCGTTTATGTTGTACAGACACCTCAGTGCACGAGTCTGACTCAAACCGGTTTGTCGTAGTTGTGATGCATTCTCTTTTGTTGCACCTCAACACATTCAATAGGAATTCTGCTGGGTATCAGATGGACCGTCTATTTTTTACGAATATAACTGGACATGAGCAACACATTTAAACTTCATTTTAGAACTGTCACTATCCGAAGCCTACAGCGACGATGATACTCATCATCATTTTCCTGTCCTTGTCTCATGGAACTTGGGGTTGGCGCAACGTCTTCTTCCTTCGTTCTCCTTTGTGGACCATCACATCGATGGTGACATTGACAGCTATTAAACCGATTTGAATATACTGCTATGCCCATAGCCAGCTACACCAGCTTCGTTACTGCAAACCTATCCTGCTTTCTAACACTAATCCACTAATCTATAACACTTATAATAACGTACGCGATTCGTAGACTTCGCGCGATCAACAAACAAAACGACTGGCATCTGACCAAGTTTCGCAACCGTCGCCACGCTCGTCGCTCCCCACACTCACCCGACAGTTAATCTTAACTCATATCCCGGAATGTTAGGAGGAGAATACAATATCTGAAGGAGAAAATATTGGGAAAGCATTTAATAATGTCACCGAAGTTGGCATGAGATCTCCCTTCCAGAGAGGTAGTATTCGGTTAGCACCACATACCTTCTGCTTAGCTATTTTCGACCAATTTGGTGTAAGGCTTGATAATGTTAGCATGCAAGAATTTATCTCGGTTGCATCCATTTAATTTTCTTGAAGTTGTCTCTTTATCACTTTTGTGGTAGGCTTCCAAACCACTTTGCTCCGCAAGTGACATAACACTACATAATAATCAACCTAAAATGATACGACTACTGAGATCTCGATGGATGTCCTTCGCCATGGCGGAGGGGTCTGTCAGACTCCTACTGACTAAAACCACACGGTGTTCTTTCTCGTCACTTCTAGCTGGGGTGCGGGGACACAATAGGGTTTGCTTGCGGCAAACCCTTTCTCGGGTAAAGGGGAGGAGTGAGCTACTCCTCTCCCTGTCATTCTATATGAGAGGCGCGCGGAAACACCACGCGACGCCAGCTCAGGTCTATTTGCCTGGACAAACTGAGACACTGTCCTGACCTCGGTGGTCAAGTACGGGTTCGTGGAAAAATGTCTTCCAATATTTGTTGGTGAGGTATGCCGATTTCCTCGCGATACTTTCCTTCGCCGTTTCGAAAGCAGTGATCATGTTTTTCGACACGTCCGCGGATATTTAGTGTGTATAGATACCTAGAAAAACTAGAAAAAGTAGCAACCAGTGCTGATATTTGGGAAAAGAATTTTTAAGGCAGGTGAGAAAATCTTTTAAATTCATTTATTCATTTAAATTCCATGCCGCTGTTTCATAAAATTGTACAACTAAAGTGTGCACGAAACGATTTTTGAAAATGAATCCCAAACCCAAACCAAATGTCCGACTGTTGGACAATGTAGGTCAACAAAACAACTAAATTGGTATGTTGATGTGTTTGAGCCGTTTGGGGTTGAAACACTAGTGCATTGGGGCCCGAGGACTCACCCAGTTTTTCGGGATATCGCAAAGTGGTTGGTCGACACTTCACGTGACCGAAAGCGGCATTGCCATCCAACGTGGCAATGCTGCCAGCCATCACAAAGCGACGTAGATGATTTTTTTGACGCCCTGCCCACCCTGTTTCCCTTTTTGGGACTTGTACAAAAGAATAAGCAAATAGGGGTTGAAAATTTACATAAAGGTACCGATGGACCTGCCGGGGTTGGGGGTTGTTCGAAAGAGATACCACGGCCCCAGAACATAAAAGGCAAAAGAACGAACATGGGTGGGTTTTAGTCAGTAAAATATTGACACTCCCCCTTCTCCGTCCAGAGCGTGGGAAGTACTTATTTAATGATTTCCCATTCATAAAAAAGGTACCGATGGAAATTTCAACTGGCGCAGAGTTTGTAATTCAATTGTTTTTCAGTTTATGTGCCTAACTCCTAACTCCATCAACCTCTTAACATCCAACTATTACTCAGCTCCTAAACAGCTCAGCCTCCATTTATCACGTCAACACAAGTGCTAAGGGATTTACTGAATTCACTTTCTAAAGACCCTTTGAAATGCAGATTTGTTTTGAAGATCACCCAATTAATAAATTCAATTTTATATGACAGGTAAAAATTAGTTTCTTCGTCATGGTTTCATAATGTTTCTTTATGATGTGTTTTATATCTAGGAGATTATTTTAATAAAAATTATGTAGGTGTATAAACTTATGGGATAGTTAGTAAATTAAAATGAGTGTGATGTTTACGAAGTCATTGGTTCCATAGGACCACCGAAAATGAAAAATAAAACGTTAAAGAACATAGCTAGTTTATTGGGCAGACAATTTAGACCAACAACAGAATTCTAAAAGATTCTAATCTACGGAAACAACTACTTATGTGTAACTAGAACTCTAAACAGAACTCGCTTATTTTAAACTGTTTAGACTTAATTTTGTAATGACAAGAAATTTGATTCTTATCCTTTATTGCTAAATTTATTATATACACAAAATTTCAATACTAAAACTTACGTAAAACGGCGAGCTTATTTCAGAACAATTAGGGATATATTAAATTAAATCAAAAGTTTTATTTTTTATTTTTTTCGAGGATTAAGTTCCTAATGAACTCCAATATCGCTGGCCATCAACGTAACACCTGACTGGACCCAAGTCAATTAAAAGGTCCATTAAGTAAAAAAAAAAATTGAATAGCTGAACAATGTAAAATCCATGTTTTGCATGTGGAGTTGCACAGCCCGCTATACCATATAATGCATATCTCATGATTCAAAACTCACCCTCGGGTATCTTGATAGCAGTGCCAAGATTGATCTGCTGCAGCCTGGCGAGCGCGGCCTGCTGCAGCGCCTTCCTCTCGATCTCGCTGAGGGTCAGTAGGGAGGTGTCTGTCAAGCGCACGCACCGCCCACTGCCGTCTGCCCAGCAACAGCTGCCCTGCACATAACGCGTGACGTCATCATACCACACACAGGTGATGTTACTGCGGGAAGCAGTGGCGGCGCTATATAACAAACGCGAACGTCGGCGACATCAGCTTTGCGTGGCTCTTCTCTCATTTCATTTCAAGTAAATTTTTAGTTGAATGAGCTGAATGAAACATGTTTGAGGATTGTATTTTTTTACATTTTTCTCAATTTCATAGATTCTATTCAAGTCATTGACTTTGCCTTAACTAATTGATTTCATTCAACATAGTCGGGAATGAAAATTTTAAATATAATATGTCAATAATTAATATTTTTATTAATGATTTTTAAGCGCGGCCCCTTTATAGCTGGGGAGGTAGCGTTGCATTTTTGATGGTGATTTCTGTACGATTAATTTTGATTGAAATCTATAGCTTAGATATGGGCAATAATTGAATCAAGCGTCAGCAGGCGCACCCGGGGTGGATCAAGTGGGAAACAAAATATTATTATGTCAAAAAATAAAAAACCAAAAGTGTAATCTGGTCGTTTGAAAATTTGAACAGCAATAGTTTAAACAATAATAATAATTATAGAAATAATCAGCTGTAAAGATAATGGTGGGTTGTACGTCAGCAGGTCATATCCGCACATATTAAAAATAATTATCTTCAATTCATTTCTGGTCGAATGAAATTGATACATATTATTCTTTATGCTATTAAAATAATTAAAAAATGCGTCAGCCGACCTATTGATAGGGGTAAGATCGTCAGCAGGGGGATTATAAGTAACTATTTGTATTATACAACTGACGACTTTCCCCTCTTCAATTATTTTGCTGACTATTTTTTTTTTTTATATATTGTTTAAATTACTCTCAGTATTAATTTCAAGCGACCAGAAATTAATTTGAATATAAACAATGCCTTTTTTATTGCATATATATAATCTATATACTATATGTTAGCTGGCGGACGACTTTCCCCTCTTCAATCACTATGCTGACTATCTTTTTTGTTTAATATGTTGTTTAAAATACTCTTAATATTAATTTCAAGCGACTCGAAATCAATTTATTTATAAAATTATCGTTTTAATTTATCTACATACAATTTGAACAGATAGGAATGTAAGGATTGTAAAGGATGCGTTTGAATAACGTAATTTAAAACATATTTTATTTGTATAGTATGTACATATTTGTTTGATGTTCCTCACATTCCTATCTGTTCAAATTGTATGTAGATATTAACAAATTAAAACGATACATTTTATAATTAAATTGATTTCGAGTCGCTGGAAATTAATGTAAAGAGTAATTTAAACATCATATAGAATAAAAAAAAAACAGTCTAAATAATAAGAGGAAAAAATGGTCCGCCAGCTGACATATAGTATATAAATTATATAATTATGCAATAAAGAAGGGATTAAAATGACATTGTTTATAATCAAATTAATTTCTGGTCGTTTTTTAAACAATATATTAAACAAAAAAGATAGTCAGCATAGTGATTGAAGAGGGGAAAGTCGTCAGTTGGATAATACAAATAGTTACTTATAATCCCCCTGCTGACGATCTTACCCCTATCAATAGGTCGGCTGACGCATTTTTTAATTATTTTAATAGCATAAAGAATAATATGTATCAATTTCATTCGACCAGAAATGAATTGAACTTAATTATTTTTAATATGTGCGGATATGACCTGCTGACGTACAACCCACCATTATCTTTACAGCTGATTATTTCTATAATTATTATTATTTTTTAAACTATTGCTGTTCAAATTTTCAAACGACCAGTTTACATTTTTTTTTTTACATAATAAAATTTTTTTCCCCACTCGATCCACCCCTTCTGAGCCTGCTGACGTTTGAATTATTAAATAATTATCCATAAAGAATAAGTTCAGATATGAATCAATCGACCAGAAATTATTATGTGAAATGCAACGCTACCTCCCCAGCTATTAGGCGCGAGGCCATCAATAGTCGCCAACGTCGCCACTGGCAGGAGGAGCATAGATATACGATCTATTCATCCTATATCTATGCTCCTCCTGCACAAGCACACAAAACAAAACTTCGGGTTACCTGAAGCGGCATACGCCGTTCGGCAAATCAAATTCGAAAACATACTTTGCCGTCCGGGTGCCGACAATGCCATGCTTGCCTCGCACCAGGGATATATATACTTTGAGATGATGGATTTAAATGATTTTATAGATCGAGACGATATATTTAAACTAACCCAGGAAGGAAAGAACAAAAAAAGTGAAAACAGAAAGAAAGGAACTCTTGTAGAACTTATTTCGGTTAATCAAAGTATTGACTCAAAAAGCCTCTTTATGAACTGCAGAAATGTTAATTATGCTTGGAAAACGACATATTATTATGTTTTTTGGTCATCAAAGAAGATGATGTTGCATTTATGAAATTATCTAAGCAGGGTATCAATTAAGCACACTAAAAGAGTTTGAAGTTAGCAGGAGAAAAATACAGGCTATTTTTTTAATTCGTTGTTCAAAATAAAATAAAAACTTTACAAAACAAAAATGCACCTACACTAGGAATCACATCTGTATTATGGGAGCGTTTGCAAACAAATAAATTCACATACACAAACACCTGGAACCACTAAATGTAGGCCATACAAAATTTGTTACGGACGGGAATCGAACCCGTGACACGCAGCGCAACTGAGACTATGTCATAAATCTTTTCTACAAACATCAACATTCTTTTCCCAATTTATTCAAATTCAGCACAGCTTACAATCATCAATCACAATGAAATAATTTATTTCACGTAGGCACTTTCAAAACGTCGACAAAAGGTGCACGGTTAGTCTTTTCCTATGGAGAAGACCCGGCAAGAACCTCTATGTTACTCTTTCCTAATTATCCTCTTCTTTACTTCTCTGGTTATAATCGTCATCGTTCAAAAAATCTCCATTAAACCGGTATATAACATAAACCGTTTGGGGTTGAAACTCTGGGACCATGGGGTCCTTGTGCTCGCAGCCTTCTTAAGGATATTTTAAAAACTTTAGTTGACACTTCCCGTGACCCAAGGACTGGCTTTTACTTTGGCCAGAGGCTTAGCGTTGCCATACAACGTGACAACGTGGCCAGTCTCTTGGGGACATTACCAACTAACAGTGTTGAGAACGAATTTTTGACGATATTTTTTAGTTTATTTATAATTAGTTTCTGTAAGTTAGTTTTCTTCACAAATTAAACTTAACCTTTCAACTTAAATAAAACTTTTACCAATATTGTTTACTGTCAGAGACAGTTCCCCTTTTCCTGATTTGCAGGTACCTGCTACCTGTAGTTTTTGCCCTTGCGCCTTAATTATTGTAATAGCAAAGCTAAGTTTTCCCTTTTCTTTCCTTTTTCACTCTCATTTCTCAATAAAAAAAATAGCCTACGTCTCCAGGGTCCCAACTATCTCTGTACCAAAATTCATCAAAATCGGTTTAGCCATTTAGGCGTGACGACGTAACAAACAAACTCACTTTCGCTTGTATAACATTAGTAAGGATTACCTAATGTTTTTTTTTAAATCTCTCCATCGTTTTGTTAAATCTTCTACTCCTAAACCAATTCTTCTTAAACTAACAACGTTTTTTTCTGTTTAAATCATTCTCCCGCAGCACATGTCCATACATCCATACAAAATCACAAGCCAAAGAATTCTCAAGGTCAAACCAAGCTTCCTACTACCAGCCACGACAAAACAAACATAAAAACTAATAAATAGGAGTAAAGAACCCGTAAAGTGTTGTCTCAATGAATAGTACCACGTTAATGTCACAGATATACGCAGTAAATTATGAACAGGTGTCCATACGGCCGTACACGTCACGTTTTATATTCCCACGCCTTTATATCAAGAAGTTTTTACGATATCAGAGCGGTTTTCCTGACTGGCTGTGGGGTATAACTGTCTTATTTGGCAGTTTAAGCTTTGATAGCTTGTTGAAAACACACATAGATCGTCCACAGCAAATATTTGCAACTGGACGTCGAATAAGCGAAATTTTTAATCTGATGCAGTTTGCTAAATATGCTATTCGTGTCACTAATTTTGTATTTTTTAGATTTAACTGCATATTCGTGGGTTAGATTGTTACGACGCTACTTATAATTCATTATATTCGCTCTACCTATCCCTTGCCCCATTCTATTTGGGGTCGGCGCAACATATTTTCTTCTTCCATTCTACCCTATCAGACGTCACGGCCACTTTCACTTCTTTAACTTTCAATAATTCATTACACCATCCATCCATCTTTTCTTTGGCTTCCTCTCCCTCTCCTCTTACGATTAATAAATTATATTTATTTTATAAGTAGGTTAGTAAAAAGGTGTCTGTATTAAGTTATGCTGTCTTTTCACCACTTTTATCTGTCTTTTAGAGAATACCTACGACATTAACATCCCCATCTTGTTCGCCACTGTTACATCTTTATTTAGTTTTTTTTCATAAAGGAACATTTAGTTAGCTACACATTTATTATCCAAGCTAAAATTTGTGATGTCTTGCTTGAGAGAAAATAAATTGGAAATGAAATAGATCCTATGCTGAAGTGATTTAAAATAATGATAAAACATAAACAAAAGCATGTTCAAGATAATTCAAGCTCTACTCACAAGCACAGAGATGCAAAAATAATAAAATTAGAAGTCATCTTCAGTCAGCTTTACCAAACTCCTCTATGAAATATATGTAGATTCATGATTCATTCTCCGTAGCACAATACGCAAATTATTTTTAAAGAAGGAAATTTCACAATTTTAAACAAGGAAGTCGACGAATAGAAGCTTTTTCCAGCCTTGTTAGAGGTCATTAAAATGAATACAAAATAGCAAGTAAACACAATGCTCAATGCAGCAGATGTTGAAAACACTCTCATGTGGGTCACTTGTCAAAATTAGCAATACAATCAGAATAACGACAGGAAAAAGAGAATAAAAAATCACGTTTTCAAGGCAAAGTAGAAAAGTATTTTGTCACAAAGAAACTTGTATTAATATTCTACTTGCAAACCAAGGTGATAATAAGGAGGAAACATAAAAATATAAACACACAAGAAAACATGCGTATAAATAATTTGTTAGCATGTGTTATACAACTAACAAATTAAAGTTTAGAACTCATAATCTAGATTAATAATTATGAAAATGACTACGTTTCGCATTTAAAATGAAATATAATTAACTAAACCTACACACTAATGTCTGCTTACAGCTTAGGTCGTGTGAATTATTTTGCTTTTAAAACGTAAGAAGTTTAAAATATCGAGCGTAAAAAAACACAAGAATCATTAGACACTTACTGTCAAAATATAGTAAGATTTTAAAAAAAACTTAGATTACGGTAGTGGCGATCTAGTACTGGATAAAAAGACACAAAGTCAGTGCAATGTATTTTTTTATAAACAATGCAGCTCAAAAGCCTTGAATTTTATAATAAAACATTTAAAAAAACATGAAGCTGGTTTGTCAACCATGGCAAGTGGCTTCCAAGAACTCATTGCACATAAAATGTATGTTTGACAACAAAGTTAAAAAACGCAGAGCAACAAATTTGGTGAAATATGATATAGCTATAAAGTGTATAATGCTAATATAATGGCTGACAAAGTGCAAAAAAACCATGCTGTGCCCGCAAAAATACCAAACATGAAAAGTTGTAGGTCATCATTCAAGGGATGAATAATGAGATAAATGATAGCTGAAAAAGTAATGAATGATAACGTGACAGCTGACGGGGTAAAATGAGCAAAATCATTTCCCGTAACATGGGGCAAGGCCATTCAGAATAAAAAACAAATTACCTCTGACACACAATCCAATATTACAGTGATAAACGACAAGTTTATCCGTCCGTCTGTCACTAGCTCAGTATTAAAGAGAAACTGATAGTGAGTCAGGCACAGCTAATAAATGTGTTGTGTCTCATACACGCCTACGATACTCTTTGATAGTCCGCTTTTAAACGAGCAGCGGACTTGGACGCGGCATATGTATATATATTTTTTTGTTATATTATGTAATTTGAATGTTGAGTTGGGTGTGAAAGACGAACTGTATATCAAGATTGTAGTGCATCTAGATTTTAGAAGAGAAGTGTTGATGGATAGTGGGTGTCTGGATTGCAATGAAAATGCAGAGTTGGAATTATAATTTGGTTTTTTTGCAGATGATGTAAGAAATGTCAGAAATGAGGATCAAATAATTAAGAAAGTTCACATATAGAGTAAGGAAATATCAAATGAACGATGAATGTAAACTGTGTGAGAGATGAAATGCCTGAAAAGGTGGTGACTGCCAAAGTAATGGCTAATAGAGATCTATAAAAGAAATAAAGTTAGGCTGCATTGACATTAAATAAATTTGGGTAAAGGTAGGTAGTGAATGAATAAACAGATGGATTGTCAAATATCCTGGATTTTAGATATCATTGTTCAATTTATTAATTGGAGTAGGGGCAACTGTAATCGGATAGACAAGACAGTTTAACATTGACTGACGCTGATACTGACGCACAAAATCTACACATGTCTCATGTTGATAATTTTTATTTTATTTTAATCAACTACACACATTTGTTTGACGAACTAGATGAAGGTCAATGTTCTGTAATGATCATTTTACGGCTAATAGTTTACGCGGATGAGTAACCGCAGGCTGTGCCTGATTAAACGTCAAACGACGGACAAGAAATAAGTGCTACAGAAATATGACTGATTTATCCCAAAAATAACTAACATGACTAATGAAAATCAGAAATAAATAGAAAATCTAATACAGCTAGACATGTGATTCAGTACCAGAGAAGCATAAAAACTGACAGGTGGGTTTTTTAACTTGCCTGGCATCGGATCCACGATGACTTAGCCTATATTAAATTCGCTCAACCAAAGTGTATAAATAGTGATGCAAAAGGTTTTCAGTATAAATGTATTGGGATAAATATAAAAGGTTATTTCTGTATGTGTAAATATATTCGGATATATTTAGAATGACACGAGTTATCTGAATTTCAAGCGTTTCAACACAGGTGCATCGGCACCTCTCATCGGTTTGTAACCCCGATATAAACGTGCGAATTTATATGAAAGCATGTACGAAAATAACGAGCATGCACAAATAACTACTAAAATAAAGTTATGTGGAATATAAATAATATTACTGATAAAAACAAAGTTGATAAATACATAGAGCAGTTAAACAGAAAAAGAATAAAAATAGGACAATAACAACAAACAAAGCATAACGACAGACAAATGACAATGTGTACAGAACCAAGACCAGACCTCGAGGCTGATGATGCCCTGAAAAATGAAAAACCCATGTCTGTCGTAAACAACATTAAACTGTCGTGAACTGGATGATATGACAAAATTGACATAAAGATGTTATTAACTGGAAAGTGTGAGTTATGTTAAATGTTATCAGACAGTTGTGTTGCTGGGGAGTTTGTTTTGCCACTTCTTTTTCCCAGCTAAAACACGCCAGTGCCGAAGGTTGAGCGTTATGGGGGACTGTCTTGTGTAATGACGATGGAAAAGTGCTAATCATGAGCCTAGTTTGAATAAATGAGTTTTCATTTTGATTTTGACGCAAGCCTAAATAGTACCAGAGGGGTCTGCCAGAGCCACCGCCTGCCGGGATTGCGGGTTGTTCGAAAGAGATACCGCGGCCCCGGAACGTATAGAGCAATAGAAGGAACATGGGTGGATTTTAGTCAGAACAAGTCTGACACTCTCCCCCGCTCCGAGAGCAGGGGAAGTTATTTGATGATTTACCATCACCAAAAAAAAAGCCTAATTAGTATAAAAAAAGTAAAATCTGATGCAATAGATGAACTCAAAAATAGAAAGAATATTTTCAGACAATAAATAAAACGTATTGTTATTGATTTGGGTTAAACTGGCTAAAACGGCGTTGACTGCTGTTATGACAAATAATGGAAATAAATAGTAAGAGCAAGACATGATCTGCCGAACCCAAATAAACAGGAGATCGATGTTAACAACATAAATTTATGTGTCCAATAAAGTACTCTCTATCTATCTACTCAAAATGATGATGAGAAACTGTCAGTTTAAGAAGATAATATCCAAACCGAACTTCATGAAAAAACATCCACAGATACTCAAGAAGCATACAACAATACACTTAAAGAACTCTCAAGCCTACGCTCGTTGAAACCGAACGTCGACGGGACTGGAGAGTGCAATACAGACGCAATTTATGATGCTCCGCGAATTATTAGTGTAGTAGACAAGTTATGTGGAATGCGGCTTTGGGAGTCATGTGATATGAAGATAGGTTAGCGAGGATTTAATGGAAGAAGGAGTGAAAAATGGGATTTATGGGATTATGGTTTTATTAGCAGTTCTGGGAATATGAGATTATGCTATGATAGCATGTGTCAAAGAACGACTGTTAATGCTGGATGAGATGTAAAATTCACGCAACATTTTGATGGAAGTGAATCTAGGAGTTCTAAAGACGTAACAAATAATCAAAAGTTCCAAATTTTTCGTTTACATTTTAAAACATTTTAAACTTCAAATAGTAAAAGTTAATGGCAAAACTGGACAATAACAGAACCAAAAAACACTGAAAACCAATAAGCACCAGGAATTCCATAACAATTTAGAAATATTACAGGAAGCACGGATGTAATAAATTGTGAGAGTCAACACTTAATGTGTACCTGTGTTACAACTTACACTAATTCATTCGGTGCATAGTTGCAGAGAACATAATGTTATGATTTAACAATCCTGTAAACATGAAGTGGTTAGAAACAGGAGAAAGGTTTTTAAACTGAAAGGTTAATTTAATTAACAAAATCTATTGGCGGTAACCGCCGCAGTTAGGAATATCTAGATAGAAGTTAATCGAGTTGTAACCAACTAGAATTTTAATTTGCTTTTATGTATAAACGTGGATGAAGTAAAATAAACCGGAATAATGTATAGGTACGTGGTGTTCTATATTTTCTCTTTACTTCCATTAGAAAAAAAGGAGTGTATGTAAGTATAGCAGGCAACATCTACAGTAAAACTTTGGCGGGGCAATACAAACTATATCTTTATAATCTATGTATAGTTAGTTTATTGAAATAAAGAATAACAAAAACACTATTGTCGTTATGATATTATTTCATTTGTCTCGAAATGTAGCTACGAGTATAATGATCGTCAATCGACACAAATAATTAACGTCAAATTAGTCGCCAGAATGCACTTGACAAACATTCTAATTGGCAAGATTGCACTCATGATATCGAAATTTTTAAACATTCTCCAGAAGTGAAAGCAAAACACACTGTAATAAATTACTCTACAAGCGAAACATTATTAAAAATCGACGCAAAATCCAATTCCATTTGAACAATGTACAGGTGCACAAACATCCAGAGTCGGAACAAATATTTGTGTTCCCAATGTTTTATCTACAGAAAAATACGATTAATCAGTTTACGATGTGTGTTGAGTATTAATAAGCTTAAGTACCTCTATCAGGATCATCAAATAGATCACCACTCTATGATGATTGAAGATGTTCGTCGTTGCTGACGCAGGCTTAGGAGGCGCTGCCTTCACGATCTATATTTGTTCTTGCCAGATGTGTAGAAGACATCAAAATATAGACAACGAAAGGAATATGGGGCTTATAGAGCCTAACCCCGCAGTAAAACAACATAGTTTAACAAAACAATAACTGAATGAACATGAATTCATAAGAATGTTGTTCGAAAGAGATACCGCAGCCACGGAACATAAAAGGCAATAGAAGGGACATGGCTGGGTTTAAGTCAGTACAAGCCTGACATTCCCTCCCACTCGCGGGCGGAAAAAGTTATTTGATGATTTCCCATCCGGAAAAAAAGGGAACGTTGTTAAATTTAATGTTACTGATGTTACGATGACGATTGATTGATGAGAATAAAGCGCATGAAGAACTACGTCAACTATTAGCAGGCATTATCCGAAAACCAGTATTACATGGCGCGACTGCGTATCTAATCTCCACAACCCAGTTAGTACTGGGTAATAGGATACCCCTTGGTAAAACTGTCTGTAAAATTTTCGGTACTGACTACCTATAACAACTGTCAAAGATCAACAAATGATAGCTGATATCAATGGCATTACATGCTTCTGAGAAACGAAAGAAATTCGCTACTTAATGGGTGGACTCATCTACGAATCAACATTGGCTTAATCTGTAGATCGAGTCGAGTAGTTCTTAATATTAAGCCACGAGCTCGTCCGCGATCATCATAAATATGACTGAAAATGTACTCAGTATGCTCCTTTAGGCCAGAGCAGACGCCGATAAACGGCGCGCTGACAGCCATAAGATGACACAGCCACTTTTCTTGATTTAGATATGACATTGTTTACTATTTGTTTGTATACAGAACATCAACAAGATGACGTAGAACAGCATCAGAAAATGCTACATGTTATAACAAAACACAGTTTAAAACTGGTCAGACAATACAGGCTAAAATGGAATACACTGCGCAGAATATAAAAAGTCACATAATAAAGTATGTGATGTGACACAAAACACAGATAACAGAGTGCCTAGTGCGAGTTTATCAAAATTTTGCGAATGACTTTACTGTCGCGTTTAGCGAGCGAACTTCAAACGCTCCGAGAACAGTATTTGAGCGAGTGTAAATTGGCATCTGGCAAATCACTCGAACCGCGTTTGTTCACCGTGAGCAGCGTTTATTATTTTTCTTAGGTTGGTGTCACCTTCGCGTCGTGAGATAAACCTACCAAATGTAGAAGGATATCATTCAAGTATGTAATTGTAACAGGAGCGCCTGTCTATCCAAATTGTCGAGGTTATTACGTCTTAGTTTGTTTTGTGTTTGACACTGGTTCGAAAGGAGTTGTTATTGTTTAGTTTTTATTAAGCAAATATTTAATATGATGATGATAAAAATTTGATATGATGGTAACATTTATGGAGCATTAAGTGGAATTTAAATAATTTTGTGCTTAGCGTACTTATGTATGTGAACTTTGTAATCAAGTAGTTTAATGCTTTTTTAGGCATGGAGACATTAGCAAACCATCCTCTCATGAAGAGGTAAAATATGACTTCTTCTATATACACACTGCACATTTTTTGTGATATGTGCTTTGCAACTCCTACTGGCCTTTGATAGGAACCGGTGGCAAAAAAGAATAAAGCAGTGAGCACCTGCAAATGAAAGGGGAGGAAAGTTTTTTAAACCATGTAGTTTTGTTTTTAGAAATTACATTGCAATTAACATTAATTGATACATACTTTATGTTCCAAGGGTATCCTTGGAAGACAAAGGACAAGAACTTAAAAAGTTTCTTCGAAAATTTATATCTATCTCTAAATTTCCTCTCCGTGAGGTGTATCAATGGATTAAAGGACGCGCGAGCTCTTGCCTCGCTTCTGGCGCTTTTGTTGCGGTCATCTCGTGCCTTAGCGGCCGCAAACATCCTCCAAGCGAAGAAAAACCGTCCTGCCATATCTTTTGTATTATTTACACTAAATAAAAATTAAATATTTGTTATAAAAGTATCGTTTAACTTCACTCTCACTACAAAAATCTCAGTGAGAACTTTTTAGTCACCCTCGATCGCGTTTGCGTTTATTTATTACTCGATCTGTCAAAATCTGAAACTCGCACTCGCACAATGGATGAAATTAACCAATCACGTGCGCTAACGCCTTCACTTGCGAGTGCGAGCGATTCTATTACGAAGGCATTGTAAACTGCCACTCACTAATTCAGGTTCCATTTTTTGACACCAGACGGCGCTGTTTCTATTCCATACAAATCTTAGTAAACGCGCTCACGTTCGAATCGGTAAAAAAACTCACACTAGGCACTCTGTACTATATGAATACACAATACAGAGTATAATGCGCCAAACATTGCAGAAAACACAAACAATAATGGGACAGAGAATACTGGCAACGCTGAATAGAGAATACTTTCATACTGGCAGATGCAATACAGATTATAACAAGACATACAGCACAACATATTATGCAACATATAAAATAGACAAAATTGGTACACTTACACACAATATAGATTATAACGCCACTCAAAATACATGCTTTAATAAGACACACAGACTATAATGCGACTGACCTGAGGCGTCCATGTGGCGGCGACGCGTGACGAGCTCCTACTCCTCGTGCGCCACAGCTTCTTGCTGACACTCTGCACCACGCTGCTCGAAGACCGCGACTTCTGCATGCCACCTGCAGAAGGAGCCACAGTCGGAGCACTTCTACCGAGCAACGTCGACAAGAACGAATGCGACTGCGTTGGGGACGCCGGTGACGGCGGCGACGTCGGCGTCGACGCTACCGACGCGAAACGCAACTCCCGATACGTCATAATCCACCCTTCTTCTGTCTGACAACCCTTGTGAGGACCATCATCGTCCACGTCACTTGGCATCCGAGGTTTAATATTTCGCAAATTCTTATCGTAATTGATGCGCTTAAAGCGGTCTGCTTTGTCGGCATCCACGCTCTTCTTGCGCGCCATCCTCAGGTAACGCTTGATGGTGTCGCTGACGGACTGCGACACATCGTCGTGGTCGACGCTGGAGCGGCGGCGCGCCGGCTTGGGCCGCTCGGGCGCCGGCCCCGTTGGGCTCGTTGGCATCGACGCCATTTCCAGCTTCTCCCGATATGCTCGCTCCAGGTCCAGCAACACGTCTTCCGGAATCGCATGCGTCTGCGTCCCACAATCCACGTACTTATCCTCCAAAGACTCGTGAAAAACCTCAATAAGTGGCGGCGGAGACATCGGTGGCGATCTATAAGGGTCCTCATCGTCTTTAAAACGCGTAACACCAACAGTTCGACGCGGAACACTTCTAGAGTTAGAGCTAAGCGCACTGATGAAACCACTAGGTCCATAGCCTCCAGAGCCACTCCCACCGCTGCCACCACTACCACCACTCCTACCGCCTCTGTAGGGTTTGGTCTTGCGAAGGTCATGATACAGTCTTTTCAATAAATTTCTATCGCCTAACAGATCCTGCACTATATTGTCCCTGTTTGGGGATCGTACGTAGTACCTGCCGAGGTTCTCCAGCAGGGTCCTCTCCCGAGAGGGGTTAGGGTCTGCGTCGACTGGGATCCGCTCCGACTGCTGCTTAAGATACTTTCTTAAAGAGCGAACTAGCTCTTCCGTATCCGAGTGCCTCGTCGGGTCGGAATCATCTTCTACTTTCAGGTACGTGCGCAATAAATCAACTAGACAACTCTCCTCCTCCTCAGGTACAGTCCGACTCACGTCGCCGAATGCCGCGACTGTGCGTGCTTGCGACGCGGCTCGAGCTGACGACGACGCGTTGAACTTGGAGGTGGATGCAGCTGGGCTCGGCGATGCAAAAAAGTCACGCCGGAGCTTGGCAATGTCGAAGCGGCCGCCAGAGGTGTGGCCGATAAAGAGATCGGTGGGTCTGGACGGCGGTGCGGGTACCTCGTCGACGGGTGAGCGCGCGCGTACCGAGCCACCGCGCGCACGCTTCTTGCGGCGCGGGCGGGGCAGCGCGCCCGGGTACGAGCTCTTCCGCCATAGCAGGAAGCGCGGCTCCTTCGCGCACACGTCCTGGAAGTAGGCCTCGAGGCGTGGCACGTCCTCGGGCCGATTCTGCGCGCCGTCCGGGATCAGCCGGCGGCCGGCATCGGACATGTATTTCCATGTCTTGCGCGTGAGCAGCCAGCGCTCGCGCGGCTTCTCGCGACGGCGCGCCACCTTCGTCATGGGGTCGGGCGCGGGCTCGAGGCGGGTGCGGCGGCGGCGCTCCATGGCCGCGGGTCACATCGGGTCAGGCGTCAGGCATGTCCGACCTCGGCCCGCGCACCTGCCTGCGCGAAACTGAACACTACTCCGCACGGTGCGGTATATTATGTGCCGAAATAGCCGTCCTGTTATAGAGCGGCCGTGAACTGGATAGGGTGCGCTCGCGCACGACGGACCGGCGCTGGCGGCGGCTCGGCACGGGACTGCCGCCCGCCCGTAAACAAAACCAAGCCCGCCCACGCGTGCCGCCCCGCGCCGCCCGCCCCGCGCGCCTTGACCTATGTGGTGACATGCCCTAGCATCCGTGATTGACGATGGTCATGGCTCCTAGTTCCGATGCGCTTGATTAACGGACGCACTCGTGGACGTCCCGGAATCAGTAAATTCCAAATTGCGAGGTTATAATCAGCTGGTCCCAATTTTCAATACAAGAAAATTATATTAAAAATTATATTTCTTGCTTTAGTTTTTATCTTCTTGTTCAAAACGGCCTCCGTCCAGTTCATAGTAGATCAAACAAGAAAAGCTGTTGCTTCCATACTTTCTTTATTTATTTGGTAACACCTGTGAGCTTCTCCCACCTGTTCGTGTTTTTAAAACAGTCTGTGAGTGCTGTAATTTCTGATTCTACGCATCTAAATAGTGCTAGTAGTCTGTTATAATCGATCTCACAGAAACAGGTAAGAATACTGGATCACCATTTTTTTTAAAATAAATAAGATAAGTGTTTATGTCAAGTTTTAATAATAACTGACTAAGTACAATCGTTTAGCCAAAACACGAACCACAGAGATGCAAATGATTGCATGCATGAAGAATTTTTTTAAGAGAAAACTGGAGAAATCAAATTTAAAGAAACACAGGTCTGTGAAGAACAATATAAAACAGCAACAGCTGGATAAATTTAAGAAGACTTCGAAGATAGGAATAAAAATATTAAAAAGCAAACTTTTGTAAGTGAAGGTCATTTTATTATATTTGTAGAATCACCAGTAATTTACAAATGTCTCACAAATGAGCCAAACAAGATACTCATAACTGCTAATTAAGGTAACGAGGCAGTGACCGCGATATAATTATAATTAATTTCAGTGTGGTCATTAAATCATTTGGGATATTTGTACAAATGTGCGAAGTAACTTTCATAGTGGCATTTCATGACAGTTGAAACAAAATTGGTCACTATTATATTTTTTGGAACACAGGCCTCTAAATGACGGTAGATTATGGTTACCGTCAAGGCAAGAATTGACATTATCATTAAGACAATTTGGTTGAAAGTAATTAATAGTCAACGGAAGCGCCGATTTCTTCTTTTATCCTGATTTCTTAGTCGCCTTTTGCGACCACAACTGGTGAGAAAAATGAGGGTTTCCGTCTACGACAACTTCCAAAGCCTAAACTAGGTAGAACACAAAGAAAGAGTGGTAATTAAAGAAAACGATCTACGCTCAGAACTGATAATCAAGGAAAAGATGAAAAAGGAGCTGTCACAAGTCGATTAATTTGTCGAGAAATTCTAGTAAAGAAGAACCAACGTTCTTGGTCTAGAAAAACTAAAGGCAGGAAGTAAAAATTAAAAAGGACAAAATGTTTCACAGCTTTAATTTTGTCTATTTAAACCTACAAAATATTCTTCTAGTTAATTTTTTCCATAATTAAACAAACGACATGGCACGTAAAACTATATCGATAGATTTAAACATTGTATATTGACACAATACCGTAAAGGAATATTCTGGTCAGGACAGGCCGTCAGCGCGTCTGGCTATAAAGTCTACATCACAATTATTACCCAATTCATTGAAGAATTCATAAGCCTGATCTCTAAAACAAATTCTTAAGTATCAGTGGCCTACAATTCTACATTCTTTCCCCAGTGCTGCACCACCGCTGCCAACTAAATGACTTTTCTATTACAAACTATCCGCCTACTATCAAACTAATCCCAGAACAACAACGGACTAAAATTTTCCCACCGTTGAGCGTCAAAACAGACTGAAAAAACGTTTTATTGCCTCACGAAATCAATAAAAATTCAACGTAAAGTGTCGGTAGCGTAGAATCGTGTCGGCACTGCATTGCCAGCATCACATTCTGCACAGCCGCGGTATACATAACTTCCTAGGCCACTTATAAAACGCTCTGATTTAAAAATAAACCTACGACATAACATAAACAAAATAATTTGGAAGCTCTCTTCGAACACTACTAGCGCCATCTAGTAAGCGCGGCGTAAACAAGGAAAATTGAAAGCTTGCCAAATTACACCCGTGTAAATTCGGATTCGAATCGGGATTTTCTTATGCTTCGAGTTCAGGCATTGACCGCTAGATGTCGACACTATGAAATAAATTCTAGATGGCACAATATATTTAAACATGCATGTATTTATACTGCACTATTCATATGAATTAGATACTACGAATATAACTTACGCAATAAAATTTATTTTAGTAAGTTCGCTACGTTCCAAGAAAATTAATGTTCTTATTATGACAGAGTGAAATGCTGATGACGTGGTTGTCGATAGGTTTGCAGCTTTAGCACAACATTTTGAACTACAAATCCGTACAAACGTAATATCAATCGTTAGGTGAGTTAACGAACCGATGACAATTGGTTTGTAATGAAGTTTTGGCATGCTCCCGCGCATTGTATCACGCGTTCCAATTTTTGCGATTCCATAATTGATATTGCATTGTGACGATCTACAATGGCAATGGTGGCCTGCCAACATACCAGGGTAACATTTCGAGGAACAGTTTGCGTCAGTAGTAAGAAACAATAGAGAAATACGTAAACGATTATCGAATTTGTTATGAGGTCAAATCTATAAATGATCGGATATACTACCTATAGCTATGGAAACTAAAATACACTTCAAAGCTCGCTTTCTCAATGTAAACATGTCCAGGAGTCTAAAATTAGCAAAATTGACAGAGAAAGAGGAAAACAGAGATGTTGATATAATTAACATAAAGTATGCCACTGATAATGAAGCAAGCTATATTAAGAATAGAAAACTTTGGAATAATGTCAAAAAAGAAATCTTCAATCTCTTGAGTACATAGTTTATTAGACATGAATGCAAAATAGGCCAGCGATACTAAAAAGAAAAATCACTGAATTTTAGGATTTTCAAGATTAATTTGCAAACGATTTATCAATTGCCAGAAACTCGCCAAAAATATTGAAAGTGACTAAAAGGTGTCTTGCACTAAATAAGATTTAGGAGACACCGGGG
Organism: Ochropleura plecta; assembly: GCA_905475445.1. NCBI lineage: Eukaryota > Metazoa > Arthropoda > Insecta > Lepidoptera > Noctuidae > Ochropleura > Ochropleura plecta. The sequence goes on from FR997722.1 coordinate 23,431,186, forward strand.
AGCCAAAAACATTTGACAACATACAACATTGAGAAGTTGTGGAGGAAAATAGATAAACAGTTGTTGATACGATCAAAGCGAAATAGGCCACTGATGATGACGATAGCCGTTTTACTAAGAAAAGGCTATAAATTAAGCCGTGTTTCAGATTCAGTCTAGGCTACAATATTTCTGTATCTCTTCAAATTATGCCACTTGCTGGTAACACTGGCATTGAAATATTATTTAATCTATTAAATCACACGACATCGTAATGATGTGGAAACGGATAAATGTATTTGAATGTATTGAACATAATTTTGGTGGTCATTGGATGGACCAAATTTTTGAGTGGAAAGTTTTGAGTATAAATGAAGATGGCTTTAAGATAAAAACAGAAAAAGAAAGTGATGATGAATGAAGATATAACTAGAAAAAGGTGACTGCTAGGACGACGAGTAATAATTAAGAAGCATGGAAATACAAGCGATGCTCCACCGACCCCAAATGAATTGACAAAAGGGCAGAAGAATGATGATGGTTAAGGAAAGACAAGGTTTATGATTGATGATTAACTGAGGATTCTGCTACGGTTTGATAAAGATGATGTTTACAAGTGTGATGATGTGTACAAGTGGCTATTATGATCAATTAGCCTGTCACCAGTTTTTTTCTTGAAGGTATTGCTTGGATTTAAAGTAGTCTACACAAGCGTCAGACAATGATACTCAACAGATGCGTGGCCACATAAATCAGACACTACTTGTAAGATTAATAATACTACGCGTAACTCTTAATAACGACAAATGAACTGTTCAGCAAAAGGGTTTAAACCAGACAGTACAAAAAAAAAAACAATAAATCCTCTTTTCCGATTCGGATTCACAACATTAAGAATAATAAACTGAAATAAAACTCCTCAAAGAGGGTGAAACAGAGAAGTACATATATTTAGAAAGAGAGATATATATTCGCAAATGAAAAAGATAAATGATGCGGGCGCAATTATTTTGTCGGGAAAGAACTGAACTTTTTTTGTGAATTTTGTCTTGCGGTAATCGACCTGGCGAGGTCTAATGAACTTTCCGATTGTACATAACGTCTCTTAAGGATTATCTACTTCCAAACACAACTGTTTTAGGAAATACAAAAGCATCTTCAGAGGAAGACATTGTTGGAGATATAAAATTAGGTTTCCTTTCATCATGTATTGGTTAAATCCTGGTGGATTTAACTAGATAAATATACTTTCACCAATCGAATAGACAGGAATTATTTATGCTGCTATTTTGCCTCTCAAAAGATAGGGACAAAAATTTGGAATTGATACTCAATCATTTAGAAGCACAAGAAGAAGCAACACAAATAGAAAAAAAAGGCTGAGGATCCTGGATTTCCTAGGCAGGATACGTGCAGGCCTACAACCGGGAAGCATGATAAACAAGAGAAGACCAAGACTCAACATTGAGTAGTAACTGTAAAGGTTCTGTTCCGTGTATGATAACGTCTTAACGACTGGTAGAAAAATAATGCTCGTCGGATCCGATATTTTAAGCATTTGATTTAGATTTGTTTTGACGCGTTAAAGTAAACACATTTTCAAAATAAATAGATAAAATCAGTATTACATTGACCACTATAATATTTATATGGAAAAAATCTTTCTGCAATTTTGCCTTCTTCACAAGATATTTCCAATCAACTGCCATAATAAATTCTACTTCGTCGTCATCTCAGTAATGAGGACCGTAGCGTATGAATGGCGGAAACCCTTCAAAATTATAGTGAGCGGATCAGTAAATCTTGCATCACTTCACTAATCATAAATATCTTCATTTTTCTGGTTCGTTATTTTGTAGATATTATTTCTGTCCAAGTTAGTCATCTTCCTTAAGAGACTGCATCGGTCGATGTTCCTTTTGCAAATGTTTGTTTTATTTTCTTGTTTAGCAGCTGTTTTCTTTCGAAGTACTTAAACTTATCCTTTTCTTCATTGGTATTGTTATTATTTCTTATTTATTTGCCTTACTTTACTGATTTCGCTGTATCATGGTGCGGGTGACATAAGATACCAAGACATTATTAGTGATGGGTTGTACTGAGTATAGTTCTTGGTATGTGAATGTGTGTGTCACTTTCTTAATCCCTTGGTATTTATCACAATACTTTGTCTCCAACCTTATCACCTTCATTCTGGTAACTGTTATCTCCATGCATTGTTTCATCGCTGACTCAAGCAAATAGAGCTTCCGAAATATGGAACAAAATTGTTATTTCTAATATGTCATAATTTTTAACTTCAATTAACGTATAGCTCTCAGTCACAATATTTCCACTGTTTTGACATCAAGGTCTGATCAATCACGAAATGAGGTCGTCGATGATGTGGGCTTGTGGTTTATTCCCAAAATTGCTCATATTAACGTGGCTGTCATATCATATCGACAGATAACTGTGGTGTTTTGACGTTTGTTAGCGTTATAGCGAAAATAGTGCGCCGGCGCCGACACAACCGGCGTCCATTTAAATGATCGCCAGTATTTCTGAGCTAGTCCCATTCGTTCGTTCTAGGCCGTACGTTTGACATTGAACTTAAACTAAAATTGTGAAATAAAAATATTTAAAGACACTGAGAATAGAAATCATTACTTTTTAGAGGACAAGGATGAATGTTTCCTGTTTCTTTGCTTCGATAGCAGATTTAGTGCGTTCTAAATTGGACTGTGCAAATAAACGAATGCAAGGCGAGACTTTCTCGCAAAAATGGTTATTTATGAGTTCTTTTACATGTCGTGAAGCTGAAACCAGGCTGAAAGCGTGTTTTCTTTTATTTTTAAACCTCTGTGGTTTTGCTACAATTTTCTTCAATGTATTTCCTCTAGTCTCGATAGATGTGTCACAGTGTAGTAAATATAACACAAAGTATGATATAATCATACAAATTTTGCTGAATAAATGTTTTGCATTTAGTTAGGGATGAATACTGAAACGATTTATGCGATTGACATGATTTTGTTTAGATCTTATTTTACTAAATAGCTTTACTGACCTGTTTTACATATATTTGTCGTATTAACTGTAAAATTTAAATTGTATTCTACGTTCTTTAACCAAACTTTTGTTAAAAGTGTTGGTATTTTATGTACATTGAGGAAACAATAAATATTATGCTTTTTAAATATAAGTGTCTACTGTCTCATAATCTTGAAGTTGTTTTTTTTCATTATTCAATCTATACTTATATTGTAATGTAAAGTAACTCTGTGTGTCTGGCTGTGTTAGACCATAACCTGGGTCAAATGACACTTTTATTCGCGAGTGAAAAAAACGACATCTCGTATTTAATATCTTATTATTGTTTATGGGCTTTAAGAACAACAAAACTACAATTCTATTGGATTTGAAAATCACGCCGTCCGTTTCGACTTTCATAACCATTGTTTTTGATAACTGCAATCAATTGGCTTGTATCGTTTACGTTAGATCTCTTTGGCGAATCACGGGTGACCTCCATGGCTTGAATGGATAAGTGGTTGAGGAAGATAAAGGGCACCGTTGACCCCCATGGCCTGAATGGAGTTACTCGATTTTCATAAATAACGTTCATCGGGTTAAAGCCTTGCACTTTTGCATCGCCGCGCCGATGCGAATATTTGATTATAATAATTCAGTATGGAAGGTCCAACAATACCATAGACATCAAATTCTACAATGTACTTTTACTACTCGGCTGCATCACCCTGCCGCTGGGCAAAGGGTACTTTTCAATGCATTTGGCATTACACACACTAGACAGGGTTATAGTTTTTTTTTGTATTTAAAACAGACCATTCAAATAGGTTTTAATAGAAATAATGCTGCTAAATTCGCTACCTCATCCGTTAACCGTGTTCCTAAGACAGATTACGTTTTATTATTATTGATAATTATAATTCAAATTGCAACGAAACGTTTCGATTGTAAGTATGAATATGCTACTTTTTGCAATACATTACAGTATCGTTCCGAATTATCCAGGAGTATTAACATATTGATTCACTAATTAGTTATTAGTTACTTTTTCAGTCTGACTTAGTAAGTTAATAAAATTAGGAAACATTTAACCTTTTCTCATTTTGTCCGTACTTACTTAGATAGTTTCCATTTCGACAAAAACCCGTAATTTACGTAAAATTCTATAGATTGCAACTTGGTTACAATTCTGGCGAAATGAAATTGGTTATCAATTTAAAGTAAGTATTTTTTAAACTATTTCTTTGTTCTAATTGTATTAAAACTTTCTTCGAAAGTAAAACTGTTCCGATTCAAAACACGGAAACTATCTTGTGTTTATCAAAAAAATAATATGAACCAAAGATGTTTATCTCAGCAGGAATAGACAAATGGCACTTTCAAAGCTAATCTCATTTCTTTAACAGGACTGACATAAGCTTACCAAAGTTTAACTCGATGTCTTTTCGATACCTTATGTCACTCCAATACATTTTTTATTTTCGTCGTTTTAGTTGGTTCTACGCCCTCTGGTCTGACTACCCTAACATAAATGAGCAAAGTGACTCAACTTACATGAGTTACTATTATAGTTCACAGAATTCTCCACTTGTATGCCCATGGTGCTTCACACCATGCTTTCCCAGTGATCCTCAATCGAACCACAATGCACTTCATCCAATCACTTGACACTTTACATCTTACACTTTAATATTTGCACTTTTTTGCACTTTCACTTCACTTTTTGATGACGTTTCATTGTTTTTGCATTCACATTGATCTTTGACTGTGGAAAAATTGTAAGTTTAAGTCATGATCCTATAAAAAATTCGTCAAAACTGTCAAAATTTTAATAATATTTAAATTATACAAAAAAAAACAATCTATTAATTTAAATTACGTTTAAAATCAATATGAATGCAAGACTAAAAAGGCGCACATGAAAAACTGGAATGTTTAGTTAGTTGATGCGTTGCGTGCGAGGAGCGCGCGCGCACGTCCGGAGCTGGCATGTCACTGCGCCCGCGTCTGAAACCAACACAAAAATCCCTTTATTTTCGTTGTGCGCGGAAACGGAATGCGGAAACTAATAGCTGGTTGTTTTTGACAACTGTCGTGTTTTTGATCTGTAGAGGATAGAAACGATGCTAACTTTTTCAGGATTTTGACTTCATTGTATAATTTACTCTGTACTTTGTGCCAAACGTAGATAGTTCAATGTTCAGTCTTTTCCCATTTTCGCTATTATTCTATTTGAAAAATAGTTGTTAATTTCCCTACCACTCAAGTCACTATAGCGACAATACTTACCTGTTGATTACCACTTAATATTTTTTTGAAACATGATTTAGATTTCTACATATATAACTAAAGAGACAAAATGAGAGTTACACCCGTTTTCAGCGGTGACACCTTAAAAAGTGGGTGCACAAAAAAAACAGGTGATTGTATTTTTAAGCCCTCAGGTTAGAACCGATGTTTTTTTTAAATTATACATTGAAAAGAAACGCGGAAACCAGTAGCAGTTTCTTTTCTTTTCTAAATAGGTTACTACAATAGCTGTAATGTAAACAATATTTTATGTGTCGCCTTACTAATGTTTTGACAAAAGTGTTGAAATATCTGAGTCGCATACCCATAAATCTTCAGAGAAAACTACTACTCGCAATATTCTAATTGGAAAATTTCACGTAATAAAGATTGTTAAAGAAGAACATTTATATAAGCTTTCGAAGTGACAAAACAAAGAACTTATTCATCACTTATTTGATATCGATGATGAAGACATTAGAACATAAACGTACGCCTTTTTGCGAGAGCTCAAACTGAAAAGCATTTATTTCAATTAGAGCATTACAGGCACTTTTGAATGTCAAGAAACAAAATGTTGAAGCTACAGTCACAAGACATAATAACTTGTGAAAGTACTGTAGTTGCCCATTCCAAAGCCTTTATCTCTATGGAGTAGAATAGAAGCTAGGGTGAAACTTCTAAATACGACCTGTTTTTGATCAACGCGTTACATATTTTTTTATTTACACTAAGCGCCAGAGTTTTAAAATTTGATTTGTTCATACTTCTGAAGACAATGTACATACTGCTTCAAGATAATAAGAAACATATCACATTGATTGTCATTGTTTTAGTGTTCTGTGTTCAAAGGGTAAAACGAGACTCTGTGATAAGACTGACCGTCTATTACCAAGATTGATCTCGTGAACCGTGATAGTGAGACAGTCAAAATTTTCACAGATCATGTGTTATTTCAACAGATGATATATTATTTCTGTTGCCGCTAGCATAACAAATACAAAAAAAAACAGAATATATATTTTCATCCCATACATAACGACATTTTGCCGTTTCTATAGATATTGGTACGGAACCCATTGTGCACGAATCCGACTCGCACTTGGTTGGTTTTTTTTCTTTGGACTACCCACGTTCGTTAAGTTCCACTTAAAAACGTTCGACGGGAAATCAAATCAATCTCGTTCTCTGATAACTCAATAATTAGGTGACCAAATCTTAATATCACAATATAATAGAACAATAAAAGTCCACGCAAACTTAATCAAAGTTTTATATCCATTCTGCGACGTGCTATAATAAAACCAATGTATTTCTCGCAGACTGCACGCGTCTTTAAATTTCAGTATGTTCTCCTCCGCATTTAACGATCTAGCTAGCTAGACTAACTGTGCTCCGCGAAATCATCTGCCGTTTCTTTCCCTTCCAAAATTGGGTATCCGACTGGTAGTTGCGAAAATCAGCGCGTTCAAACACCAAAAAAATCACAATTATCAGCTTTAACTCAATTATAAGGTTGTCTGACGATCTCGGGAAGGCCATAGGAAGCTTCTAGATACAGAAAGCATAGAACCAGTCGTTGTAACAATATATTTCGACAGAATTACGATCAAAGAGAATCGTGGCGGATTCTTAGCGGACTAGGAAAATGGTGTTTTTTTTAAGATAGTTTGTAATAAGGTGCGACCATATTGCCGTCATCGAACACAAATTCAGACTCCGTAGCTAATTCTGATCAATTCCACCTTCGTAACCAAGAAAATACTAACAAACCTAAGATTTCTAGGAAGACGATTCTTTCCGAAACAAAAACTTCACATCATAGTTAATCAACCCTCAAGAAACTGCCTACTAATGATGAACATTGCATAACCGCTACTACATTAACAAATCATCTAACTGACTGATACACAGTTACTAGAAAAACCAAAAATAGCCACGTCCATCAACCAGGCTGTTATAAGAGTAAAGGAGCTATCTGTTCCCATGAAAAACGCATTCATCTTGTTCTGAAACTGGTACAAGTTCCAGCTCTAATGATTAATAGGTTTCAATTTTTCTTTGACAAGAAATTAGTAGGGCTTTCGAGAGGTTATTAGTTTCTTTTATTATATGTTAGAAACACAAGGTTTTTGTATATATAGAATATAACAGAACATTTGAATCGAATTAATAATGTTCTTGAAGGTCGTTCTGATCGATGTGGGAATAGAATTAAAAGTATAGAGAATGAAGGTCTACCTGTTCTGTTTGGAGTTGACAAACAAGTACAGCATAGCTGTTCACAAACAATCCTATCGTAACCGTAATCGACACTAGTCTATGTTCTCGTAATCGAATCGTCAAACTGGCAAAACACTATTCACAGATCCGTGTAGTTTCTTTTAAAAAAGATCCAGGTATTTTTAACACGGTACGTTATAATGGTATAATGGTAGTAAATAGAAATAAGTGGCAGAAAATTTTAGGTTTTTTTTTTTGTGTGGGAAATATATCAAATAACTTGAGCGGGGGCTGGGGGGAGTGTCAGACTTTTGCTGACTAAAACCCACCCATGTTCCTTCTATTAACCCTTTGCGTTCCGGGGCCGCGGTATCTCTTTCGAACAACCCGCAATCCCGGCAGGCGGAGGCCCTGGCAGGCCCCTCTGCTTTGCTGATATCTCTTTGAGGCGCGCGTGAAACACTAACGCGCCGTCTTATTATCATCATAACATCCTGCCTTTAAACTGATATGGTCACTAAGATTATTTATAAGATTTGAAACGGTGTATTTCCCGATTGAGTTTCCAATATATCGGCGCCCTTTATCCGTGAAAATGGCGTGTGCAACTGCGCCAAAATATCGAAAACTCAAAATTAATACTTACCATAGTAAATATAACGTTTCAAATGTTATAAATGATGTTAGTGACCATGTTAGTTTAAACAAAATGTTGAAGCTACAGTTCCGGTCACAAGGCATAATAACTTGTGAAAGGACTGTAGTTGCCCATTCCAAAGCGTTGATCACTATGGAGAAGAATGGGCAAGAAACTCCATGATCACCCTTTTAAATTATAATATTATTACAAAATCGCATGTACATAATTCATGTTGAGATTATACAAATATGTGAGGACGATATAAAAGGAGGTGCATAGTAAGAGCGTCCAATTGATTCTATCACTACTGTTGCTTCCAAAATCGCAAAGCAGAGCATCGGGAGGGAATCTATAAGTTCTAGAACTAAACAATATATAAATAACTTAAGAAGTTGTTTAAAAAATGGCAATCATCAACTTGACAAATCATTGTGATGGTTATGACAATACAGGTCTTGAGACTCGTGTTATGCAACAAGATAATAGAAGAGAAAAAGCAGTTTAATAATCGTAGAAATCGTAAATAGTTTGAAAATGTTGATGATAACGATGACAATTTATATTTCTCCACCCAATAACAATATCATAATCATTCTGTCAATGGAAAGTTTAGAATCAATGGAGAGCTCTGTGGGTGGAACATAGCATAGACCAGGTACATTAAGCGAGATTTTGAAACATTTATTGTGAAGAAAGAAATTTCGTTGAAAATTATGACAGAAAATCATCATAGCAATATTTAAATAGCTTTGTCTATCAACTAATAGATGAAGAAATAAGAATAAAATACTTGTAGAACGAAGGAAAAATAATATAATTTAGTGTAAAACTTGCGCACGCGTCCGTCAGTGACGTTGTGACTAAAGATCAGTGTACTAACGTTAAGTAATTACTGTTGCATACAGATTAAAAAATATTTTCAAATTTTTGATGGTTGCGTGCTAGTTGATTGATTTAAGACTTTATTCAAGAGTAAATACCGTTTAAATTATATTTGATACATAAGCTATACAAAATGTAAGCGGGCCTTTCATCGAACCGTTAACCAAGCTAATTGTATACTTACATCAAAATAAGTTAAAATTATGTTGGGAAACGTAAGTTTTTTTGTGTGATTTTTACGTTTTACGTTATGGCGTTATGTTACAAACTAACATTGTGCTGATAGAAGAAATCGATAATACGGTCGTGAAGGAAATTAAAGTAAAGTTATGAATTACCATCTGGCATCGCCCGCGTTATATCGAAAAAGTAGCATATGTGTTATTCCAGACTATAATCTACCTCTGTGCTAAATTTCATCAAGATCCGTACAGCCTCACAAACATTCGCATTTATAATATTAGTAGGATCTGAAAAGCGATATTGGATTTTAGGAGTTACAGTGGTTCGGGAACCAGTTCGGTGAGCTTGTCCCAAAAGAAGATATACCGATTATTATACTTGCCTTCATTGCCAATAATTCTTAACAGATTCCTGCTATCTCACAGTTTCATCTCAAACTATTCATCAACACCACCACAATAGCCTGTCACATGCATTTTATTAATGTCGCCGACAAGTGCTCAACCCTACAATAAAACCTCCCACTCAGACATTCACTCAATAGTTTTGCAATCTTCTACAAACCACCAACATAACTTGGTCTTTCTATACGCGGCGCCACCGGCTAACACAGTTCAGATTTAGTAGGGTTTTATCCTAGTTCTCAATTTTCCCGTGAGTCAAAATATACTAGGTGGATGAGTTATTATATAAAATAGAGATGTCATCAAGCGTAGCCATTCGTGATCCAATGTCGGAAATTATATTATTTATTAACTAGCTGACGCCCGCGGCTTCGCCCGCGCGATATCGAAATAAAAGTATCCTAAGTGTTATTCTAAATAATAATCTACGTGTGCCAAATTTCTTCAAGATCCGTTCAGCCGTTTTGACGTGAAAGAGTAGCAAACATCAATACATCCTTCCATTCATCCCCACAAACATCTTTACTAATATTATAAAAGCGAAAGTGAGTTTGTTTGTTTGTTTGTTTATTTGTTTGTTTGTTTGTTACCTCTTCACGCTTTAATGGCTAAACCGATTTTGATGAATTTTGGTACAGAGATAGTTGGGAACTAGGAGACGGTCATACGCTAATTTTTATTTTAAAAAAGTGGGATATGAGGGAGAACGAGGGAAGAAAAGGGAAAACTTAGCGTTGCTATTACAAATCAATCAGGCGCAAGAGCAAAAACTGCAGGTCTGCTTGGTGTGTTATACCGAATTTAACGCGAGCGAAGCCGCGGGCGAAAGCTAGTTTATAATATAATTAGGATATAGTACATCCATACAAGCATCCATACATCCTCACAAACATTCGCATTTGTAATATTAGTAGGATTATATTTTGTCATTTGATTAAATTTTAAACATTTAAATGGATACTAAGAACCGTTATTAAGAAATGCCAATGTTTCTCCGAAGTTAGATTTGCAAGTTGCATAAAATAGCTAGCAATGGCGTCGTATCGCGCCTTTTTCTGCCGCTAGGGCCAGTGCGTGTAGAGCGAGTTTTTAGAAATGTCAGAGGACATACTGCTAGCGTTTTTTAAAATGTATTTGAATAATAAGTCATTTGTAGATCTGACAGTCGTAACAGATAGTCAGTGTTCCGAAAGTCTGACATCCAGTCTTACCAAGAGGTATCGTATTACCCAGTACTAACTGGGTTATGGAGGTCAGATAGGCAGTCGCTCCATGTAAAATACTGGTATTCAGCTGCATCCGGTAAGACCGGAAGCCGACCCCAATATAGTTGGGAAAAGGCTAGGCAGATGATGAATAATAATTCACGATTGTAGTCAAGTATAATTCAAGATTGAGTTATTCCTAATTTCTGGTGACTTGAAGATTGTAAATAACAAGTTTAGGATCTAAATTGTTAGTACTTCGAGGAAGAATGTTTTTTAAACGTTTCGTGTTAACTAATTGTAGGGACAATATTGTTAATATTTATCTGTATTTAACACTACGATTAACACTACGTTGAAAGCCTTATTAATATTCTAAAAGCGAAAGTGAGTTTGTTTGTTTGTTATGACGTCTTCACGCCTAAATGGCCAAAACGATTTTGATGAATTTTGGTACAGAGATAGTTAGGACCCTGGAGACGGACGTAGGCTTTTTTTTAAAGTGAGAAAAGGGGGAGAAAGAGGGAAGAAAAAGGGAGAGAAAGATATTTTTTTCTATCATAACGCGGCCCGCCGGTTAAAGTTACCGTTAGCCCAAAGTAACTATGCCACGCGTACGAAGTCGCGGGTGTAAGTTATAAAATAAACTTTTTACAAGGTTCTTGACACTAAATAGAATTAATGACAGGACCTCACTCTTCAGCAGCGCCATCTGGTGAGTTCAAAACTGATAGCCCTCATTGATTTAGGTTTTTTAATTTGCTAAGTTCGTGCTGAGCAATTGCGCTATAATTTGTATGGTGTACATACACAATAAAGAATACTTAATCGCGGGTTTATCTACATAATCAGCTCTGATACTGAACAGTGTGCACAATATCGTCAGAATGGGTTACTATAAAAATTTAATGTTGTTCGTTAGTTAACGCATAACTTGCGAACGATGTCTTGTCCAATGGACTTTTTTTTTCTAAGTTACACCGAGATTTTTAGTGAAAATAAAAATGAAAAAGTGTTGTGATTTTTTTTATGTTGTCAAAGTCAAAGTCAAAAGTCATTTATTCAAATTAGGCTGATAATCAGCACTTTTTGAACGTCACATTACAAGAGACAGTCCCACAAAAACGCCCTGCCCTTCGCCGCTTCCTAGTGTTTGGAATTTTGAATTAACTTAGGACCATCCTACTAGAATAATATTATAAATGCGAATGTTTATGAGGATGTATGGATGTTTGTTACTCTTTCACGTCAAAATAGCGGAACGGCTCTTGATGAAATTTGGCACAGAGGTAGATTATGGTCTGGAACAACACATAGGATACTTCTTTTCGATATCACGCGAGCGAAGCCGCGGGCGCCATCTAGTACATGATATAGTTTGTCAGATCAGCTAATTTCAAACGAATATTTCGAAAGACTCAGAACTCCTAACCCAATAAACGGGAAATAGTCTATTCCTCATTGATTGCGCCACCTCGCACGTACCAGCCCTCATGTTTACCGCACGACAATGACCAGAGCAAGCGCCATTCGCCAACATCCTACTGCATACGATCTAGAGCTAAACGCACCGTTGGCTTGTCTCCAAGTCAGGTGTTGTTGTTAGCTAGTTGAGAGGATTAATTGAGAGCTAATGATGCTGTGCAGAGGCCGTTGGATGACGGTTCCTGTGACGTCAGGTGATATGAGAAAGCTAGGCAAGTGTTGGCTTGCAGTGATCGACCATTGATAAAGTTAGAGTAGGGGTCCCCCCGCCGCGCTCCGCGCAGAGCGGGGGGAGGTTATTTGATAAATGATGTTTATTTTGGAAGTAGGTTTTCACAAACACTTTTACACGTCTTTTTTTAAAAAAAAACTAGATGAGGCCGGTGTTTCGTAGCCGACTACTCTGAGAAGAAACAGCCGAAACAAACTCAGAGGTCATAGTCTCTTTTAAGGTCCAGACAAAAAAACTCTTGGTCAATTTACATGAGGACTATGCAGATAGTGTCTGAAATGGTCTTAAGAAAGCACCACACAGATTGAGTGGACCTGTCCAGTCAGTGCAAGCATTTATCAGTTATCGTGTCGCTCAACTCATAACCCAAGGAGCTTAACGACACGACGAACAATCCCAAAAAAAAGGACATTTGATGATTTCCCAACCGCATAAAAAGGGGTGGTTACCCATCCACAGACCAACCTAGGCAAGCGTGGCTGAAAATAAAGATCGACCCGAACGTCTATTATTGCTTAGCCGCGAGCTCCTCTTAAAGTCAGTTTCCAACAAGCTGAAAAATACTGCGAGCATTTTTATACGTGAGTATTTTATTTTATTCACACGTTTTCACGCATATTCAAATAAACACGCATATTCAGGTTTCGTACATATGTAGACCAAAATAAGAATAAAAACAAATATTTAAAAACATAATAAAGGAAAAGGTAAGTAACTAATTTAACCGGATTACATCTAAACTCCATACGACGGTAGCCGTTTTTTTTACTTTTAATACTGATATATTCAATTTTTCAGCGATCAATATACTCAATGACCTCAGTGAGTCAGTCATCAATCACGTCGTCAATCAGCGATGAACAACGTTACGTTATGCACCGCTGTGACTTGCTCTGACGTCACTTGACGTCATCAAGGTCTGGTCTGACAGCACAGTGACAGATAATATTGAGTGCCACTTATAGACTTCCTAAACCGAATTTACCGGCAAAAGAGAGCCAGTGCCAGTTGTGTGGCTAAGGAGCACTAATTTACACATCACCCGCGTTAATACCCTATGTATTTAGTTCATTGGTACAGGTAACTGGATTATAGTTACTGAAAGAATTAACGAAAAAGAGTGAAAGTTTTTTTCTCTTTTTTTAGAGACCAATACCGAGTACTTAATATAAAATTATTTATATACAATGTGTCCGGTGCCGGACTAGCGATATTCTATGAACTTAAATAACAAATATTCTAGTACTCAAATTTAATGATTTTCAAAAAAAAAACTACCATTCTTTTTCACAAAAAGTTAACAAAACTTCCGTTGATTTGCATATTTTTTTGGACTTAAATTTTGTTTTCGAAAGTTAAGAAAATGTAAGCTCATCATTTCTTAATTTAACCGATAGACGATATTGTTGTACCGGGGGAAGTTATTTGATTAAATTCCCATCCGCAAAAAATCAAAAGGCAATCTCAGTTTCCCAGTTAACGTAACCGACGCTTGTTTGAATTCTTTATATCATCAGCATAGAGAACAAATACTTCTACGCTACCAACAGTATTATATAGTATATCCTGTCCTACTATTATTACCTACTTATATTATAAATGCGAAAGTTTGTGAGTATGGAAATATGTATAATCTTCTTTCACGAAGAATCTACTAAACGGATCTTGATAAAATTTGGCACAGGTGTAGATTAAGGTCTGGAATAACACATAGGATACCACCACCACCATATTTTTTATCACCACGGGGGCGAAGCCGCGGAGCGCAGCTAGTGTTTCCTATTTTACCTTATAATTGTAGCCAATAGATTCTAAAGTATACGTTTTATAAAATTTGAGTCCAAATATCGCTTTGTACTAAAATATGTATACCTAAGTAAGACCAGTAAGAAGTATGTCTCGTCTACTACGCGTTCATAATGTATTGAATGAATAAATAACGCTTACCAAAATAAAGTATAAACGAGTAAAAAGCACTATTCTTTGTGTATCAAAATAACATTATTATCCCAAGTGTATTGCAAACAAGAATAGGTAGACAGACGAGACTACGCACTTTTTCATCTAAAAAATGATACAGAAAATATACGCAATATCTAGAAAACATAAGAGTATTCGCAAATATATAAACTTCCGTGGCGAACAGAGTATATCGGATCTATGTATATTTAGTTAAATTTTCAACGTCTTGAATCTAATTCGACTCAGACGCATCGTAAGGTTGGACTACGCAGCAAGCGGATAAGCATTGATGTATAATTGTATACAAATCATTTTGAATGTAAAAATGAGTGAAACGCGATAAGGAGTCTTTTAAACGTTTTTTGGTATTGGTATTTTGTTTTTACAGATTATTTTAATAGATTTTCTGAAAAAAAAATATAATATATTACCCTCCTTTTGGGTTTCACTACAGTCGGGTAAAAACATTTAAAGGTAATAAAATAATACCCTACCAGCATCGGGAACAGGGTCCGAGCTACCGGTGGTCAGGGCTCTTGTGAGAGGAACCTCCTAACAATACGCACCGTGTCTAGAAGTATACAAAATTGTTTTTTTTTTCTTATATTTCTCAAAAATACTGTTATGATATGACGGATACGTTATACCTTACTGTCATCATGTGTCTGTCATCGCCCGATCTTAGAATTTATCACCTCGTGATGTAAACGATCGTTTCATGAAATAGAATCTAACATAACCAACGTCATAAATGTGTAATACCACGTAATAAATGGCATTCTATTGGTGAAAATGTTGACAAAAAGGTCACAAATATATTTGACTAGCCTGGTGCCCGCGGCTTCTATCGAAAAAAAGGTATTTCGTATGCATCACCCACGTTCTTCGGTTATGAGACTGTATATCCCGCGAAGTTGTGGAGGTCGAGGCTTTTTAAACGCTAAGACTCTCCACAATCGCGAGATATGCAGTCTAAGGGAATATTTCCTAGAAACCGACGTGGGAATGCATCGGGATGTGGTTGCAGTGGACAAAGGCCTCACCCCGCTCTCCTTGGCTAAAGAGAATTGGCACAAACCTGTAGTGCTTGACACTAACGACCGCAAGGAGGTATGGCAGAGTAAGGAGCTTCACGGACGCTTTTTCCGGGCCCTACATGGTCCCGATGTAGATCAATCAGCGTCCGTAGCCTGGCTACGTTCCGGGGATCTCTTTGGAGAAACCGAGGGTTTTGTTTGTGCAATTATGGATGAAGTTATGATGACAAATAACTACCGGAGATTTATTGTGAAGGACGGCATGGTTGACATATGTCGGGCATGCCACCGTCCGGGTGAATCAATTCGACACATTATCTCCGGTTGTTCTCGTCTAGCTAACGGAGAGTACTTGCATAGACACAACCTTGTAGCCAGGATTATCCATCAGCAACTTGCTCTAAAATATAACCTTGTGGAATCGGAAGTGCCGTACTACAGGTATGAGCCCGACCCAGTTCTCGAACATGGCAATATCACATTGTACTGGGATCGATCCATCATCACTGACAGGACTATTGTTGCCAACAAACCTGATATAGTGGTGGTGGATCGATCAGAGCGGCGTGCAATGATTGTTGACATAACAGTCCCGCATGATGAGAACCTCGTGAAAGCCGAGAAAGATAAGCAAATCAAGTATATTGACTTGGCTCGCGAGGTTGTCGACATGTGGGATGTGGACTCAGCGATCATTGTGCCGATAGTCGTATCTGCCAATGGCTTAATTGCTAAGAGCCTCGACCAACACCTTAGGAGGCTCTCGTTAGGTAGCTGGATCAAGGGCTTGATTCAGAAAGCGGTACTCCTAGACACGGCTCGTATTGTTAGGAGGTTCCTTTCTCTGGAGCCCTGACCGCCGGTAGCTTGGACCCTGTTCCCGATACCGGTGGGCTACTATTTTTATATTTTTAAATGTTTTTTTTTTATTTTTGTTTAGAAGAAATATTTAAAAATGTATATAATATGTAAATTAATCAATAAATGAACGAAAGTATTTACTATATAGTAGGATTAGTAGGATATAATATTAGTAGGATTAACACATGCTACCAAAGTAGGAGAAGCTCGTGGCTAAATTATGGCAACTGCTCGGGTCCATCTAAAGGTTAAGCCACGATTCCCTAAGCTGGTCTGTGGATTTGTGACCACCCGTTACATACCAAGTTTCCTCCGAGTTTCGGAAAGCACGTTAAGCTGTCAGTCCCGGCTTACATTTGTAAATCTTTGACAGTTGTTACAGATAGTCAGTCTCCCGAAAGTCTTACAACCAGTCTTACCAAGGGGTATCGTATTACCCACTACTAACTGGGAGGTCAGATAGGCAGTATCTCCATGTAAGATATTAGTATTACGCTGCATCCGGTTAGACTGGAAGCCGATGCCAACATGGTTGGGAAAAAGTTATGCAGATGATGACATGCTACCAAAAACCTTAGTGAAATACTATTGAAAGTTGTTTTAGAACTGAACACTTTTGACGCCACGGTTGGCACAGTGACTGACCGACCGACTGCTACGCTGCGTGTCGCGGGCTCGATCCCCGCATGGAACAAATATTTGGATGGCCTACAGATACTTGTTTTGGGTCTGGCTATTTGTGTATGTGAGTTTAAACGTTTGTAAACGCACCCACGATACAGGAGTAGTTCCTAGAGTAGGGCAACGTGTTCTTAAAAGAAAAAAAAACGCGTGTGCGTCTTTACTTATCCCGTAGAATGAGATTCTATATACTAACATGCAATCAACTGTAACACTCACAACAAAACAGTCACAAATCTACATGACTCACTCATTTCTCATATTGAAAGCCAACACTTAACGCCCCTATAAAATTCCAATCATATGACTCCCAATTTTTTTCCCTAAACCGTTTATGACGTAGCGAACCGCCCCCGGTCCGTCTACCGCTGACTGTGCGACCCACGCTCTATACTCATCGAGTATATATTTAAAACGGTATAAACCATTATTAGTCAGTGAACTCTTCCATATGGCGGGTGGTAGAATTTTTGTTACTACACTAGTTTCTAGAACGTCGCTAAGATACGTAATAAACTAATTAGTGATTAATATATGAAACCATTACTCATCATCATCTGCCTAACCTTTCCGAACTTTGCTGGGGTCGGCTTCCAGTCTTACCAGGTGCAGCTGAATGCCAGTATTTTACATGGAGCGACTGCCTATCTGACCTCCACAACTCATTTTGTACTGGGTATTACGATATTCGATCGATTCGATCATACACGCACTCACACATGTCCTCGCACAAATCAATTCTCTTTCACAATGATACCATCATGTCCCATGACGTGTTCATTGATGCATGGCATCCTTTCAGGTGCATTTAAATTATAATGAATATTTTAATTTTGATTGTTGTTATTAATGTTTAACTAGTGTCACTGTTTTTTTTATTCTCTCTTTTTTAAATTTTATTTCTGAATATTTTTAATTGTAATTCCCTTAGTTAATTGTTATCTGCGTTACGTTGTGCTGCGTCACATTGAACATCAATTGTCTTATATTCAACTTGCCTAACTGTAAATACTGGGCCACCGAGATACAGGCTATGCCTAGTTTGGGGCCCACGGTTATTATAAATTTTCTAATTTGCTTTTTTTTAAATTAGCTTGTTGTATTTCAATGCTTGTATATAACCTAATTAGTGTGAAAATAAAAAAATATTATTACTATTATGCCCCTGTTTGTGACTGGTTGTCAGAGTTTCGGGACACTGACTACCAGTAACGACTGTCAAAGATCTACAAATGACAACCGGGACCAACAGCTTAACGTGCTTTCCGAGGCACGGAGGAAACTCGGTATGTAACGGGTGATCCATCTACAGACCAACCTAGGCAAGCGCAGCCTAACCTAAAGACCGACCGAGCGCCTGCTATTATTTAGCCACGAGCTCCTTAACTCAGATGGATCTATCTAATCCTACTTCCTACCAATATTATAAATGCAAATGTTTCTGAGGATGGATGGATGTTTGAATGTATGAATGTTTGTTACTCTTTCACGTCAAAACGGCTGAACGGATCTTGATGAAATTTGGCAGAGAGGTAGATTATGGTCTGAAATAACAGATAGGATATTTTTTTCGATATCAGCCCGGGTGAAGCCGCGGGCGCCAGCTAGTAGTGTATAATTTGGTAATTTCAATTTGTTAGCCTAACACACCGATTATCCCAGTTGTATATTTTTAATTAAAATCAAATAAAGCTCTCAAAAGAAGAAAATAATGTCGAATGAATACCCCTTCACGTTTTAAAGAAGTAGAGTATTTTAATCCAAGCATAAATTTTTTCTGGTGATCGAGCACGGTTGGCGCAGTGGCAGAGCAACTGGCTGATGCGCTGCATGTTTCGGAGTCGATCCCAGAACGGAACAAATATTTAAATGGCGTATAGACAGGTAGTTCCAGGTGCAATACGGCCATTTAATAAATACCTCATGTAATTTACGTCGTTTAGTCTAATTGGTTTACTTAGTATTACAATTTAGCACAGTCATTTGGTGCTAAAAAATTACGTTACCTGTAAAGATTTCCGGGAGTTTTGAAAATTGTTAATTTTATAGATTTTAATGTGCTCTTTGCGAATTTCAACTTTGACACCTCGTATCCTTGCCGGTCGCGCCGCCATATTGAAAACATGGCGTCTAAACAGTTTTTTGACAATATCTCCTTTCCGACTCATTGTACGATGAAAATAGTTACCTAATAAATTAAACTTGAGAAAATTTCCTATAATTTATGTATTTATTTACCTTTTTTTATCAAATCAATAGTTCGCAGAGAGCACATCGAAATCTAAAAGATTACCAATTTTCAAAACTCCCAGATATCTTTCCAGGTAAAACTACCAACTGATTGTACTAAAAACTTAATGAGGAATTTATTATAAAGAAGTGGGAGTTTAAGAAGATTGTATGTGAGTCGTAAACTAAGTATAACAAAAACACGTGTTTAGTTTCATCGATATAATCAATTCAACTTTTCCTCACTGGATTTAACCACCCTTTCGGGGGTATGTACCCTTCGAATTTTATCACCCTTTCGGGAAGATACATCGGAATGATCACCAAATTTGACCAGCCTGGCGACTACTGGCTACCCTCGAGGCGAATGACCCCCAAAGAAGTGGGAGTTTAAGATTTCGGCGGCGGCGATCTCTCGCGTCCGGCCCTGGTTCAGGCCATGGTCCGGAGCGAGAGGGAATGGGAAGCGGTCACCACCTTCTGCGAAGCAGTAATGCTAGCAAAGGAGGTGGCCGGGCGTTTGAGGGAGAGAACATCTGCCCAACCCAGCCGCCGCGTGAGACGCCCAGGGCGCCGGGCGCCGCGAGACGACTTCCGGCCACCGTAGATGCGGGCCTGTGGGCGGTGAGCAATGGGTAGTTCACCGTCCGTCCGTCTATTGACGACAGGCCGTGTCGACGGCGCGTTCGTGTTTAACGCGCGCCTCAAAGAGAGTCAGCAAAGCAGAGGGGCTTGCCAGAGCCTCCGCCTGCCGGGGTTGCGGGTTGTTCGAAAGAGATACCGCGGCCTCGGAAAAAAGGGCAATAGAAGGAACATGGGTGGGTTTTAGTCAGTACAAGTCTGACATGCCCCCCCGCTTCGCCCAGAGCGGGGGAAGTCATTGGATGATTTCCCACCCGAAAAAAAAAAAAAAAAAAAAAAAAGTATAACAAAAACAAAAAAGTGTTAATAATAATGTGAGTGACAATGTCAGTTTAAAGTAATTAAATTCCTGTTTAAGGTTTAAAATCCCTTCAATCGTGAAAACATTAATAATGCAAAACGCAAAAACTATTTTCAACATAAATTACCATACCCGCATATTACGCTACTACGCATAATAGCTATTAATAGTACAATATCAAGCCATATTATTATTGATTATTAGGTATTAAATAATAAATTGTTGGCAGTTTCCCCGCCACAGGCGCCTTCGATCTTGGCGAATGCGCAGACGCATCTACTCGGTACGTGTGTGATGAACATCATATTTATGATCAGAGCATGCGCACGAGCACGCCAACTTGAAACGTGTAAAAGACAGATTTTGTAAGTATACTTAGTTGTGGTTAAATGTTACTGTTAGCACAATTCAAGTTGCTAACTGATCAAGTAGCAGTGTCAGGCATTTTTTTTGTTAGGGATGGATAATCATGAAATAACTTTCCCCGCTCTGGAGTGAGCGGGGGAGAGTGTCAGACTTGTACTGACTAAAAACCCACCCATATTCCTTCGTTTGCCCTTAATGTTAAGGGGGCCACGGTATCTCTTTCGAACAACCCGCAACCTAGGCAGGTGGTGGCCCTGGCGTCCCTTAGCGTCAGCCCTTTTTTGCGGCTGGGAAATCATCAAATAACTTCCTCCATTCTGGGCGGAGCGGCCGAGCGTCCTCGACAGCCGGTGGACTTCCGTGACTTATTTAGTCTTTTGTAGAGACTAACTATTGGGCGCAAATTCATGTCTGTGGGATGTATTTATCGGGATATAAGTAGCCTAGAAGCTATTCTTGACTATAATCTACTAGCTTTTACCCGCGGCTTCGCTCGCGTTAAATTCGGGGTAACACAGTTCCCCTTGCGCCTTATTGATTTGTAATAGCAACGCTAAGTTTTCCCTTTTCTTCCCTCTTTCTCCCTCACATCCCACTTTTTTTTTTAAATTGTCTTTGTCCGTCTCCTGGTTCCCAACTATCTCTGTACCAAAATTCATCAAAATCAGTGTAGCCATTAAAGCGTGAAGAGGTAACAAACAAACAAACTCACTTTCGCTTTTATAATATTAGTAAGGATATCTGTCGCAAATTTAGTCTAAAACTATTCAGCCGTTTTGGCGATATAGACAAACAAACATCCATCAATCACGAATTGTTCAAAGACTTAATTTAGTGTCCTTTTTATTTAAGTATGAATTCAGTTTTTACTTTCAGCTGATACTATAATTGAATTAATCATCGATTGTTTACACGTTCCTTGTTTCGTTTATAGAATCAAACTATACTAATGTAGAATGCAGCCCACAACATAATGCTCATGCTGAAGGAGTGATAGTTATCATTCCCTCGAAAATCATGCATCTTTTTCCTTATACGCATATATTTTTTTTAAATAGGAAATCATCAAATGACTCCTCGCGCTCTGGGCGTAGCGAATGGGAGAGTCAGACTTATACTGAAACTAAAACCCACTAATGTTCCTGATTTTGTGTTTTAGGGGCCGTGGTATGTCTTTAGAACAACCCGCAGTCCCGGCAGGCAGTGGCCCTGACGGCCTCCTCAGGACTTGACATCTCTTTGAGGCTTGCGTAGAACACGAACTCGCCAGCCACATAAACAGGACAGTTTGGGTTTTTTTTGCATCCAAGCCTAGATTTAATAATCTTGGAAATAAAACAAAAAAATCGTGCAGTTCAAAACTGTCAACTAATCTAAGAATGATAGAACCTTATGATCATCTGCCTAGCGTTTTCCCAACATCAGGGTCGGCTTCGAGTCTAACCAGATGCAGCTAAATACCAGTATTTTACATGGAACTGCCGATCTGACCTACACAACCCAATTAGTATTTGATAATACGATACCTTTGTTAAGACTGGCTGTCAGACTTTCGGAACAATGACTACCTGTAACGACTATCAAAGATCTACAAATGACAGCCGGGACCGGGAGCTTGACGTGCTTTCCGAGCCACGGAGGAAAGCTTTCTTTCTTTGTTTCTTTTCTTTCAATACTTATCAAAGCTAATAAGTGCAATGTCCAAAAGACTCCGTGGTTGGTACTAGCAGCGCTCTGCCAATTGCTTGCCAGAAATTGTTGGCACAGAAAGGTATGTTGGCCGAAAATATTTTTTGTCACACACGCTACTACTGTAGGTCTTGTATACGATATATAATGTAAACTGTTGCTCGAATATTGTCTATGGTTATCATATTCACATCAGGAGGAGACATTGTTGCTTCTATTAAGTGTATGGTGATTTGTGTTTCTGGTAGATAATATATTTATTAGCATATCTTCTTTTTAAACACGCTCTTATTAACTTAAACCATGTAAAAAAGTTATAGAAATTAATTTTGACTCAATTCCCAGTTTGTGATAGAAATGAAATTTTGCATACATTGAAATGACTTACACTTTTAAGACTTACACTCTAGAGCAGGGGTGGCCGACTTGAATACAATCAAGATCTACTTTCACCTTTTATAAGGTACTTAAGCATGGTTTTTAATTATACCAGTCAAATACACGCCTTACAAACATCTGATTCATGCAAATTCATGCAAACCAAAGTCTGTACAAGGAAGGCCAACATGGAAATCCTAAAGTGTAATATATGGAGTTCTCAACATTTTTCCAAATCACATGCCAAATTCATCCGCTACCATCTCCGCATCATAGATTCTAAACATTTTCTCCTACTACACATATGTACTTATATCTCTCTAAAATGGCGCCAAGAAGTCAATTTAAATAAATAAACAAATAATATCCACAAGCTAATTGGCGTCCATTGCGTGGTGACGCTTATTTCCCCCCTTTTATCTGACTGAGACATAAATAACGCACTTTGAACTTCGTCATGGTGGATCAAATTCTGTGACAGGTTTAATTAGCTATAATTAGGTTTTATAACATGGGGATGTTTGCATTAACTTTATGGGAATAACAACTTATAACCGAGCTTTTTTTCGGATGGAAAATCATCAAATAAATTCCCCTGCTCTGGGCGGAGCGGGGGAGTGTCATTTTTACACTGACTAAACCCACTCGTGTTTCTTCTTTTGCCCTTTATGTTCCAGGGCCGCGGTATCTTTTTCGAATAACCCGCAACTCCGGCAGGATAACAGCGAGCTTGTAAGCCCTGAGAGATTTAGCAGAGGCGTACTCACATGTTTTTAATACACCCCCATTTTGCCAGTTATGTTTAAGTCTCATTTAATAGGGGCGAACCTATTGCCATCAACTGGGCACATATTCAGGCTCCGAGGCTGAGAAATCGTTGATGAAAAGACCTAATAACAATTTGTGCGACCTCATCAGTCGCTCTTGAGACCACTTGCCCAACGAGGTTTAATATTGGAACGAAGTTCCTTATCGGGGGGTGCGAAAGGGGGCTAGACGGAAAAAATAAGACCAAAAGTTGTAACGACACTTCTCACTCTCTCATAGAAAGCCAGCCAGTTATTTTCGTTTCATCTTTCTATTTCGCATTGAATAGTGTGGTGTCGCGACGATTATTTTTGTTGAGTGTTTACAGGTTTTTTGTACATAATAAATAATAACTTCGTTCCATCCGGGTGTCTCTACCCCTACCAAGTTTTTTTTTTAATTATCAAATCAATCAAGCCCAACCACCGGTTGCTTAGACCCTGTTCCCGATACCGGCCACCACTATTTTTATATTTTTAAATGATTTTTATACATTTTTTAAGAAAAATTTAAAAATGTACCTATAACTAAGAAGAAAAGTAAATAAAATCAAAACAATCTAAGGACTTCACCTTACATTAGTATAAAATATACATGACAGAAAAGCCATATATTTTGGCACCAAATACTACTTGAAAAAAAAGAATATCAACGCTCTCAATTTCATATCCCATTACAAGTGACATCACAGGTCTAATGTCAGTTTCTACCTGTCCTGTTTCCAACCTGTCACTTCTCGTTAGGAGAGCTATGATATCACCTTAGAAATATTTCCACCATTACGGTAAATTCTTGGCATTGACGGTTTAAAGAAAACATTCTGAATTTTGTCTACTACGCCGCGTAGATTCTATTTGATGGTACGATTCCGGTTCGTTTTACAAAAAAAACACATTCAAATCCTTACTAATATTATAAAAGCGAAAGTGAGTTTGTTTGTTACCTCTTCACGCTTTAATGGCTAAACCGATTTTGATAAATTTTGGTACAAAGATAGTTGGGAACCAGGAGACGGGCATAATTTAATTTTTATTAAAAAAAAGTGGGATATGAGGGAGAACGAGGGAAGAAAATGGAAAATTTAGCGTTGCTATTACAAATCAATAAGGCGCAAGGGGAAATACTGCAGGTAGCAGGTACTGTGTTATACCGAATTTAACGCGAGAGAAGCCGCGGGCAAAAGCTAGTACATCATAAATACTATTCTTAATTAAAACTAATTTCCTATCCTAGTAATATTATGAATACATGTGAATGTTTATGAGGATGGATATATGGATGTTTGTTACTCTTTCACGTCAAAACGGCTAAACGGATCTTGATGAAATTCGGCACTGAGGTAGTTTATAGTCTGGAATAAGATAAAGGATACTTAATTATTATTCATAGTTATTTATCCATAGTTATTTTTACATTTACCTAATAAATAACGAAACGTCAACACAAACATCACGCCTGTATCTCCGAAGGGTAAGTTGAGGTGTACCTAATAGTACACCCACATTTCACCACTTATGATTAAGTCCCATGTCATAGGGGGTGAGCCTATTGCCATCAACCGATATAAATCTAGACCTCGAGGCTGCTCTGCTCAGAAATTCCTTAACTGACCAAAAAAACTCCAATATTATAAGTGATAAAAGAATAAATAAAATATCCACTGCTGTAGGTACTAGCTAGGTCTCCATTAATTTAATTAATTCTATGTTTTTCGCATTCAGCTGATTCTCGTGGCCAAATAAAATTGAAAAATACAATATTTTCTGCGGACCGTGTGACGCAAATTAGTTTAAATTATTAATGCGACCGCTGTGCGCTCGCGCCGTTCACACGATTCACACTTCATATTAATATTTATAGTGAGTCATTCATGGTCTACACATCACCTGTGACATATCAATGGTGGAAATTAGAAATATCGTAAGGGACACTGTACAAGCTGATAGATTTGAGACTCTTTGCGCTCAGCCGAACGTACCAAATCCAACAGTGTCCTAAAGAAGTTAAGACATTGCAAATTTACCGCCAACGTTAAGGGGCCTCGTAATTTTTCACAGGTTTTATTTTCACGCCTTCAGTGTTGTGTGGGACATGGGTCTGAATTATTAACTGAAGATATTCTTTTGATCAAACGTTTTTGCAGGAAATTGGCAAATTTAGTTTGATAGCATTATGATTTTGTCTTCTTATTTTGAAGTTTATTTAAGGGCCTTTAGACTATTTAAGGAGCTGATCTAAATTATATAATGATCCCACTTATATTAAATTATAAACGCGAAACTTTGCATGGATAGATGAATGTATGGATGTTTGTTACTCTTTCACGCAAAAACTACAATATGGATTTTAATAAAACTTTTCAATAATATACCTTATACATCAGAATAACACATAGGCTTTCATTTTTCATTCATAAATATATATTGTTTATTCTATCACTACGCGAATGAAACTGCGGGGCGCAGCTAGTATTTAATATATTCCGTGATTTTTAATTGTTGTGATTTGCTACAAACGCCATGATGCGGGATCATTGGAGAATGCGGGTTGGTGGTATTTTTTTGGTTAATTACAAATTAATCTGTTAGAATAACTCTAAGCTCCGGGTAGTTTTTTTGGGAAAGAATAGACCACTAAGCCCCATTTTCACAAAAATAATAATAATAAAAATGTTTATTCATCTCCAACAAATTACACATTATGTATGAGGACAATCTTAAAGCTAGTTGACAGTTACGTAAATGTAATTTGTGGGAGATCTGGAGTCTAAACTAAGCCTAGGCCTGTGCTATAGAACTCCAGGCCCCCCAAAATAAACAAACGGAGTAGAGACACGGCCAAAAACACACCAATAACAGGGGATACGAAAGGCGCGATTTGGAGTATCACCAATTGCAATGTGATCTGGCGAATCCCGGTTGTCTTCGCTTTGGAAACCAAGCCTGACTTATCTAAACTGCCAAGAGATACGGAAGAAGCGTAAAAAAGTACCAAAGCTCATTTGTTCGTGGAACAAAATGGAGGCTTACCAAAACTCTAAAAACTCATCTGCCTAGCCTTTTCCCAACTATGTTGGGGTCGGCTTCCAGTCTAACCGGATGCAGCTGAATATCAGTATTTTACATGGAGCGACTGCCTATCTGACCTCCACAACCCAGTTAATACTGGGCAATACGATACCCCTTGGTAAGACTGGTTGTCAGACTTTCGGAACACTGACTACCTGTAACGACTGTCAAAGATCTACAAATGACAGCCGGGACCAACGGCTTAACGTGCTTTCCGAGGCACGGAGGAAACTCGGTATGTAACGGGTGGTCACCCATCCACAGACCAACCTAGGCAAGCGCGGCTTAACCTAAAGATCGACCCGAGCGGCTGCTATTATTTAGCCACGAGCTCCTCTCAAAACTCTAAAAACTATGCTACACTAATCGTAAGTTCTAGAACACATAGATCTTTTGACCATCATTGCCCCAACTCATTCAATTTAAAAAAAAAAAACCGGAAAAGAGCGAGTCGGACCCGCGCACCAAGGGCTCTTTGGACTACGTAGAATATTATGATTTGTTGTAGGGTTGATTTTTTCACAGCACAAAGGGACCACAGAGTTGAGTATATGGTTTTAATTTCTACTCGATACCTCGGCGCATTCCCGAGATAAAAGGTCTTTACAGACAGACAGGCTGACAACAAAGTTATCCAAAAGGTTCTGTGTTGTTCCTTTTGTGGTACGGAACCCTAAAAATGCACATTTAATTTAAAAAAAAAAAACATATTTATTATTCCACTTTACTTTTGTGCATTCACAAACATTTAAACTCACATACACAAACAGCCAGACCCGGAACAACTACCTGTGGCCATACAAATATTTTGTTCAAAAACACAAACAGTCGATCGCTCAGCAACTGCGACAACCATGCTGTCAAAATGTATAGTTTTGTCACTTGGCAATATTCAGTCAAGTTCAGGGAATTTAATATTTAATTTAACAACGCGCTTGTTGACTGATATACGAGTTATGAAGAAAACTGGCAATATTTGTTATGTACTGACAAACAGACGTAGGTATAAATTTGGTTTAACAATATTAAATTTATTGTTTTTAAGAATATATTCTTATACCCAATTAAATATAAATTTTGTAATAAAACTAATATTTTCGAACGACAAAATTTTGACTTTAAAATGTAAGTCCTATTGTTGTATCTGAATGTATTATAGGGAGATGTGGTAGGGCCTCATTTAATTTGTATAAGTATTAACAAAAGGACAAGTGAACCAACATCGTAACCTACCTTATGTTACCTATTTATTAAGGATTATAAATCATCAAATAACTTCCCCCGATCTGAGCGGATAAAATTCCTTCTTTTGATCTTTTTTCGGTATCTCTTTCGAACAACCCGCTACCCCGGCAGGCAGTAGCTCTAGCAAGCCCCTCTGCTTTGCTGATTTCTCTTCCATACCGTAGTCTGTATTTATGTGTGTTTGAGAGACAACATTAAATTTAAGTAATCCGCTTTTGTATTTCAACACAATGTAAAACCCATATCCACAATCCCTTTGTCAAGTTCAACAACTAAGTAAGACATGAGTCACTAATTTATTTCTGATTGCACTCGCTTTTAATTAATCCCTTTAGAGCTTCGGGTTTCAGGAGAAAAGGAACAAAACCGCACAGGAAACGGACCGGCCAATAAAACGTTTGTACGATTTGTTTCAGGATATTTCAGGACATGAAATAAAGATACGTAAAGCTTATTTATTGCTTTTCTTAGAAATAACTTGATGTGTGAGTGTAATCATGCTTGCAAGCTATGAGTTTAATGGATCAATTAAATACTGATGTGTTTTGATTTGGCTAATTGACGTGTGATGGTATTATTTTATGTGTGTAGATCTCTTTTTATAAATAAAAACTCTGTAATTATCACAATAAGCAAGGGAACCATTGACAAATTAAATTAACTTACTATTATTATTCGTTTATTATTTTTTATGCATTTTCTTATAAATAAAAACATTTAAAGATATAAAAATAGTAGCCCACCAGCATCGGGAACAAAGTCCTAGCTATCGGTGGGCCGTGGCCACCATCTTGAGAGAGGAACCTCCTAACAATTCGCGCCTCTGTCCAGAAGTACTACTTTCTGAATCAACTATTCTTATGACTTTAATAAAACTTGTGAAAAACTCAAGCCTCTTTGTACTCTTACCATCGGTGGTATGACATGAAAAGTTATAGAAGAATATGGAAGAAATAAACATGCTGCGCTGAGCCCAAATAAACTGGGATAAGGACAGGAGCATAATGATGAGGTAGAAACCACAGAACCCCTACTACGATCCTTTTGCTTATACGTCTTTCCACATCTTCTCACTTCCTTACTATCCTTACTTAATTAATATTATAAAAGCGAAAGTGAGTTTGTTTGGTTGTTTGTTTTTTACCTCTTCACGCTTTGGCTTGTGGCTGGCTAAACCGATTTTGATGAATTTTGGTACAGAGATAGTTGGGAATCAGGAGACGGACATAGGCTATTATTTTTTTTTAAAAGAGTGGGATATGAGGGAGAAAGAGGGAAGAAACGGGAAAACTTAGCGTTGCTATTACAAATCAATAAGGCGCTACCGAATTTAACGCGAGTGAAGCCGCGAGCTAGTAATCGTATAATCCCAACATGAATGATGTAACTACGACCTTGTAAAAATATTATAATTTAAAAAAGTGTTCATGGAGTTTCTTGCCCATTCATCTCCATAGAGATCGACTCTTTGGAATGGGCAACTACAGTACTTTTACAACTTTTTATACCTTGTAACCGGGATTGTAGCTTCATCATTTTGTTTTTTGACATTCAAAAGTGCTTGTAATGGTCTAATTGAAATAAATACTTTCAGTTTGTGGTTGACGTTCATTCATTCGATACACTTATGTGCGAGTACTACGCGCACGCACGCTTTCTCAGCAGCATCAACAATTAACAAGGAAACTTCCTGGCACAAAAAAGTCCATTCGAAACTTTACTACTTCTAAAATCGGAACTAAACATCAACATTTCCCTGAAAAACATTAAACCTTGACCTTGAAGCCCTGAAACAAATAATTTACAAACATCGCCCAATTACCATTGAGCTGTCATAACAACAGTATGATGGACGTGTTGGGCCACTAGATTAGCGGGGACGTTGCTGACTGAGCGGACAAGGTTAAGTGTTATGGACCTAGCAGTGGGGTGGAAGTGTTAGCGGGCGATGAAGCGGGAACTAGTTTATATGATCTTCGATTGTTTTTAGGGTTCCGTTGCCAAAAGGCAAAAACGGAGCCGTCATTGATTTGTCTATCTGTCTGTCTGTACGTTTGTCACAGTTATTTTACTACCAGTCTATTGACACCACATAGTTGTGGAGAATAGATGCATCTTATAAACCGATATAGAAGTATGATGCGGAAGAAACACAAAAAAAGCGCAACCTATATGTGGGGAGTCTATTGCCAGGTCTTAAAAAATGATATCAAAATTTCTAAAACAATTTTTTCTTATTGCAATGGCTAATGAGTTAATTGCTCTTATTTCTTAAGTAAGACGAGAAAATTCTGAATGAAATTTGGCTTATATTACATATTAAACTACCAACGAAAATTGGTTTGAAAAAGATTGGGACTTTTTCATCAAACTGCATATAAGTTAGTTTCTTTGAGTTATCTTAATTTATTTTGTATAAATTAATTTAATAATTATAGAAAAAAAAACACAATTGTCTTTAAATTTTGATAATTGTCAAACTAAACCATTTCAACGTTCTTGTAAAATTCGCTCAAATTGGAGCCCCCCATACTAAGGGCACGAGACAGTTAATTACACGTCTCGCTGTTAACCCAGTGCGTATCACGCCTTATTTCAGTTCCCATACACCTTGTATACGTCAGTTCTTATTTATTTTACAAAACGATCCAAGGTTTCATATTGTTTGATGTAACGTTTCAAGATTTATGTTCATTTTCGTGTCATGAATAAATAAAATGTAAATAGTGTAGTTTTAATTAAACATGATATTTTTGTGTTAATTAAATATAGTTTGAAATGTTGTATTAGGTTATTATAATGTAGGTTCTATGAAAGAAACTGCAAAAACTAAAAACAGATATCATTCCCCCACAGTTTAATTAGAAAAGAAACATTAGGATTACAGCAGCTTCACCTGAAGGTTTAAAATAATTCCGCAGGAACATAATTAATAGCGGGATATAAAAAAAAAAATTCTTTGCCCTATCCCAGATTCTAGTTGACATGCGTGTCAAATTCCTTCACAATTTCTCCAGCAGTTTAGACGTAAAAATGTGACACACAGAAAATTACTTGCGGAGAGCAACTTGATAATGTTAAAAGGTATAAAGATTGCAAAAAAAAATATACTAAAGCGTTTTGTTACGTTTACATCAACCACGTCTACGTAGTCATCGTCCAATGACTGCGATCTTCTATTTAAAGAACGGATACATTTTTTACAAGGCTCAGAAAATAACGTTGTATTCCGATGAAATGCCGGATTTTACGGATATAAGGTGACAACTACTCATCCGTTCAGGTTAGTACAGTGATGAGCTTATGACAGCGATTTTTAGCAAAAAATATAGATTTTTTATAAGAGGTGATGTTGGAAATCTTTGTGAGGATATTTGGACATTACAGTCAGAAATTTTCAACACGTCATCAAAATAATTCTATATTTTTTTGGCATGTGATAAAAAAGGTATGAAGTTTCGACAAGGGAGTTATTTTAGGTCCTTTTCTGATCAAAAAAAGAAATCATCACTAGCCTTTCGCCTACTTTGTTAGGGTCGGATTCATACTAACCTGATGAAAATAAAGACCATTAGGGGGTCAGCCTCCGATGATACCCCTCTTACCTAACTGTCATACTGCTTTTCGAAAAAGCCCACGGAAAGCTATCCTACTTCCTACTAATATTATAAATGCGAATGTTTGTAAGGATGGATGGATGTATGGGTGTTTGTTACTCTTTCACGTCAAAACGGCTAAACGGATCTTGATGAAATTTGGCACAGAGGTAGATTATAGTCTGGAATAACACATAGGATACTTTTTTTCAAGCCGCGGGCGCCAGCTAGTGATGTATATTCTTTTATGCTATTATTTAAAAGTGTAACGCATCCCTGATGTGGCGGGTGCGTGGCAGCGCCAACAGTCTCTTGGTGACCGAAGCAGATAGGACTGATGGCCTTACTTGTAAACATTAAACGACAACGTTAGTGTTGCCTTCAAACCGTAGCCAGAAGTAATGTGTGCTTTGTTATTGTGTATGTTTTAGAAGCTTTAACGTGTTATGAATTGTTCAAAGCATTTATGTTCTAGGTTTGTAAGTGGTGTATGTCTTTACTAACAATAAATCAAATCAAATCATTTATTTCAATTAGACCATTACAGGCACTTTTGAATGCCAAGAAACAAAATGAATCTACAGTCCCGGTCACCAGGCATAATAACTTGTGAAAGTACTGTAGTTGCCCATTCCAAAGCGTTGATCTCTATGGAGAAGAATGGGCAAGAAACTCCATCCAATATTGGATTGTGCTGATCTGACAAATAAAATAAATAAAAATTTAAAAAAATTAAGCAGTAGTTGTTTAATAATTTCTTTGGCTATCTATCATAAGGTCACCAAACACAACTACGATGATTCATAAAAAAAACAAAGATTGTTTTCTATTCTCAGTCTTACCTACTTCCAACTTCCTGGTACTCCCCCTGACCCCATTCCATGCATGCCAGCAACTATTCTGTCCCATAAACACACCATTAGACACTGTCCTCTGCTGTCCCCAACATTATAAACGACAAGTCATTTTTTGTGCGACATTCAACTAATATCTCCTTGTCATAACCAGAGATATGTTTGAATTCATTTGTTTTTCGGTTTTAGGTAGTTTCCACAGTTGTAGACATAGAAAATGTAGATAGCTCGAGGTTAATATAAAAAGTAGATAAATGGACGTTGAAGGCTACTTTTGTACAACCAAGGTGAGCTGATGACCCTAGAAGAGGTCTGGAAACTCCACTGGATGCAAGAAGCTCTGGAACGGTGGAAGTGGCAACTCCTAATGGAGGCACATTAACCATTGGACTTTTACACGCTGAAATCATGATGAGTTGCAAGAGGAATGATGATTCTTTTTCTTAAAAAAAAAAAACACAATAGGAATTTCTACTGCTTCGTGGGTGCATTAACAAACATTTAAACTCACATACAGAAACAGCTACACCCGAAACAACTACCTGTAGGTCATACCATGGAGTTTTTTGCCCATTCTTCTCCATAGAGATCAACGCTTTGGAATGGGCAACTACAGTACTTTCACAAGTTATTGTGCCTTGTGATCGGGACTATAGATTCATTTTGTTTCTTGACATTCAAAAGTGCCTGTAAAGGTCTAATTGAAATAAATGATTTGATACAAATATTTGTTCCGGAAGGGGATTAAACCCACGACACGCGACGCAGCAGTCGATCACTCAGCCACTGCGCCAGCCGTCAAATCCTAAAGCTTCTCATGACAAACACAATACTCTTGAAAACGCTATCAAAGATCCATAAGCCTTTACTTCTTTTTTATAACCCCTACGACCTAGTTATTCGCAGAAACCAGAACCCATATTAGCGCTGGATATAAAAATGCCGATCACGCATCAATCAAAACGGCGACTACACCGTCAGACACACAGACATACACAACGGGGCATCAATTTTGACGCAATCGCACGCACCAATCGTTCGACATTTGTGTAAACGTTCTGTAGTGTTAAAAGCTTCTGAATCATGAGCTTTGCGTACGTGACAGCATGCATGTATTGGAAGTAAATATGGACGACTGCGAGTTGAGTAAAAGCAGAGATATATAGGGTTGGGGTTTTGGACTATCTCTATATCATTTTGTAGAGTGATTATTCCGGACACATTGGAAGCAATTTACCTGCGATTGCAGATTGGCAGAAAGGGCAAAAAATGCAAGAAAAGCCTGATCTGTGCTTGTAAATGTGATTTCACCCTTAGTAGAAGTATCAGAAATCACGCTAGTAATTCACGAAGGATTAAGCAGAGGTACAGCCAATAGCGGACCCACAGTGCGAGTCTATTGCCATCAACCGATAACAAATCCCGACTCCGTGGCTGCTGAACCCAGGATCTCAAGCTCTGTAATCAACATGACCAACAATGCAATCAGCAAAATAAATGTTATATTTTTGTAATCTCATGACACAGTGACGCCATAGATTACATTTATTTAATTAATTAAGGTTCACCAACAATTGTTACAGATATTTTATAGATAGGAACATACAAATAATTGTATCTTAAGTCTCACTGTACAACCAATTACAGGCAAACATGCAAAGTGCTTTCTGTAGTAAAAAAAAATAACTTTTAAAATTCAGTGTACTCAAATTCTAAATCCTTACTAATCCTAACTTAATATTATAGAAGCGAAAGTGAGTTTGTTACGTCTTCACGCCTAAATGGCTAAACCGATTTTGATGAATTTTGGTACAGAGATAGTTGGGACCCTGGAGACGAAAATAAGCAAGAAATAGACGAGAATAAGCACGGAAATAAGCAAGCCTGGAAGCGAACATTTTAAAAAAATGGAGAGAAAAGGGAAGAAAAGGGGAGAGAAAGATATTCTTTTTCGTACATCACGCGGGTTAAAGTTAGCGTTAGCTCAAAGCAACTATGCCACGCGGACGAAGTCGCGGGCGGAAGATAGTAATTAATAAATACATATATTATTATCTACTAATATGTCGATATTGAGTCTGCGTATATAATCACTAAGTTTAACACCACAGAAAACAGTTGGTTCTTGCAAATAAAAAAAATCAACCCTCAAAGTCTACGCAGACAAAAATTATAGCCGTTAATGTCGCAAGTTTTTGAATTTATTCGCATTGTCTCGTCCATCATAATATCGGCAACGGAAGTGAATGTCTTAAAAGAGAGTAAAGGGTAATGGAGGTTGATGTCAAGATGTACGTTCTATTCTTCAATGGACGTCTATAGACGTCGTAAAAAATGAAACGTGCTGGATTAGCACAGATAAAATACTCCCACGTGGTAATACGAGGAAAACCCTGCCATGAATGTAGCCATATTTAAAAATAAATGAAGAAAAAGTTTTAGTACACAAACTAAGGTATTTATTGTTGGCGCAGTGGTTGATTCAACCTGCTGCGCCACGTGTCGCGGGTTCGAGCCCCCACGGAACAAATATTTGTAAGTAAAACCAACAAAAGTCACCGACTTCCGGAAGTAAAGTTATTTTCGACTTTTTAGTTTTTTTTTTTTGGAAGTCGGTTTTATTTTTTACAAAAACGTTTTTCAATAAGCCTCAATTAATTTTACAAGATGATCATCATCTGTAAACCAGTATTTTACAGGGAGTGACTGCCTATCAGACCTCCGCAACCTAATTAATACCGGGTAATATGTCGCAGAATCAACAAAGAGAAATGATTGAAATCGTTATTTTAGAACAACGCCATCTATTATCGGTTGTCGGAAACGTCAAGCAGTAGGCTTGGGTGAGGTCGGTACAAGGTGGCAAGTCTGATTTGATAGCTGTCAGTTGTCATTAGAGGAATGAGATTGAAGAGACGTTACTTTTTGGATGGACACGAGCGTGAGAGGTCGTTTTGCCAGCCTGTACCGAACTTACCGCGTTTCTGATTTAAATCGGTATCGATCATTAGCATCTTTAGTTATTTTGTTTTATTGATTTTGTGAAAGGACAATACAAGTGTAAACAAAAGTTTTGCGAGTATGATTTCGTGTCCTCCGCCATGATGTCTCGACCATCCGACGACGAATCTCCGTCATATATATTTTCATTTTCTTTACCCCACACTAGGAGTTTCTCCTGTATCGTGGGTGCGTTTACAAACATTTAAACTCACATACACAAACAGCCAGACCCGGAACAACAACCAACTGTCATACAAACTTTTATTCCGTGCGGGGATCGAACCCGCGGCACGCAACGCAGCAGTTGATCACTCAGCCACTGCGCTAACCATGCATGGATAAGACTGTTTGTCACACTATCGTGCCACAGACTTCTTGTAACAGTTTTACAAGATCGTTAACTGAAAATAGAAGAGGGAATAACCCCAGTGGAGCGTTGAATGGGACATAAATTATAAGAACATAAAACTTTTCAAGTATGTCTCAGTGGGAGGTGCTATGTAGTTATGTCACACAACGTATCCTACGTTTCATTTTCAGCCGACAAGAAACGAATAAGGAATGAAGTTCCTTAACGCGCGTTGCAAAAGAGAGCTAGACTGAAAAAATTAAGACCAAAAGTTGTAACGACACTTTTTGCTATAGTTGTGCGGCGTGCGCGTCTTTCTGTCTGTCTCTCTCTCTCTCTCTCTCATAGAAAGCAAGCCCGTTATTTTCGTTTCGTCTTTCTATTTCGCATTGAACAGTGTGGTGTCGTGACGATTATTTTTGTTGAGTGTATACAGGGTTTTTGTATGAACATAATAAATAATAACTTCGTTCCACACGGGTGTCCCTTAACACCTCTCAAGTTTTTTTTAAATGTTCACCGATTATTACAGTACTACTCAGTATTAACTGGGTTGGTACTGGGTACTATTATAGGAAAAGGTTTTCACAACAACTTTTACACGCGCATATAAAATAAACATGCCAAGTCCGAATGCACCGAGCTCGGGGCTCGTGCACCGAGTGTACTAACTTGCCACATAAACAGACACACTTAACCATCTCTTTTAACTGCGTAGACTTAAGGTGAAAGCTCCAACCTACCCGCGAAATTCAAATTTTCTTACGTTTTTTGCAATTTTCAGGCCAGTGCTAGGTTGTATGTTGATTAAAATATTATTCGCGGCTGTAAGACGTATGTAATTATAGAATTATAATCATCAAAATCACCAATACAACCCTCCAAGTTCATAAAGCTGTAGGAAAGACTTTTTCTGTTTTTTTTTTGTTCCTACGCCTTTATGAACTTGGAGGGTTGTATTGGTGATTTTGATGATTATAATTCTATAATTACATACGTCTTACAGCCGCGAATAATATTTTAATCAACATACAACCTAGCACTGGCCTGAAAATTGCAAAAAACGTAAGAAAATTTGAATTTCGCGGGTAGGTTGGAGCTTTCACCTTAAGCCCCGTTCCAATAAACAAAAACGAGTCGTTTTGCTTACGGATAGTAAGATTTTGACATATAAGTCTCATAGAACTTATGTCAAAATACTACCATCCGTAAGCAAAACGAGTTTTTTGGAACGGGGCTTTAGAGGGTTGGTTTTTCATAGCACGAAAGGACCACAGAGTTGAGTATTTAAGTAATCGTCATCAATCAACTCGATACTTTCACGCGTTCCCGAGATAAAGGGTCTTTACAGACAGACAGATAGACGGCCGGACGGAAAGGGGTTTTCTTTTGAGGTACAGAACTCCAAAAAAAGTTGTCTGAAGTGCAATTTATACCTTTTGAACGCCATTGTCGCATATATGATACAAAGCAGTGTGTGCCCTGGACGCCAACGGAACAAATAATGATGTTACAATCATTATGTTGAAATGAGATGCTTGCCGTGGAGAGCACGCGCGTGCGTTTATGGCTTTCAAAAGGTTAAAGAAAGAACCACGCACCGTGGACCCGTCCAGTCAGTGCAAGCATTTTTTGCTGGGGAGTTTGTTCAGCCACTTCTTCTTCCCAGCTAAAATACTAGGAAGTGGCGAAGGGCGGGCATTTTGTGGGACTGTCTCTTGCAATTTGACGTTCAAAAACTGCTGATTATCAGCGTAATTTGAATTAATGACGTTTGATTTTGATTTGATAGTTATGTCGTGTAGCTCGACTCATTGGACACGAATTCAAGACAATTGGTCCGCCGCCGGGAGTCTTAGGACATCGAGCTTGTCAACCAGGCAAAAATCAGTTAATCCCATTTACTTTCTGGCATGTGTAGAAATATCAAACGAACTACCGCTTAAACAAAGCTATGAGTACAAGTGCTCATTAAAAATGCTCAACACGAGCATAAATAATTCCTGTCGTTGCTGAGCTTTGTTGTATATTCACGGTGGCTATAAACCGAGCACCGGCTGTGGTCGTAAACCGTGGTTACTGTGACGTCACATGACGTCAGCATCATATATCATGCGCATGGGCAAGTTCATTGATGAAGTTCTTGAAACCACATCAAGAATCTTTATCTT
Organism: Ochropleura plecta; assembly: GCA_905475445.1. Classification (NCBI taxonomy): domain Eukaryota; kingdom Metazoa; phylum Arthropoda; class Insecta; order Lepidoptera; family Noctuidae; genus Ochropleura; species Ochropleura plecta. The sequence goes on from FR997722.1 coordinate 23,468,959, forward strand.
TTTTATCAAAACCATGATTATAATGGGAACATAATACCATTTATAAACTGAAAGACATCATCATTTCGGGGAAAAGTTATCACTTGTTAAAGAGATCTAATTATGTAGACTGGACGGCGTGTCTTTATTTAGAAGAATCTTCCTAGCTCAGCGTATTGCACAACTTGTGCAGGCGCTGCCGTGGCGGCGTGAACCTCCAGCGGCGCAAATATCGTACCCTTGAGGATAACTGTTTGCTGTCTGAAGGCCTTACTCTCAAGGCACCCACAGGATAGTACCAGTTGAGCAGCCAGCAACCTCATAGGTAGACTTGCGATATGTCATTAAAAAAATGTTTCCTTGCGAGTCGTTTCGTGTTGAAACTCTCGGGCCATGGGGTCCGAGGGCTTACAGGATTTCCAAGGAAATAATATTTAAACGTTTAGTTGACGCTTCCCGTGACCCAAGCACTGACTGTTTCCTTCGGCAAATGCTAAGCAATTGTTTTCAGAGAAAATAAAGAAAGAAGATAAAGAAATAAAATTTGTACTATTTTAAAAAAAGAAAAATACATATTATAAGCACTTATGTAACTCGATGCTCTATGGTATTTCTCTACTCTAATCTGAGAATAGGCCGTATTATCATGATAGATAGAAAATCAGGTAACCTACATAGTGAGGGTGATAGATTGGAATTCTCGGCATTAGGCAAACAGGAAAAGAGTACCCGCCCTTTGTCTGTTTCGAATCTCAACACTTAATTAGAAATGCAAACTCATTCATTATTTTGTGCATTTTTTTACTCCGGCCCAATGACAGGACTTGACGTCATAGCGCGGTATTTCGTCACTTCCGCCATTTTTATGCGCAAGAGTTTAGTTTTAGAGCTTCGTAAGCTTGTCGTTAATTTACGGCTAGTTCGACCTCATAAAACTTTTTAATTTCAGTGATGTCATCGGGGATGTTAAAATGTTTAGCTGATGAAATAGCTTGAATTCTTGATGTTTTAGTAGCTGGTTGACTTGACAAATGGATGAGTCGTATAAATGGTGGTGAAATTACTGGCAGCGTCAACAAGGCGTTGAGAAAAAGCTTCTTTTACAAGGCTAACAGGTACATACTTGGCGTAAATATTGGATTTAATTTTTTCGTGTTTAATTTTTTTTTTGGTGGTCCAATTCAAACCGCCACTAGCAGAATCATATTAATTAAATCCTCTGCTAATTGATATACAAATAAAAACATCCTTATATAAGTTTTTTATTTTATTTTTTTTAAACGGGCTGCGGTTTCACCCTCTGCTCAGTTCCTTAGTTTAGTAGCGTGATGTTGAGAACTATCCCTGACAAGTGGGTAATCTAACAGTATGTAAAGTCACAAAAAATATAAAAAACAGTGTATAGTCGAATCATTGTCTAGTAATAAAAAAATGGAGACTATACATATTTTTTAATTTCTCTATTTCCTCTTTTTTCGGATGGGAACTTATCAAATAACAGTTGTTATTTTTTACTTGTAATCTTTTTGTTGTCATTATGGTGAATGCTGCGTATACCTGTAATACATCACTTTTATACTATTGCGTAGTTCTTTGTAAGTTTTAGTATGTATTGCTGTGTTGGTGTACCACATAAATTAATAAATAACTACCTTCGCTCTGGGCAGTAGGTAGTATCAGACTTTTACTGACTAAATTCATCCAAGTTCCTTCGTTTGCCCTTTGTGTTCCGGGGCCGCGGTATCTCTTTCGAACAACCCGCAACCCCGGCTCTCTACTTCCCCTTCAGGACCTTTTTCTTTTAACGATTTATTATTAGGTAAGTGCGTGCGTTCATTATTCCTAAGTGTTCTATTTCATGTTATTAAAACCAAACCCTGGTCTGGACCCAACACAATCACGATAAACTTTATAAAGATGGCAAATCGATTAACAATAGCCATTTCGGCACGTGCTAGCTAATTTAACTACTATGTAATCATCGGTATTTTCACTAATCAACATACCTTAATATTATCACATCCTGTTATAACAACTTTGAAGCAAAGCTATTATTTACAAGAGCAGACAGAACTGTCGGTATACAATAATAGCCGAGAATATCCGAAGTAACGAGTTATATTTAACATGAAGCTATAATATTGCTAATTTTTGTTCCTGTGACGTCAAAAGGAAATACCTTAAGTAAACAATTAACACAAGATAACATAACCCCAGCTGTAATCCAGACATTTCCGTTTCATTTTCGTCCGGCCCTGGTTCATTCCATGGTCCGCAGCGAGTGGGCATGGGAAGCAGTCACCTCCTTCGGCGAAGCAGTCATGCTAGCGAAGGAGGTGGCCGGGCGTTTGAGGGAGAGAACCTCAAACCAATCCAGCCGCCGCGGGGGATGCCCGGGGCATCGGGCACCGCTACACGACTCCCAGCCACCGTAGATGCGGGCCTGTGGACGGTCAGCAATGGGTAGCTCACCGTCCGTCCGTCGATTGACACAGGCCGTGTCGACGGCACGTTAGTGTTTCACGCGCGCTTCAAAGAGAAGTCAGCAAAGCAGACGGGCCTGCTAAAGCCACCTGCCGGGGTTGAGGGTTGTTCGAAAGAGATACCGCGGCCCCGGAACATAAAGAGCAATAGAAGGGCTATGGGTGTGTTTTAGTCATCCAGTCATTTTAGCCCCATGTTATAAGGGGCGACCTTATTGCCATCAAACGGGGATATATCCAAAATCTATAGCTGCTAATCCAATAACACCTTTCCCAACCTGGAAATCGATCCCAGGACGACATGCTCACAAGTCATGGTTACGAACAACGATACAACAAATATTATTGTGTATCGTGCGTTTGCAAATATTTAAACGAAATCGAATCTGCTACGCGCAGCGCAGTAGCCAATTGCTCAGTCACTGCGCAAACTGACCCGTCGAATGATGGTAATATTTTCTGATTATAGCCTCGTTGTATACCGCGGCCCCGGAACATAAAGGGCAAAAGGACGAACATGGGTGGGTTTTAATCACTAAAAGTCTGACACACTCCCCCCCCCCCCCCGCTTTTCCCAGAGTTAGTTAACGGTTAGTCGTTATTTGATGATTTGCCATCCGCAAAAAAAAGCCATCAGACCTCGACAAACGTTGCTGACCCCAAAAGATCGACCCGGGCGGATGTTACACGATATATGTTACGTGTAAAAGCAATTAACTTCTAATCATCATAATAAACACATTATACAGATGTGAGAACACCTTGTACTGGGCAGATTTGTTTAATTTCATTGGCAGCTACTTAACGATTTCAATTAAACTGTTTTTCCGTTTCCAATAAAATTCCAGGAAGGAATGTTGCTTTTTTCTCGACTGCCGAACGTCCTAAGTTTTTCAAGGCTAGGATAAGTGTAATAGGGATTATAGTCTGGAAATTTACAGTAGCAAGCATCTTAATTGTTGCCCGGTTGAATAGAATCATCCTCGTTTAATCCTTATCCTTACTTCCTTACTAATATTATAAAAGCGAAAGTGAGTTTGTTTGTTTGTTTATTTGTTTGTTACCTCTTCACGCTTTAATGGCTAAACCGATTTTGATGAACTTTGGTACAGAGATAGTTGGGAACCAGGAGACGGACATAGGCTAATTTTTATTTTAAAAAAGTGGGATATGAGGGAGAACGAGGGAAGAAAAGGGAAAACTTACCGTTGCTATTACAAATCAATCAGGCGCAAGAGCAAAAACTGCAGGTCTGCTTGGTGTGTTATACCGAATTTAACGCGAGCGAAGCCGCGGGCGAAAGCTAGTATTACATAACTCTCCGCCTTTACTTTCAATGTTTCGTGGATGCAGGCGTGTTATTAATCCTGCCGGGATTGCGAGTTGCTTGAAAGAGATACCGCAGCCCCGGAACATAAAGGGCCAAAGAAAGAACGTAGGTAAGTTTTAGTTAATAAAAGTCTGATATTCGTCCCCACTCCGCCCAGAGCCGAAAAAGGTATTTGTTGATTTGCTATCCGCAAAAGAATAAAAAAATGCGTGTTATTATATAAGAAGAGGTCTATTCTATCACTACTCTATATTCTAGTGAGTCTATGGTTCTAAAAAAAAGTTTAGTTTACGTCAGAAATCATGGAAAAAAAAATCTAATAAACCACAATATCACTGACATGCAGCAAGGCCGACTATTGCTTCCTCTAAAAACCAACCACAATTCTGAAATCGCGGTTTAGCTAGCAGTTACACGTAACATTTATTTGTGGATACTTCAATAAGAGTTACATATCGCAGTTATCAACTGGAACTGCGTCAGACCGATCTTTGAGTTTGTCCAGATAAACGTCTCAGCTACTCGTTAAACAAGATAAGTGAATTTAGATGCTTCATAAATCCTTACTAATATTATAAAAGCGAAAGTGAGTTTATTTTTTTGTTTGTTACCTCTTCACGCTTTAATGACTAAACCGATTTTGATGAATTTTGGTACAGAGATAGTTGGGAAGCAGGAGACGGAATTAAATTACGGATTTAAATTTTTATTAAAAAAAAGTGGGATATGAGGGAGAACGAGGGAAGTAAACGGAAAACTTAGCATTGCTATTACAAAACAATAAGGCGCAAGGGCAAAAACTGCAGGTAGCAGGTTCTGTGTTATACCGAATTTAACGCGAGCGAAGCCGCGGGCAAAAGCTAGTATTCAATATGCAAGGTGTATACGACCCCTTCACGGAACCGTCAACTATGCGTTTTATGCATTATACCAAGTAACCAAACATAATATATCTTATTAGAAAAACGTTGCCTTACCCTAAGAATTTCTCCTGTATCGTGGGTGCGTTTCCAAACATTTAAATCACATACACAAACAGCCAGACCCGGAACGACTATCTGTAGGCTATACAAATATTTATTCCGTGCGAGGATCGAACCCGTGACACGCAGCACAGCAGTCGATCGCTCAGCCACTGCACCAACCCTGTCGTCAATTATTGCTGGGAAATCACTTTTTTGGGGAAAATACTTACTTAACTGTTTTGAGGTTTACGATAGGATATCCGAGCTGAATGGGGCTGCTTCCGTGGCGATATCATCAGCTTCCTGCCCCCTGATTTCATTCCTTACACAATTCATCTATCCTTTCTTTAGCCTAACTCTCCCTCTCCATCCATCAACATTCATACCTATCACTCTTTTAGTCACATGCGTTTCATCCCTCCTCATAAGATATCGATACCAAGACAAACGACTCCCTTTATTTTTTTCTGTAACAGGCGCAACTTTCAAACTTCCTTAGAATCTTTCTCATATGTAATGTCAGTAGGTATAATATATCTCTACTGAAGTTTTGCTAAATCCGACGCAAAAATATCGTTTTAAATATGACCTTATGATTTGTGTTCTCAAACAAATCAAAACTTTTATAATGACGTCACGGAGATACGAATACGAATGTTTGCTTTCAAATGAGGCGATTCACACGTAAAATAATACATCTTATTTGTAGATATTACAAAGCTTTCAAGTTTCTTATGAAAAACGACCTCTGTGCGGTGGACGAGAGATGAGGACCGTGAGAAATCACACACACCTGCCACCTCGAATCGAACTGCAGTGGTCAAGCATACAAGTCATGCATAACCATCTAGAAGGTAGGTATTTTATGTTATATTAAAACAATTGTAGAGATTATTCGAGGTTATTATGTTAAGGAAAATAAAGGACGGCATACTTTGACTTTGACAGCACGGTTAGCGCAGTGGCTAAGCGATTGACTGCGCCGCGCACCGTGTGTCGCGGATTCGATCCCCGCACGAAACAAATATGTGTATAATCTACGGGTAGTTGTTCCGGGTCTGGTCTGTTTGTGTATGTTAATTTTTTTTTATCTTTTTTTTTTATCTTGGGACAAGTCACACACGGCTATCTGATCCCAAGCTAAGCAGAGCTTGTGTTATGGTAACCAGACAACTGATATACATACTTATATAATTTATAAATACATACATATTATAGATAAATCACACCCAGACACAGAACAAACAATCATGCTCATCACACAAAGTTTGTCCTGGGTGGGAATCGAACCCACGACCTCCGGCTCAGCAGTCAGGGCCACTAACCACTAGACGCACCCACGATACAGAAGACAGTCCTAGTGCAGAGCAACGTGTTATTAAAAAAAGAAGGTTTTCATACAAAAAAATATATATAAATAACGTAATTCAAATTACTTAAAAACCTATTATGATTATTCTAAAGCGTCCCCCTGCACATTACGGGTTTTAAATATGGCGAATACTGCAACTGTCCCGAACTAAAAAGTCTAACTAACACACGAACAGTAAAGAATTGTACAACTTTTTCGCTCGAAACGTTTTTTTTTTTTCTAAAAGTGTTTCAGGTCATGATCAAAGCCCATCGTCTACATACAAATCATTCACATCATCTTTGCACTTGATCTCTGAGACTTCGACATAATACTCATCTAATGTACTCTTTTTTTCGTATTTCCGACCACTATTTAGAGAAACGACTGACTAACTATAGCTAGATGTAGGTACACGGAAGTTTCATTTACTTGTGTTTAAAACGCTGATTTGCTCAAGGTTGAATCTTTTTTAACCCGTAAAATTGACCGCGAAATTGTTTTTTTAATGGCGACTTTAATGACTGACGCGGGATAAGGCATCATTATATTCTTTTACTACCCGGGCTTCGCACGGGTACAATATTGATACTAATAATATACATATAAACTTTTCTTTTGAATCACTCTATTAAAAAAACTTGAGAGGTGTCAAGGGACACCCGGATGGAACGAAGTTATTATTTTTTATGTACAAAAAACATGGTAAGTATACACTCAACAAAAATAATCGTCGCGACACCACACTGTTTAATGCGAAGTAGAAAGACGAAACGAAAATAACTGGCTAGCTGCTTTCTATGAGAGAGAGAGAGAGAGACAGACAGAGAAACATGCGCACGCCGCACGGCTTACAACTATAGCAAAAAGTGTCGTTACAACTTTTGGTCTTAAGCAAAAAGTGTCGTTATAACTTTTGGTCCTAATTTTTTTCGTCTAGCCCCCTTTCGCAACGCGCGATAAGGAACTTCGTTCCAAAAAAAACGCGTCAAGATCCGTTGCGTAGTTTTAAAGATCCAAGCATACATAGGGACAGGCAGACAGCGGGAAGCGACTTGGTTTTTATTATGTAGTAATATGCATAATACCCATTCACTACATAATAAAAACAAGAAAACTTGTCAACCAGAACATTTGCAGTATCTGATAGATTGTTTTAACCAACACGAGACACCTTAAATCAGAAACTGAACCACCAGTACTTTGTTTAGAGTGACAGCCTATCAGTCTTCCGTAACTCGGGTGTTATAAATAAATTATCCCCCTCCCCCTCTTGTTAAATTCTGCGTAATCTACCAAAACTACGGCGCGTTAGTGTTTCACGTGCGCCTCAAAGAGGTGTCAGCAAAGCAGAGGGCCCTGCCAGGGCCTCCGCTTGCCGGGGTTGCGGGTTGTTCGAAAGGGATACCGCGGCCCCGGAACGTAAAGGGCAATAGAAGGAACATGGGTGGGTTTTAGTCAGTACAAGTCTGACACTCCCCCCGCTCCGCCCAGAGCGGGGGAAGTTATTTGATGATTTCATACCCCAAAAAAAAACTATTAAAACTCATCTACAGTGAGAAAGAGAGAAATCTCTTAGTTTCTCAAATCCTTCAGCACAGTGTAATCTCGACTGTTTACGTGGTTTGCGTCCGTGCGTAACGTGACTTGCAGTGTAACACACACGACAAGCAAGTGGGCTGCTCTGTAGAGGGGCCCCTTTGGAATACGATCAACTCTTAGTGGAATAGCCCATGATATATCACGCCTATAGCAGACATTTTCAAACAAATTCACGCGCAAACTAACATAAATAACAACCACAATATCATTTACTTCATCGATATCACAAACAACACAATTCTAACCGAGATACAACAGTTTACATCGAACGCTCGCCAATTGTATGTTTTTAGTTTTTTTTTTTATAAACTGTGCTAAAATAAATACTAAATTGTTATTACATGATTTACTCGTGTTCTGTCTAAATCGATTCAATTTCTGTTCTATTTTGTGAATAAAGGTCAACGCTTACTTACAGATAAGTATTGCGCGTGATCAGCATCACATTATAGGCTCGTCGCTGAATGTGACGATTCGAGACGAGTGAGAGGTTACTGAGTAAAGTTACCTACATCTACATCCTACAAAACGGGATGTCGGAAAGTTTCCTATGCGTTCCGTTGATAAGCCGCCAACATGGTTTAGCTTTGGTTAGTAGGCGCAATAAGCAAGACAAAGTCTCGCTGTACAATGCGTTTGCAAGGAGAAAGTCACTGAGCCCGCGCCATCTTGAGACTCGATCTGTCAACTGTCTCTTGAATAATGGCAAATTCTCGTTAATTTATATTGGTGGCCTGAAATCATTTTTAGCTATACAAAGATTATCAAACAAGCATCTTCTTTAATGGAACAGATATGACGTCGTCAACAATGCGCTCGTTCAGTAACTTCTTCATTGTAAGCGCACTATCAGCGTTTTGTTAGTCCACCGTCAACGGATGGACAATCAGCCGCAAACTCGATAACTGCTGCTGATAACTGATGCTGCAACTTGCTTATGATTAGTTTGAGTCTAGTGTTATACGAAAAAATCCTGAGCTGCTCAGTAGAGAATATGTTGGTCCCGGGCAGCACTTATATGCGTCAGCCTTAACTCGATACATGGCTTCGTCATGCTCTGTGGGTGTGGCAAGGGATCAGATCAAGATGGGTAGCGCATGTGCTCATGTGGGCTTATAATATCACTAATATATGCTCTTGGCATCGTGACTCAGACATAACGACTGCTCATAGTAAGCTGTGAACCCTTAGTAGTGATCTAAATGCGACATTTTGTGTAGGTTGGGCGCTTAGGTTTGATCATAATATGCTGCATGGGTCTTTAGAACCCAAGATGGCAGTAAGATACCAAAATTATTTGATGAATTGTTTGATTTAAATCGAAAATAGGAAAAGATCTTCATCGCTGTTAAACTATTGCGCAATTTCAGAGCGGAAGCAAATTTAAGCAATCCTTACTTAATATTATTAATTAATATTAAAAAAGCGAAAGTGAGTTTGTTTGTTACGTCTTCACGCCTAAATGACCAAACTGATTTTGATGAATATTGTTACAGAGATAGTTGGGACCCTGGAGACGGACATAGACTTATTTTTTAAAGTGAGAAAAGGGGAAGAAAGAGGGAAGAAAGAAGACTACAGGTGGCAGGTATCTGCAAATCAGAAAAAAGGGAACTGTGTTACCCCGAATTTAACGCGGGCAAACACTAGTCAGTCATATTTTTCTCTTCAAAACCACGTGCCCTCATCATCCAAGACTAGTGTTAAAGGTGTGTCCAAATATCGAGCGGCAATCGAGCGCGGCTGCCGCGCGCGGCCCGCCGCGCTGTGATTAGACGAATGCCGCGCGCGAACGCTTCTGGCTACCTGCCGCGCGCGAACATTCTTAGTAAACATTCGGCAGTAATTGTGTTTGGACGTATTTCTGCGCACAAACATGTGTTGTAACATCACTATTTAGTTGTACTATTATGGTCTTCACTAGTCTATGTATTATCTGTGATCTGCCGGCGCTCTGCCTCACTTCTTCCTGTCATGTCTTACGATGTGTACATTCCTGTGTCTCCTGTCAATAAACCATTATCATACTAAATGGAACATCTTTTATTAAGAATCCAACATAACATGGTGTCAGAAGTCATTTAAGAAGAAGTCATTCAAGAAAAAGTCGAGGTCGTCGAAGAAAATGCCGGACCAAGCGGACGTCAGCCATGATGGTGAGACAAATTTTCAAACACGTGTGAAGCAGTTGAATATTTCGTCAGATACCACGAATAATAACGCTGAATCGTGGAAAAGATGGTGGCAACAACTCGAGCTATATTTGTTAGCCACAGGTCTAGATAAGTCAAGCGAGAAACGGAAAATCGCAATTCTGTTACATTGCATTGGAGAACGAGGTCTCAATATATTCAACACATTTAACCTCAAAATAGACAAGAGCACGCTTGACGAAGTCAAATCGAAATTTGACAAATTCTTCGAGCCAAGAAGAAACGTGACCATGTGCAGGTATTTGTTCTTCACACGTAGGCAAAATAAATCCGAAAGCATCGACGAATTCCTCACGGATTTGGAAAATAAAAGCAAAGAATGCGAGTTTGGCACGCTCAGGGAATCGCTCATCAAAGATATTTTCATTGCAAACCTCAATTTGGACTTGTCACATGTGCGTCAAAGGTTACTGCAAGAACATGACTTAACCTATCAGAGAATGCAAGAGCTGGCGAGGACGCTCATAGTCGCACAGCAGGATGCTGAGAAAATAGTCAAAGGGAGCAGCATCGCCAGTGAAAACGTCATGCATCTCAGTCGGAGGAGCCGTAGTCGAGGAGATGGTCGACAGCGAGCTTCCAGTCGCAAGTCAGCTTCAAGCAGTCGCAAGCCAGCTTCAGGCAGTCGCGAGTCACCTTCAGCTTCAAGCAGCTCGAAGACATGTAGCCGCTGTGGGCAGTCTCATCGCTACAAGTGTCCAGCTCAAGGAGTTCAATGCAGGTCATGTAAATCTTATAATCATTTTGCTAAATTTTGTCTCAAAAATAAAAAAGTCAGTCAGTTGCAATCGTTTAATTCAGATAATGGTAGTCAAGATTATTTCGTAGGTATGCTGAATAGTCAAAGTCATAATGGTCAAAGTCATAATAGTCATTCTCACAGTCAGTCCAGTCAGGTCCTATGTCCAGTCAAAAAGTCACGGTCAGTCACTCAGTCAGACCAGTCAGTCAGTCAGTCAGTCCAGTCAGGTCCTATGTCCAGTCAAAAAGTCAAAAGAAAAAGTGTCAGAGTCTCAATGATGAAATCAGTCACATGTCTGAGGGATTTCACAATAAGGCACAGTCGTCCAGTCAGTCACACAATGGATCATCAGTGGTCAATACTTTGAATCACTCAAAGCAGTCGTGGGAAATTAGCTTATTGGTAGGAGATACAAAAGTCAAATGCATTATAGACTCAGGTGCAGATGTCAATATAATGTCAAAACAAACATTTCAAAATGTTAAAAGTCAAAATAAGCTGTCAAAATTCTCACTAGTCAAATGTCAAATAAATGTCACAGGATTTGGTGGAAAATCCATTCCGATTTTAGGCAAAGTCAACTTAATTTGTAATTTTTGCTTAAACAATAAGAACATTGTTGAAAACATAATGTTTATAATACCAGATATAGAGTGTCCAAATGTCCTTGGTGTCCCAATTTGTGAAAAGTTAGGTGTAATAAAACGTGTCTTTTCAGTATCAAAACAAGACTTTTGTGAACAAATTCATACACAATATAATGATGTATTCCAGGGTCTTGGCTGTCTGCCTCCAGTCTGTCATCTAAAACTCAAGCCTGATGCAGTACCATGTGTGGATCCGCCCAGGAAAGTCCCAATCGCATTACAAGGGAAACTGCGTGAGGAGTTGGATCGCATGGAGAAAATGCAAGTCATAGTAAAGGTTACAAAACCTACAGAGTGGGTTAATTCAGTCGTTGTAACAGTAAAAAGTTCAGGTCAGTTACGAATTTGTCTTGATCCTAGAAATTTAAATAAAAATATCATGAGGGAACATTATCCACTCAAGTCAATTGATGAGATTAGGTCTCAGCTCGAAGGGGCTGTATGTTTTTCTCATTTAGATGCATTTTCAGGGTTTTGGATGCTACGTTTAGATGAATATAGTTCAGAATTATGTACCTTTCAAACACCATTTGGTAGATATTGTTAGAGAAAGAAATTTTAATTGTCTTTGATATAAAAAGAAAATGTATTTTAAAATAAGAATGTTTAATTGACAAGAGCATGTGTCATGAGAAAATTGGGGATCAGTTCAGTTTGGTTTTAGAGCAGAGTAGAATAATATGTTTAGAGTTATTTACGAAGACCGGTCATGATTGTTTTATAAGTTTACGTTATTAAAAGTATATTATGCAGTATTAAAGATCAGTGTTTCCTTGAAAATGAAGTAAATAACATCCTGTAGAAATGGAAAATTATAACAGGTTATGGGCCCAGCACGCTTCCACTGCGCGACAATGATGTTTCGGAGTTTTTAAATTTGAGTAAATTAATTTGAAGTCAGTAGAAAGACAAGATTTTATAAGAAGAAGAAGATGGGAGTGGAAACTCCGGGTTTTGTAAGAAGAAGAAGATAAGAGTTGGGAGAAGAAAAACAATTAGATTTTGTAAGATTTGTGATAAGAAAAACAATTATATGTTGTTGAAGATTTGTGATAAAAAAAAAAAACAATTATATGTTGTTGAAGATTTGTGATATGAAAAACAATTAGATTTTGTTAAAGATTTGTGATAAGAAAAACAATTATATGTTGTTGAAGAAGAGTTGGGAGTAGAAAATCTCCAGATTTTGTAAGAAGGAGGAGAAAAACAATTGATGTTGAATGTCAATTTTTTTATAAAGATTTTTATATGTTGCTGAAGAAGACTTGGGAGTAGAAAACTTCAGATTTTGTAAGAAGGAGAAGAAAAACAATTGATGTTGAAGGTCAATTTTTTATAAAGTTTTGTATGTTGGTGAAGATTTTGTAAGAAGGAGGAGAAAAACAATTGATGTTAAAGGTCAATTTTTTATAAAGTTTTGTATGGTGTTGAAGAAAAGTTGGGAGAAATTTTGTAAGAAGCAAAACAACTGATGGTGAATGTCAGTTTGAGAGGGGACATTTTTGTATGTTTCTTTGAAGATGCAGACAAGTTGATTGAAGAAACTAGTAGTATTATTGTTAGGAAGTGAATACTACTATGTGTTTTTTACTTTTGAATTATGTGATGTGTTGTTGGGCCTATGATGGGCCTATGTTGAGTGTTGTTGAAGTTATTAACAGGTTGTCCTAAATGATTGTTAAAGTTTTATGTAAGGTGATTTAAATTAGATATTATTTGAGTTATATAAAATTTAGAGGGGATGTTAGAGAAAGAAATTTTAATTGTCTTTGATATAAAAAGAAAATGTATTTTAAAATAAGAATGTTTAATTGACAAGAGCATGTGTCATGAGAAAATTGGGGATCAGTTCAGTTTGGTTTTAGAGCAGAGTAGAATAATATGTTTAGAGTTATTTACGAAGACCGGTCATGATTGTTTTATAAGTTTACGTTATTAAAAGTATATTATGCAGTATTAAAGATCAGTGTTTCCTTGAAAATGAAGTAAATAACATCCTGTAGAAATGGAAAATTATAACAGATATAAATATTTAAGATTACCATACGGCATAAATGCCTCATCAGAAATATTTCAAAGAGTCATGATGAATTTATTTGGTGATATAGAAGGAGTTCTAATTTTTATTGACGATATTTTAGTGTATGGTCCAAACGAGTCAATTCACAATGAAAGATTACATAAAGTCATGCAAAGAGCTCGTCAAGTCAATTTAAAATTTAACAAGTCAAAGTGTAAATTCTCACTGTCAGAAGTATGTTTTTTAGGTTATGTCTTCAGTAAAGATGGTGCAAGGGCAGATCTTGAGAAGGTCAAAGCAATTGTCAACATGCCCACACCACAAAATGTCAAAGAGTTACAGAGAATACTAGGTATGATAAACTACCTAGGACCTTTTATAAGTAACCTGTCAGAAAAAACACAAATGTTAAGAAATCTTTTAAAAAAAGATGCAGTCTGGACTTGGGATGAAAATCATAGTCAATGTCTGAGGAAACTGAAGGATGAAATTACAAATTCACCAGTTTTAGCTCATTATAATCCCAAGATTCCATTAGTCTTGTCAGTCGATTCGTCAAAGTCAGCGTTAGGTGCAGTCATTTTACAAAAAAATAAGCCTATAGCATACAGTTCAAAGACTTTAACTCAAACCCAAGAAAGGTATGCTCAAATAGAGAAGGAGCTGCTAGCAATTCAATTTGGTTGTGAAAAATTTCACCAATATGTATATGGTAACAGAGTCACAGTTCACACTGATCATAAACCATTAGTCTATCTGTTTAAAAAACCATTACATGATGTCCCAGCTAGATTACAGCGTATGATGTTAACTTGTCAAAAATATGATTTAGAAGTTATACATGTCCCAGGTAAAGAAATGTTTATATCAGACACTTTGTCAAGAGCCGCCTTGAAAGATCACTATATACCTGAAAATGAATCAGAAATGTCTTGTCATGTCAATCTAATGTATGCTAACTTAGCAATTACAAAAGAATATAGTACACAATTGGCACAGGAAACCAGAAAGGATGAATCCTTGCAATTATTAAAAAAATATTATAATGAAGGATGGCCAAACAATAAAAACAATGTCAGTCCATTGGTAAAACCATTTTGGAATATTCAAGGGGAAATTCATGTAATTAAAGATTTACTTTTCAAAGGCTCAAAATTAATAGTAATTAGTACCACAGTCTATGTACAAAGGAATGTTAGAACAGATTCACAAAGGTCACCAGGGTATAAACAAATGTTTAAAACTAGCTAAAGAATCTCTGTATTGGCCAAATATGTCAAGTGATATTAAGAATTTAGTAGAGCAATGTCTTATATGTGCTAAGTTTAAACAAAGCAATCAAAAGGAACCACTACAAAATTTTGAAATCTGTAAATACCCATGGCAACAAGTAGGTATTGATTTAATGCATTTTGATAGTTTAGTATATTTAATTGTCACAGACTATTACTCAAAATACATAGAAATAGCATTATTAAATAAAAACAGTACATCTCAAAATGTTATTACTCATTTAAAGTCAATTTTTGCACGCCATGGAATACCATTGTCACTAGTCTCAGATGGTGGACCTCCTTTTCAGTCAATCCAATTCAAAATTTTTTTGCAAGAATGGGACATAGAACATGTTGTTACTAGCCCATATCATTCACAGTCTAATGGACAAGCAGAGAGTTCAGTCAAAATTATAAAAAACATGCTGAGAAAATGCAAAGAAAATGGATCAGATCCATACATAGCATTGTTACAATATAGAAATACAGGTAAAAATAATTTTTCATCACCAGCACAGTTACTCATGTCTAGGAACTTAAGAGATAACATTCCAACATCATATAAGAAGTTAAAGCCAAAAGTGGTAACATTTAAAGATTACAAAGAGTCTGTCAAGAAAAATGATCAAAATAAGTCAAAATACTACAATAAGAATGCCAAGTCAATGTCTATGTTACATCATAATGATCATGTCTATTTTAAGAGAAACCCTAGTAGCAACTGGGAACAAGCTATTGTTAAGCAAAGATTGTCAAATAATAGATCATATGTTGTTGAGGATGTCAATGGAGTTAGGTATAGGAGGAATAGAATTCACTTAAGACATAAATATTCTCATAATTGTGCTAACCCTCCCATGCAATCCAACTCGTCACAAAGGGGAGAGGAAGGTGACAGACAGGAGTCTAGGCATCAAGGATCCTCATCTCAACAATCCTCAAATGTAACAACTAGGTCAGGTCGTATTGTAAAACCTACCAGAAGGTTAATTGAAGAAATTGATTAAGTTAAGTTATAAATAAAGTCATAAGTAAAGTTTAAGTATAACCATAAGTATAATTAAGCATGTTGTCTTGTATAACGTCAAATAGCATAGCACTTATATTAATTGTCAGTCAGGGGTCTAATTTGAACTCAACAAGGGGGATGTTGTAACATCACTATTTAGTTGTACTATTATGGTCTTCACTAGTCTATGTATTATCTGTGATCTCCCGGCGCTCTGCCTCACTTCTTCCTGTCATGTCTTACGATGTGTACATTCCTGTGTCTCCTGTCAATAAACCATTATCATACTAAATGGAACATCTTTTATTAAGAATCCAACATAACAACATGGACAACGAAACATCCTCAACAGAAGGAATATATAAAAATGTTGCGACTAAAAGTTGTTCCTCAAAAAACGATCTACAAAAATGGTCAGATATAATTTTTTCGTAAAATGATAAAACAAAATTACATCTAAAATATTTTTTTGACGTGATAACGTCTTTAAAATCGTTTTAGTCGGGTGACATGTTCAGAAACTTGTGTCACACCAAAACCTCACGAGATATAAAGATGGTAGCGCCATCTGTTACTTGGCTCGAAAAAAAAACTTTAAATTAGTACTTAATTTCATTTTAGATGTCACTACTTTGGCTTCTGGCTGAAATTGTATAATTTTTCAAAACAATTTTACATTAGTTTATTTCACTTAAAAAAATTGTTATCTTCATTAATTCCTTACTTCCCAAAAACTTATATCACCAATAAGACGTTATCACGTAAACATCTCGATCGTAAACCTACTTTACAAAGAACCAATTTTTTTTTCTAGTTTTTCTGAAGATTTTCGCTTATAACTTTTTTATTTATAGTTCTACGACAAAAAGTTACTGAACCAAAGTTGTAGAGAATTTAATTTGCAACAAAAAATGGCAACAATTTTTTTTTTTATCAAAAAAATTGGTTGTCTGTAAAGTCGGTTTACTGACGATAGTTGAACGTGACAACGTCTTGAAAATACTGATGGAATGGTAGCATTTTTCAAAAGAAAATTTTAAATTTGGAAACATTAAAATTTTCGGTTGAAAAATAACCGCTAAGATAGAAGGTAAAATGTAACCTTCCTTTTTAAGGCGTCCTGGACTTAGAAAAAATTTCGGGGCACCCCGACACGGACAGTTTAGGTTCGTGTTAGGTTACTGTTGACCATTGGAGTCAGAGAGAGATGAGGCCCCGGAGGGGCCTCCGTCGACCATACCCGGGCTCTGACCTTGAGGTCAAGGTCATTGACCTTGGGGTCAAGGCCGTTGACCTTAAGGTCGTTCCCGGGTGTTTCCCCCACCCTAATACTCCCACATCCCACCGGATCCCGAAGGCTTGATTAGGCGTTGTTTTTGAGTAAAAATTTTCTGTCTTTTTTTCATAGTGCCCTCAAGCCTTACATGGAACGCCTCAGAGCGAGGTAACGCCGCATGAGTCATGTTTTTTCGTGCGTGCAGCCGGCTCTATCGAATTATAAGACGTTGTCACGTCAAAAATAGTTTAAGAGATATATCGTAAAAACCATTTCAACCTCTATTTTCAAGATGGGGCCGTGGGACAAGGGTAGCGACCCCACAAACTTGTTTTTAGCTTTACACTGACCCCCCCTACACATAAAAAAAATAAAATTGCGTCCTCTAAAAAACGCAAGGTAAGGCCTAAAAAATGTAACATTTCAATGGACTAGGTAATTTATTTCATAATTGATTGACTCAATATTCTGTAACCTCCGTTGAAAAAGTGGTTTCATCCAGCATTTCCTCGTTAAAATATGTTTCGTCTTAGCTCTTTTACGCAATTTTTTAATATAAGCAGAGCTACGCTTTCATTTTAGTTCTGTAGGCCTACCATACCACACATGCTACCGCTTTCATTTTAGTTCTGTAGGCCTACCATCAACTTTTAGTTAACCATTCACTTCCGATGTAATCCAGTATAAGTACCTAAACTAAATCGCGCAGATTCGTACCATGAAGTGCCTTTAGCTGACAGGAGTTTGAATCTTCACGGACTGAATGAAAGATCGAAATTTGTCTGTGGTCCGCGGTGTGAGAAAGAGATGACGCTATACAGACATTGCATAAGTCTGTCTCTTTTACTCGCACCATATGCGTTGCGTTTCGAAGCTTAATCTGTATAAAAATTACAATAAAAACATTTTCAAATTACGTTTTCTAGCTTCAAATTATATACCATTACGCCATATTTAGTACTCATTAAATAATAGTAGTTTATATAATTATTTAATTAAGAAATATAAAAGGTTTGCTTAGTGTTGTTGTTAAAATAAATTGATTAAGACGAGTTAGGAACGCACCTCCACAGACTAAGTAACCTGTCGATGACAAATGACGTTCTGTTATACGTAGACAGTGTTGAACAAAACGTTGATCTTACATAATTATTTTTTATGACAAGAATCCGTCATATTAATTATAAATTATAAAAAAAGAAGTTATATTAATAAGTAATACGAATAATGGCTGAAATACCTTGAATTACGTATATTATCACAATTTTTATAAAGTTATTAACAAAACGACTCATTTCACGCCAAGAAATAGCAACTTTTTTTGAATTAGTTACTTTGACACATAAGCTATCCTTTTCAGGTTGATAGGTCACGTCATGGTATAAAAAATGAATGAACGAATACAGTTTCGAAGCAATTGTCGACTTGATTTGGCGTTGCCTAAACTGGATCATAATATTAAGGATATTGTGGTATGAAATAGCAAAACAGTTTATTTTAGGCCATCAATTGAATCGCAATAACAGTTGATGGTAAGCCTCCTGATGCCAACTGAAGCGCGCGGCATATCTTGGTTGTGCCGCGCAGTACTGCCGCGCAAACATTCGTTGGCTTTGTCCAAACTAGAGCGCGGCAGAAATGTGTCCTACAAATGCCGCGTGTTGCTGCCGCGCTCTTGCTGCTCAATGTTTGGACACACCTTTACGACTTCCTGGTGCGCGGTTGTCTGCCGCCAATATTGACTCACGCGTAAACAGATCCGCGCCCGATTAATGCCAACACTAGCCATTATATAATATTAATAGGGCTGCCGAACTCGATGTAGACGGTTTTTAAACTACTTGTATCCTAATAGATGCCAGTATTAAATAGCTATGAATTATATGAAAGATATTATTAAATTACTTTGAAAAACAATTATTTTAGGTCAGAAACTGCGTTAAACGGGCACCTGTGACAGACATCCGCCGCGTGTCTGCAAGCGTGGGCTCTGTGGGTATGTGAAGGACCCTGTCACAGGTGCCTAAAGAGTTCATTCGCTTGGCCCCATATGGCAGAGCGACATTGAAGTTTCACAATTACTCTTTCTCTGTCAATTTCACAAGCTTTTCATCAAGCTTTATTGCCTGAACAAGCCCGCGCGTGTTACTGCTGGCGGGCCCCGCACGCGTCCCCGCGTTGGGTCACCTTTGTATGAAACCGCGCGGGTGTCCATTTAACGCAGTTTCAGCCCTAAGAGAAGTGTTGGTCGCGCGGCGGCGAGATGAGCAGACGACATTGCTGCTATCGCGGGAATACCCTGGATGAGACTAACACAAGAACATGGAACTTGGCACAAGCAAAAGGGAAGCCTATACCCAGTGCGTGAAGTCGGATTCTGAATGATGATAATGATGAACCAATGATTTATTAAAACTGTCCCGTTGGTCCACGGATGGCTCCAATCCTGAAGATAAAGTCCAGGCTTCAAATTCCAGGCTCGGCAAAGTGCTTTTCAGTTTTTCCATCTGGAATTTGTAAATAGCAGGCTAGGGTATAGTTCTTTGCTTGGTTATTGATAATAGGCTAATGCCGAAGAAGCAAAATGTGAAAAGCGAATGTGATTTGAAAGAGCAGAAAAGGGAAACTGGAAGATACCACAATGAAAATGCCGAATGATACGAGATAATAAGCTGGCATACCTATAGCTAGGATTGACTGAATGTGTTTGAAGACGGAGAATCGTGTATTTCAAGTCCAGTTGAAAACCAGGGTCGAGCACTAGCGGCTCGGCAGTTTGCTGAACTGGGCCTATTTGGCGCTGCCGTGAGACACACAACATTGTCTTTTTTATTTTTTAGATATTTTTTTTTATTTTATTGTTTGCTGTGTGTACTTGACACTTGATTTCTTTCTTATTTTAGCATAGCTAGGGCAAATGACAATAAGCTGAGATGCCCTCTTCAAAATAAGGTTGGTGCCACTCAAGTGGAGAGATTAGAGTTGAAAAGATAGTTTTAGCTGATTTAAAATGTACCTATTATAATACCAATGTTATTTAATTATCGAGAACCCTACTCTGTTCACATTTAGCGATGCGTGTGTATCATTGATCAACAGAATAGTAGTATTCGTGGTATTTATAGATATTATACTATTCGCTGCCGTTTGACAGCCAAGGTGGTACTCTCATAACGCTTCTATAATATCTTATATAACGCTCTCGTACCATGGCTAGACAAATTAAATGAGATATTATTATTTTGAATACAATATTAACTTTTTATTATGGTTTTTTCATGTTGTCAAAGCAAAAGTAAATTAAATTCATGCAACAGATCATCATTAGTTGCAATAATTGATTTTTGTGAAATGTGTGGACAACAACAGAAGTGATTATTATGAAAACTAGTAATATTCAAAATCATAAGTCAGTTATCCAAACTAGGCTGATAATCAGCACTTTTTGAACGTCATTACACCAGACTGTCCTTCAAAATGCCCGCCCACTCGTCGCCACTTCCTAGCGTTTTAAATGAGAAGCATTATTATATTGATGAGCAGCTTTACTGTCAATTATTTTATTGATGCAGTAACTACTACCTACTTAATTTATTGCGGAAGCCGGAAGCACAGTTCAATAAGTTCTGTCATCAAGAAAAACTACCAAGCAGAAGAATTACTTTTACTCATTTACTACCGCCTTCTCCTGACTAACAAAGTAACCAACCCAACTACGCTAGAGCAGTTATGGGAGGTGAAGGCGTGGAGGGTCCTCGTCGTCGAAGGAAACTGCTCGCTACGCGCCGCCAGGAATGCGCACACGTCGAGCGGTTGCTGCGCCCACAGCTCGAGCTGGCACACTGCTCAACTCTTTGCTCACTCAGCACATATATCTGGATATCTTCTATCTTCTTCACATATTCAGTTTTAAGTTGTATATATGTATATCTACACTAATATTATAAAGAGGAAAGATTTAATTGTTGAATAGGCTCCGAAACTACTAGACTGATTTGAAAAATTCTTTTACCATTACAAACCGACATTATCTTTGATGAACATATGCTATATAACATCACGCTACTGCCTATGGGAGCGGGGCAGTAACCAAAGACGCGGGTAAAATCGCACAGGCCAGCTAGTTTGTAATATAAGCGTTGTGGTTGTATTCTTAACTTATATTATTTTTAAATAATTGTTTTTTATAAATCTGGAACTCCAAAAATCTCCCAAGGCCACATAGGAAAGGTCAATGAATATTAACGAAATGTGCCGCGAACTTGGAAGCACTCTTAAATGAAGCGGATCTCAGCATTCACTCTGATATCAAAACAGTTCAAAATATGAACAAATAATACTCGTAGCAACCCACAGGAGTAAAGAGATTTGAAACTATCAAAGTTTAGCATCCTTAGCCAATCTGTCAATGTCTGAAACAAGATCTTTGTTGGTACACTCATAGAATTAAAAGGTTAAGCAATTTACAGGAATCTTCATTCAAAGTAGAAAGTCATAGGTATAGCATATATTTTACAGCAGGGTGTTGTTTTAACATAACTTACATCATACCTGTATTTCGCGAAGGGTCAGGCCGAATCAATCAGATAGTTGTTCCGGGTCTGGCTGTTTGTGAAGTGAGTTTAAATGTTTATAAATGCACCCACGAAACAGGAGAAAACCTAGTGTGGGGCAACGTTTTAAAAAATAAGAAAAATCTAATAACAAATGTTGACTTTCGTCACCACAAGATTTTTATTAGATACTAGCTTCCGCCCGCGACTTCGTCCGCGTGGCATAGTTACTTTGGGCTAACGCTAACTTTAACCCGCGTGATGACCCGAAAAAATGTATCTTTCTCTCCCCTTTTCTTCCCTCATTCTCCCCCTTCCCTCACTTTAAAAAAACTTGCCTATTTCCGTCACCAGGGCCCCAACTATCTCTGTACCAAAATGCATCAAAATCGGTTCGGTCATTTAGGCGTGAAGCCGTAACAAACACGACACGGTTGGCGCAGTGGCTGAGCGATCGACTGCTGATGAATAAAAAATAATATCATTTATTTTAACTATTATTTAATTGAATTTGTAATAATGTCATTTAATTCCATAAGTAATTATTATCCTAATGTAAATAGCTCAGTTCCGGGTAAACTACTAAAAACAATCTCATTTTCTATTAATGCAAGTCGTTACTGGCACTCGCCGGCCGCTGCCGCGGCACCGCTCGCTCCGCTCGCTCGGCTCGTGCGTAGGGGGTCACAGTTTTAACCTAACCTAACCTACGCATTTTTTTGAACAAATTAACCTAATCTTAATAGTTGAGTCCCGGGTAACCTACTAAAAACAATGTCTTTTTTTTCTATATAATTCCAAAAATATCTTTTTTTTTTGCCTTAATATGTTTTTGTATACAATTGTAACTCACTGTATCGGTTCACACCAAAATATTGGAAACTCAAAATAAATAACAAACATGGTAAATATCCCGTTTTAACCGTTAATAATAATGTTAGTGACCATGTCAGTTTAAAGACATATTAGGCATATAAGTCTTTAAACTTAAAGTTATTCTTAATTAAATTCTGCCATCAGCATAGTATAAAAAGTGAAATTATACCAAATACTCGTCGCTCTAAATGAACATTATGCTAAACGATATTATGCGAAATTTGAACTCTGCCAATCGTAATTATACTAAATGTAATTCTGCCATCTTATAAGTATGCCATGGTTAATTCGAAGTTTTAAACATTATGCCAAACGATAATTACATCAAATAATTTTTATGCCTTTAAAATGTTCGTTTAAAGAAAATTATGCCAAGTGTGTTATGCCAAATAAATTTCGGAGCATCGAGATTCTGCCAGATAGAGGGAACCCATTTTATAAAATAACAATAAAAGAAATCTAAAAAGAAATTATTTAAAGACTAAAAGTCGGGCTGAAAGCATTGTCTGTCAATAAGGTCGAACACTCTGAACGTCTATTCGCATCAACAGCCAAATATTACACAAAAATAATCCTTATAGCACGATTCAGTATTCACGCGCGATGGCTCATTAGCGTATTTCATGCATAACTTTGGTGTTTGTATACCGATTTATATGATTCTTTTTTTATTGAATACGTAATAATGTTAACTGTTTTTAATTAGAGATGAGTGGGAGTGTTATAAACGTAAGAGTAGACAAATACCTATAATCAGAAAGCTCCGAACTGCTAAGCTATCGGGAGTTCTTTACACGTGTTATTGTGAGTCAACCATAAAAGATAGACCTATGCTGTCGTAGGATATTCTTTATATAATTTTAAGGAGAACATTTCCGTCATACATGATTTCTGTGTAGCTTTAACCAACTTCTCCCGATTACCCAACATTTTCCTTCACTGCTCTGCTCCTATTGATCGTAGCGTGATGAAAAGTATACTATAACCTGCCCAGGAGTATGAAGAATAATTGTACCAAGTTTCGTTAAAATCCGTCCAGTAGTTTTTGTTTCTATAACGAACATACAGACATCCAGACAGACAGACAGACAGACAGACAGACAGACAGACAAAAATTTTACTGATTGCATTTTTGGCATCAGTATCGATCACTAATCACCCCCTGATAGTTATTTTGGAAATATATTTCATGTACAGAATTGACCTCTCTACAGATTTATTATAAGTATATATATATATAGATTGATTAAACAAAGTGTTAGTTCACAATACATACAAAACTGCATAACCTTTAATTCTGTAACTGTACATACGACGCCAACACGCCATCGTAAAAACGAATAGGTTCCTAACTCTTCGTATTGTTTGTTTTGAAAACAAAGTGGTTTACAGGCACGGATCATCGATAATACTTTTATTAAAAGAACAACTTTTGAAAGAAATTGAGATTTATTTCACTCAACGGAAATACCTCGGCTTACATCGGCCATTCAGGGGATTTTTGAACAATTCTCAGAAGCTAGACTCAGGTTAAATCTAGACAGCTCTAAGATCTTAGAAGTATAAATCAACGTTTTTAAAATTGTAAAAGTGACGCCAGTTGCAGAAAAGAGATCGCAAAGTATACCATGTTCTAAAAAGTCCCTGTGAAACATGCATTGCATTGCTATTTCGTTCTGTTTTATCACAAAACTTCATTTAATTGAAATGCAATTTGTGTAAGTCAAGCCAAACTCTTAACCTCACAATTTAGAAGAAAACTGAAAAATATTTAACACTTAGTTTAAGGAAAGAATTAAAAATTCGAAACTCTATCTTCATCTTCTGCCTAACCTTTTCCCAACACTGTTAGGGTCGGCTTCCAGCCTTACCGCTGAATACCAGTATTTTACATGAAGCAACTGCCTACCTGACCTCCACAACCGAGTTAATACTGACTAATACGATACCCCTTGATAATACTCGTTGTCAGTCTTTCGGGACACTGACTACCTAGAACGACTTACCTACTAAATTCGGTATGTAATGGGTGGGCACCCATCCACAGACCAACCAAGGCAAGAAGATCGATCAGAACAGCTGATATTATGTAGCCACGAAACTGTCAAATAGCTTCTAATTATTACGTTTACGTGTAACATAGCATAATGCAGAACAGATAGTGAAGGTCTCTCGTCTCTTGAAATGGGTTTACGATCGCTAATAAACGGTCGATGCAACAAATATCTGTGTGGTTGCAGTGCCAGCGAAGAAAATTTGCGAGGAAATCTCGCTTTTTCTCACTATGAGCAGGCTAAAATTATAGAACCTACTAGCTTTCGCCCGCGGCTTCGCTCGCGTTAAATTCGGTATAACACACCAAGCAGACCTGTAGTTTTTGCTCTTGCGCCTGATTGATTTGTAATAGCAACGCTAAGTTTTCCCTTTTCTTCCCTCGTTCTCCCTCACATCCCACTCTTTTTTAATAAAAATTAGCCTATGTCCGTCTCCTGGTTCCCAACTATCTCTGTACCAAAAGTCATCAAAATCGGTTCAGCCATTAAAGCGTGAAGAGGTAACAAACAAACAAACTTTCACTTTACATTCTTTTCTTCTTTCTTGTACCCGGTTGATGGCAATAGGCTCACCCCATCACTTGGAGCTGTCACCACGTAACTCATTTATTTTATTTTTTGTTGGGATCTTGCAGGACAGCCATTTTGAGATATTCTCTATGCGTGTACAAAAAATAATCATATCTCTGAAAGTTTTGGTTTTACTAAAAACGAAAATAGCCTTATTTGGAGAGCTAAAATATCGTCTATCGTTTAAATTAAGAAATGATGAGCTTACATTTTCGTAACTTTAGAAAACAAAATTAAAGTCCATAAACATATGCAAATCAACGAAAGTTTTGTTAACTAATTGTGAAAAAAAATGGTATTTTTTTTAAATCAATAAATTTGAGTATTGGAATGTTTGTTATACAAGTACATAGAATATCGCTAGTGCGTGACCAGACATATTGTATACACCTTCACTTAACCTGTTTTTATTTCATTTTTTTAATATCCTTTTTGTCTTCGACCGCAGTCGTCATAGTTATGTGAAAGTTATTAAAGACAATACCGGACTAAGTAAATGTTTTGAAGCGCAATTCAATTGTAATCCAATCACAATTGACAGTACAAACCACCTATTCGTCATCGTCCTTAGCATATGGTTGGTCCTGGTAAGTGGCGCTGTAGGTTTGTAGCAGTATAACGACTGGTTACTCAATCAGCTAGTGTTATATATATACTAGCTTTTGCCCGCGACTTCGCTCGCGTTTAATTCGGGGTAACACAGTTCCTTTTCCTGATTTGCAGGTACCTGCTAATTGTAGTTTTTGCCCTAGCGCCTGATTTATTGTAATAGCAATGCTAAGTTTTCCCATTTCTTCCCTCTTTCTCCCTCATTTCTCACTTTTTTTTAATAAAGTTAGCCTATGTCCGTCTCCAGGGTCCCAACTATCTCTGTACCAAAATTCATCAAAATCTGTTTAGCCATGTAAGCGTGAAGACGTAACAAACAAACAAACTCACTTTCGCTTTTATAATATTAGTAAGAATTTAGCTGTTCTGCAGTTTCACCCGCGTCTTTGGTTACTGCCACACCGCTGGGCAATGGCCTCTTCTCAAACATAGAAGGCAGGAACACTGATCACTACGCCTGCTCAAGACGGGTTGAAGATTTCAGAATTATGTAAGGAAGGGCGGGGTGTTTTTGTGGGACTGTCTCTTGTAATTTGACGTTCAAAAAGTGCTGATTATCAGCCTAATTTGAATAAATGACTTTTGATTTTGATATTAATTATAATTCCAGATTTTATCAAGATGTTTTCCTTCACTGATGTCTATGATATCTAAGATAAACTTTAGAAAATCCATATGAATTAAAAAGTCACAGTGGTATTTGCCCGGATTTTCCGCTACCTCTGGCACCTCACAACTTTAGTCAACACACCGCCACTCGCTACCATCATTCTTGACGTCATACCCTCGTTTGCCAGGACGCTCACTAGTGCAGTGCCCACCACGACCAGTTCTGCAGATTTGTTTAAACGACTTGTATGATTTGTTACATCTGCTTTGTTTACCGCTCCATTGTGATCGATTTTAGATTACGACTTGGAGATTTGGGATTTGCACCTCCTTCAATATAAAGATAGTTGTAGTTTCCAAGTTATTATTTTATAGTTTGTTGCAAACTGATTTCCAAATCGACGCTGGTTGTTTCAGATGCGTTGTTTTCATCTTCCCATTCGCAGTAGAAGACTTTGTCATTGTGTCTGTAGCAATGTTTCTAGCATAACCAGGAGCAGTTTACTCAATTTCTGATGCATTAGGCATTTGTATAGAATTGCTATTTATCTTCCAATGTGGATGAACTAGTTTCATATTAATTAGACTCTTCGATTTGATTTCTCTTTGAACTAACAACAGTGTTCTTTAAGAGTACCTTAAACTCATACTGAGTGAGATTTAGTCGAGACTGTCTTGGACTAGATTTTACGTCAAGCTCACCACGCCACGAGCCCTTTTCATTCGCATCATGGCGATCGTGTCACATGATCGTTTAAGTATAGGTACCCATATATATACAGAGTATATGTCGAGTATAAATATGTGGGTTGCATCTAATACACAGCGTTCAATTAGCCGCCCGCTATAGTTGGCCGGTCGCCCGCCATTCTGCTTAACGTTGGGTCCACATGGCGATTATTACTGGATTGTGTTGCTAGCTTGATAAATTCGGCAAGAGAGGAATACGGATTGCACAGAGCTTCGCATAAAAAATAAGACTATGGCGACTGCAAACTCTTTCATTGAATTACGAAGAAACCAGAGCTTTATCTATTCCTTACTTAATCTTTCAGTTTGCGGTCGAGGATAATTATGTTGATAGTAAATAAAGATGTATATCTTTCGAGTTATAGTTGCGATCGAATGAAATGCCTCTCTCGTAGATAAAAGGTGCATGTCTCAGCACGGGAACATTATAAAGCTGATTATGTTTTGATCAAAAGCAATAATTCAACTTCAGTGCAGATTTTAAAATAAAAAATAAATAAATAGGTTTATTTTGGAACACAAAAACACATAGATACTAAGATGAAAAACGATGATAGCTGCAAAAGTAAAAACTGTGTCGCAACTATCAGATTGTTGATATTTAACAGTTAAACTGATAACACGACCAAAGCCTGGGGGTGTCAAATGGCCGCTTAAGCAGAATCATAAGAGGTTAATAATATGAATAACGTTACCATTCGTAAAATTATCACAAAGTGACATGTCACAATATTAACTGTTTCTGTGACCATTTTAAGAATTGTCAGTGGTGACTCCCGCTCCAGCCGGTTTCTGGCGCAAAGGTTGTCCATTGCCATCCAACGCGGGAATGCGGCAAGTGTTATGGGCACTTTTGCGCCAGGAATGGTCAGGGGCGGCTTATTTAATTAGTTTTGACATGTAATTTTGTTTAGAAATGATGTAATTTGTTTGAATACACAAGAAATAAAGCTAAAGCTTTTAAGAATTGTAACGTAATTCATAAATGATTATCCTACTTATATTATAAATGCGAATGTTTGTGAGGATGGATGTATGGATGTTTTTTACTGTTTCACGTCAAAACGGCTGAAGCGATTTTGATGAAATTTGGCACAGAGGTAGATTATAGTCTGGTATAACATATAGGATACTTTTTTCTACGATATCACGCGGACGAAGCCGCGGGCATCAGCTAGTCCTATTATAATTCTGCTAATCTGCGGCCATCTTAGACCCAGATCATACCCTGACAAAAAACATTATTATCCTAGCCTAGCCTTTACGTTAGCGTAGACTTCCAGTCTAACCAGAAGTAACTGAATCCCAATGGTTTACACGACTGCCTAGCTGACATCCACAACCCAGTTAGTACTGGGTAATGCGCAACAATGGTTTTCATAGTTCCAGGCCACTAACTATAACGACTGCCAAAAATTTACAAATGACAGCTGGGACCAAACGGTTTGACATACCTTCCGAATACCCTGACAAAATTCCAGTTTAACATCAACCATGAAGACCTGCGTTACTAAACGAACTTGCCAAAAGTCACGCTATCACCATGTGCGCCCGCCATTACAACAGCGCATCGGTATCGCTCGAGTGCCGTGTTTGGATTCTGTCAAACAAGAATAGCTCGCGATCTTTTTATAGTCAGTGTCGCGTTGGAAGAACAAATATAGCAAGTGTTATTATCTGCTCGGATGAGTGACCTTCGCAGTATGAGCAGCCAAGCTGTTGGTGCAGTGTCGTTATTTGGCACTGATTTAGTTCCGAGTCTATTGAGCCTTGGGTGATGGGCCCAGTGGTATGGGCTTCGACTTACGAGGCTTTTACCCAACTAGGCATCACTTAGTTTTATTTTATCAACGCTGCTCTTAAAATGGTGAAGAAAAATAACGCGAGGAGAACGAGAGCAAATATGTCTAAGACATGTGTCTTCTACCAGCTCGCACTTTGCCTGTATGGTGGATTGCAGTCTACTCTCTCTCTCATATAGAAGAGGTAATTTTGATTGAATCCCTAAATTGAATGAAGAATTACTTATAAAGTAACTAGCTTTTGCCCGCGGCTTCGCTCGCGTTAAATTCGGGGTAACCCAGTTCCCCTTTCCTGATTTACAGGTAGGTACCTGCTACATGTAGTTTTTGCCTTTGCGCCTTATTTATTGTAATAGCAATGCTAAGTTTTCCCTTTCTTCCCTCTTTCTCCCTCATAACTCAATTCTTTTTTTTTAAAGCGTATGTCCGTCTCCAGGGTCCCAACTATCTCTGTACCAAAATTCATCAAAATCGGTTTAGCCATTAAAGCGTGAAGAGGTAACAAACAAACTAACTCACTTTCGCTTTTATAATATTAGTAAGGATTGTATAACGTAATAT
Organism: Ochropleura plecta; assembly: GCA_905475445.1. NCBI lineage: Eukaryota > Metazoa > Arthropoda > Insecta > Lepidoptera > Noctuidae > Ochropleura > Ochropleura plecta. The sequence continues at coordinate 23,498,234 of FR997722.1, forward strand.
AAATTAACTTAATAAAGTAATTGTATTTTTCATCATCATTACAGCCGATAGATACCGACAGCTGGACATAGCGTCAAAGCATGCCACAACGACTGGTTGACTGACTGGAGCGCTGCTCTTTACCCTGCTACCCTACCATGACGTGTTAAAGCAGAACTTATTCCACTGAGTGAAAGAGATGGTGCTAGACACCCTGTATAGCTCTGTCCCTTTCCCTCAGCGGAATAAGTTCTGCTTTAACACATCATGGTAGGGTAGCTGGTATTCTTACAGTTTTTAATTAGTTTACCACGTTTTTATATCTTTTTTTTTTATATCTTGGGACAACTCACACACGGCTATCTGATCCCAAGCTAAGCAGAGCTTGTGTTATGGTAACCAGACAACTGATATACATACTTATATAATTTTTAAATACATACATATTATAGATAAATCACACCCAGACACAGAACAAACAATCATGCTCATCATACAAAGTTTGTCCTGGGTGGGAATCGAACCCACGACCTCCGGCTCAGCAGTCAGGGCCACTAACCACTAGACCAACAGGCCCGTCATTTTTAGTTTTACCCAGGTTTTGTGCAAAAATGAGAATGTACATGGTTTCATCACGATGCTATTGGAAGAGAGGTTCTATCCTCGTATTTTGATGGCCAAATTCCCTTATCCTTTCTAAACTACCAGCCTGATTAGTTTCTACTTCATCAAATAGAGGTAGTTAACACTTTACAAAGACTTCGATGATTCTCGTCATATCACTAGACAGTGTTGTGACCGTCGACAGCCGGTGTAATGTCAGCTGCGCTTGGCACACTGTAGCCAAGTCTAACGAGGTGTCAGGTGAAACAATAGCCCACCAACGGAGCGCCGACAGACTATCAGCGGGTGGGATTGCAAATACGGGGACATTTTCTTAGAAGATGGACAGAAGTGTCCATTGTCAGTTTTCAGATTTATTACATACTAGCTTCCGCCCGCGACTTCGTCCGCGTGGCATAGTTACTTTGGGCTAACGCTAACTTTAACCCGCGTGATGACCCGAAAAAAATGTATCTTTCTCCCCCTTTCCTCACTTTAAAAAAAATTGCCTATTTCCGTCACCAGGGAAACTAACTAACTAACCAACTATCTCTGTACCAAAATGCATCAAAATCGGTTCGGTCATTTAGGCGTGAAGCCGTAACAAACACGACACGGTTGGCGCAGTGGCTGAGCGATCGACTGCTGCGCTGTGTGTCGCGGGTTCGATTCCCGCACGGAACAAATATTTGTATGACCTACAAATAGTTGTACCGGGTCTGGCTGTTTGTGTATGTGAGATTGAATGTTTGTAAACGCACCCGCGATACAGGAGAAATTCCTAGTGTGGGGCAACGTTTTAAAAAAAAAAAGAAAGAACAAACAAACAAATTCACTGTCGCTTTTATAATATTAGTAAGGATTTATGAAAATAACCGAAGGTAATTGAATGCTTATTCAGTTACCTAACGAAATAAGCTACGTTAGAGGTCCTAACTGTAGCTACCTTACACTTAAAAAATCCAAGTGCCTACTTAAATAATAAAACTGATCCTAAATACACTACAGCTACAACTAAATAAAACTACAGCTAAATAAATAAAAAAATAATAATTTGAATTTATAATTAACCTGAAAATAATTTAAGTACTAAATGATATATATATATTTTTTAATATATCTAATTATGCCTATTATCTATAAGAACCTATTAATTACCAAATAAAGTAGGTACTAAAACTAAATAATTCTAATAGAATACCCAGAAATATGTAGGTAAGTACAACTTGTAACAAAAAAAGAAATTAAATAAAGCTAAAACGCCTGTCCAATATTGGGTCCAGCCTTTACAGCAGAACTTTTTATGTCATAATTTTATTTTGCATAACAACAAATAGCATAAACTTCATTTCGCAGAAAATTGTTTGGCAGACACTCATTTATCATACATTCAAAACTCATAATTTTGTAAGTCAGAATCATCTCTAGACATAAATTTCATATCCATAATATTCAAAAAGCAGAAACATCATTTCGCAGAAAGTTCACAGTCAGAATCGTCTTTTGACATATATTATATTTCATATCGATATCATTAAACGGCAGAATTGTCATATCGCAGAAAGTTTATAGTTAGAATCATCTTTATTATTATTTGTTGTCATTTATTTTAATTATTTATTTCTTTAAAATAATATCATTTATTTTAACTATTATTTAATTGAATTTGTAATAATGTCATTTAATTCCATAAGTAATTATAATCCTAATGTAAATAGTTCAGTTCCGGGTAAACTACTAAAAACAATCTCATTTCTATTAATGCAAGTCGTTAATGGCACTCGCCGGCCGCTGCCGCGGCACCGCTCGCTCCGCTCGCTCGGCTCGTGCGTAGGGGGTCACAGTTTTAACCTAACCTAACCTACGCATTTTTTTTTTGAACAAATTAACCTAATCTTAATAGATGAGTCCCGGGTAACCTACTAAAAACAATGTCTTTTTTTCTATATAATTCCAAAAATATCTTATTTGTGCCTTAATATGTTTTTGTATACAATTGTAACTCACTGTAATTGGAAACTCAAAATAAATACCAAACATGGTAAATATCCCATTTTAACCGTTAATAATAATGTTAGTGACCATGTCAGTTTAAAGACTTATTAGGCATATAAGTCTTTAAACTATGGTATGAAAAGTGAAATTATACCAAATACTCGTCGCTCTAAATGAACATTATGCTAAACGATATTATGCGAAATTTGAACTCTGCCAATAGTAATTATACTAAATGTAATTCTGCCATCTTAAAACTATGCAATTGTAAATTCGGAGTTTTAAACATTATGCCAAACGATAATTATATCAAATAATTTTTATGCCTTTAAAATGTTCGTTTAAAGAAAAACATGCTAAGTGTGTTATGCCAAATAAATTTCGGAGCATCAAGATTCTGCCAGATAGAGGGAACCCGTCCAATACTATCTACCTATGTATACCTACTTCACTTAAAAATAAAAACCCATAAATACTTTAATTAATAATAGGTACCTATAACTATAATTAGTATAATTAACTACGCTTTTACCAACATAGTATAAAAAAAAACTAAACATAAATTAGCCGAAACTCGGTTTCTAAAAATCAATGCGTACCTACTACTACTTCACCTAAAAAGAAATAAAATGTAAACTATGAATAATTTGTAATTTGAACGAATATTTAAACACTACCAAAATAACTAATATCTATTTAAAATAACAATAAAAGAAATCTAAAAAGAAATTATTTAAAGACTAAAAGTCGGGCTGAAAGCATTGTCTGTCAATAAGGTCGAACACTCTGAACGTCTATTCGCATCAACAGCCAAATATTACACAAAAATAATCCTTATAGCATGATTCAGTATTCACGCGCGATGGCTTATTAGCGTATTTCATGCATAACTTTGGTGTTTGTATACCGATTTATATGATTCTTTTTTTATTGAATACGTAATAATGTTAACTGTTTTTAATTAGAGATGAGTGGGAGTGTTATAAACGTAAGAGTAGACAAATATAATCAGAACGCTCCGAACTGCTAAGTTATCGGGAGTTACACGTGTTATTGTGAGTCAACCATAAAAGATAGACCTATGCTGTCGTAGGATATTTTTTATATAATTTTAAGGAGAACATTTCCGTAATACATGATTTCTGTGTAGCTTTAACCAACTTCTCCCGATTACCCAACATTTTCCTTCACTGCTCTGCTCCTATTAATCGTAGCGTGATGAAAAGTATACTATAACCTGCCCAGGAGTATGAAGAATAATTGTACCAAGTTTCGTTAAAATCCGTCGAGTAGTTTTTGTTTCTATAACGAACATACAGACATCCAGACAGACAGACAGACAGACAGACAGACAGACAGACAAAAATTTTACTGATTGCATTTTTGGCATCAGTATCGATCACTAATCACCCCCTGATAGTTATTTTGGAAATATATTTCATGTACAGAATTGACCTCTCTACAGATTTATTATAAGTATAAGATTTTGAATTATACTTTATAATAAACAAAAATTGTAGAGATGTTTAACAATATTGCAAATTCAGTGTCGCGACAATAGCGCTAATAACGATATCATCCAGAGAACCTGGAATGTACTGAACGAAACCCAATAAATAAATAGTCCATGATTCGACAACTCAATCCGTGAGTACAACATAATCAAATACTAGCTTGTGCCCGCGGCTTCACTCGCGTTAAATTCAAATTTACAGCATATTAGAATATCTTCCAAGCGCAATGCTGAAAAATCTTTGGGTTCAGCGCAGCATAACCTTTTTATAGACTTACATTCGGCCACAAGTTGCCTCATGTGAAGCGATGATGCGGCTTAGGGTGGATCACGCTTGCTTAAAACGAACCACTCGAACTTTGAAGATTATAATGATCAGGGAAAAGAGAATCCGGCAGTGAATGCCACAGAGTACGATGTACAGACGGATCTTCTTCTCTGCTTTTCTATAAGTCGTCATTTCATGAGTCATCCCCTACATAGCCATACCATATTTTGTACGCAGTTCCTCCATAGTTTATTTGGTGCCCCTAACTGTCGTTTCGAAACTTTCCTCATGACGCTCCTCATTTCTTTCCGTGACATGCTAATACAGTGACAAAATCCAACTTTTCAGTCACCGTTGCCACTTTCAGACTTTAGGCGACAGTTATCAGTTGTCAGGTAAAACTCATATATGTTGCGAGCGAGTACGGACTTTTCTATGTAAAGAGTTCTCATTTGAGCAATTTACTACCTAAAGCAATTCTGCACGCTCTCGGCTGAACGCCGATTTCTTTAAAAGCGCTTAGTACTTAATTGGAACTTATTTAGTTTCCTTTTTTTTTCATTTTGCTTGAAGTGATCCTAAGAATTCTACTACTTCCTCTATTTTACATCTGCTTTACCTATATCTACAATTGTTTATCTATCTCTTTTAGCTGTTGGTTCTCCTATTTATAAATAAATAAATAAACATAATTGAATACTTCACATATCACGCGTTAGGAACAAACCGTATCTTTGTAGTTTTACGATTACTTTTTACTATGTTTACTAAATTCATAGCGAAAACATAAATCATTAGAACCTGCTCCGTATTTTACAGCTCACTTCACATCGTCCACAGTCACTGATGCAGTCTCAACCGTATCCCAAGTAAATAGGCTATAAAGCTGATCATTAATCGTATTTACATTGCAGCCCTGGGCGCAGTCCGGTCTATATAAATACCCGGTACGACAGACTTCTCCGAAGCGTCAAGTGTAGGGACAGGAATAGCATCGCATCATGCAGTGCGATGGGCAGGGATTGAGCAGTAAATCAGCTGTTTGTGTGTGATATTGGTGTATGTGTACGACTGTTAGTCATAACAGACAAAATATACTTAAATATTCTAACATACGTCTTTAATTGCTGCTCCGGTCCCGTGGGTAGTAGCGTGATGTTGTATAGCTTATGTTACTTCCTGATAATGTAGCTTCCTATTAGTGAAAAAATGGTTAAAATCGGTCCCGTAGTTTTGAATCCTATTTGATACAAACAAATATTTCCTCTTTATAACAAACACAAATGTCTTTTTCCGATATAAGTATGCAGAAGCTATGAAACGGTACCAGATACGAACCTAACAGGTTTATTTTGTTTCGTCCACGTCACTTCTAGTCATTCGCTTAAGCACATATCAACTGATGTCATTGTTTTGATAAGCACATACGCATTCTCATATTCTTATAGTTTTCCTTCCTCATTTCCATTATCTAAACAGATTAAAAACATTCCTTCAATGACCAGAAGAACATGTTATTACTACTCATTATTCTGCCCTTTAAACAATGGTTGAAGGCCTTTTAGTTGTAAAACCTGACAGTCAGTTTCAGGCCATTCATATGTCATTCCATAAAGGGAGGAAAATATTAGATAATCAAATCAATTAATCAAAGCAAAACAGTTTATTTTCAAATCATACGTAGGTACTAATGCCAAGTACTGCAAGGCGTGCTCAGAACGACAATGCGTCATAGAGTGTCGACAGACGCGACAGATCATAACATTTGTGTCGCGACGCACGATGTGCCTACGTTTGTCGCACCTCGCGTGTCCGTATACTATGTGGACAAGGTGCAGTAGGTCAAGTTCAAGGTTTAAAAGACGTTAAGTAAGATCAATATTGTCAAAAACTTGATACCCGTGTTTGTAAGTCTGTGAACTCCGGTATTAATGACAATTCGTTTAACAGAAGCGATACAAGTCAATGATACGGTTACGTTGAACTTCATCGTTTCAAATGTGAGTTCAAGAGCTGTTACAATATATTCATTTATTGATGTTATTCGCTCTTAAGCCCCATATATAGGATTTTGACATAAGTCTCATAGAACTTATGTCAAAATACTACCATCCGTAAGCAAAACGAGTCGTTTTTGTTTATTGGAACGGGGCTTTAGTATTGAAGAATAACGAATCGAGAAACAGTCGAATTAACGAAACTGTTCAATCAGTGAAACTGGCGAATCAACGAAACTGTCAAATTAACTAAATTGACGAGTGAAGGAAACTGACCAGAGTTGGGTACACAGAAATGGTACCGACAAACTAATACGGTGGCTGAGACAGAATGGAAACGTAAGGATAATGTGGTAGTTAGTACAAATTGGGTAAGCAGTTTGTAGTGCAGCAGTTGGCTGCTAAATGCTGAGCTAATGGACTCAAAAAGAGGTGCTCTCAAGTGACGTAGGTTTTGCGCAGTCCTATCCGACTGCGCAAAACCTTGAAAACTGGAGATTATCACTTTAGACCTGTCGAAAATCGTAACTAGGTAAACAGTAGTGATTCAGACATATTAGGTCACAGTCGACCTAAATAACTCCTACCTATTCACGCTCATTCCCTTAAAATATGTTGCAAAAGCGTTTGCCACACGTTTTCGTCATAATTGTATTACCCACGAGATACGTTTCGTCTGAACACTCAATCGAACGAATTTGACACAGCTTCCGCCTACCGCTGCATATAAACCACCAAAAAGTGCTACAACTATATCATTAACGTTTTGCAATAAGCATCTTACTTACTTGACATCAAAAATTGTAAAAGGCTAGGCAATCAAATTAATCATAGGCGTTATTTAGTCTATTGAAGTATCTGTTTCATTTTTATTCTCTGTTCCTGTCATCAACTGCTTTAGAAGCTACATAAAAGTTACCTAGAATAACTTTTTTTTTTTAATTATTCCCCACACTAGTATTTTCTCATGTATCCTGAGTGCGTTTACAAACATTTAAACTCACATACACAAACAGCCAGACCCGAAACAACTACCTGTAGGTGATACAAAATTTGTTTCGTACGAGAATCCGCAGCACGCAGCGCAGCAGTCGATCGCTCAGCCACTACGCCAACGGTACCATCAATTAAGTATTCAATATACAGCCTTATAATTTTGAAGGACTATAGACTTATGATGATGATTCTGGCAACATGTGCAAAGTCTACAAAAGACGACGCCTATGATTTGATTGTAATTTGACATAATCATAAATATTTTCAGAGGAGGAAAAGCAATTGAACTTCTCAACTTCACATTGTAGTGATGTTGTCGTAAGCTGCGCGCGCGTCGCACTGTTGGCGTGTCCACAAGGGCATTACTAACCGTCGGCGTACGAGTAACGTTGTATTAGTAGATCTTTTGTTTGGGAACAAAACTTCGTCTCATTGTAGTTAGTTACACCATTTGTTAGTCACTGAACTGTGCTAGAATGAGTAAACTGAAGACGTCATAGAGGACTTTCTTTTTCGGTGGTCATTTCTTTCTTTTTTACTTTTATTTAAACACAGAGAGAAAAATATCTCGGTTTAAAAATATTATTTAATATGATAGAGTCCCGATTGCTGCAGATCTTTTTCACCTTGCATTAGATAAGGGGAAATAATCAAAGTTTATAGCCAACTTTCGGTAATTGGTAAGGTATCAGAAAAAACTGCATTCGTTCAAGCTCCGGATCCGACTTTGCATTTAACATCAGGGTCATTAACGTGTCTAACAGCTCAAAGTGCCGTCATTCTTCCTGACCATGCACTCGTATAGGTTTTCTATATTTGGTATTTGAAGGACGTTTAAGTGATTAATGAGAGCGTGATGGTTGCCAGAGGATAATGGGAGAAAAACACGTGTTGGTCAATCCCAAGTATTATGGCAAAAGGCATGGAGATGTTGATAAGGGCTATTTAAACGACAATCGAAAACCATCAGCTGCTAAGCGAGCAAAGTCCGGCAACACGATGGGGACAGACAGAAACGCTTAAGTGGCGCAGCAAAAAACATACCAAAGTACATAAAAATAAGGATGATTCTACCATTCTACCAGATCTGCGTACGATACCAAAATATGCATCCATTACAGCAAGGATTTATAGTAGAGAACGAGCAGACTTGAAATTGAAATGATTTACAGTATCAAACGTGACAAAAACTTGTCCAACGTTCGTTAAATAATGAGTTTCAGACTGTAAGCTAAAAGTATCGTCTACTCACTGATGATTCACCTCTTTTACGTAAAATAAATAAATACCTATCTACATAAAACGAATGAAAGGCAAGAAAAACTTAATTTGACTGAGAGAAACTGGTAATCCAAATCACTGGGCTTAGAAGCATTTTGCGCAAAACATTTTGTGTAACGAAGAAAGAATAAGATGGAAAATAAAAGTGTTTTTTTTTTTAATTTCAACGGGCCTGTTGGTCTAGTGGTTAGTGGCCCTGACTGCTGAGCCGGAGCTCGTAGGTTCGATTCCCACCCAGGACAAACTTTGTGTGATGAGCATGATTGTTTGTTCTGTGTCTGGGTGTGATTTATCTATAATATGTATGTATTTATAAATTATATAAGTATGTATATCAGTTGTCTGGTTACCATAACACAAGCTCTGCTTAGCTTGGGATCAGATAGCCGTGTGTGAGTTGTCCCAAGATATTTATTTATTATATTTATTCCGTTTTTTTTTCGAATGGAAAATTACTCCCCCCGCTCTGGGTGGAGTGAAAGGGAGTGTCAGACTTGTACTGATTAAAACCCATCCATGCTTTTTTGTGCCCTTTGTGTTCCGGGGCCGCGGTATCTCTTCGAACAACCTGCAGCCCCGGCAAAAATTCATCCTTCCGGCGAGTCTAACCAAAAAACCAAAGACATGAGAAATCTACCATCATCATCTGCCTAGGCTTTTCCCAACTATGTTGGGGTCGGCTTCCAGTCTTACCGGATGCATCTGAATATCAGTATTTTACATGGAGCGAGAAGTCTACCAAGCCACACTAAGGTTGCATTTTTGGATTATAGTCTACTCCCTCCCACGCGAAGAGGCCTTTACCCCAGAAGTAGGAACATGGGGTAACCCTCAACCAGAATAAACCTAACGGGGTTATATAAGGGTTCGAGGTTTGTATTTAGTAAGATTGTCTTCATTGCTGAGTATAGAGGAATTCAAGGACACTGTCAGGCTATCTCCATGATTACCATCCTAATGAGAAATCTAAAAGTTCGAAAAAACAGCGGAAATAGAGTCAAGTTCGACAAATTCGACGACACGGTTGGCGCAGTGGCTGAGCTATCGGCGCTGCGTGTTGCGGGTTCGACCCCCGCACGGAACAAATATTTGTATGGCCTACAGATAGTTGTTCCGGGTCTGGCTGTTTGTGTATGTGAGTTTAAATGATTGTAAACGCACCCACGGTACAGGAGTAATTCCTAGTATTCCTAGTGTTAGTGTCCAACGTTCTTTATAAAAAAAAATCGCAGATAAAGATTTTGGAACCGTTCATTTAACAGAGAAAACCATAATCTTACTGCCCACATCTTTAAATTATTGCAAAAGTAATTTAATTCAATTATATAGATGACGAGTTAACTCTAATTCCAATCAAATTTGATATGAATCAAAGTAAATGATATAAGTATCTAGAATATCGCTATTCCATGACCGGACACATTGTATATTAGATTTAAATGTTAGGTAAAAAAGATATAGTATTTATATGTTAGGATGTTTGGGTCTCTAATATACAGGAATACTGATCCGAAGACTATGGACAAGTGCCACTTAATACACTATAAACAGAACGTTCCCGTGGGATAGTTTTCAACAAGCACGCGAGCAAAGCCACCGACAAAGTATAGTCTGAAATAAACTAGTTGTTCCCATTATACCCCTACTGCCGATGATCTCAGAGCCATTTCTTAGTGAAACACAGATTCATTCCAATTATACTTATGTCAAACAGTTGACATTGACAACGCGGACATAGGAACATAATTATATACACCACTCCCACGCATAGTACGGATGAAAAAATTATAAATCTGTATTAAATGGAGATACGGGAATATACCGTAGAATAAATGTGTTCGGAGGAATTGTGCCCGGATTTTATTGAGGTAAATACAAATACTATAATATGAACAGTTTATGAGGAGTTGTATTCTCTGCCTATGTTAGTGATTCCATTGAACAATCTTATTGATCAATAAATAAAATATCAATCGATTCAAACGATGAATCAAGTAATTACAATCGGGTCATCTGTCCTCCGGAGGAATCTATCCTAACTTTACCCTACCAGTAAAGCGTTTCAGTATCACTATGGATAAAATTAGTACGTTTGCAGGCACAAACATCTACAAGTCGTACGTTGCCCCAATAGGTACTAAATCATAGGAGTCTAAATCTCTGGCTTTCAAACAAAGATTATTGTGGGAACTGTGTTACATCCATTTTGACAGATCTTCAAGGAATCTGACGTATTTCTTCGGATCAAAATATGACCTTTACATACTTACATTTGGCAATCAAATTGGTGTCCATAGTAGATTATATCTTGATCAACATCATTTCCCTGCCCTTGTCCCATTCTATTTGTCGGCCCAACACGTTTTCTTCTTCCATTTTCCCCTGTCAGACGTCACGGCAACATTTACTCCTTCATATCATTCCTCCACAATTCATCTATCTTTTCTTTAGACTTCCTCTCCCTCTCCTATTAAATGTCCATACCAAAACAAACGACTCCCTTTCAATTTTGCAGTAGATTACATCTTGATAAACAAACAATTACATAGAACATGCAATATAGATAGCCTACACAACACCTGCAGAAACAACGGGAGTCGGAAAACCTCACCTTACTAACGAGCCAGAGGTAGCCCTATTACTCCTTTTTTTATCCTTTTGAACGCCATTGTCACATAAATGTTACAAGCAAGTGCGTGCCCCGGACGCCAACGACACAAATAAGTGACAAAAATCGAGGTAAAATGGGATGCGTGGTGTGGAAGGCACTCGCGTGCGTTAATGCTCTGGTTAAAAAGGTTATTTTTCCAGACATTGAACGTCCTACACTCACTGCTACTTCTACTAACAGCTGTCCACTTTAGATGCATCATTAAATGCCATTAAGGCGTCTAAAAACAGTCGCTTCAGAGTTAATGACTGTAGCACTACTAAACACTTCAGCTATAACTCCCGAACAGCTGTCAAATGTTTTATGAACATCTGGCGCCTCTAAGAGCTGCATCAGGCATACATAGTTAGACATCACACATGTACCTAAAGCCACATGGAGAAATAATGGCACCTGTTACCTGGGGGTCTAAAATGTGCGCTTTAACAGAATCATGATAGCATATAGTATGAATTAAGTTAAAATTCGTAAAATGGTCACAAAGTGACAATCACAATATAAACCATTTTAAGAATTTTAACGTAATTTATACGTATTACTGACCTATTATGATCCTGCTAGAGCGCCCAGTTACGAACCCCTATTGTATGCCCCATAGAACTAGCAATATTATCAAATAGTTGTATAAACAGTATGGTGTGTATTCTATCTTTACTTTACGCACACAACCATTGCCAAGGCCGAAGACTATTCAGCCGTGTGAAGTAAAAATCTATTCTTTTTCAATGCAGTATTTTGAGGTCTGCCATTTGTGGTCAGACTCTAAATATCTTAGTACGAAACGGTCTAAAGACTTTGCCGTCACTGTAACTAAGAAAAGTCTCAACCACCAGTAAACACTTTGTGCAGACTCGAAAAAAAACCATGCGCACGCCTAGGATATCATAAACACTGCCAGGGCTGCGGGGTGTTTGAAAGAGAGACCGCGGCCCCGGAACAAAAGAAGGAACGTGGGTGGGTTTTAGTCCGTAAAAGTCTGACACTCCCCCCGCTCCGCCCAGCGCGGGCGAAGTTATTTAATGACTTCCCATCCGCAAAAAAGGGTAAACATTTACGACGATTAGGACCCTCAATCAGATGAATGACAGCCTTAGCAAAAACATAACTCTCATACACGGTTCCCTGGAGAATTTACACATTTTGTAACCCACACTACTGCTTACTCCTGCTCTGCACAACACACAGTCCACTGACATTAACAACTAGGTACACATTAACACGGTCGCATTTAGCGATCGACCGTAAACAATGCGCAGGCGTTCGTCCGGTGGGCACAATCCGTCGTACGAATCGTGACGGAAATCTGGGATGTCCGAGTTTATACCAGTGTTTAAACTGAACAAGATCTGCCTAGATTGTACTAGCAGTAACTAAGAACCTTAGATTTCTCGAATTTAATATTTTGCTCGTGAAACTGTGGTTGTGGAATGACGATAAATTAAATCTTGGAATATTCTTACTCGTAACCTCAATTAATCCGATTTGATCGACAATGTATTTCTTTTTAATATCAGGGGCTGACTCGTGATAGCCATTGAACGGGGCCAACATGACAGCAGATGGGTAACTCAGCACAAGCGGTCCTGAATCTACAGATAGAATATCGGTGTCGGGTGTCGGGTGTCAATTTCAGGGGTTTCAAAAACATCTAGGTGTTTAAAATAAATATTTGATTCACAAACCACTTTTCATCCACCGTTCGTCATACCATCAATTCGTTCATTTGTTTTTTAAACGTAGGATACGTTTGCACAGCTGCTTTTAAAATAGAATGATTGATAACTTCCTATTGATAGCCTTCGCGCGACAAACTTTACACACGGGTGCAAAGTTTCATACATTGTTACCCTACATTTTTGTAAACAATCGTGCAACGGGTTAAGAATTAAAGGCAAAAAGGTTTTTGAACAAATTCATCTGAAATCATCTGCCTAGCCTTTTCCCAACTATGTTGGGGTCGGCTTCCAGTCTAACCGGATGCAGCTGAATATCAGTATTTTACATGGAGCGACTGCCTATCTGACATCCACAACCCAGTTAATACTGGGTAATACGATACCCCTTGGTAAGACTGGTTGTCAGACTTTCGGAACACTGACTACCTGTAACGACTGTCAAAGATCTACAAATGACAGCCGGGACCAACGGCGTAACGTGCTTTCCGAGGCACGGAGGAAACTCGGTATGTAACGGGTGGTCAGCTATCCACAGACCAACCAAGGCAAGCGCGGCTTAACCTAATGATTGACCCGAGTGGCTGCTATTATTTAGCCACGAGCTCCTCCAAACAAATTTATCTGAAATACTGGAGAAATTAGGCGTGGGGCCTGGGGTTCTAGTATGTCATGAATCTCCTCCTCAACAACTACATGTAGGCAGATACCTAACAAACACATTGACAGCCAGTGATACAATTAGCATTCATGTAACAGCACCGGTTCAGCTATGCGCCCGACACCATGTTATGTAAACATGACTCGGTCAGGACCCTGTTGACAATAGTGATACGATAGCTAGATTACATGTATCCTAGCTACAAGTGTAGCTAGGAACACTAGCTAGAAAGCACAGGAGTGGCTTTTGCTGAGTGGCCTGCCAAGGCCGCCGCCTGCCGGGATTCCAGGTGGTTCGAAAGAGGTACTGCAGCACCGGAATACAAATGGCAAAAGAAGGAACATGGGTGGGTTTTAGTTAGTACCAGTCTGACACTCCCCCCCGCTCCGCCCAGAGCGGGGTACGTTATTTGATAATTTTCCATCCGCAAAT